>OX451737.1:1251343635-1251984292 GCA_948472305.1 Vicia faba | reverse complement strand
AGATTTTGTGTCCTTTAGATCATCATCCTCCCTTCAATCTCTGCCTAGGCAAGAGAATGAGCAACGATTTGGTATCATAGTGCAAAAAGAAATTTAAAATTTGAAAACAAATATGAGTGAAACGAATGAATTTCTTCAAGACAAACATACCCATTGTATTAAGATAATCATACAGATGCAAACAAGTTCTCACATGCAAACAATGTTTTGATAAACAAGAAAAATTACAAAAAGCAGAAATAAGTTAATGATCGGGGAAGGCTTTCCATCTGGACCGGAATCACCGAAAACATCCTTCAAAACTCAAAGTGACCATCAATCGTGTTTACTCTTCGGCACGTGCTTGATTTGAACTTCAAAACCAACATCCTTGAATGACAATCAGTGAATACTTTTATCATCGCTTCCTCCTTCTTAGAAGGATTGACTTGGGCAGCAACCAAAATTTCAACCAAAACAGTCGAGTGATCCATACCAGCTTTCAAATTAGTCACCTCTCTGCGGAGTTCAGAAATCTCTTGCTTGATATTCTCCATTGTTCTCTTAGCGTCAGTGTTGTACTGGTGAGACCAAAGGAAAAATAAGACTCGGAAAAAGACCTTGAAAGTGAAACAAAAAATGTAGAATGATGTATGATATGCAAAAGAGAGTTTTTATTTGATTTTCAAGGAACTCAAGATATTAAGTTGTAAACATCAAAGTATGAAGATAGAAGATGAATTTTAAATTGGCTCCAAACATTGATCAAGTTATCATCAAGATCAATCATCCATTTTGGTGGATTAGGGTTTTCGCCCTATCAACACCCAAGATCCATTGAGCTTGACGAAACTTGTGATATTCACAAAGAAAGACCTCCAAATTCCTTCAAAGTCAAGTGAAAAGGGTTTTATGGATGCATGAATGCATGGCTATGCAACAACCACAAGCAAGGTCACAAATAAAGTCGAAATGTTCAACGTCACGAGCATGGAGTCAAGGTAAGGAACACCCCCAAGGTATGTACTAACGGTTTAATCACACCTGTAGAACAAGGTTCTAAGAGTTCCCGGAGTCTACATTCCTCCTTCGGATATTACCAACGTCTTGATTACTCAATAATCAGCAATATTCTCAAGAGAAACTCATCCGAGCGTAGCATCGCATAACAATTACTTCCGGATTACTCCATTATAATGTCCGCGCTACACCTAAAAGGCCAAGATGGGTTAGGGTTCTACGGTTCCCAGCTTCTCTGGCTCCCAGGTCGAAAATAATAATGTCTTCCCGATTACTCGGTAAACAAATATTACGTTCAAAAGGGCCTTCCACTGAGTGGGGGATCTCATGCCTCCTTCTTCGGGATTACTCCCTCAAAGTTAACATGACTATACCGCCCGTCCTATTCCTAAGTGTAACTTAGTCCGGGTATAGGACTTGTCCTTTGTAAATATTATCAACACCCAAATAATCATAATATATACATATAATCAAACAATCAAATAATGATAAAACAGATAAAACAAATTAGGCTTAACCCACTTAGGGATGGACCAGCAAGAGGTCAATCTTTCCCCAGCAGAGTCGCCAATTCTGTAGCGGTGAAAATCGGAGATCAAGCTATTAATTAACTTGACTCACAAAAGCAAGAGTCGCCACCGCGCTTTATTATTTCCAAGGGAAAAGGGAAAAGAGCGAAATAAAACCCTAAAGTATGCAATGTAAAATAATACTTAAAAGTAATAAAAAATACAATGCGTTTTTGAAAGAGATCGAGAGTTCGGGGGTTGGTTATACAATGGGAAGGTATTAGCACCCAATGCATCTGCGGTACTCCGCAGGAACCTTTTGAAATATCTGTTTTTGGTTAAAATTGTTTGTTTGATTAAAAAATCGGGTATGGACGAGATTTTGAAGATGCGACGACCTAGTGTCGAAGTTTTGACTTAAAAAGTATGAGTTTGAAAATGGAGTCTTTTGGGAAAATTATCTTAAGTTTGGAAAAAATAGTAAATAAGCAAAAAATGAATGAGGGTATTCGCACGATCGGATGAGATGTATTTGATGACGTGAAGTCAACAAATTTAATTCTTTCCCTTGGAGTAAATCGAACAAAGTAAAATAAGATGAGTCAACAAAGTATAAGCATTCAAAAATTCACAAGAAAAAAATCTAATGAAACAGATTAATGATCAAAGGCATCGAGAAATTAAAATGACAAAGATATTTAAATAAAAGAAAATGGAACTAATTATCTAAGTGAAAATTCTAAGATTACTTACTAAAATAGTTCTAAACTAATTACAAATTCTAAAGTTATAAAAATAATTCTAAAATTACTACACTAGATCTAAACTAAATTAAAATTTTAATATTAGCAAATTAAATCTAAACTAAATTAAATTCTAAGGTTACTAAATTTAATCTAAAACAAATAAAAATTCTAAAATTACTATATATAAAAAAAGAAATAGAAATTCTAAAGTTATTAGGTTAAATTTGAATTAGATGAAAGTTCTAAAGTTAAATCATATCTTAAGCTAATTGAATATTCTAATAAATCTAAACTAAAAAAAATAGATTAAAAATACTTTTAAGCCTAAATTAAACTAATCATAAGAGAATGCATTAGAGGATTTACTCTTTAGAAGCTTCCCTGTTACTTCGGCCTTTCCACTTCCTGATTTTTATATTTAGTCTCAAACTCAGCTATTTCCTTTTTCTTCTTTTCCAGTGTCTCGTTAAGCCTTGCAACAACCTCTTCAAGTCCTTCTTTATTTCGCTGCACAGCAGGCAAGACCTCTTTGATGGTTCTTTCTACAAGCACCCCCCAATCATTCGATAGCATCGTCTAGATTGATCAAGCGGCCGAATGGCATTAAGAACCAACGAGTGCTCGCTAACTTCCATTTCCAGTTCAGTTATTTTGGTGTAGATTTGGTTGTTTTGGGCTGAGAGGAGTGGATGCCGGTGTTTGATTGAAAAGGATCTCGTCGGATATGTTCGTGAAAGATGAAGCTGCGATGGTCGGAGGCGGATCGTTGGTGGGCTTGGTGATTCGTGGTGGTTACCGCGTGGGAAGATTGTTGTCGCGAAACAGATGAATCCGGATGGAGGGAGGCTGTTATGTGTTGAAGATTGAGGGATTGTGATGGGCTTGCGAATGACGAAGCTGGAGTGGTGGTGAACTCGCGGGCGGCGTATGGATTGGGTTCTGTTATAGGTCGGGTTAGAACGAGGATGCGGCCATGTTTGTTGGTATTGCATCCTGTCCACCACCTGTTTGACAAAAGGCTTGAACCAAATTTCTTCTATTTTTTTGCATTCTAATTTACAGGTTGTGGTGATGGTGTTGATGGAGGAAGTGGATGAAATGAAGGGAGCACTGGATGTGTTGATGGAAGAAGTTTCAGAAATTGGGGGAGAAAGGTGTATGAGCGTTCATAGTGTGACGTAGAGGGAGTGTGATATTGGTTGTTCATGGTATGGGCTGAGACATGGAAGAGCGTTGGAGCTCAGCGAAAGAGAGAAGAGGGATGAGGTAGAACGAAGGAGTTTCTGTGGAAGGGAGAATGGAAGTTGTATTGAAGAAGATTCACGGTGATGGAGACGGTGGTGTCAGAGAGGAACAGTGGACGGAAGGTGATGCTGATGGTTCGTTGTAAGTGATGAGGAAAGCGGTTGTTTGTGTTTCGGAGTTGCACTAGGACCTTGGTAAGATGGAGATGACACAGGTGGATAAGATGGTGCATAAGATGGCTTAACTAACCATAATTTAGTTTGTTCCAATGAAGCAAACGGCACACTCAGAGAAAACGACTCCACTTGGGAAGAGAAAAGCAAGATGAGTAGAGCAAACAGGAAGATAACCGGCGGCAGTATTCTCTGTCGCCGACACAAATTCCGACGAAAAGCATGATCAACCGGAAGCAGCTCGGAGCTCAGCGACGTGACGGCGGCAAATGAAAGAAAGCATAGCTGAGAAGCGGGATAATGACGGATTGAAGAAGAGGTTTGTGGGTCACTGTGAGTAGAAGAGGAAGAATGAAGGGTGTGCGGATGGCAGGTTGGTAATGATGTTGAATGGGAGTTTCGCTGGTGTTGGTAGAGGGATTATGAGAGTTGGATGGAGAAGAACAAGGGAAGCTTGCATAATGGTTTGTGAGGCCAGAGGATGAATTGGAGGGGTAATTGGTTAAGAAGAGAGAAAAGAGAATTAGTTACTGTTGCTTTTTGTTTTCTTTTTTTTTTGACAGCAGGTCCTCCCTGAAGCTTGTTCCCAACTTGGAGCCAAGTTATTAGAAAATTCTACAGATTTTACTTTGTTTTCCCCCCTTCAGAATGAATTTTTTTGGAGGGAAAAATTGTGAGTCTTGGACAAAATATGATGTGCTGATTCTTCCTTTTTTTGATGCAGGATTTGCTTTTCTATTTTTGTGAGAGTTTAGACTTTTTGGACAGATTTTTGGCAAGTTGTGGGCAGCATTGCAGTAGCATGTTTTTGGACTGATATGCATACAGTATGGATAATTTTGAAGCAAGGTTTGGACTGTTTTGAAGTGTTTGTAGCAGCTGATTTATGGACAACATTGGTACAAGTTATGGAGCAATTTGATGCATCATGAAGCAAGGAAAATGGGCTTGAAAATAATAGCATAGACTTAGACTTGGTATTTTGAAGGATAATTTAAAATAGGCTTCAAGATTTGCAATGTTTTTCATGTGATTTTGTGGCTATAATATTTGTAATGGGATATGAAATTTGTAACAAGTCTTGAATTTGGATGTAACTTTAAATATTTCACTTGAGTTTGGAATGGATTTGTCTTGAGATTTTTTTGAAATTGCAAACTTGAAATATGCCTAAAAATTAGCATGATGCATTCTCCACTTTTGAACTAGACATGACAAATATCCTTGAATCAATGATCTTAAAATTTTCTTTAAAGTTTGTATCAAATTCTTGGATTGAATAAGAACTTTTCCTTAGAAATAGTCCTTGTAGAATTGATGGACTTGAAATAATTATTGAATAACATTTTAGTCAAATAAGACTTGAATGTCTTTCATAACCTCTAGAATTTAAAATTGAATGAACTTGGATTCCTTGAATGGTTTTTTTTTTACCTTGAAATGCATTCCAAATAAAACACCTAAACCTTTTGTCATGAGCCGAATCTCGATGAACAAACAAAGAACTTGATCCAAATCCAATTTTAATTCACTAATTACTAATGCTCTAATACAAGCAACTTGTATTATAGCAATATATAATCAATGAATCCTCAAACTCAGCATCTTGCCTTTACCCTTGACTTAGTGGAGAACAAACTCAACACAAAATCAATTCTAAGTCTAAAATGTTCAAGCGAATTTCATGGCCTTCCAAACGCATTCGGATGTCGATCCTTGAAGCAATCTTGTAGACGACATCATTTGTGACACGTTGCAAAAAGAACCATCCCGAAATGATGAAAATCGAAATAGTTACGATCCTTGAAAGTCGAGTAATTGTTACTTGAGATTAGGCCACAGTCATCAAAGTGACCTCTAAGTATCCGAACTTTTGATGATCCTCCGCACCTAATCAGACATTGACTGGTAAGGAGGGGTTAGAGATGACGTCAAAGAGAATTGTACGCAAACGTAACCATTCAAAAAAATGTTGAATAATGAAAAGTTACGATCGTTTGAACTTGGATGTGTAAGTATTGACTTTTGGTCAAAGTGCTTTAAATTGACTTGCAAACTTGATCTTTCTTTGCATTCCAAAGCATCTTGATGCACATGTGAACCAGTGATGATGAAATCTTGTCTGTGCTCTGAGAGAGTTGTAGAGAAGCTCGAGACCACTTGTCGAACAAGGCGCGGAAATAAACGCACGATTCTCCTGATGAATCAGTCTTCACGAACCAACAATTAACTGTACTTCTGGCTTGAGAGATTCTGAACCCTAATTGAGGCGTGACGCCTGATGCTCTTGATTCAGATCTGTTTCCTGCAAATGAAAACAAAGGAACGAGAAATACACATGCTGGAGTAGAAGTTAATGATACATAGGCTGAGAATGTTCAAAATACTTGACAATCTTCGCATAGTCAGTGCTCGAAGGTGAGACGTTAAAACCGTCCGTAATTAGTGACCTTGACTTATCTTAAAAAAAATGCAAAAAATAAAAATGGGATCTTAGGTCAAAAATTGGGGTACAACAGTATTGATCTTCAGTCTCTTCAATGTAGATAACTTTCCTGTCTGGTTTCAGGTATAGATCTACAATCAGTCGCTCACAGATATTTCCTGGCTAGATACAGGTGTTGATCTGGAACTTAAGAAGGTTGGTCGAGATAGCTTTCCTGGCTGGATACAGGTATTAATCTCTGACTTGAGAAAGAAAGATGGTTTCCTGGCCTGTTACAGGTGTTGATCTTCAATCTCTTCATGTAGATACTTTCCTGTCTGGTTTCAAGTATAGATCTACAATCAGTTGTTCACAGATATTTCCTGGCTAGTTACAGGCGTTGATCTGGAACGGCAAAAGTTGATGGTAATCATCTTTTGATTGACCTTTTCCTGAAAAGGCAAAACAACGGTTGTATGCAATGTCATGATGTATGAAATGCATGATGTCATGATGTTCTCAAAAATAAATGAGATTGTGTCGTATGCACTTTATCATGTATGTAAATAGGAGGTATGAGATGTGATATGTTTATTAATGTATTTTCGTCTGGGAAAATAAATCCTTGACGAATGTCGGGAGCTTGTTAAATCCTGGGCTGACATTGAAGAGCAGAGTTCTTTATTTCCGTTGGGGATGATGAACGAAGATGATTGCAAGAGTAAACCGGTAGGAGAAAATGACTCTGTTGGGGAATAAACCTGGTGAAGAGATTACTCTGCGGGGAATTACTCTGTGGGGAGAGATGCTTTGCTGATATTTTAACGATAACTCCGCTGGGGATTCCGTTGATAAGCTCCGTTGGGGATTTTGGTGATGAGCTCCGCTGGGGATAGAAAGAACTTCGCTGGGGATGATCTTTCAGTTGCAACTTGCTGAGGAAAACCCAGTTAGACTCTTGTGGGGAATAACCTTTGAATTTGGCTGGGGAGATATTTTTGTACTCTGCAGGGGATAAGCTTCCAGAATCTACTGGGGAGATGATTCAACTCTCCTGGGGGAACTTTTTCAGACTGCGTTGGGAAATGGCTCCACTGGGGTATTTTGTATTCCGCCGGGGAACAAACTTATATTTCTGTCGAGGAATACTAAGACTGCCAGGGATGCTTGCTGGGGAATATCTTTATACTCCACTGGGGAATATTAAGATCTTCTGGGGATACCCAACTTTCCAGGACTGATGGTAGACCAACTCTGCTCGGGGGAGAGTATTTCCGAATTGCTAGGGATACTGTGCCTTTTTAGGGCTGATAGGAGACCAACTCTTCTTGGGAAGAGTATTGCTGAATCTTGCCTTACTGGGCGGGGAGTGAAGGTATCTTGGTCAAATTCTTCAGCTGAACTTACCTTGGTACCTCGGTGGACAGAGCAACTAGATCGCTTAGACAATGCTTATTGCCCCTGTTTCTGATATCACCCGTAATTAGTCCTTTGTTTCGTATGCAAGTATTTATGAACAACAATTAATGTCAAATGCATATATCAAAAATGAACATTGGACGTTCTTTGCAAAACAAAACAGATAAAGGAAAAACAATTGGCAATTTGTCTGAAAAAATGAGCTTGTATTGATTTTGAAATTTGCCTGTAAATAGGCGTTTTGTATATAAGAGGCTGACGTCCTAGTAAGAGAACGCCACCGAACAAAATAGATTTTATACAATTTGTGAAAAGAAAACAAAACAGATATCTGAAAAATCCCACTGGGTTCCAACTCTGCTATCGCCTTTATGTCTTCAAGCGTCTCATCACATTGCTGCTTGGTTGAAGAGGAATCTGATTGATTGGTGCCGTCCGAGCCTGATAGTTGATACCAAAGTCTGGATGCAGGGTGATCCAATGAGACATAGTATTACGCTTATCCCTAACTTTTGCCTGGATCTCCCTTTCGGGTTTTCAGTCCACCGGGATACCCATTTTTGTCCAAGCCGCCTTTTCAGGTTTTCGACTTGCCGGATGTACAGATTTTTTTTATTTTCATCCCTTATTTTTGCCCGAACCCTTTTGGTTCGCCGGGAAGCCCTTATTTTTGCCTAGGCCAGTCGACCTAGCGGGTCTTTAATCATGCGTAGTATCTTTTTACTATGTCTGCATTGGCGGGGTGAGGAAGGTCGTCACCATCCATGGTGGTTAGAATCATCGCACCTCCTGAGAAGATATTCTTAACCACAAATGGCCCTTCGTACGTAGGGGTCCATTTGCCCCTGGGATCACCTTGAGGTAGAATGATGTGCTTGATTACCAGGTCTCTGACTTGATACTCTTGTCGTCTGACCTTCTTGTTAAATGCCTTGATCATCCGTTTTTGGTACGTCTGACCATGACAAATAGCAGTGAGTCTCTTTTCGTCGATTAGGTTTAGTTGATCAAGCCGAGTCTGGATCCAGTCATCTTCACTTAAGCCTGCATCCTTCATGATCCGGAGAGAGGGTATCTGAATTTCAATGGGCAGGACTGCCTCCATACCGTATACCAAGGAATAGGGTGTTGCCCCTGTTGACGTCCGTGCTGAGGTACGGTACCCATGAAGAGCGAATGGTAACATCTCGTGCCAATCTTTGTAGGTCACTGTCATCTTCTGCACAATCTTCTTGATATTCTTATTAGCTGCTTCTACAGCCCCATTCATCTTCGGCCGGTAAGGAGAAGAGTTGTGGTGTTATATCTTGAGTTTCTCGCAGAGCTCAGTGATCATCTTGTTGTTAAGATTGGTACCATTGTCCGTAATGATCCTCTCTGGTACGCCGTATCGACAGATCAGGTTATGCCGTATGAATCATGTCACTACGTTCTTGGTTACAGTAGCAAAGGAAGCTGCTTCAACCCACTTTGTAAAGTAATCAATCGCTACCAGGATGAAGCGATGCCCGTTGGATGTCGTAGGTCTGATCTCGCCGATCATATCAATACCCCACATTGCAAAAGGCCAAGGTGCTGTCAAGACGTTCATAGGAACTGGAGGAATGTGCACCTTATCAGCATAAACTTGGCACTTGTGACATGTCCGAGAATGTTGGTAACAGTCGGCTTCCATTGTGGACCAGTAATATCCTGCCCGAAGGATTTTCTTTGCCATGGTGTGTCCACTGGAATGAGTTCTGAAGGTACCTTCATGCAGCTCTGTCATGATCCTTTCTGCTTCAATCTTATCCATACAACGCAGTAAGGTTGAATCATGGTTTCGTTTGTAAAGAATGTCATTGTTGAGGAAGAACTTTGCCGCGAACCTTCTCAGAAACTTCTTGTCATTAACAGATGCACCCTCAGGGTATTCTTGAGCTTCCAAGTACCTCTTTACTTCATGATACCAAGGTTTGTCTATTACCTCTTCGGTCTCAAGATCACAGCAATGTGCAGGTTCATCCAATTTCCAAATAATGATCCGGGGAGCCTCGTTGTCCCATTTGACTTTGAACATAGAGGACATTGTAGTTAGCGCGTCCGCCAACTGATTCTCCTCTCTTGGGAAGTTTTCAAAGGTTATCTCCTTGAAATGGGGAAGCAACGTCAATACATACTCCTTGTAAGGAATAAGATTTGGGTGTTTCGTATCCCACTCGCCTTTGATCTGACTGATCACGAGAGCGGAATCTCCGAAGACACTCAGAAACTTGATCCTTAGGTCAATTGCAGCTCGAAGACCCATGATGCATGCTTCATACTCCGCCATGTTGTTGGTGCAGTTGAAACATAGTCGGGCGGTAAATGGAGTATGAGAGCCTTTAGGATATATGATCATAGCGCCAATACCGTTACCCAAAGCGTTTGAGGCTCTATCAAAGTGCATAGACCATCGGGATTCTTCCTCAGGTCCTTCGTCCGGTCCGGGTACTTCACAACCAGTCACTACCATGATATTCTCGTCTGGAAATTCAAAGTTCATAGACTGGTAGTCATCCACTGCCTGATGTGCCAAATGGTCTGCCAACACACTTCCCTTGATTGCTTTTTGAGTCGTGTACTGGATGTCATATTCAGTCAAGATCATCTGCCATCTTGCTATTCTTCCGGAAAAGGCAAGCTTTTCGAAGATGTACTTGATTGGATCCATTTTTGAAATTAACAGAGTAGTGTGAGTCAACATATACTGTCTTAGCCGGCGAGCAGCCCATACCAAAGCTCAGCAAGTTTTCTAGAGCAGTGAGTATCGGGTCTCACAGTCGGTAAACTTTTTGCTAAGGTAATAAATAGCATGCTCTTTTCGGCCAGACTAGTCATGCTGACCCAACACACATCCCATTGAGTTGTCCAGTACTGTCAAATATAAGATTAGAGGTCTCCCTTCAACCGGTGGCATAAGAATGGGTGGTTCTTGGAGATACTCTTTGATTCTTTCGAAAGCGGCCTGACATTCATCGTTCCAACGCACTACTTGATCTTTCTTCAGTAGCTTGAAGATTGGTTCACAGGTAGCAGTTAGATGTGAGATGAATCGGGCACTGTAGTTCAGTCGTCCTAAAAAGCCTCTGACTTCCTTCTTTGTCTTGGGAACTGGCATCTCTTGTATGGCTTTCACTTTGGCAGGGTCCACTTGAATACCTTTATCACTTACGACGAAGCCTAACAGTTTTCCAGATCTCACCCCGAAGGTGCACTTGTTCGGGTTTAATCTCAGCTTGTACAACTTCAACCGATCAAACAGCTTCTGTAGATGGTCAAGGTGTTCCTCCTCAGTTTGGGACCTTGCAATCATATCGTCGACGTATACTTCGATCTCATGATGGATCATATCATGAAACAGAGCAACCATGGCACGCTGATATGTTGCCCCATCATTTTTATACCCAAAAGGCATGACCTTGTAACAAAAGGTGCCCCACTGAGTAACAAAAGTGGTCTTCTCCATGTCTTCGGGAGCCATCTTTATCTGATTATAACCGGAGAAACCGTCCATGAAGGAGAATACCTTATGCTGAGCAGTGTTGTCAACCAGAACGTCGATGTGAGGCAGAGGGAAGTCATCCTTAGGGCTCGCCCTGTTCAAATCCCTGTAGTCAACACACATTCTGACCTTACCATCCTTCTTCGGCACTGGAACCACATTGGCGACCCACTGAGGGTAAGAAGTTACTGCTAGAAAACCGGCATCAAATTGTTTCATAACCTCAGCCTTGATTTTCTCGGACATCTCTGGGCGCATACGGCGGACCTTCTGTTTTACCGGAGGGAATTCTTCCTTAGTAGGCAGGTGATGAACCACAATGTCGGTATCCAACCCAGGCATATCTTCGTAAGACCAGGAAAAGATTTCCATGTAGTCATGCAGCATTTGAATCAACCATTGTTTCACACTAGACTCCAGATTGGCACCAATCTTGACTTCCTTTCTGTCTGTCTCAGTACCCAGATTTACCGTTTCCACTAGCTATTCATGTGGCTGAATGGCCCTCTCTTCCTAAAGTAACAGTCTTGCAAGCTCACCAGGCACTTCACAATCATCTTCACCTTCGTCTTCGGCTAAGTTGATCGGATTTTCGAAGTCATAACTGGCAGTAGCAGAGTCGTTACCAGTGAGATCCAGAGTGGATTGGGACCTGTATATGTGAGTGTGTGTAAATAGCTGTTTTGCAATATATAATAAAGAAAGACAAGGAGCGCAAGATTTGAAATGCAAAATACGTCCAATGCTTTTATTAATGATATATGAAAATGACACACAAAAGCCCTGACAAATGAAGCCACGGTGCCCTGGGTAAGACACCGGGCCATAAAGTTTCATAATATTGTTTGTTACAAATTCAAAACAAAGGAGTTCATTACTGAGTCACAAAAGTAATAGGGACGAAGTCTTTCGCTGTCCAGTTGTTTGGTCCATCGTCGGTCGTAGGGTAGATCCAGCTGTCGAATTCAGATTCCTCCACGTAGTCTTCAATAGCATTTACTCCCGAGTTACTGATGAACACATGAGGTCTTCCAATCCTTGCACGACGAACAGCCCTCTGAGCTTCTGCAGTGAAACCCAAACCAAACTTGTCAGTCTTCTGAGTGAAATCAGGAAGTCGGCCCCAGTTTGCATACTCACCCTTCTCAACAACAGCCTGGGCATCCTTTAAAGAAGCCATCTTCAAAGGAGAATCTTCAATCACAGTTTCGGCTAATGCCAGTGTCTGGGGAACCTCTTCAAAGTGTTGAAATGGAGTCTCAATGAACTCCCCATCCATTTCTATGTACCGGAATGAGTTGAGGTAGCTGACCATATACTCTTCCTCCCCCTGAATTGTCATAATCTTCCCTCTGACCGGGTATTTCAGCTTCTGATGTAGTATGGAGGTCACAGCTCCAGCTTTGTGGATCCATGGGCGACCCAGCAGACAAGAATAGGACGGTCGGATGTCCATCACATAGAATGTAGAATCGAAGACCTGAGAACCAACCCTAATTAGAATATCAACCTCACCATGTACCATCCTTTTAGACCTGTCGAAGGCCCTGACAACAATGTTACTTGGCTTTAGTTCCAACCCCTCGTAGTCCAACCTGTCTAGAGCTTTCTTGGGAAAGACGTTCAATGAGGACCCAGTGTCAACCAACACATGTGCAAGAGTAGTGCCCCTGCATTCAATAGAGACATGCAGGGCATCATTATGGTTCTTCCCTTTGGCGGTCAGATCAGTGTGGGAGAAACCCAAACCATTATCAGCAGTTAAGTTGGCCACACAATCGGTAAACTGATCAGATGACGTCTCTTGTGGCACGTGGGTCGTCTTCAGGAAGGTAATCAGAGCCTTGGCATGGGCCTCTGAACACAACAACAGTGATAGCATAGAAATTTTAGATGGGGTGTGCCCCAGCTGCTCAACTACATTGAAATCACTCTTCTTGATAATCTTAGGAATCTCTTCCATTTCCTGCTTGGAAGCTTCAACAGTGGTTGTCTTTGGTGCCTCCGTCTGGGCAGGCATATCAGTAGCGATCCCTTTGCCCCGAGCATCAGATGACTCGGCAGCAGGGGTAGAAGTAGGAACTTGATCAGGAAGGGAAGTAGGCACCCTTGCAGGTGTGATGACAATAGGCCTCTGGATAGCTGGTGGCGCAATATCTGGTGAGAAAAGTCTACCGCTGCAGGTGACTTTGGCAGGCCCGGTGATGTTGTTGACGACGGTACTAGTATTAAACTCTTGTTTAACTCCAAGCACATAAACATCTTCCCCATAGTGCCACGGGACAGCTTTGTCGGATGTATAGGGGATGGGCCCCGGAACAGTGATGATTATAGGTGCAATCTTCTGAACAGGCATAATTTTGACAGGCTTCCTCGGGGGAGCCGTAGGAGAGTTGTTGAAAATGGTGACAATGGACACTTCTTCAGTAGGGGTAGCAGGAACAGCAATCTTTTCAAACAGGATTTCTTTATTATCCATCAGGTTTTGGATACCTAACTTCAAAGATGGGCAACCAGCAGGTGAAACGGAACACAGATGACAACCTTCACTACATCCCGGAAATAAGCCGGCTAGCAACAGGTTCCTTTTGACAGTCAACAGCGGAGTAACAATATCATCCACAGAGGCTACATACAGGTCTTCCTCTACAGCATTCACTCCATGCTTGGGCATGGGAGCAGTCACAACATTGGGCCTTTTGGGCGCCTCAAACTCTATCTCTTTAGCATCAATTAGGTCCTGAACCTTATTCTTCAGGGCCCAACAATCATCCGTAGTATGCCCCGGGCTGTCAGAGTGATAAGCGCAGCGGGCGTTGGGATTGTACTTCGGGGATGTTGTGTTTACAACCTTCGGAGCTTCTTTTATAGTCACCAGATTAGTTGTCAGTAGTTGCGGCAATATCTGGGATAAGGTCATACTGAGTCGAGTGAACTGCCTTCTAGGTCTCTCACCCCTTTGTTGGTTATATTGCTGAGGAGCAGCAGCAGGCTTTGAAATTACCACCGCGTTGACAACTTGGCGGCGTTTCGGTTTATTCTGTCTCCTTGAACCATAGACAACACTAGATTCCTTCTTGAAGGGCTTCTTCTCAGTGCTCGAGGAGGCACCTTTCTGTATCTTCCCAGACTTGATACCAGCTTCTATTCTCTCACCAGTCAAGATAAGGTCTGTAAACCCGGCAGAAGAATTCCCAATCAAATGGTTGAAGAACGGACCAGACAGGGTCCCCAAGAACATATCCACAAGCTCACGGTCAGTCAAAGGTGGTTGCACTCTTCCAGCCAGGTCTCTCCACTTTTGGGCATATTCCTTAAATCCTTCACCCGTCCCTAGTGACATACCCTGGAGTTGGGTACGCGTAGGAGCGAGGTCGGAATTATACTGATACTGCTTATAGAACGCAATAGCCAAGTCCTCCCAGTTACGAATGCTGGCTCCATCCAGCTGATAGAACCATTCGAGTTGAGTCCCTGAAAGACTATCCTGGAAGAAATGGATCCATAAATTATTGTCAGCAGTGTAAGGTTGGATCTTCCTTACATATGACCGGAGGTGCAGCTTAGGACAGGAAGCTCCGTCGTATTTGGCAAAAGCAGGTGCCTTGAACTTATGGGGAATCACCACCCCAGAGGATAAGCCTAGGTCTCCAAAGTCCAACCCGGGCACATTCTGTATCTCCATAGCACTTAAACGGTCCTCCAGCTGTTTGTACCTATCCTCAGCAGGAGGATACTGTTCATCATTATAATCCGTCTCGTTGTCGGAGACCACGGGACTAGGAACCCTTCTCTCTTGGGGACTGTCTTTCCCCACAGAGGAAGTAGTCAAATCCACCTCATTTTGTAGTCCATTCCCAAATCTGCGTCCAGTGTTGAACAAGACGGTCCTCTTCTTCTTCTTCTTCAGAATCAGAGTCTTCAACTCCTGTTGACCCTGGGCTAGGCTCATAACCAACTCCTGGAACTGGGAATTCTGGGCCTGGAGGGCCTTGATAGCTTGTTCAGTGGAAGGTTCAGAAGACATGATGATTGCTGAAATAAACAGCAAAGAGGATAAGTGACCTGTAAAAAGGGGTACCTGTTATGCATATGATGTCATGAAATGCGTATGATTTATGTTTTCAAAGACAATCGGGATTCAACTTTGTAGACAAAAAAGGAAACACACTTTATTAGATTCAACTTTGGAATTTAAATTGTTCAACAGATTGCCCTTGGGCGTTACAAAAATGGAAATAGTGAGAAGTAAATAAAAGCTGTAAAAGAAACATCTGAGTCCCATCAATGCTCCCATGGCCTCTTCTTCTCAGTGCGGATATAGTCATTCAGGATCCGCTCGTTCTCCAATTTTTTAGTCAGCTTCTGGATTTTCTGTTCCTGTTCATTGAACCTTTCCCGATAAAAATCCCGTTCTTCCTGTAGTTGCGCCCAAGACCTCTTTAGTGTACCAATATCAGTGGGTATCTGGGGATGGAGAACAGTTGGAGGAACACCGTCTTTATTAGGAACTTCAAGAGTAATAGGCCTGACAGCTTCGTATGGCATACCTAACTCCTGAGCACGGATGCGGACCCATCTGAAGTAGGATTCCATTGGTAGAGAAGTTTTTGGTCCCAACTCATATGGGTCAGCTTTGTGAATTCTGTCCCAAGCCCTGATGAATCTACGACGCAGCTCGTCACTATCTACCTGAAATTCAAAACTGATGTGAGGTATCAACATCTCATGAGGCCCTGCTCTTCTGGCTCTTCCGAACTGACGGAGAGCTAAACATGGATTATAAGAGATTCCTCCCTGGGTTCCGATCAAAGGAACATTATGATACTCTCCGCAACGATCAATAACGGCCACTTCATCTAAACCTCTGAGAGTCCAAATGATGTCATTATCAATGAGAGACATTATCCTATGAGCCCAGCCTCTTCCTTCTTTGTTCTTCAGTACGAACTTAGGGAGGTGCGAAATAAACCACCTCACTAACAAAGGAGTACAACACCACAAAGTTCCCCGTCTTCGGGAAGTACGAGCATAGAGCTGTTGCAGGATATCACCCAAGAGAGTGGGCACGGGGTTCCGAGAGATGAAGATCCTTATGGCGTTGACATTAACAAAGGTTTCAGGATTTGGAAACAACACTAGACCATAGATTAAGAGAGCCAGGATGTCTTCGTACGCCCTGAAGTCTAAGTCATTCCAAAAACTATTAGCTTTGCCAATCAGAAACTTAGCCAAAAAGCCCTTAACTCCACTTCTAGTCTCCCAGTTAGCCATTACCTCTTCTTTGGTCAAGGGAAGAGTTGCAGCAATCTCCTCAGGCCTAAGAGTCTTTTCCCAACCGGTGAATGGAGTCTGTTCCAAAACAGGGATACCAAGCAGATCAATGAATTCTTCCAGGGTAGGGACCAGCTGGAAGTCTTGGAAGGTGAAGCAGTGGTATAACGGATCATAAAACTGGGCCAGGACGCTCGTCAATTGTTGGTCCCACTTTGAAGTGACTAAACCGAGAAGAGAACCATGACTTTTGATGAAGGAAGTAGTGTTTTGAATCCTATCAACCAATTCTTTAAGCAAATCAGGTGGTTGAACAAAGTTGAGCCGGATAGTATTCCTTCGCATAGGCATCATGATGTCCTACAAAACAGAGCAAAGATGAAACCCTCCTATCTTTGAAATGGGTTAGTCCTTATGCAGGATGCATGCAATGTTATGATGGTATGATGTTATGATAAAGGCACACCACAAGTATTCACAAAAGGCAAACATGGTAAGGCACACAAGTCACACAAGACAGCCCTTAGATTTTAGGCCAGCATGAAGTTTAGGTACTACCCTCTTTCAGTTTCAGTTGGTTAAGACCTGTCCTAAAAATAGTAACCGGGTTCTAGAGGATCTCAATATCACTGACTACCCTCAATCGGTCATAACTCCAGCTTCGCAACCTTTTCTTGCAGCCGGAACCATCGCGAGAGTTTAGCCTCAATGAGTGTAGCATACTGCTACTGTTCTATGGCCAAGTTGGGTCAATTTAAGGTTCTAAGGTCAGTTGGTGCTTAATGACTCCTCAGAAGACCCATATTCTCCTCGTTCCAACACAAGGGATATCGGTACAGACCAAGGTGTCACACCAACGTAGCTACTACTTCACCCGTGTCGGTCTACGCCGGACAGGTCCCTCACAGTTTATTGCTACCTAAAGCGTATTCCCCAGATCCGGGTTAGGATCTATGAAACTCCAATACAAGCCCACAATATTAAAGCAAACAAGGCATACAATTGAAAACATAGAATGATCTAATCCTAAGGTACACCTCACTTATTAAGTCCCCACCAGAATCGCCAGTTCTGTGATCGGTGGAAATAAAACTGACTGTTTTGAAATGCTGGTTCGCGAAATTTCGCGGTAAGTAAGAGTCGCCATCGTCTTTTATTTTCTCCAACAAGGAAAGGACAAAAGCACAGCAAAATTCCTTTTCGAGATGTTTCTCGAGTTCGGGAGGTAGATTATAGAAAGGGAAGGTGTTAGCACCCTTTCTATCCGTGGTTATCCATGGGCTCTTAGGTACTTGCTCACTATGTTTTCAAAATGTTTTGCTTTTCTTGTGTTTGTAGGTTTTGAAAAAGTTTTGTTTTGAAAACTTCGATTTAACTCTTGTATCTGTCCTCAAGAGTGTATGAAGTGTTTGTTTGAAAACTTTTGTTTGAAAAGTTTAAGTGCGAAAAGTTGTTTTTGTTTTGAAAGAGCAAGTACCTGAGAACCTCTACCTACTCAAAGAAATTAAGCTGTGTAAATATCCTTTAGACAGTACTATCCCATTATTGAGAAGTAGGTAGCACCGTCGTTGGAGTTTTCGGGTCAATTCGATTATAGGGACATGTGGTCACCAAAGCAATAGTAGGACGCCTTAGCGGTAACCCTAGTGTCCTAGATCCTTTTTATCCGAGGCAACTGTTTTGAGGCAAATTGGATCTTTAGACAGGAGGGCGACCTCTAAAACAACCTATACTCAATGACCACGTCGAGGCAACCAAGTGAGGCGTACCCTAGGAGTGGCATGTGCGAGTGTGTCAGGATTCAATTAAATTATCTTTGCACATGTTATGGTGAGCTACGAGTTGATTTTAATTTCAGAGAAGTCTGGTCATGCATAACAGTTAATAGTTGCGGAAAGTAAATTGCGGAAAGTAAATCTACGCTATTACAAGGCGTCGGGTATTTACATCGCCAAAAACAACCCTTGAAAAGTAAATGCAGAAAGATAAATGAAGGCGATAAAAAGGTCCTAATTAACGCTATTACATCCTTGGAGCAAATACATAAATATGATCAAAATAGGAATCGAGAATAAATATACGCGAGAAAAATTGAATCGGGAAAGTCCTTAGGGTTTTGACCCTTTTTTGAGAAAGAATGAGTTTTTGGTCCTTTTTGTATTTAATTAAACCTAATTCTAATTAATTGAATAAAAGAAATATTTTTGGTTTTTTATGTTTTTAATGAAAATAAAATAAAATAGTTAAATATATTAATTAACCTAATTCTACATGGATTTTATTTATTGTGAAAAAAAAGTTAAAATTGACCTAATTAACTAAATTAATCTATGTTAGTATTTATTTACAAAAATAATAAACTAAAGGTGAAATTAATAAATAATAATAATAATAAAATATTACATTTTTTAGTTTTATGATTTTTATTATGAAAATAATTAATTTGGTTAATTAAATAGTAATAATAATAATTATAATAAATAATTAATGAAAGAAGAAATAAAAAATATAAAGAAAGAAAGAAAAAGAACCCAGGGGGGTGTTGGCCCATCTAGGAGGTGTTATTGTCAATTTTGTGGCCCATTAACCTCAAGCCTGCTTGACTTTCCCAGGATTATACACACGCGCGTTGACTGGGACCATGGTAGTCATCATCTCATGACCCTTGGATATGTGCTTGACGCCACATGGCGCGTTGATGATTGAAGGTATATGGTGTTTATCCTTTAGAGATCTGCACAAGAACAAGTAAAGAAAAATAACATAAGCGTTTTGGGGGGACCTGGGATTCGAACCCAGGTCCCAACGCCTATTGGATGCTTGGCCAACCACTCCACCACGTTGCCTCAATTGTCATTGGAATAACAAGTAAATATAATATATAAAAATTAATTCATGTGCTGGAACACAAAAAAACACGCGCGCGGATTTAAACTATCCAATGATGTATCAACACATCATCATCTTCCTCACTGAACCTGCAAAAACAATGTTAGATAACGGGGGTTTTTAACCCCCCACAATATGACACGAGGAATAATAGCGACTAGAGCCCTGGTGTATATAAATATTTCGCGAGGGTAGATTTGAATTCGTCTGGTTCTCAGGAATCCAATCACGTGCCTTACAAGTCTTGATTTTTATGGGTTTAGAAAGCCCCAATTTCACAACTTATGAACCCTAGAAATCGTCAATGGCAATTTTTGATTTATGGCGTTTTAATCCAATTAAGTGATATCATTAGCTTCGTATGACCTCTGGCAATGCAACACAATCAATAAAACATGTTAATTATGCATGAATTCAACAATATGATTTTGAGAAAAAAACGCAAACCGTGGTTCTGTCTAGGGCGATTCCTGTAGCTTTAAGGCCTGAATTTTATTGCAAAACCTTCCTGGGATCCCCTGCAGTGTATTAGAATCAACCAAAAGTTCTTGAATCGTCCTGGAATATAGAAATCAGTTTTGCAATTTTCTTGAAATTTTGCAATATGCTATGGCCTTTGTCTGCAGCTCTTTCACGTGTATGGCATTAGGGTTAGCTTGCATATTTATAGAGGAATGAAATTAGGTCAGAATCTTGCACAAAAATCCATTGGAATGATGATTGAATATTTGATTAAAAATCAAATCTTTTTGCATTTTCATGATTGAAGAAAGTTGCCAATTTTGGAGATTTTTGCATATTTGATTTGTACACGAAATTGCCAGCATATCTTGACCACATTTGCTTCACAAAAAGATTGAAAAAACAAATCTTTGTATTTTCCTACAATTTAAATTAATTAAATGAATTAATATTGATTAAAAATCCAATTAATTAATAAAAAATAAGAAAATAAATTCAATTGAGCTTGATGGGTCGTGCATAGGCCATGGATGAAGTTTCAAGAAGAGATTTGAGGCCCATTAGCAAAAACAAAGTGTTTTGAGCAAAGTTGACTTTTGCAAATTCATAAAAACTTTCCCAACTTCTCCAATGCATATCTTACTCAATTTTGATCATATGAACATGTTCTTGGACATTTTGGAAAGGTCTTGAAGTCCTCTAACCAATTCCTTTGGTCCCATGTCATTTGGATTTACCAATCTCAAATTATGGCCTTTGACTTAAAGTGCACTTTTGTTGACTTTTGAAATTGACCTATAATGTAGAAATTGATAACTTTTTGTGAGAGCATTTCTTGGACTTGGAATGTGAAGACGGATTGTAGGAAACGTCATCCCCTTCAAAATGAGCATTGGATGGGATTTTTTTGATGAACCATGAAGAAGTTATGCCCTGGTCAAGATACAGTTGACTTTTCTACTGTCCAAAAATAGTAACTTTTTGCACCTTGATGATGTTTGAGCCATTCTTATGGAATCATGATCAAGACTTGATCAAATGATGATTGTGTCCTCAAAATAAGATGTTGACCAAAAATTCTGACTTTTGACTGTAAAATGACCATTTTGCCCTTGCAGTTGACTGTAGGTCGAATGAGGCTTTTGACTGTGCAAATTGACACTGTGAATCTTGAAACTTGGCATGTAGGTGTTTTAGAATGTATATAGGCCTATGAGACTTGATTGAAGCATTGAAAAACCTCAAATTCCTTGAAAGAACCAAAACCCTAATTTCAGCTGGCTTAGGAGGTGGTTTGATTGTACAACCCTTTGAGTAATCTTGACCAATTGAGGATCATGTCTTGAGAAATATGGGAGGGCAAATTTTGGGGTACAACAACGATGATCACCGAGCTCTATAAACAATTCAAGATACAACATCATAACTCTTCTCCCTACCGGACGAAGATGAATGGCATTGTCGAAGCGGCTAACAAGAACATCAAAAAGATTATACAGAAGATGACAGTGACATACAAAGGCTGTCATGAGATGTTACCATTCTCTCTTCATGGGTACTGCACCTCGGCACAAATGTCGACAAGGACAACACCATACTCTCTGGTATATGGAATGGAGGCAGTCCTACCCATCGAGGTCCAGATCCTTTCTTTAAGGATTATGAAAGATGTGGGTTTGAACGAAGATGACTGAATCCAGACTCGACTTGATCAACTAAATCTGATCAACGAGAAGAAACTGACTGTTGTCTGTCATGGTCAGGCGTATCAAAAGCAGATGATCAAGGCTTTCAACAAAAAAGTCAGACGTCAGGAATATCAAGTCAGGGATCTAGTAATCAAGCGCATCATACTGCCGCAAGGTGATCCCAGGGGCAAATGGACCCCCACCTACGAAGGGCCGTTTGTAATTAAAAATATTTTCTCGGGTGGAGCCATGATTCTAACCACCATGGACGGTGACGACCTTCCTCACCCTGTCAATGCAGACATAGTGAAAAGATACTACGCATGATAAAAGACACGCTAGGTTGACTGGACTAGGCAAAAATAAGGGCTTCCCGGCGAACCAAAAGGGTTCGGGAAAAAAATAAGGGATGAAAATGAAAAAATCTGTACACCTGGCAAGTCGAAAACCTGAAAAGGCAGCTTGGGCAACAAAGTGTATCCCGGTGGACTGAAAAACCGAAAGAGCGGTCCAGGAAAAAATTAGGGATGTAAAGCGTATCACTATGTCCCATTGAATCACCTTGCGATCAGACCCCAGTATCAATTATCAAGCTCGAACGGCATAGATCAACCTAATCAACTTCGGACAAGCAGCAAAGTGATGAGACGCTCGAAGACATAGGGGCAATAGCACAATTGGAACCCAATGGGATTGTTGTACATAGCTATTTTCTTTTTACGCAATATTGTATAACTTCTATTTTTACGGTTGTGGTCTCTTACTAGAGCGTCGGCCTCCTTGTACAAAAACGCCTATTATAGGCCAACTTCGAAAATCAATACAAATCATTTTTACACAAAAACTATGTGTATTTTCCTTTCCTGTTTTGTTTTGCAAGAACGTCCAATGATTTATTCTTGACATATGCATTTGAATATGATTGCTTCTCATAAATATTAACATAAGAAACGAAAAGACAATTGCTCGTAACTTAAGAACCAGGGGCAAAAACAAGAAATGTCAAACCCGACAGTTACTTTGTCCAGCAGGTACTGAGGCATAGACAACTTTGAAACATAATCATTAGTGCATACGACCTAGTAACATATGTACTTCCCACAGAGTAAAAGCAATCAAAGCATTTGATATCAGCTCTCCTAAAAACAGGAAATAGTCTCCTTAGCCAGGGTCTTCCAGAAACCTGACATCTATATCCCCCATCTGAATTTCATAATCACAAACAGGTCATAAAATTTGTCTTCCAAGTAGATTTTATTTCTCTGAATACAAAAGTTTAATCCCCAACAGAGCTTATTACTTCAGCTATGGAAGTTCACCTTCCAACAGAGTCATTCCCCCGCAGAGCTATTCTCAAACAGAGTCTCTCCATGGCAGAATATTCACAAACAACAAAGAGTAAACCTCCAGCATAGTCATTTCCGTTCACCATCCCTAGCGGAAGTAGAAGAACCACAGTCCTCTACAACAGTCAGGAATGTTATACTCTCCAGCAGCAGTCATGGATTTATTTTCCCAGACTCGGACATGTCACAATAGTATTTCATGTTCATACATCATGACATGCGCATACATATCACATACAGTGTAATCTCATTTATTTTGAGAACATCATCTCACAATGCATTGCATGCATCACATATAATTAACCCTGGTATCTTTTCAGGAAAGACAATTATCTCCAACGATTCCAGTAGTTATACATGTCATATCTGCATACAGCTAATGGAAACTCAGTTCTCGAAACCCAACGTGTCAACTAATCTACATGACCAAATAAAGAAGCCCTATTATCCAGGTTCCTTCTCATAGCCCTACTATCCAGGTTTTCAACTTGAAGAAACCCTACTATCCAGGTTCCTTCTCATAGCCCTACTATCCAAGCTTTCATCTCGAAGTAACCCTACTATTCAGGTTCCTTCTCATAGCCCTACTATCCAGGTTCCTTCTCATAGCCCTACTATCCAGGCTTTCATCTCGAAGTAACCCTAATATCCAGGTTCCTTCTCATAGCCCTACTATCCAGGCTTTCATCTTGAAGAAACCCTATTATCCAGGTTCCTTCTCATAGCCCTACTATCCAGGCTTTCATCTCGAAGTAACCCTACCATCCATGTTCCTTCTCATAGCCCTACTATCCAGGCTTTTATCCCGAAGTAACCCTACTATCCAGGTTCCTTCTCATAGCCCTACTATCCAGGATTTCATCCCGAAGTAACCCTACTATCCAGGTTCCTTCTCATAGCCCTACTATCCAGGCTTTCATCCTGAAGTAACCCTAATATCCAGGTTCCTCCTCATAGCCCTACTATTCAGGCTTTCATCTCGAAGAAACCTTATTATCCAGGTTCCTTCTCTCTTATCTCCAGACAATAGTTTACAACACTGTAAGACCTATACCCGACCAGATACAGTCAATCTCACACTTCTGCAGTAAGTTGTTGTGCATCCTGGATCCTAACCAGATATGCAGTGTACTCCCACCTCCTCAACCATGAGTTAATTCCCCAGTAGAGTAATGGATAACCGAAGATCCTATACTCTATTTTCCCAGACATAAATCAACATTCTCCAGCGAAGTCCTCCTCAACGGCAGGTACAGGAATTCTCGCAAAGAAATCTCTCATGCGACTGATATCTTTTCCTGATGGAATCTTTAAGCCCATCTCTGATGACTCTCTGTCGACTCCCAAATGGCACCTGTAAGCCCATTCTCGATATCACCGATCAATATTACTTCATGCGAGTGCAAATTTCTGGGCACTCTAGTGTTCAATCATCTTCTACCCTCAGATCACGAAAGGCAGACCAGCCAATCTACATCCTCAAGTTTAAGAAGATTGAACAGGGGCGGCTATTTTACCCCAAAATTTACCCTCCAATTTTATTCAACATATGTTCACTAAAATCCTCAACTTGCTCAAGGATGCCCAAGAGTTGACCAGACAAACTTTCTCCTAAAGCAATGAACCTCCAACTAGGGTTTCCATTTTCATCAATATGGGCGAGCTCCAAAGGCCTCATATGCTCTCAATAGTCCTAATATGTTCTCAAGACCATCCATGTCAAGTTTCATGCCTTACACAAGAAGTTTACCCAGTCAACTGCTCAGATGCTTGAAAATCAACGATATTAGGTCAAAAGTCAATTGTGGCCCACATATAATAAAACTTCAAGATTTTTGGTCAACATTAACATTTTGAAGTTATATCCATCATTTGATCAAGATTTGACCATGATTCCCCAAGGAATGCTCCTAATTCATCAAAAATCAAAAATTGCTAAATTAGGGTTTCTTAGGAAAAGTCAACCAAACTTTGACCAAGCATAACTTTCTCATGCTTTATCAGAAATTTCTCATCCAAGGCTCATTTTGAAGAGAATCTAATTCCCTACAACTCATATTCAGCCCTCAAGTTCAAGAAATGCACTCATGAAAAGATATGAATTCAGACATTATAGGTCATTTCAAAAAGTCAACAAAAACACATGTTGGGCCAAAGCTTCTTACATGAACATGGAAGATTCAATTGAGATTAAACAAAATAGGTTGCTTAGGGGACATCCCAAGATTTCTAAAAAGTCTAAGATCATCACCATGAGATAAAAATTGAGCAAGTTATGGCTTACCCAAGTTGGGAGAATTTTGGAAATTTCAAGAATGGTGCATTGAGAAAATTTAAATTTTATGGTCAATGGCCTAACTTTTTAAATTTCAAACATCTTCCTAAGCTTATAGAGGACCCCTAATTTCATTACCACCTTGCCTTGTTTTTTTAAAATATTTTATTCATATTTATTTTGATTTTATTCCCAAAAATACAAAATAAATTTTATAAAATAATAAATGGTGGATCATGACAATTGGGCTTGTGTTTTGGCTCAGCTTCAGGCCCATAATTTCGTGCTACAATGACCAGATACATTCAAGCAAGATAAGGCATGTTTTCATAAAATTGGAAGGCCATGAATGTGCTTGATTTTTGTTGGGAAACATTGAGTTATGGCCATGATACTTTCCCTTTAATGGTGTCTCCTCACTCCACTCTACATATATAGCATCCCTGCAAGCCATTCAGAGGGGGAGATAGCCTGGAGAACCCCTGCCATTTTTAAAAAAGATCACAAAGTTTCCCAAATCGAAAATTAGTTTCCAGCCTCCATTAATCTAAACTAAGGCTTTTGGTCCACTCCTGGAGGCTCCTTGAATCCATTCCAACCATTTCGAGCCTTGAAACGCCCCAAAACACCGCTACCAAGTCACACAGTTTGCATTTCTTTTCCATTTTAATTTGTTTAATTCATGCACTATAAACACATTCTAATCATGCATTACTGACCATGCTCGTATTTACAAGCTATTTGCGTGGTTTGATTTGATGTTTGGCGCAGGATTTGAATATCACCATTGTTAGGGTTCCAAGCTTAAAATTGGGATTTCTGGATTTAGCGAAAATTAGGTCTAACCAAGGGTCTTGTGGTGCTCAGGAGGTTGAGGGCAACTCATCCAAGGCCTTACCATGAATTTATTATGCGTTTTGTTGTTGTTTTGAATGCAGGTTTTTTAGTGACAGATAAAAAACTGTCGCTATAGGTACAATGATCTAAAACGACGAACAGAGGTGGAAGATAATTGTGTGGCAGCCTCCCAATGGCTCGTTTGAATCAGCGCGCCATTTTTTTGTTTCTATAATATTGACTTTTTTCTTATATATTATTATTGAATGATTTGATACAACAAATGACCATTCAGCTCAGTTGGTTGAAAAGCGCTTTGTGAAGGGAAGGGACCTGGGTTCGAGTCCCAGGTCCATAATTTTATTTTTCTAACAATTGTGGATTATAGATCCAATGTATACTAGATATGCAAGCCTAGTGTATGCTTACTAGATCATAGCCATCAGATCTTGGTCAATCTAGATTAAGAGGCTTCAAACGTGCAAGCGCATCATATGCCCTTAAGGCTACTCCTCACTGAATCAAGTCAGCTGATGGGCTTCTCCTAAACGGGCCAAACGTTTTCAGTAAATTCCCCCCCCCCCCAGTTGCTCATGACACCAGGCCCAATCCCTTTTTTTCTAATTTCTTTGTTTATTTGGTCTTAATTTCTTGTTTTATTTATTTTCACAAAAAATCATTTTTTTCAATTAAATCATAAAATCAGAAATTCAATAAAACATTAAATTTAGTTTTTTTTTTCATAAAGTATTTAATTGCAATTAATTAATTAGCTTAATTAGATTAATTCAAATTCTATTTTTGTAATTAAAATCCAATAGAAAATTAGGTTAACTTGAAAACTTTTTTTATATATTTAAAAGTAAATAGAAATTAGGTTAATTAGAAAGATTAACTTCCTTTTCTCAAAAAATCAAAAAACATCCTTTCTCTATTCCCGTCTTAATTCTTCGCGCGCGTTTTATTTATTTATTTTCCGAATTATTGTAACTGTATCAAGTTTGTAATTGTTTAATTAGGATGTTAATCTCCGCATCTTTATTTTCTGTCAAATATTTGTGTATCTTCCCAAAAGCCTTGTAATAGCGTAGAGTTTCTTTTCGCACTCTTTAAATTCTGTAATTATTAACTGCCTAGATATATGAATAATAGGATTGAATGGAAAGACAAATAAGTTTAAAAATGGTAGATAATCCTAATTATGCAAAGATAATTAACTGAAAAAACACACTTGCACATGCTCACTCCTAGGGTTTGCCCCACTTGGTAGCCTCGGAAATAATGGTCGTGTCTCTCGAATGTAGGGATACCTTAGCAATGACCCGCGATTCAAAGTCGTCATAAAGATCATAGTCCCTACTTGTCCCTCGAGATGCCTTTGAAAAATGATCTTATGACGATAGTCCCTTCGAAATGCTAAGGTATTCTTGCTTGTTGCCTTCAGAGACCATTTCATCCCTTCGAACGTCCCTTAAAAATTCCAATGATGGAGCTACCTACTCCTTAATAGTAGGATAGCGATGTCTAAAGGACACGAAAATGAACAGACTTTTTTCGAGTAGGTAGAAAAATCTTAAAGTACTTGCTCAAAGCAAAAACTTTTCACACAAATACTTTTCAAAAAACAACTTCGTCACACTCTTGAACACAAATACAAGGATTATCACGAAGTAAAAAAAACTTTTTTTTTCAAAACAAACACACACGAGCAATTTAGAAAAATGAGCAAGTACCTAAGAGCCCGTGGAAAACCACGGATAGAAAGGGTGCTAACACCTTCCCTTTTTATAATCTACCCCCCCGTACTCAGAAACATCTCGAAAAAAGGTTTTTTCTGTTCTTTTTCCCTTTTCCTTTGTTGGATAAAATAAAAGTCGGTGGCGACTCTTGCTTACCCCGACATTTGCGAATAAAAATGCAAAACCAGTATAACAGTCAGTTCTGCCACCGTATCATAGTTGTGATGCCTGGCATATGACCTGATAGCAGTCAGCCTTATTATCCTCAGCAAGTGACTGTGAAACCTGGATCTCGACCAGATAGCAGTTCACTTCCATCTCTTCAATCAAGAGATGACTCCCCAATAGAGTAATAGACAATTGAAGCTCATAAGCTCTATTTCCCGAGAAAAATACCAACATTCCTCAGCGGAGTCCTCCTCAATAATAGGAATAAGGGATTCCCACAAAAGAATATCTCATGAAATCAACATGGTTCTAGATGGCATCTTTAAGCCCATCTCTGATGACTCTCCGGATGGAACTTTTAAGCCTATCTCTGACGATCTACCGTCATCTTCTCCAAATGGAATCTATAAGCCCATTCCCGATATTATCTACACAGTCAAGTATCATTTCAGACGAGTGCAAATTTATGGGCACTCTAGTGTTCAATCATCTTCCACCTTCAGATCACGAAAGGCGGAATAGCCGGTCTACATGTTTAAGAAGATTGAACAAGGGCAGCTGTTGTACCCCAAAATTTTCCCTCCCATCTTCACTCAAGATATACCTCTATAGGTCCCCAATTTTCCCTAGGATGACTAAGAGTTGACTAGGAAAACTCTCCCCACTAAAGGCAACAAACCTCAACTAGGGTTTCAATTTTAAGAAAGATGTGTGAGTCCCAAGGATCCCAAATGATCTAGATTGTCCTAATATGTCCTCAAGATCATCCATTCCAAATTTCATGCCTTGAACAACAAGTTTTCTCAATCAACTGCTCAAATGCCTAGAAATCAACTATACTAGGTCAAAAGTCAATTGTGGCCCAAATACAGTCAAACTTCAAGATTTTTGGTCAACATCAATATTTTTAAGTATTATCCATCATTTGATCAAGGGTTGATCATGATTCCTCAAGAAATGCTCCTAACTCATCAAAAGTAAAAAATGACAAATTAGGGTTTCTATAGGAAAAGTCAACCAAACTTTGACCAGGCATAACTTTCTCATACTTTATCAGAAATTTTCCCACCAAGGCTCATTTTGAAGATAATCCAATTCCATACAACTTATCTTCATCCCTCAAGTTCAATAAATGCCTCAATCAAAAGATACAAACTCATACATTATAGGTCCTTTCAAAAGTCAACAAAAACATATTTTGGGTCAAAGCTCCTTACATGAACATGGAAGATCCAATTGATATGAAACCAAAAAGTTTATTTAGAGGACATCCTAAGCTCTCTAAAAAGTCAAAGAACACCATCTTAGGGTTAAATTTGAGAGAGATAAGGATTGCACAAGTTGGGCAATTTTCAAGAAATGCATGAAATCTCAATTGGGAAAATTTGTGTTTTTGAGATATTGGGCCCAATTTTTAGAGTCCAAATGTGTTCATGATGCATCTAAGGATCTCTAAACATGTCCATGCATCATTTTATTTTTTATTTTATTTACCTTGATTTTATTCAAATAAATTAAATAAATACTAAATAAATGCAAGAATATGCAAGATATAGAATATGCAACAAAAAAATTTAAACCAAAGAGATCATAGCCAGCTATCAAAACCGGGTGGACTGAAAATGAAGTGGATATCTTCTTTTGGGAAAGATTTGAGTCAAAATCTTTATATTTTAAAAGAGCATTGATCAATTGGATTCTTGCTACAATTATAAACCTAAAAGAATTTACTACATATACACTACAACCCTAGATCAAAAGGACACGCACGACAGCCATAAAAGAACCATACCAAAGTGCAAAATTTCAAGAAAATCGTGAAGGTGAAAAGGATCAGTTCCAGCCCTTATTGTTTAAACCAAAAGAGCCAATCACCTTCCTGAAGCTGCCAGGGTTTGATAACAGTTCTTACTCATCGTGAATCAACCCCAAAACCCCTCCTTGCGCAAGCTCCGGTTGGTAAGTTGGTAAGTTTTGATTTTCAAGTTTCAAAGCGATTTAAATCAGTGTAAGTATGCTAGCATAATTCATACACATCATTATAAGTGTTCTAACGTTTTACATGAAGGTTTTAACGCAGAAACACCATCGTGCCATTGTTAAGGCACAAAGCTTTTGAAGTTTTAGATCACATGATACAAACCTTTTTAGGACAAATCAGCCATGCCATTGGAATTTCAAGGTCTCAATTAGTTAAGTAGGGTTGTTTTATTGTTTGTTTCCATTGAATTTCACAGGTTGGGATTTTGTTCAAACGGAGAAGATGACGGGAACCATCACCCAGGGTGGTTTAACCGGACAAAGACTTTACGTGGCATGTTAGGGTGTTATGATCGGTTTGTTTCAGATATCAGGGCCCCACAAGTGCGCGCGTGTTTTGATGACTCAACCATTACCTTGTTTTCATATTATATTATTTTTTTGTTATTATGTACATGAATGATCCAGCAGCACAGATGGCAAAAGCATAAGGGTGCAAAGGGAGAGACCTGGGTTCGATTCCAAGGTCTTGAACGTTATTTGTTCTAATGAATTTCCTCCAGATCCGGTGCAGCCAGGCCACTCATGCACATCATGGGCTAACCATATCCAGCCATCAAATCTGCATGGTTCTAGATCCAGCACCTCTAGCACGCAGGCATACCATAGACCTCTCTAACACAACAACATTGGATCACGCGTGTGAGCATGGGCCATCATATTTGGGCCTTGGAATTCAGCAATAACCCCCTAGTTTGCCTTCTCACCCCCTCAGGCCCATATTTTTTTAATTTCTTTATTCTTTTTAATTAGTTTATATTAATTTGTTTATTCATCTTTTTTAAATCATAAAATAAATAAAAAATCATAAAATTAGGATTTAGAGTTTTTTTAAGAAAAAATTAATTTTTACAAATTAATTTAATTTAATCAACTTTAATTTGTTTTCTTTAATCTAAAATTAATTAGAAATTAGGTTAAATTTTGCATTTTTTCATAAAAACATCAAAAATATTTCTAATGACCAATTAAATTTGTAGGGTTTCAAATTAGGCTAGTCTTAATTTTCGCGCGTTATTATTTTTCATACGATCATTTTATTATGTAATTGCGCCCGGTTTGTAATAGTTAATTAGGGTTTTTAATTTTCGCATTTTACTTTCCAGTCATTATTTATGTATCTACACCAAAGCCTTGTAATAGCTGTAGAAACTTTATTTCTCGCTTTATATTTCTTATATGCTTGTATATAAATTGTTAGTAAATTAGGCATGTATGGCAAGATCTAAAACGAAAAAGTAGAAAACCTAAACTTCAAGATAAATATCTGAAAAAAGCACACTGTTGCACACTTGCACCACTAGGGTATACCTCACTTGTTGCCTTCAGAAATGGTCATGTCCCTCGAACGTAGGGATATCTTAGCAAAGACCCTCAGTTTAAAGTCATCATAAATATCATAGTCCCTAAATCCCCCTCGAGTTGCCTACGAGAAATGATCTTGTCCCTCGATGTTGCCTATATGATTACAGTCCCTTCGAAATGCTAAGGTATCCTTACATGTTGCCTTCAATGACCATAAACGTCCCTTTCGATAGTCCCTAAACATCCAACGATAGGGCTACCTACTCACTAATAGTAGGATAGCACTATCTAAAGGAAAGGAGGAAAAGAACGCCTTTTTTCTAGTAGGTAGACAGTTCCTAAGTACTTGCTTAAACCTAATTTTTTACACTTACACACTTTCAAACTTCTTTTCAAAAACGCTTTATCACACTCTTGAGGACTGATACAAGAGTTATCATAAAGCAAACAAAATCTTTCAAAACACACAAACACGAAAACAGTTTTCAAAAATGAGCAAGTACCTAAGAGCCCATGGAAAACCACGGATGGAAAGGGTGCTAACCTTCCTTTTCCATAATCTACCCCCTTACTCAGAAAATATCTGAAAAAGTCTTTTTCTGTTCTTTTCACCCTTTCCTTTGTTAGATAAAAGAAAAGTCGGTGATAACTCTTGCTTACTGCGACATTTGCAAACAAAAAATGCAAACCAGTATAAACAGTCGATTCTGCCACCATATCACACCTCTGCTTCTATCCATTTTGTGAAGTAGTCTACGCCCACTATTAGGTACTTATTCTGGTTTGAACCCGCGGCGAATGGTCTGAGTATGTCTAATCCCCACCACCTGAAGGGCCACACGGATGAAAGGGTTTTGAGCTTGTTGGGTGGTTCTAAATTTATGTCCTCGTGACGTTGGCATTTCTCACACTTTTTACATGCTCCTCTGTATCGTGTTGCATGGTAGGCTAGTAATATCCTGCTCGTAAAGCTTTTTTGGCGAGGGACCTCCCCCAGAGGTGTTGGCATTTATTCTTTCGTGGATTTCATGTAATATATGGGCACCTTTGGGCTCTTCGAAACACTTGAAGAGGTGATGGAGAATCCCCATCTATATAATTTGTTTTCGACCAAAATGTACGAGCAGGATCTTCGCCTGACCACGGTGGCCTCTTTTTGGTCGGATGGTAGTTCCACCTTTGTGAGGTAGTTGTATATCGGGGTTATCAAGCACTTGTTGTCATCGATCGCGTTTACGTCCTAGGTTGTGGAAGGTTTTTTTATGCTTGGTCGAGGAAGTATTTCCTGGATAAAATATTGGTTTCCCCTTCCTCTTTGTGCTTACAAGTTTTGAAAGAATATATGCTCGGGTGTTATGTTCGCGAGGAACGTGTTTTACCTACACATATCAAAACTTTGTCATTATTTCCCGAACTAAGGTCAAGTATTTAGAGAGGTTGTCATTCTTGACTTGATATTCTCCCCATACATGAGACGCGATGAGTTGTGAGCCTGTGAAGATTTTCACTTCTTCGGCTCCTAAGTCTTCGACCAAATGCAGTCCTGCAAAGAAAACTTTGTATTATGCTTGGTTATTGGAGGTTGGGAAGGAAAAATTGTGGGATACTTTGATCAGGATTCCTTCCTTTTTTTCGAGGATGATGCCCACCCCACTTCCAGATGAACTGGAGGCTTTGTCCACAAAGATGGTCCATTTGTGTTCCCCATATGTTGGGGGATTTGGAGAGGTCATTTATGCCAGGAAGTCGGCTAGTACTTGGGCTTTAAGGGCCTTCCTTCCCTCATACTTGATGTCGAACTCACACGGTTCCAATGACCATTTAAGCATCCCGCCCACCATGTCTGGGCAGCCGAGCAGCTATTTTATGGGTTGGTTTGCTCGTACGACAATCGTGTGGGATAGGAAGTAGTGTCTTAATATTCTTGCTACTCTGATTAGGGCCAGAGCCACCTTTTCCATCTGTTGATAGATGAGCTTTGGGCCTTGTAGGGCCTTGCTCGTAAAGTATATGGGTTTATGCCCCTCAGGGGTTTCCTGAATGAGAACCACACTGATGGACTCGGTTGCGACAACGAGATAGAGGATTTCTTCATTATTTGTCGTGAGAGGACCGGTGGCCGTGAGAGCGCTCATTTGAGGTGGATGAGGGCTTGTTCGCACTCCTCGGTCCACTTAAATTCAACTTCTTTACAATGGAATTGCGTGCTGGGTAGATTTTACCACGAAGCGGGAGAATGAGGTAAGCATCCCGTTCAGGGATTAAATTTACTTTTTTGAGTTTGGGGTTTGGAATTTGGAGAATGCTCTGCACTTGTTGAGTTTGGCTTCAATTCCTCGTTCTGTTAGATAGGAACCGAGGAATTTTCCTCCTCATACGTTGAAAGTGAACTTCTCCATATTGAATCGCATTTTGTATTTCCTTACTCAGTCAAACACCCTTTATAAGTAGAGCGTATGGTCGGACTCCTCTTGGGAGTTCATGATCATATCATCAATATAGGCCTCGAGCACGTCTCTAATATCTCCTTGAAAGACTTTGTTCATCATTATTTGGTATGTGGCGTCGATGTTTTTCAAGTTGAATGGAATTACGTTATAGTAATAGTTTCCCAACTCGGTCATGAAAGTTGTGTATTTCTTGTAGCTTTTTGCCATGGGGATCTCATTTTATCCAAAGTATGCATCCATAAAAGACAACAATTTAAAACTAGGAGAATTATCAACTAATAGTGTATATATGTTGGGAAAAGGATAAGCATCTTTGGGGAAAACCCTATTAAGATTGATATAGTCAACACGCATTCTCCATTTTCCATTTGATTTTTTTACAAGTACAACATTATACAACCAGGTTGTGTATTGGGCTTCATAAATGAAACTTTCCTCTAGGAGGTCTTTTACAGCTTACTCGGCAGCCTCCATTTTCTCCAAAGACTGCTTGCATCTGCACTGGGCTACAACCTTAAGGGCATGATCTATTGCCAACTGGAGAAATGCTATTTCTGGATCCAAAGTGGGCATCTCTATGGCGCTCCATGAGAACAAATCTACATTCTCCCTTAGGTATGCTTTTAGCTGCTTCCTCGTCAGGCGGGGGAGACCAATGCCAATTTTTACTCCCTTGGTGAGATCTCCGCCTAGGGGGATGATCTCTAACTCCTAGTCTGGAAATGGGCGTAGAGGATGGGCACGCTCTTCATTTCTTGATAGCGTCGAGGGATTTTATGCAGTCAGTCGAACATCTTTCTTCTCCTTCTTCTAATCCTGCAAATTGTCCTTAGTGAAATAGTTGTCAAGGTCGATCGTGTCAACATGAGGCAGCGGCTTTGGTTCTTCAGGGTTGTTGGGTTAGATGGAATCGCTGGCCGCTATGAGTGGTTCCCTGATGGAGTTAAGCCCTTTTGAAGTTGCCTCAAAACATATCTTTGCGGCTTCTATAACCCCGTGGAGACTGGCGACGATCCCTTTCAAAGTGTAGTAATTCATCTTTAGGTGTACGATGGAGGGGAAATATTAACTCGTCCAGAGTTAGCCTTCCCATAATACACGAACATAGAGATGGGCAGTCTATTACCAGGAACTGGACCTTGACAGATCCAGGCGTCTCTGCTGCCTCGTATGTGACTATCAACTCGACGTAGCCCCATGGGTTTGATGACTTCACCATGAAACCTTGTAAGTCTGAGTCCACGTAAGGCGTCAGGTGTATCTCTTTGAGATGTAAGGTGGTGAACAGTTGGGAGTACATAATGTCGATCATGCTCCCCTGGTCGATCATAATCTGTCAAACATCAAAGTTATCCATTTGTTCTCTTATGAGCAATGAGATGGTTGAATTAGGAGATCCACCAAGGAATTCTTCACTGTAGAACGCGGTGGGGATATAATTTCCTCTAAACTTGTCGAGGGTGGAGTTTTTGTTGGAGATCATGTTGATCAACTACTCGAACTTTCTTTTCACTGAGCCCATAATGACTTTATTGAATCCCCCACCGGATATGACCATAGCAGAGGCGAAGGTCTCCCGGGGGTTGTGCATTGAGAAGTATAGTGGGGGCTCGACATCATCGGGGATGTAGAAATCCTTTGGTCGAGAAATGTATATGGCGACTGGCATGCTAACATCCTCGGAAGAGAGTTTCTCTTCTCTGACCTTCTTTGATTCCAGGGCGTCCTTGCGAGAGCCTTCTTTTTTCTTGTATTGTTTAAGATTACCATCTCTTATGAGGATATCAATGACATCCTTCAGATAGATGTAGTCTTCAATGGTATGCCCATGGCTCTTGTGTAATCGATAATTTTTTGTTTTGTCTGTGTTTAGTTTGGACGATGTCTACCAGGGAACTCCAGCCTGACGAAACTCAGAGCTTGCACACTCAGTTAAGATACACTTGCATGAGGAGGTCAGTGGAGTGTAGTCGTGGAACAGGCTAACATGCCCTTTATATTCTTGCAATTCACGGGGTTTGTCGTCTCTTGTTTTATGTGCTCCTTATCAAGATGTCAAGGAATCGTCGTGCTTTGAGACTTCGGAATTCTCCTGATGTCGTGAGTCTCTTTCATTGTTGGTAGATTTTTTATTTATACTGGATTTACGCTTGGAAAAATAATTGCGGGGACGTAGCCCGCGTATAAGAAAATATTTTTCCTACAGTCGGTCATGGAGACTTGCACAGCCTCGTGGTTGAATCTTTCTATGTACCCCGGGAGGGACTCATCCTTTACATGGATGATAGCCTCCAACGATGCCTCCGGTTTAGGGTGTCGGAGAGATGCTGTAAAGTGCCTGGAAAATTTCTTCCCAAGGTGTGATCGGTGGAAATAGAACTGACTGTTTTTTAATGCTGGTTCGCGAAATGTCGCGGTAAGCAAGAGTCACCACTGTCTTTTATGTTCTCCAACAAGGAAAGGGCAAAAGCACAGCAAAATTCCTTTTCGAGATGTTTCTCGGTTCGGGAGGTAGATTATAGAAAGGGAAGGTGTTAGCACCCTTTCTATCTGTGGTTATCCACGGGCTCTTAGGTACTTGCTCACTATGTTTTCAAAAAATGTTTGCTTTTCTTGTGTTTGTGGGTTTTGAAAAAGTTTGTTTGAAAACTTCTAGGTAACTCTTGTATCTGTCCTCAAGAGTGTATGAAGTATTTGTTTGAAAGTGTAAGTGCGAAAAGTTGTTTTTGTTTTTGAAAGAGCAAGTACCCAGGAGAAATCTACCTACTCTAAGGAATTAAGCTGTGTAAATGTCCTTTAGAAAGTACTATCCCACTATTGAGAAGTAGGTAGCACCGTCGTTGGAGTTTGTCGGGTCAATTCGATTATAGGGACATGTGTGGTCACCAAAGCAATAGTAGGACGCCTTAGCGGTAACCCTAATGTCCTAGATCCTTTTTTATCCGAGGCAACCGTTTCGAGGCAACTTGGATCTTTAGACAGGAGGGCGACCTCTAAAACACCCTATACTCAATGACCACGTCGAGGCAACCAAGTGAGGCGTACCCTAGGAGTGGCATGTGCGAGTGTGTCAGGATTCAGTTTAAGATTATCTTTGCACATTTTTATGGTGAGCTATGTTTTGATTTTAATTTTCAGGCAAATCTTGTCATGCATAGTTAACAGTTAATAATTGTGCGGAAAATAAATTGCGGAAAGTAAATCTACGCTATTACAAGGCGTCGGGTATTTACATCGCCAAAAGCATAACCCTTGAAAAGTATATGCGGAAAATAAAAGAAAGCGATAAAAGTCCTAATTATCTATTACATCCTCGGAACAGTTACATAAATATGATCAAAATAGGAATCAAGAATAAACATGCGCGAGAAAAATTGAATCGGGAAAAGTCTTAGGGTTTTGACCCCTTTTGAGAAAAGAATGGAATTTTGGTCCTTTTTGCAATTAATTAATATTAAACCTAATTTACTAATTAATTAAATAATTACGAAAAATGTATTTTTTAGTTTTTTAGGTCTTTAATGAAAATAAAATAAAAAGGATTAAAATTGTCAAAAGAAAAAACCCTAATTCTAATTTATTTATTGTGAAAAAAGTCAAAGTTAACCTAATTAACTAAATTAATTATATTTAGAATTTATTTACAAAAAATAATTAATAGTGAAATTAATAAGTAATAAAGATAAATAATATTTTAGGTTTCTGAATTTATTGTGAAAATAATTAATTTTTTAATTAAATACTAATAATAATAATTAATGAAAAGATTAAATGGAAATTAAAAAAGAAAAGAATAAAGAAACCAGGGGGGTGCTGGGCCTTTTTTGGAGGTGAGGAAGTAATTTTGTGGCCCATTAACAATCAAGCCCTTCTGACTTTTGAGATCCTCCACGCTTGCTTTGACCAGGGAGCACCATGATCATTCAATCCTGACCTTTAGATCCAAGCTTGTGGCCACTTGGCATGCTGAGATGGGAAGCGTATGGTGGAACGCTTTTGGAGACCTGCATGTAATTACATGAAGAAAAATATGAAACAATTATTTTGGGGGACCTGGGAATCGAACACAGGTCCCAATGGATACCAGCCAGCGCATCTACCACCACACCATGTGCCTGCATTTGTTATTATGATAAGAAGCAATTATAATATATAATAATTAATTCACATGTTGCCAAAACGAAAACACGCGCGCCCCATTTGAATGCTCCAATAGCGTATCAACGCGTCATCATCTTCCCCAATTGTTCCTGCAAAATACAAACAGATAGCAGGGGTTTTTAACCCCCACAAAACATGATGAGGAATAATAGCGATTAGCCCTACAGGCTACAGAAATATTTCGCGATGGTGGCTTTTGATTCGTCTTGTCACAACGATTTCAACCATAGGCATTAGAGGTGCTAATTTTTCTTGGGCTGTAAAGCCCCAATTTAAGAACTCAAGAACCCTAGATTTCTTCAATGGTAACTTGTGATTCTGCGTGTTATAATTCAATTAACCAATACCATTAGCTTTATATGAATTCAAGCAACACAAAACAATGATTAAAACATGTTAATTATGCATGAAATATGAGTTACGATTCTGAAAAAATCAAGCAAACAGTGGTTCTGTTCTTGAGTATTCCTTGAGCTTTAGCACTTGGTTCTGATTGCAATACGTCTCTGGGAACCCCTGCAATGTATTAGAAACAATAAAAGCCTTTGAATCACGTTAGAAAATGGAAATCAGTTTTCAAATTTCTTGAGTTTTTTTCAAAGTGGTTATGGCTTTTTCTGCAGCAAATTCACGTCCATGGCATTAGGGTTGGCTTGTGTACTTATCGTGGAAGGGAATTAGGTTACAATCTTGCACAAAAGATCCATGGAATGATGATTCAATATTTGATTAAAAATCAAATATTTTTGAATCTTTTTGATTGAAGAAAGTTGCCAAACTTGGAGATTTTGATATCCTTGATTGATACACGAAATTGCCAGCATGATTAGGTCATTCTTGCTTCACAAAAAGATTGAAAAACCATATCTTTGAATTTCCTACAATTTAAATTAATTAAATGAATTAAAATTAATTAAAAATCCAATTAATTAATAAAAATAAGAAAATAAATTCAAATAGGCTTGATGGGTCGTGCATAGGCCTTGGATAAAGTTTCAAGAAGAAATTTGAGGCCCATTAACAAAAACAAAGTGTTTTGAGCAAAGTTGACTTTTGCAAATTCACAAAAATTTCTCAACTTCTCCAATGCATATATTGCTCAATTTTGATCATATGAACATGTTCTTGGACATTTTGGAAAGGTCTTGAAGTCCTCTAACCAATGCCTTTGGTCCCATGTCATTTGGATTTACCAATCTCAAGTTATGGTCTTTGACTTAAAATGCATTTTTGTTGACTTTTGAATTTGACCTATAATGTAGAAATTGATAACTTTTTATGAGAGCATTTCTTGAACTTGGAGTGTGAAGATGAGTTGTAGGAAATGTCATCCCCTTCAAAATGAGCATTGGATGGGATTTTTCTGATGAACCATGAAAACGTTATGCCTTGGTCAAGATACAGTTGACTTTTCTACTGTCCAAAAATAGTAACTTTTGGCATCTTGATGATTTTTGAGCTATTCTCGTGGAATCATGATCAAGACTTGATCAAATGATGATTGTGGACTTGAAATAAGATGTTGACCGAAATTTTTGACTTTTGACTGTAAAATGACCATTTTGCCCCTGCAGTTGACTGTAGAGCAAATGGAGCTTTTGACTGTGGAATTTGGCACTGTGAGTCTTGAAATTTGACATGTAGGTGCTTGAGAATGTATATGGGCATATGAGACTTGATTGAACCATTGCAAACCTCAAATTCTTTGAGAGAACCAAAACCCTAATTTTGACTGGCTTATGAGGCATTTGGACTGTGCAATCTTTGAGCAAATCTTGAACCATTTGGAGATGATTCTTGACAAACCTTGAAGAATATGGGAGGGCAAATTTTGGGGTACAACAGTTGCCCCTGTTCAATCTTCTTAAACCTGAGGATGTAGATTGGCTTGCGTGCCTTTCGTGATCCGAAGGTGGAAGATGATTGAACACTAAAGTGCCCAGAAATTTGCACTCGCATAGTGGAGTATCAGCAATGTGATGTCGAGAATGGGCTTACAGATGCCATTTAGAGATATGGTGGATAGGAGGATGGGCTTATAGATGCCATCCGGAGATGTGACAGAATCTTGTCGGGAATGGGCTTATGGATGCCATTTGGAGATGTCGTTTGCGTAAGAGATTCCTTAGCGAGAACTTGCGTACCTGAGAAAGAAAGATAATTTCCTGGCCTGTTACAGGTGTTGATCTTCAAACTCTTTATGTAGATAACTTTCCTGGATAGATACAGGTATAGATCTACAATCAATCGCTCACAGATATGCCCTGGCTAGATACAGGTATCGAATCTGGAACTTTAAAAGGTTGGTAGAGATAGCTTTCCTGGCTGGATACAGGTGTAGACCTCTGACTTGAGAAAGAAAGATGACTTCCTGGCTAGATACAGGTATTGATCTTCAATCTCTTCATGCAGATACTTTCCTGGCTAGATACAGGTATAGATCTACAATCAATCGCTCACAGATATGCCCTGGCTAGATACAGGTATCGAATCTGGAACTTAAAATGTTGGTCGAGATAGCTTTCCTGGCTGGATACAGGTGTAGACCTCTGACCTGAGAAAGAAAGATGACTTCCTGGCTAGATACAGGTATTGATCTTCAATCTCTTCATGCAGATACTTTCCTGGCTAGATACAGGTATAGATCTACAATCAGTCGCTCACAGATATGCCCTGGCTAGATACAGGTATCGAATCTGGAACTTCAAAAGGTTGGTAGAGATAGCTTTCCTGGCTGGATACAGGTGTAGACCTCTGACCTGAGAATGAAAGATAATTTCCTGGCCTGTTACAGGTGTTGATCTTCAAACTCTTCATGCAGATACTTTCCTGGCTAGATACAGGTATAGATCTACAATCAATCGCTCACAGATATGCCCTAGCTAGATACAGGTATCGAATCTGGAACTTCAAAAGGTTGGTAGAGATAGCTTTCCTGGATGGATACAGGTGTAGACCTTTGACCTGAGAATGAAAGATGATTTCCTGGCCTATTACAGGTGTTGATCTTCAAACTCTTCATGCAGATACTTTCCTGGCTAGATACAGGTATAGATCTACAATCAATCGCTCACAGATATGCCCTGGCTAGATACAGGTATCGAATCTGGAACTTCAAAAGGTTGGTAGAGATAGCTTTCCTAGATGGATACAGGTGTAGACCTCTGACCTGAGAAAGAAAGATGACTTCCTGGCTAGATACAGGTATTGATCTTCAATCTCTTCATGCAGATACTTTCCTGGCTAGATACAGGTATAGATCTACAATCAATCGCTCACAGATATGCCTTGGCTAGATACAGGTATCGAATCTGGAACTTAAAATGTTGATGGTAATCATCTTTGGATTGACCTTTTCCTGAAAAGGCAAAACATTAGTTGTATGCAATGTCATGATGTATGAAATGCATGATGTCATGATGTTCTCAGGAATAAATGAGGTTGTGTGATATGATGCGTATATGCATGTATCATGATGTATGACAATGTGATGTTTATGAATGTATTTTCGTCTGGGAAAATAAATCCTTAACGAATGCCGGGAAGTTTGTTGAATCCTGGGCTGATGTTGAAGAGTAGAGCTCTTCGTTTCCGTTGAGGATGATAATTGCAAGAATAAACCGGTAGGAGAAGATGACTCCGTTGAGGAATAAACCTGGTGAAGATTACTCTGCGGGAAATTACTCTGTGGGGAAGAGATACTTTGATGAGATTTTAACGATAACTCCGCTGGGGGTTCCGTTGATAAGCTTTATTGGGGAATTTGATGAACTCCGCTGGGGATAGGAAGAACATCGCCGAGGACGATCTTTCCATTGCAATTTGCTGAGGATAACCCAGTTAGACTCTGGTGGGGAATAACCTTTGAATATGGCCGGGGAGAGATATTTGTACTCTGCAGGGGACAACCTTCCAGAGTCTACTGGGGATAATGGTTCAACTCTCCTGGGGAAACTTTGGACTACAGTGGGGAAATGGCTCCACTGGGGTGTCTGGTATTCCGCTGGGGAACAATCTTATATTAAGACTGCTGGGGATGCTTGCTGAGGAACATCTGTATACTCCGTTGGGGAATATTGAGATCTTCTGGGGATATCCAACTTCCTTAGGGCTGACAGTATCCTAACTCTGCTTGGGGAGAGCGTCACTGACTTGCTAGGGATACTGTGCCTTTTTAGGGCTGACGGGAGACCAATTATGCTTAGGGGAGTATTGCTGAATCTTGTCTTACTCTGCAGGGAGTGAAGGTATCCGGGTCGTATTCTTCAGCTGAACCTACCTTGGTACCTTGGTGGACAGAGCAACTAGATTGCTTAGACAATTATTATTGCCCCTGTTTCTGATGTCACCTGTAATTAGCCCTTTGTTTCGCATGCAAATATTTATGATTAGCAATTAATGTCAAATGCATATATCAAAAATGAACATTGGACGTTCTTTGCAAAACAACACAGATAAAGGAAAAAATAATTGGCAATTTGTCTGGAAAAGATGAGCTTGTATTGATTTTGAAATTTGCCTGTAAATAGGCGTTTTTTGTACAAGAGGCTGACGTCCTAGTAAGAGAACGCCGCCGAACAACATAGAGTTTATACAATTTTGTGAAAAGAAAACAAAACCGCTATGTGAAAAAATATCCCACTGGGTTCCAACTCTGCTATCGCCTTTATGTCTTCAAGCGTCTCATCACTTTGCTGCTTAGTTGAAGATGAAGCTGATTGCTTGATGCCGTCTGAGCCTGAGGGTTGATACCGGAGTCTGGATGCAGGGTGATCCAATGAGACATAGTATTACGCTTATCCCTAACTTTTGCCTGGACCGCCCTTTCGGGTTTTCAGTCCACCGGGATACCCATTTTTGCCCAAGCCGCCTTTTCAGGTTTTCGACTTGCCGGGTGTACAAATTTTTTCATTTCATCCCTTATTTTTGCCCGAACCCTTTTGGTTCGCCGGGAAGCCCTTATTTTTGCCTAGGTGTGTCAACCTAGCGGGTCTTTAATCATGCGTAGTATTTTTTTACTATGTCTGCATTGGCGGGGTGAGGAAGGTCGTCACCATCCATGGTGGTTAGAATCATAGCTCCTCCTGAGAAGATATTCTTAATCACAAATGGCCCTTCGTAAGTAGGGGTCCATTTGCCCCTGGGATCACCTTGAGGTAGAATGATGCGCTTGATTACTAGGTCCCCAACTTGATACTCTTGCCGTCTGACTTTCTTGTTAAATGCCTTGATCATCCGTTTTTGGTACGTCTGACCATGACAAATAGCAGTGAGTCTCTTTTCGTCGATTAGGTTTAATTGATCAAGCCGGGTCTGGATCCAGTCATCTTTGCTCAAACCTGCATCCTTCATTATCCGGAGAGAGGGTATCTGAACTTCAATGGGCAGGACTGCCTCCATGCCATAGACCAAGGAAAAGGGAGTTGCCCCTGTTGATGTTCGTGCTGAGGTACGGTACCCATGAAGAGCAAACGGTAAAATTCCGTGCCAATCTTTGTACGTCACTGTCATCTTCTGCATAATCTTCTTAATGTTCTTATTTGCCGCTTCTACATCCCCATTCATCTTCGGCCGGTAAGGAGAAGAGTTGTGATGCTGTATCTTGAATTGCTCGCAGAGCTCAATGATCATCTTGTTGTTAAGATTGGTACCGTTGTCCGTAATGATCCTCTCTGGTACACCGTATCGACAGATCAGGTTATGCCGAATGAACCGTGCCACGACATTCTTGGTTACGGTAGCAAAGGAAGCTGCTTCAACCCACTTCGTAAAGTAATCAATCGCTACTAGGATGAAGTGATGCCCGTTGGATGACGTAGGTCTGATCTCGCCGATCATATCAATGCCCCACATTGCAAAAGGCCAAGGTGTTGTCAAGATGTTCAGAGGAACTGGAGGAATGTGCACCTTATCAGCATAGATCTGGCATTTATGACACGTCCGAGAATGTTAGTAACAGTCAGCTTCCATTGTGGACCAGTAATATCCTGCCCGAAGGATTTTCTTTGCCATAGTATGTCCACTGGAATGCGTTCCGAAGGTACCTTCATGCAGCTCTGTCATGATCCTTTCTCCTTCAGTTTTATCCATATAACGCAGTAAGGTTGAATCATGGTTTCGTTTGAAGAGAATGTCGTTGCTGAGGAAGAACTTTGCCGCGAACCTTCTCAGAAACTTCTTGTCATTAACAGATGCACCCTCGGGGTATTCTTGAGCTTCAAGGTACCTCTTCACTTCATGATACCAAGGCTTTTCTGTTACCTCTTCAGCCTCAAGATCACAGTAATGTGCAGGTTCATCCAATTTCCAAATAATGATCCGGGGAGCCTCGTTGTCCCATTTGACTTTGAACATAGAAGACATCGTAGCTAACGCGTCCGCCAACTGATTCTCCTCTCTTGGGAAGTGTTCAAAAGTTATCTCCTCGAAATGGGGAATCAACGTCAATACATACTCCTTGTAAGGAATAAGATTTAGGTGTTTCGTATCCCACTCGCCTTTGATCTGACTGATCACGAGAGCAGAATCTCCGAAGACACTCAGAAACTTGATCCTTAGGTCAATTGCAGCTCGAAGACCCATGATGCAGGCTTCATACTCTGCCATGTTGTTAGTGCAGTTGAAACATAGCCGAGCGGTTAGTGGAGTATGAGTGCCTTTAGGAGAGATGATCACAGCGCCAATGCCATTACCCAAAGCGTTTGAGGCTCCATCAAAGTGCATAGACCATCGGGATCCTTCCTCAGGTACTTCATCCGGTCCAGGTACTTCACAATCAGTCACTACCATGATATTCTCGTCTGGAAATTCAAAGTTCATAGATTGGTAGTCATCCACTGCCTGGTGAGCCAAATGGTCTACCAATACACTTCCCTTGATTGCTTTTTGAGTCGTGTACTGGATGTCGTATTCTGTCAAGATCATCTGCCATCTTGTTATTCTTCCAGACAAGGCGGGCTTTTCGAAGATGTACTTGATTGGATCCATCTTTGAAATCAACAGAGTAGTGTGAGTCAACATATACTGTCTCAGCCGGCGAGCAGCCCATACCAAAGCGCAGCAAGTTTTCTCGAGCAGTGAGTATCGGGTCTCACAGTCGGTAAACTTTTTGCTAAGGTAATAAATAGCGTGCTCTTTTCAGCCAGACTCGTCATGCTGCCCCAGCACGCACCCCATTGAGCTGTCAAGTACTGTCAAGTATAATATTAGAGGTCTCCCTTCAACCTATGGCATAAGAATGGGTGGTTCTTGGAGATACTCTTTGATTCTTTCGGAAGCGGCCTGACATTCATCATTCCAACGTACTACTTGATCTTTCTTCAGTAGCTTGAAGATTGGTTCACAGGTAGCAGTTAGATGCGAGGTGAATCGGGCAATGTAGTTTAGACGTCCTAGAAAGCCTCTGACTTCTTTCTCTGTCTTGGGAACTGGCATCTCTTGTATGGCTTTCACCTTGGCAGGGTCCACTTGAATACCTTTGTCGCTCACGACGAAGCCTAGTAGTTTTCCAGATTTCACCCCGAAGGTGCATTTGTTTGGATTTAATCTCAGCTTGTACAACTTCAACCGGTCAAACAGCTTTTGTAGATGGTCAAGGTGTTCCTCCTCAGTTTGGGACCTTGCAATCATATCGTCAACATATACCTCAATTTCATGATGGATCATGTCATGAAACAAAGCAACCATGGCACGTTGGTAGGTTGCCCTAGCATTTTTTAACCCAAAAGGCATGACCTTGTAGCAAAAGGTTCCCCACTGAGTAACAAAGGTGGTCTTCTCCATGTCTTCAGGAGCCATCTTGATTTGATTATAATCGGAAAACCCGTCCATGAAGGAGAATACCTTATGTTGAGCAGTATTGTCAACCAGAACGTCGATGTGAGGCAGAGGGAAGTCATCCTTAGGGCTCGCCCTATTCAAATCCCTGTAATCAACACACATTCGGACCTTACCATCTTTCTTTGGCACTGGAACCACGTTGGCAACCCACTGAGGGTAAGAAGTCACCGCTAGAAACCCGGCATCAAATTGTTTCATAACCTCAGCTTTGATTTTCTCGGACATCTCTGGACGCATACGACGAACCTTCTGTTTTACCAGAGGACAGTCTTCCTTGGTAGGCAGGTTGTTGTACCCTAAAATTTTCCCTCCCATATTCTTCAAGATTTGCAAAGAGCATGCTTCAAAATCTCCCAAGGTTTGCACAGTTCAATGGCCTCCTAACAGTCAAAAAACTAGGGTTTTGGTTCTGGCAAAGAAGTTGAAGTTTTCAAGGGTCCAAACAAGTCCCACATGCCTACAAACATTGTCAAGTATCCTCATGTCAAGTTTCAAGACTCACATCACAAAATTGCACAGTCAAATGCCCTAATTGCTCAGCAGTCAACTGTAGGGGTAAAATGGTCATTTGACAGTCAAAAGTCCAAATTTTTGGTCAACATCTTATTTTGAAGCCACAAACATCATTTGATCAATGCTTGATCATGATTCCCAAGGCATGGCTCAAAAAGTCTCAAGATGCAAAAGTTTCCATATTTGGACAGTTGAAAAAGTCAACTGTAACTTGACCAAGGCATAACTTCCACATGGTTTATCAGAAAAATTCCATCCAAAGCTCATTTTTAAGAGAATTACATTTCCTACAACTCCTCTTCACACTTCAAGTCCAAGAAATGCTCTCACAAAAAGTTATTAATCTCAACATTATAGGTCATTTTCAAAAGTCAACAAAAAGGCACTTTAAGTCAAAGACCATAACTTGAGATTGGTAAATCAAAATGACATGGTACCAAAGGCATTGGTTAGAGGACTTCAAGACCTTTCCAAAATGTACAAGAACATGATCAAAGCTTAAAAATTGAGCAAGATATGCCTTGTGGAAGTTGAGAAATTTTTGGGAATTTTGAAAAGTCAACTTTACTTCAAATACCTCAAAATTGCTAATGGGCCACATTTTCTTCCAAGAATCATCACCCAAAGGCTATGCACGACCCATTGACTTTAAAGGGAGTTATTTTATCATTTTTTATTAATTATTTGAATTATTATTATCATTAGTTCATTTAATTAAAATAAAATATGACAAAAAATAGAAAACCATGTTTTCCAATCCCTTTTTGCAGCATATTCTCTCCATAAAACCTCAAGATTTCGTGCATCACTAATATGGAAAGATTTGGCCATGGTTGGTATCAAAAAAACATGAAAAAGATTGAAAAAGATTATGCAAGATCACAAAATTCAAAAGCATTGATTCCATGGGTTATGGACTTGGATTTCTACCCTAATTCATTCCATATACATACACAAACACAACCCTAATGCTGGAGACCTGGAAGCTGCGCTCAGACTCAAGAACACAAACTCACTTTTTCCTTAAGAACTTCAAACCTGTTTTCTTAGTTGCAAGGCATTTCAAGGCGTGGAAAGTATCTCAAAAGTTTGCTGGGACCTCTCTGATCATAACCCAATCAAAATCACATCTCCATACACCAAGAACTGGTAGAACGCCATAGCCCTGTTCATGGAAATTTTCATAATCGCATCTTGATTTATACGCATGTTTCATGTTTTTTAATTGTTGTTTTACGCTAACATGATGTTTATGAAGCTAACAGTACCGTTCAATTGAAAAATGGTCGCCTAAATAAGAAGTTACCATGAACACGCATTAGGGTTTCAAAACTCTGAATTTGGGGTTTCTTTCATCTGGTAAAATCAGACCATGAGACTAGGACCATTGAATTCGTAGCATTCCAATGAATCTAAAACACCCATCGCGCTCAATTTATCGTTGGCCAATTTCTATTCGCTATTTTTGTTGTTTCAGATTGTGGGGGTTCAAAACCCCCGCTATTTGATGTATTTTTTCAGGCAAAAGCAAAGGCATGGTGGAGAAGACGCTGAGGTGTCTCAACCAGACAGGGCCATTCAAATATTCGTGCATTTTCTTTTATGTTTACCAATAGCACTTGTTCTCTCTCATATGAATCAGGTTCCACTAATATTACAAACGAACGCGCTTGGCTGGTTGGTAAGTGAGGTGTCCTTCAAGCATTGGGACCTGGGTTCGATTCCCAGGTCCCATCCCTTCTCAATATCATTTTGTTTAATGTATTCCTACGCAGCTTGCATCCTAAGGCCCACTATACAACTCCATGTCTTGGCTTGCCACATGTCCCAGGAGACGAATCTGAAGGTCAGGATGAGAGGTCCATCATACGCATCAGTTGACCATGCCACACACGCGCTGAAAAAGTCAAACAAGGCCAGAAATCAGTGGGCCTAATTGCTTGCTACAAACCTCCATAATTGGGTCTACCACCCCTTTTGTTTGTATTTCTCTCCTTCATTCTTTGTTCTATTTTTTTTATTTGCTTTAATTTAATTGCTTTCTTTTTTTAAATTCCACAAATTAATTTTAAATAATAAAAATACAAAAATCAGAAAAGACAAAGAATAAAAATATATTTTATTTAATAGTTTTTATAAATAAATTTTATTAACTAATTTAGTTCTAATCTTAGATTTAATTTTAATGTTTTTTTTAATAAACTAAACAATGTAGAAATTAGGGTTTTAATGCTTTTATTCTTTTTTTTTCTTTTCTTTTACCATATTTAATTATTAATTATTTTGTAAATAAATTTATCATTAAATAATTAGCTTAAAACTAGGTACAACTTAAACATTTTTTTAATAAATTAAAAATAGTTTAGAATTAGGTTTTTTAATTCCAATTTAATTTTCTCATTAAATTCCATAAAATATAAAAAAACTCCAAAAAATAAGTCCTTGCCTTTATTTAACTTAATTAATTTACGATTTCGTTTTAATTTCTTTAAAAGGGTCCAACGCCCTCGCATTCTCGATTTTATTTCTTTTCGCATTTACTGTTATTTATTTTATGAACATAATGTATTTATCCCAAAGCCTTGTAATAAATTAATTAGGACATTTATTTTCCGCACTTTATTTATTTCAAATCGGGTCTTGGTTTAATTTGGCGATGTAGACCCGCGCCTTTGTAATAGCGTAGAACTTTTATCTTCCCGCATCTTTTAACTGTTAATAACCACATGAAAGAATGAATGCCAAAAATAAAAACAAAGCTTAGATCACCAATGCATGAACAAGACAAATGTAACTGAAAATGACACACAAATCACACACCACCCCTAGGGTACGTCTCACTGTTGCCTTGCCCCTCGAAAAGTGGTCGTCGAGTAGAAGATGTTTTAGTAAGTTCTCATGTCCATGAACATGGCATGAGGGTAGCTTCTAAGGTGTCTTCCTATTGCTCTGGTGACCACAATGTCCCGAACCCTCGAATTGACCCGAACACCTCCAATAGTGGTGCTACCTACCTCTCAATGGTGGGATGGCACTACCTTAAGGATATTTACACAGCCTAATTCCTTAGGGTAGGTAGATGACTCGTAGATACTTGCTCTAATTCAAAACAAATCAAAAACTTCTTTTCACACCGACACTTTGCAAAAAGCTTTCAAAAACAACTTTTCAAACACTCTTGAGGACTGATACAAGAGTCGAACTGAAATTTTAAACGGAACTTTTTTCAAACCCACTCACACTTGAAAAGAAAACAAACATTTTGAAAACACAATGAGCAAGTATCTAAGAGCCCATGGATAACCATGGATAGAAAGGGTGCTAACACCTTCCCTTTCTATAAATCTACCTCCCGAACCGAGAGCTAATCTCATAAGGAATTTTTCTGTGCTTTTGTCCTTTCCATATTGGAGAAAATAAAAGACGGTGGCGACTCTTGCTTCCGCGACATTTCGCGAACCAGCGTTAAACAGTCAGTTCCAGATCCACCGATCACAGAACTGGCGACTCTGCTGGGGATGCTTATAAATTGAGGTGTACCTTAGGACTAAGATCACTTGTGTTTTCAATTGTTGTGCTTGTTTGCTTTATTATTATGGGCATTGTCTTGGAGTTACATAGATCCTAACCCGGATCTGGGGATACCCTGTTTAGGTAGCATAAGCTGTGAGGGACCTGTCCGGCGTAGACCGACACGGGTGAAGCAGTGGCTACGTTGGTGTGGCACCTTGGTCTGTACCGATATCCCTTGTGTTGCAACGAGGAGAATATGGGTCTTCTGAGGAGTCATTAAGCACCAACAGACCTTAGAACCTTAAATGACACAACTTGGCCAATAGAACAGTAGCAGTATGCTACACCCATTGAGGCTAAACTCTCGTGATGGTTCTGGCCGCAAGGAAAGATTGCGATGCTGGAGTTATGACCGATTGAGGGTAGTCCATGATATTGGGATCCTCTAAGAACCCGGTTACTTTTGATAGGACAGGTATGAACCAACAAACTGAAAGAGGGTAATACCTAGACCTCATGCTGGCCTAAACTCTAAGAGCTTCTCTTGTGTGACTTGTGTGCCTTCGTACTTGACTACTTGCATGCTTGTTATCTGACACATGAACTACTTGCAGGTTTTGTTTATAGTCCTTAATTGGGACTCATAACAGGGTTTACTAAGTTTCTTGTAGGTTTTGTTTATAGTCCTTAATTGGGACTCATAACAGGGTTTACTAAGTTTCTTGCAGGTTTTGTTTATAGTCCTTAATTGGGACTCATAACAGAGTGTACTGAGTTTCTTGCAGGTTTTGTTTATAGTCCTTAATGGGGACTCATAACAGGGTTTACTTACATCACTCCATGCATACCATAACATCATACCATTGCATACATCCTAACCCATTTCAAGGATCTCAAGGGCTTGTGATGCAGGTCATGATGAACCAGAATGTCTAGCAAGGGGCAAAGGGGATTTATTTTCCTCTAGCCAGGTTGAGGATCCGAGTCAGAGGCTATGACCCACTGGATATGGTGAGCCTTTGACCCTTTGAAGAAGGACTCTCCACAAACATGAAGTTCCTTCAATCAAGCTACTGGATCCCAACTCTAACAATTTTATTGTCTACCCTGCGAGATCCTTGAAAACATTGCATGCGTATATACATATCATTGCATTATAGGTATCCCTTTTTACAGGTTGCTTACCTCCTCCGCTGTTTATTTCAGCAATGGCTTCCCAACAGTACAACCAGGACTTCCATGCTCAAGAGACTCGGTTCGAGGAAATCCTCCTGAATCTATCCAAGGGGCAGGAGGAACTGAGAACACTTCTCATGGGGACTTTGGTCAGGAACAGCGCTGAGGACGAACGGCTGAAACGTCTGCAAGCTGAAGTGGATGCAATGAAAGCCCAGATGCTGGGGCAGGTGACTGCCATTCAAGGTTTAGCTCAAAGACAAGAAAAGCTCGGAGTTCTCATCAACCAACTGCTTCAGGGTAACCAACTGGGGCAAACGTCTAAGGGTAAAGATCCAGTCATCATTCAACCATCTTTGAGACAAGGAGATAAGGGGAGAGTTCCTCAAATGGCTCCAGTGTCACAAATTCAGCATTAACCTCACCAGCTTCAGCCAGACAAGCCCAGGAGGCAATTCACCCAGCTCAATATGTCGTTGTTTCAAGCTCTACAACGCCTGTTGAGATTGAATCTGATCACATTAAAGGCTCATCCCCAGAACCCCAACACAGCAGCTCCTACCTATCATCCCAATAAAAGGTGTGCCTATCACTCTGCCAGTCCAGGACATGATACAAATGAGTGTTGGGCTCTGAAGAACAAGATCCAGGACCTGATTGATGAAGGAGCATTGGAGTTCACACAAGATGGTCAGGCCGAGTTTTTCTACCATCCCTCCAAGGCTCACCATTTGAAGTAACGAGCCCTGAAGATGAAAAGACTTTTGTTCATTAGGATTTTCAAGTTGTAATTTTCTTTTGTTCAAACATTTACTCATGTTAAACGTTGTTATTCCATTAATGCATCACATACGTCTGTTTGGAAGCAATACATTCGTATTCACTATATGCAAATTATTTTCATATTTTTTCTGATGATCAACGCTCGATTAATAATGCTAAGCCTCTTGAGGGAGGATGACGAAAATGATACCATAATCTACAGTATGCTTTTGAACAGACCCTGCTGATGAGGTACAGGCATTGTTTCAATCCCTAAACACTGGAGTTATAAGGAAGATAATCCCTCGTCAACCCCTTTGAGCCAAAGAAGTAGGAGTTTTTCTTTTCGAAAATTAAAACCCTTAATCATAACCTGGGGCAGGGTAGTTCTCTCAGTTGATCCAAGTGCATAACGAATGGCACCAAAGAGGTCCTTACAAAACAAAGAAAGACAGTGATGGTTCCGAATAATCAATAAAGAAAGGCAGTCATTATCTTTCAAAATAAGAACCCATTAAGTCAAAACCTAGGAAGGAGACTTACAAAACTAGGGCATCCCGCTGACTGTAATCACAAAAGAACAGCTCAGGCAAAAAAAAAGGGATAACAAAAATCAGAAAAAGAAAGAGGTCTTACAAACCCTCGACAAAAATGACTGCCTATTCAAAATAAGTTATCAACATCCGAATCATCACCGGAAAATCAGAGCAAAGACTCAAACAAGGTCTAACGTATGATCAACTGAGTTTAGGTTTGAAGAACATCACGAAGAGCGGGTGGGTACAAATAATTTGAGCCTTTATCCTTTGTTTCTTAAAACCGTGAACCAGGCCACGCTACAACCATTAAAAGTCCTAGCTGAAGCATGGGTTAGTTCGAAAGCATGCTGTTACGAAAGGTATCCTGACTCCTTAAGGCCTACGGTAAATACGGAGTTGACATCACGTTTTACAAACATTCACTTGTTTTATGAAAAAGAATGCATTTTCAAAATCTTTAAGACAGACATAAGCTTTGCATTTTTGATATAACATTGTTTGCATATGACTATTTGTTTGAACAGTAGGGAAATTCGCACGATGAAAGCCTAGTGAACAAAGGCACTTCCAATCAAGGGGCATGACATGATCATGGTCTATCATCCGGGGCAGTTAGGTCAAGATTCAGGGAATCTCTCAAAATGTCAAATAGCCAGGGGCAAACCTCCGCCTGAGTCGCTTGGGGCATTGGACATGATTTCCAGCAACGAATCTTGCCTGATCAAACGTCTTCTGGTGGCATGGCAAAACAATTCTAACAGGGGCGATTCCCTACATTCCGAGAGAACGGACATAGTCGAAAAATACTACGCATAATTAAAGACCCGCTAGGTTGACATGCCTAGGCAAAAATAAGGGCTTCCCGGCGAACCAAAAGGGTTCGGGCAAAAATAAGGGATGAAATGAAAATTATCTGTACACCCGGCAAGTCGAAAACCTGAAAAGGCGGCTTGGGCAAAAATGGGTATCCCGGTGGACTGAAAACCCGAAAGGGCGGTCCAGGCAAAAGTTAGGGATCAAAACGTACGACTATGTCCTGTCATCTTGTCACCGGCCTGCCAGAAGAAGGTTCGTCCATCAATAACTATCAGCACCTCACAGATCTTCCTCTCCCACCTCAGAAACAGGGGAAATAATGAGTTGTCCAAACGATCTAATTGCTCTGTCCACCAAGGTACTAAGGTAAGTTCAGCTGAAGAACGTAACCAGTATATCTTAATTCCCCAGAGAGCGAGTCTGCAAGTCAATACACTCTCCCCAAGCAGAGTTACCCCATCAGCCTTAAGGAAGTTGAGTATCCTCCAGCAGATCTCAACATTCCCCAGCATAATATACTAACATTCTTAACAAGCATCCCCGGCAATCTTGATCTAAGATTGTTCCCCGGCGGTATACCAGACATTCAGTGGAATCTCTTCCCCAATATACCTCAAAAATTTCCCCAGGAGAGTCCAGTCTGAAGATTTCCCCAGGAAAGTTTGAATTCATCTCCCCAGCAGGAAGCTTATCCCCAGTAGATTCTGGAAGCTTATCTCCTACAGAGCACGAACGCGTCCCCAGCTTTATTCAAAGGTTATTTCCCTACCAGGATATAACTGGGTTATCCTCAGCCAAAAGCCATGGAAAGATCGTCCTCGGCACAGTCTTCTTATCCCCAGCGAAGTCTATTAACACTTCCAACATAACAACGGTATCCCCAGCGAAGTTACCATCAATATCCTAGCAAAGTACCTCTCTCCCCACAGATTATTGCTCCCCAGCAAGATCGCTAGAGTAATTTTTCTCCCCGCAGAGTGTTCTATTCGCCAAGTTTATCCCCCAACGGAGTTATCTTCTCCTACCGGTATTCTAGCAACCATCATCCCCAGCGGAAACAACAAAGCATTGTTCTCCAACATCAGCCCAGGATGTGACTTCCCGGCACCCGTCAAGGATTTATTTTCCTAAGACAAAAACATACGTTCATAAAACATCGCATTTCCATACATTATAGCATGCATATAAGCATCATAAACATACAATCTCACTTATGTTGAGAACATCATTGCTTGATCCATATCATGCATTGCATATGACTGACCTTTACCTTTTAGGAAAGATCCAGTTAAGTTCTCAGCTATATTCCAAGACTTTAGCCTGGTTCAGTTAAATCGACCCTAAGATTTTCCTGATTCTTATCCAGTCAAAGACCTTCTCTGGTTCAGTCAGATCGACCCTAAGATCTCCCTGATTCTTATCCAGTTGAAGATATTCCAAGACCTTGTCCGGTTCAGTTAAATCGACCCTAAGATTTTCCTGATTCTTATCCAGTCAAAGGCCTTCTCTGGTTCAGTCAGATCGACCCTAAGATCTACCTGATTCTTATCCAGTTGAAGATATTCCAAGACCTTGTCCGGTTCAGTTAAATAGACCCTAAGATTTTCCTGATTCTTATCCATTCAAAGGCCTTCTCTGGTTCAGTCAGATCGACCCTAAGATCTCCCTGATTCTTATCCAGTTGAAGATATTCCAAGACCTAGCCTGGTTCAGTTAAATCGACCCTAAGATTTTCCTGATTCTTATCCAGTCAAAGGCCTTCTCTGGTTCAGTCAGATCGACCCTAAGATCTACCTGATTCTTATCCAGTTGAAGATATTCCAAGACCTTGTCCGGTTCAGTTAAATCGACCCTAAGATTTTCCTGATTCTTATCTAGTCAAAGGCCCTCTCTGGTTCAGTCAGATCGACCCTAAGATCTACCTGATTCTTATCCAGTTGAAGATATTCCAAGACCTTGTCCGGTTCAGTTAAATCGACCCTAAGATTTTCCTGATTCTTATCCAGTCAAAGGCCTTCTCTGGTTCAGTCAGATCGACCCTAAGATCTCCCTGATTCTTATCCAGTTGAAGATATTCCAAGACCTTCTCTGGTTCAGTCAGATCGACCCTAAGATCTCCCTGATTCTTATCCAGTTGAAGATATTCCAAGACCTTGTCCGGTTCAGTTAAATCGACCCTAAGATTTTCCTGATTCTTATCCAGTCAAAGGCCTTCTCTGGTTCAGTCAGATCGACCCTAAGATCTACCTGATTCTTATCCAGTTGAAGATATTCCAAGACCTTGTCCGGTTCAGTTAAATCGACCCTAAGATTTTCCTGATTCTTATCCAGTCAAAGGCCTTCTCTGGTTCAGTCAGATCGACCCTAAGATCTCCCTGATTCTTATCCAGTTGAAGATATTCTAAGACCTAGCCTGGTTCAGTTAAATCGACCCTAAGATTTTCCTGATTCTTATCCAGTCAAAGGCCTTCTCTGGTTCAGTCAGATCGACCCTAAGATCTCCCTGATTCTTATCCAGTTGAAGATATTTCAAGACCTTGTCCGGTTCGGTTAAATCGACTCCTAAAGATTTTCCTGATTCTTATCCAGTCAAAGGCCTTCTCTGGTTCAGTCAGATCGACCCTAAGATCTCCCTGATTCTTATCCAGTTGAAGATATTCCAAGACCTTGCCCGGTTCAGTTAAATCGACCCTAAGATTTTCCTGATTCTTATCCAGTCAAAGGCCTTCTCTGGTTCAGTCAGATCGACCCTAAGATCTCCCTGATTCTTATCCAGTTGAAGATATTCCAAGACCTTGCCCGGTTCAGTTAAATCGACCCTAAGATTTTCCTGATTCTTATCCAGTCAAAGGCCTTCTCTGGTTCAGTCAGATCGACCCTAAGATCTCCCTGATTCTTATCCAGGTTAAGATATTCCAAGACCTTGCCTGGTTCAGTTAAATCGAACCTAAGATTTTCCTGATTCTTATCCAGTCAAAGGCCTTCTCCGGTTCAGTCAGATCGACCCTAAGATCTCCCTGATTCTTATCCCAGTAGAATACATCCAAGATTCTCTCAATGTTACTGTTGAGGTTGAAGTCGCCCAAGATTATCTCATCGTTACTGTTGAGGTTGAAGTCGCCCAAGATTCTCTCATCGTTACTGTTGAGGTTGAAGTCGCCTATGATTCTCTCATCATTACTGTTGAGGTTGAAGTCGCCCAAGATTCTCTCATCGTTACTGTTGAGGTTGAAGTCGCCCAAGATTCTCTCAGCGTTACTGTTGAGGTTGAAGTCGCCTATGATTCTCTCAGCGTTACTCTTGAGGTTGAAGTCGCCTATGATTCTCTCATCGTTACTGTTGAGGTTGAAGTCGCCCAAGATTCTCTCATCGTTACTGTTGAGGTTGAAGTCGCCCAAGATTCTCTCAGCGTTACTGTTGAGGTTGAAGTCGCCTATGATTCTCTCAGCGTTACTGTTGAGGTTGAAGTCGCCTATGATTCTCTCACCGTTACTGTGGAGGTTGAAGTCGCCCAAGATTCTCTCATCATTACTGTTGAGGTAGTAATCGCCCCAGGTTCTCTCATCGTTACTGTTGAGGTAGTAATCGCCCAAGGTTCTCTCATCATCCCGTTGAGGTAGTAACCATCCCTGGTTCATTCATTACCTTTTGAAGCTCCAGATTCAATTCCTGTAACCAGTCAGGGCGCATCTATACAAAGAGTTTGAAGACCAGCTCCTGTAACAGGTCAGGTAATCATCTTTCTTTTTCAGGTACGCAAGTTCTCGCTAGGGAATCTCTTACGCGATCGACACCCAGATGGCATCTATAAGCCCATCCACCTTCTATCTCCTCTCAATATGGCATCTATAAGCCCATCCTCCTATCCACTAATCTCCAAATGGCATCTGTAAGCCCATTCCCACTATCACACTACTATGTGAGCGCAAATTTCAGGGCACTCTAGTGTTCAATCATCTTCTACCTTCGGACTACGAAAGGCACGTCAGCCAATCTACACCCTCAGGTCTAAGAAGATTTAACAGGGGCAACTGTTGTACCCCAAAATTTGCCCTCCCATATTCTTCAAGATTTGCAAAGAGCATGCTTCAAAATCTCCCAAGGGTTGCACAGTTCAATGGCCTCCTAACAGTCAAAAAACTAGGGTTTTGGTTCTGGCAAAGAAGTTGAAGTTTTCAAGGGTCCAAACAAGTCCCACATGCCTACAAACATTGTCAAGTATCCTCATGTCAAGTTTCAAGACTCACAGCACAAAATTGCACAGTCAAATGCCCTAATTGCTCAGCAGTCAACTGTAGGGGTAAAATGGTCATTTGACAGTCAAAAGTCCAAATTTTTGGTCAACATCTTATTTTGAAGCCACAAACATCATTTGATCAATGCTTGATCATGATTCCCAAGGCATGGCTCAAAAAGTCTCAAGATGCAAAAGTTTCCATATTTGGACAGTTGAAAAAGTCAACTGTAACTTGACCAAGGCATAACTTCCACATGGTTTATCAGAAAAATTCCATCCAAATCTCATTTTTAAGAGAATGACATTTCCTACAACTCCTATTCACACTTCAAGTCCAAGAAATGCTCTCACAAAAAGTTATCAATCTCAACATTATAGGTCATTTTCAAAAGTCAACAAAAAGGCACTTTAAGTCAAAGACCATAACTTGAGATTGGTAAATCAAAATGACATGGGACCAAAGGAATTGGTTATAGGACTTCAAGACCTTTCCAAAATGTCCAAGAACATGATCAAAGCTTAAAAATTGAGCAAGATATGCCTTGTGGAAGTTGGGAAATTTTTGGGAATTTTGAAAAGTCAACTTTACTTCAAATACCTCAAAATTGCTAATGGGCCACATTTTCTTCCAAGAATCATCACCCAAAGGCTATGCACGACCCATTTACTTTAAAGGGAGATATTTTATCATTTTTTATTAATTATTTGAATTATTATTATCATTAGTTCATTTAATTAAAATAAAATATGACAAAAAATAGAAAACCATGTTTTCCAATCCCTTTTTGCAGCATATTCTCTCCATAAAACCTCAAGATTTCGTGCATCACTAATATGGAAAGATTTGGCCATGATTGGTATCAAAAAGACATGAAAAAGATTGAAAAAGATTATGCAAGATCACAAAATTCAAAAGCATTGATTCCATGGGTTATGGACTTGGATTTCTACCCTAATTCATTCCATATACATACACAAACACAACCCTAATGCTGGAGACCTGGAAGCTGCGCTCAGACTCAAGAACACAAACTCACTTTTTCCTTAAGAACTTCAAACCTGTTTTCTTGGTTGCAAGGCATTTCAAGGCGTGGAAAGTATCTCAAAAGTTTGCTGGGACCTCTCTGATCATAACCCAATCAAAATCACATCTCCATACACCAAGAACTGGTAGAACGCCATAGCCCTGTTCATGGAAATTTTCATAATCGCATCTTGATTTATACGCATGTTTCATGTTTTTTAATTGTTGTTTTACGCTAACATGATGTTTCTGAAGCTAACAGTACCGTTCAATTGAAAAATGGTCGCCTAAATAAGAAGTTACCATGAACACGCATTAGGGTATCAAAACTCTGAATTTGGGGTTTCTTTCATCTGGTAAAATCAGACCATGAGACTAGGACCATTGAATTCGTAGCATTCCAATGAATCTAAAACACCCATCGCGCTCAATTTATCGTTGGCCAATTTCTATTCGCTATTTTTGTTGTTTCAGATTGTGGGGGTTCAAAACCCCCGCTATTTGATGTATTTTTTCAGGCAAAAGCAAAGGCATGGTGGAGAAGACGCTGAGGTGTCTCAACCAGACAGGGCCATTCAAATATTCGCGCATTTTCTTTTATGTTTACCAATAGCACTTGTTCTCTCTCATATGAATCAGGTTCCACTAATAGTACAAATGAACGCGCTTGGCTGGTTGGTAAGTGAGGTGTCCTTCAAGCATTGGGACCTGGGTTCGATTCCCAGGTCCCCTCCCTTCTCAATATCATTTTGTTTAATGTATTCCTACGCAGCTTGCATCCTAAGGTCCACTATACAACTCCATGTCTTGGCTTGCCACATGTCCCAGGAGACGAATCTGAAGGTCAGGATGAGAGGTCCATCATACGCATCAGTTGACCATGCCACACACGCGCTGAAAAAGTCAAACAAGGCCAGAAATCAGTGGGCCTAATTGCTTGCTACAAACCTCCATAATTGGGTCTACCACCCCGTTTGTTTGTATTTCTCTCCTTCATTCTTTGTTCTATTTTTTTTATTTGCTTTAATTTAATTGCTTTCTTTTTTTAAATTCCACAAATTAATTTTAAATAATAAAAATACAAAAATCAGAAAAGACAAAGAATAAAAATATATTTTATTTAATAGTTTTTATAAATAAATTTTATTAACTAATTTAGTTCTAATCTTAGATTTAATTTTAATGTTTTTTTTAATAAACTAAACAATGTAGAAATTAGGGTTTTAATGCTTTTATTCTTTTTTTTTCTTTTCTTTTACCATATTTAATTATTAATTATTTTGTAAATAAATTTATCATTAAATAATTAGCTTAAAACTAGGTACAACTTAAACATTTTTTTTAATAAATTAAAAATAGTTTAGAATTAGGTTTTTTAATTCCAATTTAATTTTCTCATTAAATTCCATAAAATACAAAAAAACTCCAAAAAATAAGTCCTTGCCTTTATTTAACTTAATTAATTTACGATTTCGATTTAATTTCTTTAAAAGGGTCCAACGCCCTCGCATTCTCGATTTTATTTCTTTTCGCATTTACTGTTATTTCTTTTATGAACATAATGTACTTATCCCAAAGCCTTGTAATAAATTAATTAGGACATTTATTTTCCGCACTTTATTTATTTCAAATCGGGTCTTGGTTTAATTTGGCGATGTAGACCCGCGCCTTTGTAATAGCGTAGAACTTTTATCTTCCCGCATCTTTTAACTGTTAATAACCACATGAAAGAATGAATGCCAAAAATAAAAACAAAGCGTAGATCACCAATGCATGAACAAGACAAATGTAACTGAAAATGACACACAAATCACACACCACCCCTAGGGTACGTCTCACTGTTGCCTTGCCCCTCAAAAAGTGGTCGTCGAGTAGAGGATGTTTTAGTAAGTCCTCATGTCCATGAACATGGCATGAGGGTAGCTTCTAAGGTGTCATCCTATTGCTCTGGTGACCACAATGTCCCGAACCCTCGAATTGACCCGAACACTTCCAACGGTGGTGCTACCTACCTCTCAATGGTGGGATGGCACTACCTTAAGGACATTTACACAGCCTAATTCCTTAGGGTAGGTAGATGGCTCGTAGATACTTGCTCTAATTCAAAATAAATCAAAAACTTCTTTTCACACCGACACTTTGCAAAAAGCTTTCAAAAACAACTTTTCAAACACTCTTGAGGACTGATACAAGAGTCGAACTGAAATTTTAAACGGAACTTTTTTCAAACCCACTCACACTTGAAAAGCAAACAAACATTTTGAAAACACAATGAGCAAGTAACTAAGAGCCCATGGATAACCATGGATAGAAAGGGTGCTAACACCTTCCCTTTCTATAAATCTACCTCCCGAACCGAGAGCTAATCTCATAAGGAATTTTTCTGTGCTTTTGTCCTTTCCATATTGGAGAAAATAAAAGACGGTGGCGACTCTTGCTTCCGCGACATTTCGCGAACCAGCGTTAAACAGTCAGTTCTAGATCCACCGATCACACAGGTGATGAACCACAATGTCGGTATCCAACCCGGGCATGTCTTCGTAAGACCAGGCAAAGATTTCCACATAGTCATGCAGCATCTGAATCAATCGTAGTTTCACACTAGACTCCAGATTTGCACCAATCTTGACTTCCTTTCTGTCTGTCTCAGTACCCAGATTTACCGTTTCCACTGGCTCTTCATGTGGCTGAATGGCCCGCTCTTCCTGGAGTAGCAGTCTTGCAAGCTCACCAGGCACTTTGCAATCATCTTCACCTTCGTCTTCGGTTAAGTTAATCGGATTTTCGAAGTCATAATTGGCAGTAGCAGAGTCGTTACCAGTGAGATCCAGAGTGGATTGGAACCTGTATAGGTGGGTGTGTGTAAATATAGCTGTTTTGCAATATATAATAAAGAAAGACAGATTTGAAATGCAAAAAACGTCCAATGCTTTTATTAATGATATATGAAAATGACACACAAAAGCCCTCACAAATGAAGCCACGGTGCCCCGGGTAAGACACCGGGCCATAAAGTTTCAAATTATTGTTTGTTACAAATTCAAAACAAAGGAGTTCATTACTGAGTGAAAAAAGTAATAGGTATGAAGTCTTTCGCAGTCCAGTTGCTTGGTCCACCGTTGGTCGTTGGGTAGATCCAGCTGTCGAATTCAGATTCCTCCACGCCATCTTCAACAGCATTTACCCCTGGGTTGCTGATGAATACAGGAGGTCTTCCAATCCTTGCCTTGCGAACAGCCCTCTGAGCTTCTGCAGTGAAACCCAAACCAAACTTGTCAGTCTTCGGAGTGAAATCAGGAAGTCGGCCCCAGTTTGCACACTCACCCTTCTCAATAACATCCCGAGCATCCTTTAAGGAAGCCATCTTCAAAGGAGAATCTTCAATCACAGTCTCCGCTGACGCCAGTGTCTGAGGAACCTCTTCAAAGTGTTGAAAGGGGGTCTCAATGAACTCCCCATCCATTTATATGTACCGGAATGAGTTGAGGTGGCTGACCATATACTCTTCCTCCCCCTGCACTGTAACAATCTTCCCTCTGACCGAGTATTTCAGCTTCTGATGTAGTGTGGAGGTCACAGCTCCAGCCTTATGGATCCACGGACGACCCAGCAGACAAGAATAGGATGGTAGGATGTCCATTACATAGAATGTTGAATCAAAGACCTGAGAGCCAACCCTGGTTGGAATATCCACCTCACCATGTACCATCCTTTTCGACCCGTCAAAGGCCCGGACAATAATGTTACTTGGCTTCAGCTCCAAACCCTCGCAATCCAACCTGTCCAGAGCCTTCTTGGGTAATACGTTCAACGAGGAACCAATGTCAACCAACACATGTGCAAGAGTAGTGCCCCTGCATTCAATGGAGACATGCAGGGCATCGTTATGGTTCTTCCCTTTAGCAGTCAGATCAGCGTCGGAGAAACCCAAACCATTATCAGCAGTTAAGTTGGCCACACAATCGGTAAATTGATCAGCTGATGTCTCTTGTGGCACGTGGGCCGTCTTCAGGAAGGTAATCAGGGCCTTGGCATGGGCCTCTGAACACAACAACAGTGATAGCATAGAAATTTTAGATGGGGTGTGCCCCAGCTGCTCAACTACATTGAAATCACTCTTCTTGATAATCTTAAGAATCTCTTCCATCTCCTGCTTGGAAGCCTCAATAGTGGTTGTCTTTGGTGCCTCCGTCTGGGCAGGCATATCAGTAGCAATCCCTTTGCCCCGAGCGTCAGATGACTCGGCAGCAGGGGTAGAAATAGGAACTTGGTCAGGCAGGGAAGTGGGCACACTTGCAGGTGTGATGACAATAGGTCTCTGAATAGCTGGTGGCGCAATATTTGGTGAGAACAGTCTACCACTACGAGTGACTTTGGCAGGCCCAGTGATGTTGCTGATGCCGGTATTAGTATCAAACTCTTGTTTAACTCCAAGCACATAAGCATCTGCCCCATAGTGCCACGTGACAGCTTTGTTAGATGTATGAGGGGCCCCGGAACAGTGATGATGATAGGAGCAATCTTCTGAGTAGACATGATTTTGACAGGCTTCTTCGAGGGAGCCTTAGGAGAGTTGTTGAAAATAGTAACAATGGACACTTCTTCAGCAGGGATAGCAGGAACAACAATCTTCTCGAACAAGATCTCTTTGTTGTCCATCAGGCTTTGGATACCTGACTTCAACAAAGGACAACCAGCAGGTGAAACAGAACATAGATGGCAACCTTTACTACATCCCGGAAATAAACCGGCTAGCAACAGGTTCCTTTTGACGGTCAATAGCGGAGTAGCAATATCATCCACAGAGGCTACATACAGATCTTCTTCCACAGCATTCACTCCATGCTTGGGCATGGGAGCAGTCACAACATTGGGCCTTTCGGGCGCCTCGAACTCTATCTCTTTAGCATCAATAAGGTCCTGAACCTTATTCCTCAGAGCCCAACAATCATCCGTGGTATGCCCCGGGCTGTCAGAGTGGTAAGCGCAGCGGGCGTTGGGATTGTACTTTGGGGATGTGGTGCTCACTACCTTCGGAGCTTCTTTGACAGTTACCAGATTAGTTGACAGTAGTTGCGGCAGTATCTGGGACAAGGTCATATTGAGCCGAGTGTACTGCCTTTTGGGTCTCTCACCCCTTGGCTGGTTGTATTGCTGAGGAGCGGCAGCAGGCTTTGAAATTACCACCGCGTTGACAGCTTGGCGGTATTCCGGTTTATTTTGCCTCCTAGAACCATAAACAGCACTAGATTCCTTCTTGAAGGGCTTCTTTTCAGAGCTCGAGGAGGCCCCTTTTTGTATCTTCCCAGACTTTATACCGGCTTCTATTCTCTCACCAGTCAAGATCAGATCTGTAAACCCAGCAGAAGAATTTCTAATTAGATGGTTGAAGAATGGACCAGACAGGGTCCAAAGGAACATATCAACAAGCTCACGGTCCGTCAAAGGTGGCTGCACCCTTCCAGCCAGGTCTCTCCACTTTTGCGCATATTCCTTAAATCCTTCACCCGTCCCTAGTGACATACCTTGGAGTTGGGTACGCGTAGGAGCGAGGTCGGAATTATACTGATACTGCTTGTAGAACGCAGTAGCCAAGTCCTCCCAGTTACGAATACTGGCTCCATCCAGCTGATAGAACCATTCGAGTTAAGTCCCTGAAAGACTATCCTGGAAGAAATGGATCCACAAATTCTTGTCAGCTGTATACGGTTGGATCTTCCTCACATACGATCGGAGATGCAGCTTAGGACAGGAAGCTCCGTCGTACTTTGCAAAGGCAGACGCCTTGAACTTGTGGGGGATCACCACCCCAGAGGATAAGCCTAGGTCTCCAAAGTCCAACCCGGGCACATGTTGAATCTCCATAGCACTTAAGCGGTCCTCTAGATGTTTGTACATGTCCTCAGCAGGAGGGTACTGTTCATCATTATAATCTGTCTCGTTGTCGGAGACCACGGGACTAGGAACCCTTCTCTCCTGTGGACTGTCCTTCCCTACAGCGGAAGTAGTCAGATCAACCTCATTTTGTAATCCATTCCCGAATCTGCGTCCAGTATTGAACAGCACAGTCCTCTTCTTCTTCTTCTTCAGAATCAGAGTCTTCAACTCCTGTTGACCCTGGGCTAGGCTCATGACCAACTCTTGGAACTGGGAGTTCTGGGCCTGGAGGGCCTTGATAGCTTGTTCAGTAGTAGGTTCAGAAGTCATGATGATTGCTGAAATAAACAGCGAAGAAGATAAGTGACTTGTAAAAAGGGTACCTGTTATGCATATGATGAATGGAATGCGTATGATTTATGTTTTCAAAGACAATTGGGATTCAACTTTGTAGACAAAAAGGAAACAAACTTTATTAGATTCAACTTTGGAATTTAAATTGTTCAACAAATTGCCCTTAGGCGTTACAAGAATGAAAATACTGAAAAGGAAATAAAAACTGTAAAAGAAACATCCAAAGCCCATCAGTGCTCCCATGGCCTCTTCTTCTCAGTACGGATATAGTCATTCAGGATCCGCTCATTCTCCAATTGCTTGGTCAGCTTCTGGATTTTCTGTTCCTGTTCATTGAACCTTTCCCGATAAGAATCCCGTTCTTCCTGCAGTTGCACCCAAGACCTCTTTAGTGTGTCAACATCAGTGGGTATCTGAGGAGGGAGTACAGTTGGAGGAACCCCGTCTCTATCAGGAACTTCAAGAGTAATAGGTATGACGGCTTCGTATGGCATACCTAACTTCTGAGCACGGATGCGGACCCATCTTTAATAGGATTCCATTGGCAGAGAGGTCTTTGATCCCAACTCATGTGGGTCAGCTTTGTGAATTCTATCCCAAGCCCGGATGAATCTACGACGCAGCTCGTCACTGTCTACCTGAAACTCAAAACTGATATGAGGTATCAACATCTCATGAGGCCCTGCTCTTCTGGCTCTTCCAAACTGACAGAGAGCTAAACATGGATTATAAGAGATTCCTCCCTGGGTACCGATCAATGGAACATTAGGATACTCTCCGCAACGATCAATAACAGCTACCTCATCTAAACCTCTGAGAGTCCAAATGATGTCATTATCAGTGAGAGACATTAACCTATGAGCCCAGCCCCTTCCTTCTTTGTTCTTCAGCACGAACTTAGGGAGGTGCGAAATAAACCACCTCACTAACAAAGGAGCACAACACCACAAAGTTCCCCGTCTTCGGGCAGTACGAGCATAGAGTTGTTGCAGGATATCACCCAAGAGAGTGGGTACCGGGTTCCGAGAGATGAAGATCCTTATAGCGTTGACATTAACAAAGGTATCAGGATTTGGAAACAATACCAGACCATAGATTAAGAGAGCCAGAATGTCCTCGTACGCCCTGAAGTCTAAGTCATTCCAGAAACTATTAGCTTTACCAATCAGAAACTAAGCCAAAAAGCCCTTAACTCCACTTCTAGTCTCCCAGTTATCCATTACCTCCTTGTTGGTCAAAGGAAGGGCTGCAGCAATCTCCTCAAGCCTAAGAGTCTTTTCCCAACCAGTGAATGTAGTCTGTTCCAAAACAGGGATACCAAGCAAATCAGAGAATTCTTCCAGGGTAGGGACCAACTGGAAGTCTTGAAAGGTGAAGCAATGGTATAGGGGATCATAAAACTGGGTCAGGACACTCATCAGCTGTTGGTCCCACTTTGAAGTGACTAAACCGAGAAGACAACCATGCCTCTTGATGAAGGAAGTAGTGTTCGGAATCCTATCAACCAATTCTTTAAGCAAATCAGGTGGGTGAACAAAGTTGAGCCGGATAGTATTCCTTCGCACAGGCATCATAATGTCCTACAAAACAGAGCAAAGATGAAACCCTCTTGTCTTTGAAATGGGTTAGTCCTTATGCAGGATGCATGCAATAGTATGATGTTATGATAAAGCACACCACAAGTATTCACAAAGGCAAACATGGTAAGGCACACAAGTCACACAAGACAGCCCTTAGAGTTCAGGCCAGCATGAAGTTTAGGTACTACCCTCTTTCCATTTCAGTTGGTTTAGACCTGTCCTAGAAAATAGTAACCGGGTTCTAGAGGATCTCAATATCATCGACTACCCTCAATCGGTCATAACTCCAGCTTCGCAATCTTTTCTTGCGGCCAGAACCATCACGAGAGTTTAGCCTCAATGAGTGTAGCATACTGCTACTATTCTATGGCCAAGTTGGGTCAATTTAGGGTTCTAAGGTCGGTTGGTGCTTAATGACTCCTCAAAAGACCCATATTCTCCTCGTTCCAACACAAGGGATATCAGTACAGACCAAGGTGTCACACCAACGTAGCTACTGCTTCACCCGTGTCGGTCTACGCCGGACAGGTCCCTCACAGCTTATTGCTACCTAAAGGGTATTCCCCAGATCCGGGTTAGGATCTATGAAACTCCAATACAAGCCCACAAATATAAATCATACAAAGCATGCAATTGAAAACATAGAATGATCTAATCCTAAGGTACACCTCACTTATTTATCATCCCCAGCAGAGTCGCCAAGTCTGTGATCGGTGGAAATAGAACTGACTATTTTTTAATGCTGGTTCGCGAAATGTCGCGGTAAGCAAGAGTCGCCACCGTCTTTTATGTTCTCCAACAAGGAAAGGACAAAAGCACAACAAAATTCCTTTTCGAGATGTTTCTCGGTTCGGGAGGTAGATTATAAAAAGGGAAGGTGTTAGCACCCTTTCTATCAGTGGTTATCCACGGGCTCTTAGGTACTTGCTCACTATGTTTTCAAAAAATGTTTGCTTTTCTTGTGTTTGTGGGTTTTGAAAAAGTTTGTTTGAAAAATTCTAGGTAACTCTTGTATCTGTCCTCAAGAGTGTATGAAGTATTTGTTTGAAAACTTTTGTTTGAAAGTGTAAGTGCGAAAAGTTGTTTTTGTTTTTGAAAGAGCAAGTACCCAGGAGAAATCTACCTACTCTAAGGAATTAAGCTGTGTAAATGTCCTTTAGATAGTACTATCCCACTATTGAGAAGTAGGTAGCACCGTTGTTGGAGTTTGTCGGGTTAATTCGATTATAGGGACATGTATGGTCACCAAAGCAATAGTAGGACGCCTTAGCGGTAAACCTAATGTCCTAGATCCTTTTTTATTCGAGGCAACCGTTTCGAGGCAACTTGGATCTTTAGACAGGAGGGCGACCTCTAAAACACCCTATACTCAATGACCACGTCGAGGCAACCAAGTGAGGCGTACCCTAGGAGTGGCATGTGCGAGTGTGTCAGGATTCAGTTTAAGATTATCTTTGCACATTTTTATGGTGAGCTACGTTTTGATTTTAATTTCCAGGCAAATCTTGTCATGCATAGTTAACAGTTAATAATTGTGCGGAAAATAAATTGCGGAAAGTAAATCTACGCTATTACAAGGCGTCGGGTATTTACATCGCCAAAAGTATAACCCTTGAAAAGTAAATGCGGAAAATAAAAGAAAGCGATAAAAGTCCTAATTATCTATTACATCCTCGGAACAGTTACATAAATATGATCAAAATAGGAATCAAGAATAAACATGCGCGAGAAAAATTGAATCGGGAAAAGTCTTAGGGTTTTGACCCTTTTTGAGAAAAGAATGGAATTTTGGTCCTCTTTGCAATTAATTAATATTAAACCTAATTTACTAATTAATTAAATAATTACGAAAAAAAGTATTTTTTAGTTTTTTAGGTCTTTAATGAAAATAAAATAAAAAGGATTAAAATTGTCAAAAGAAAAAACCCTAATTCTAATTTATTTATTGTGAAAAAAGTCAAAGTTAACCTAATTAACTAAATTAATTATATTTAGAATTTATTTACAAAAAATAATTAATAGTGAAATTAATAAGTAATAAAGATAAATAATATTTTAGGTTTCTGAATTTATTGTGAAAATAATTAATTTGTTAATTAAATACTAATAATAATAATTAATGAAAAGATTAAATGGAAATTAAAAAAGAAAAGAATAAAGAAACCAGGGGGGTGCTGGGCCTTTTTTGAAGGTGAGGAAGTAATTTTGTGGCCCATTAACAATCAAGCCCTTTTGACTTTTGAGATCCTCCACGCTTGCTTTGACCAAGGAGCACCATGATCATTCAATCCTGACCTTTAGATCCAAGCTTGTGGCCACTTGGCATGCTGAGATGGGAAGCGTATGGTGGAACGCTTTTGGAGACCTGCATGTAATTACATGAAGAAAAATATGAAACAATTATTTTGGGGGACCTGGGAATCGAACCCAGGTCCCAATGGATACCAGCCAGCGCATCTACCATCACACCATGTGCCTGCATTTGTTATTATGATAAGAAGCAATTATAATATATAATAATTAATTCGCATGTTGCCAAAACGAAAACATGCGCGCCCCATTTGAATGCTCCAATAGCGTATCAACGCGTCATCATCTTCCCCAATTGTTCCTGCAAAATACAAACAGATAGCAGGGGTTTTTAACCCCCACAAAACATGATGAGGAATAATAGCGATTAGCTCTACAGGCTACAGAAATATTTCGCGATGGTGGCTTTTGATTCGTCTTGTCACAACGATTTCAACCATAGGCATTAGAGGTGCTAATTTTTCTTGGGCTGTAAAGCCCCAATTTAAGAACTCAAGAACCCTAGATTTCTTCAATGGTAACTTGTGATTCTGCGTGTTATAATGCAATTAACCAATAACATTAGCTTTATATGAATTCAAGCAACACAAAACAATGATTAAAACATGTTAATTATGCATGAAATATGAGTTACGATTCTGAAAAAATCAAGCAAACCGTGGTTCTGTTCTTGAGTATTCCTTGAGCTTTAGCACTTGGTTCTTATTGCAATACGTCTCTGGGAACCCCTGCAATGTATTAGAAACAATAAAAGCCTTTGAATCACGTTAGAAAATGGAAATCAGTTTTCAAATTTCTTGAGTTTTTTTCAAAGTGGTTATGGCTTTTTCTGCAGCAAATTCACGTCCATGGCATTAGGGTTGGCTTGTGTACTTATCGTGGAAGGGAATTAGGTTACAATCTTGCACAAAAGATCCATGGAATGATGATTCAATATTTGATTAAAAATCAAATATTTTTGAATCTTTTTTATTGAAGAAAGTTGCCAAACTTGGAGATTTTGATATCCTTGATTGATACACGAAATTGCCAGCATGATTAGGTCATTCTTGCTTCACAAAAAGATTGAAAAACCATATCTTTGAATTTCCTACAATTTAAATTAATTAAATGAATTAAAATCAATTAAAAATCCAATTAATTAATAAAAATAAGAAAATAAATTCAAATAGGCTTGATGGGTCGTGCATAGGCCTTGGATAAAGTTTCAAGAATAAATTTGAGGCCCATTAACAAAAACAAAGTGTTTTGAGCAAAGTTGACTTTTGCAAATTCACAAAAATTTCCCAACTTCTCCAATGCATATCTTGTTCAATTTTGATCATATGAACATGTTCTTGGACATTTTGGAAAGGTCTTGAAGTCCTCTAACCAATGACTTTGGTCCCATGTCATTTGGATTTACCAATCTCAAGTTATGGTCTTTGACTTAAAATGCATTTTTGTTGACTTTTGAATTTTACCTATAATGTAGAAATTGATAACTTTTTATGAGAGCATTTCTTGAACTTGGAGTGTGAAGATGAGTTGTAGGAAATGTCATCCCCTTCAAAATGAGAATTTGATGGGATTTTTCTGATGAATCATGAAAAAGTTATGCCTTGGTCAAGATACAATTGACTTTTCTACTGTCCAAAAATAGTAACTTTTGGCATCTTGATGATTTTTGAGCTATTCTTGTGGTATCATGATCAAGACTTGATCAAATGATGATTGTGGACTCAAAATAAGATGTTGACCAAAAATTTTGACTTTTGACTGTAAAATGACCATTTTGCCCCTGCAGTTGACTGTAGAGCAAATGGAGCTTTTGACTGTGGAATTTGGCACTGTGAGTCTTGAAATTTGACATGTAGGTGCTTGAGAATGTATATGGGCATATGAGACTTGATTGAACCATTGCAAACCTCAAATTCTTTGAGAGAACCAAAACCCTAATTTTGACTGGCTTATGAGGCATTTGGACTGTGTAATCTTTGAGCAAATCTTGAACCATTTGGAGATGATTCTTGACAAACCTTGAAGAATATGGGAGGGCAAATTTTGGGGTACAACACAAGGTTATTCTAAGATATGCTTGACTCGTCGGGAAGACTCTTATACCAGGTCATAACCCTATTTCTCATTATGGTGGGGAATAGTCGACACTTGATAGTGCCCCTAACGCCTTGATAGTCGAGCAACACATTAATATTCTCGGTGTGTTCATATGGATCTGTTGTCCCATCGTATGTCCCCAGGTTTGGGGGTTTCCCCAGCTCGACAGGTAGGGGAATCTTCGTGATTTCCCAAATTAACGCGCCACATGGCTCGTCCTCGTCACTCTAGTTTGGTGACGGGGATGGAGAGTGATTGTTCCTTCCTCGTCGAGGACTATCCACTCGATAGGGAGATGCACTCCTCGGACGGACCTTTAGCTTGGGTGAAGGTAAGCACTGATTCTCTAATCGTTTGTTGCCCCTGGTCTTCTTGTTAACCGGGGATCTGTGATCACTGCGAGGAGGAGGACAATTGCACTTCTTGATCAACAATGTCACTAATGCTGAACGACGGCTGGGTCGTATTGGTGATGGGCTACGAGACCCCCGTCGTTGGTATCTTTGTGGGGGAGATCTTGAATAACATCCCTTTCCCAGTGCCCTGATCCTGACATTTTATTGTAGGATCAGAGTGTTTGTGTGATTTATTGTGATGAGCAAGGCTGCCATAGATAGGTCAGTGTTGGTCGGCACCTGAACTGGTTAGAAGGTCGTCGGCGTCCCTTCTTGGACTTTCTTGGACTTGCTAGTTTCCAAGAACTGGGCGATGTCGTCCTCAACTTCGTCGGAGGAGGGAGATGCAGTGTATCCATCTCTCTTCAGGGGAATGTCTTCAAAGAGAGGCATATTGTAACACCCCAAAATAATTAGATTATTATTTAATTGATTATATGATGAATATTCGCGAATATATGATGTTTTGTTGGATTATGACACCTGATGTGATTATTTGTGAATTATTGATGATTTGATGTGTGATGTATTGTTGATTATTTTATGTTGTAGGGTAAAGTGTGTGATCGATGGATTTAGAACTGACTGTTTAACGCTGGTTCGCGAAATGTCGCGGAAGCAAGAGTCGCCACCGTCTTTTATGTTCTCCAACAAGGAAAGGACAAAAGCACAGCAAAATTCCTTTTCGAGATGTTTCTCGGTTCGGGAGGTAGATTATAGAAAGGGAAGGTGTTAGCACCCTTTCTATCCGTGGTTATCCACGGGCTCTTAGGTACTTGCTCATTTGTGTTTTCAAAATGTTTGTTTGCTTTTCAATCGTGAGTGGGTTTGAAAAAAGTTTCGTTTAAAGATTTCAGAATGACTCTTGTATCTGTCCTCAAGAGTGTTTGAAAAATTGTTTTTGAAAGCTTTTTGAAGGTGTCGGTGTGAAAAGGTTTTTTTTTGTTTTTTAGAGAGCAAGTATCCATGAGTCATCTACCTAACCTAAGGAATTAAGCTGTGTAGAAGTCCTTAAGGTAGTGCCATCCCACCATTGAGAGATAGGTAGCACCACCGTTGGAGGTATTCGGGTCAATTCGATTTTAGGGACAGTGTGGTCACCAGAGCAACAGTAGGACACCTTAGAAGCTACCCTTATGCCATTGATCCTTTTTTATTCCGAGGCAACCGTTTCGAGGCGACTGGATCATGGACATAAGGACTTACTAAAACGTCCTATACTCGACGACCATGTTTCGAAGGTAAGGCAACAGGTGAGGCGTACCCTAAGAGTGGTGTGTGAATTTGTGTGTTGTTTTCAGTTTAGCATTTATCTTTTGATCATGGCATGGTGAGCTACGCATTGCTTTTAATTAGTCATTCATTCTTTCATGCAATTAGAATTTAAAAGTGCGGAAATTTAAATGCGGAAAGTAAAATCCTACGCTATTACAAGGCGCGGGTCTATACATCGCCAAATTACAAAGACCCGTTTTAATAAAAATGTGGAAAGTAAAAGACCTAATTACTATTACATGGCTTGAGCAGTTACATAATATTCGAAAGAAAAATGTGCGAAAGAAATACAGTTGAACGTTCGAGAGCGTTGGACCCTTTTGAAATTAAATTGAATTAAAAAGTCTATTAATTATTTAATAAAAGGAAAGAAATGTTTTTTAGGTTTTTTTGTATTTATGAAATAAAGAAAAGAAAAATTCAAAAGAAACCCTAATTCTAAGTTATTTTTAATTATTAATGAAAAGTATTAAAGTTTAACCTAATTTACTAAATAATTAATGTACATGTTTATTTACAAAATATTTAGTAATTAATAATAATAATAATGAGAGAAAAATATTTATTAAAGAAAAAAGATGATGATGTTAAAAAACCCTAATTTCTACATATTTTAATTTATTAAGAAAAATATTAAAGTTTAAAACCTAATTTAACTAAATTAATTATTTAACATTTATTTACAAAAATAAATTAATAGTGAATTAAATATTAATTAAACATATTTTAGTTTCTGATTTTTTTTATTATGAAAATTAATTTATGAAATTAAAGAAAACAATTAAAAGAATAAAAAGGAAAATCAAATAAAAAATAAGAATGATGCAAACCATGGGGGTATCAGGCCCATTTAGGAGGTGAATTGCAAGAAATTCAGGCCCACTGGAACAAGCCTTGTTTGACTTCTCTAATTGAGTGCACATGGGTTGACTAGCGTGTACTATGGACTGCACTATCTGGCCATTGGATGGAGCATCAGAGACACTTGGCAAGCTTAGGCATTAGGGCGTATGGTGCCCCTTTGAATGAATGCTGCATAGAAACGCGTTAGGATAAAAAATATGGAATATGTGGGGGGACCTGGGAATCGAACCCAGGTCCCAGTGTTTACCAAGCGAATGCCTTGCCAAGTGAGCTGTGAAGCGCGTTTGTATATGTAATAGATAACAAATAATATATATGAAAAAGGAACATTATGCTGGAACGTTGAAAAACCGCGCCAAGATTTGAATTGTCCAACCACTCAAAGACACGCTAGCCTTCTTCTTCATCTTCGTACCTGTAATATAACCAAATAGCGGGGGTTTTACACCCCCACAAACTGCAAACTATGAAAATAGCGATTAGAGCATGCTATAATATAAAAAAGGCGCGAGGTCATGGTTCGTCTCGTCTTGAGGTCACGAATTCAGTGGCATAGGTTTGGTGGTCTGATTTTGCCATATGTGTAAAGCCCCAATTTAGAGCTTCTGAAACCCTAGAAAACATTAATGGCAAATCTCGTTTCAAGCATTGTTAGGACAATTAAACTATGCCAAAAGTTTCAGAACATCATTAGTAGCAAGAATCAACAGTTAAAACATATGAATAATGCATGGAAATTGAAAAACGATTATGGACATGTTTATGAAGAAGACGATTTTGTTCTACCAATTCTTGGAGTCTATGGACCTGTTCTTGATTGCAATCGACTCCTAGCAATGTCAGGAATGTATTGGAATGCTTGTTGTGGTTTGAAACGCCTTGTAACTATGATTTCAGTTTTCAATTTTTTGATGAAATTTTGCAAATTGGTATGCAGCTTCTGAGCAATTTTTCGTGTGTCTCTTGATTCCATTAGGTCTTGCATATGTAAGTGAACGAAATTAGGTTAAAAAACCAAGCCCAATGTCCATGAATTTATGATTCCAATATTTGATTTTCTCCATATCTTTTCCAATATTTTTGCCATGAAAATCATGCCAATTATGGAAGATATTGTCCCCTTGAAATGGTGCACGAAATCTCTTGCATGTGTGGAAGATATTTGCTGCATAAAAAAGATTTAAAACCATGATTTAATATTTTTCTCATATTTAAATTTAATTAAATGAATTAATAATAATAATAATTCAAATAATTAATCAAAAATAAGAAAATAACTCCCTTTGAGCTTAGTGGGTCGTGCATATGCTTTGGGCAATGATTCAAGGAAGAATTTGAGGCCCATTAGCATTTTTGAAGCTTTTGAAGCAAAGTTGACTTTTCAAAATTCCCAAAAATTTCCCAACTTCTACAAGGCATATCTTGCTCAATTTTGAAGCTATGATCATGTTCTTGGACATTTTGGAAAGGTCTTGAAGTCCTCTAACCAATGCCTTTCGTCCCATGTCATTTTGATTTACCAATCTCAAGTTATGGTCTTTGACCTAAAGTGCCTTTTTGTTGACTTTTGAAAATGACCTATAATGTTGAAATTGATAACTTTTTGTGAGAGCATTTATTGGACTTGGAGTGTGAAGATAAGTTGTAGGAAATGTCATTCTCTTCAAAATGAGCTTTGGATGGGATTTTTCTGATAAACCATGAGGAAGTTATGCCCTGGTCAATTTGCAGTTGACTTTTCAACTGTCCAAAAATAAAAACTTTTGCATCTTGAGACTTTTGAGCCATGCTTTGAGAAATCATGATCAAGAATTGATCAAATGATTTTTGTGGCTTCAAAATAAGATGTTGACCAAAAATTTTGACTTTTGAGTGTCAAATGACCATTTTGCCCCTGCAATAGACTGTAGAGCAAATGGAGCTTTTGACTGTGGAATTTGGCACTGTGAGTCTTGAAATTTGACATGTAGGTGCTTGAGAATGTATATGGGCATATGAGACTTGATTAAACCATTGCAAACCTCAAATTCTTTGAGAGAACCAAAACCCTAATTTTGACTGGCTTAGGAGGCATTTGGACTGTGCAATCTTTGAGCAAATCTTGAACCATTTGGAGATGATTCTTGACAAACCTTGAAGAATATGGGAGGGAAAATTTTGGGGTACAACACAAGGTTATTCTAAGATATGCTTGACTCGTCGGGAAGACTCTTATACCAGGCCATAACCCTATTTCTCATTATGGTGGGGAATAGTCGACACTTGATAGTGCCCCTAACGCCTTAATAGTCGAGCAACACATTAATATTCTCGGTGTGTTCATCTGGATCAGTTGTCCCATCGTATGTCCCCAGGTTTCGGGGTTTCCCCAGCTCGACAGGTAGGGGAATCTTCATGATTTCCCAAATTAACGCGCCACATGGCTCGTCCTCGTCACTCTAGTTTGGTGACGGGGATGGAGAGTGATTGTTCCTTCCTCGTCGAGGTCTATCCACTCGATAGGGAGATTCACTCCTCTGATGGACCTTTAGCTTGGGTGAAGGTGAGCACTGATTCTCTAATCGTTTGTTGCCCCTGGTCTTCTTGTTAACCGGGGATCTGTGATCACTGCAAGGAGGAGGACAATTGCACTTCTTGATCAACAATGTCACTGGTGCTGAACGACGGCTGGGTCGTATTGGTGATGGGCTGCGAGACCCCCGTCGTTGGTATCTTTGTGGGGGAGATCTTGAATAACATCCCTTTCCCAGTGCCCTGATCCTGACATTTTATTGTAGGAACAGAGTGCTTGTCTGATTTATTGTGATGAGCAAGGCTGCCATAGATGGGTCAGTGTTGGTCGGCACCTGAACTGGTTAGAAGGTCGTCGGCGTCCCTTCTTGGACTTTCTTGGACTTGCTAGTTTCCAAGAACTGGGTGATGTCGTCCTCAACTTTGTCGGAGGAGGGAGATGCAGTGTATCCATCTCCCTTCAGGGGAATGTCTTCAAAGAGAGGCATATTGTAACACCCCAAAATAATTAGATTATTATTTAATTGATTATATGATGAATATTCGCGAATATATGATGTTTTGTTAGATTATGACACCTGATGTGATTATTAGTGAATTATTGATGATTTGATGTGTGATGTATTGTTGATTATGTTATGTTGTAGGGTAAAGTGTGTGATCGGTGGATTTAGAACTGACTGTTTAACGCTGGTTCGCGAAATGTCGCGGAAGCAAGAGTCGCCACCGTCTTTTATGTTCTCCAACAAGGAAAGGACAAAAGCACAGCAAAATTCCTTTTTGAGATGTTTCTCGGTTCGGGAGGTAGATTATAGAAAGGGAAGGTGTTAGCACCCTTTCTATCCGTGGTTATCCACGGGCTCTTAGGTACTTGCTCATTTGTGTTTTCAAAATGTTTGTTTGCTTTTCAATCGTGAGTGGGTTTGAAAAAAGTTTCGTTTAAAGATTTCAGAATGACTCTTGTATCTGTCCTCAAGAGTGTTTGAAAATTTGTTTTTGAAAGCTTTTTGAAGGTGTCGGTGTGAAAAGGTTTTTGTTTTGTTTTTTAGAGAGAAAGTATCCATGAGTCATCTACCTACCCTAAGGAATTAAGCTGTGTAGAAGTCCTTAAGGTAGTGCCATCCCACCATTGAGAGATAGGTAGCACCACCGTTGGAGGTATTCGGGTCAATTCGATTTTAGGGACAGTGTGGTCACCAGAGCAACAGTAGGACACCTTAGAAGCTACCCTTATGCCATTGATCCTTTTTTATTCCGAGGCAACCGTTTCGAGGCGACTGGATCATGGACATAAGGACTTACTAAAACGTCCTATACTCGACGACCACGTTTCGAAGGTAAGGCAACAGGTGAGGCGTACCCTAAGAGTGGTGTGTGAATTTGTGTGTTGTTTTCAGTTTAGCATTTATCTTTTGATCATGGCATGGTGAGCTACGCATTGTTTTTAATTAGTCATTCATTCTTTCATGCAATTAGAATTTAAAAGTGCGGAAATTTAAATGCGGAAAGTAAAATCCTACGCTATTACAAGGCGCGGGTCTATACATCGCCAAATTACAAAGACCCGTTTTAATAAAAATGCGGAAAGTAAAAGACCTAATTACTATTACATGGCTTGAGCAGTTACATAATATTCGAAAGAAAAATGTGCGAAAGAAATAAAGTTGAACGTTCGAGAGCGTTGGACCCTTTTGAAATTAAATTGAATTAAAAAGTCTATTAATTATTTAATAAAAGGAAAGAAATGTTTTTTAGGTTTTTTTGTATTTATGAAATAAAGAAAAGAAAAATTCAAAAGAAACCCTAATTATAAGTTATTTTTAATTATTAATGAAAAGTATTAAAGTTTAACCTAATTTACTAAACAATTAATGTACATGTTTATTTACAAAATATTTAGTAATTAATAATAATAATAATGAGAGAAAAATATTTATTAAAGAAAAAAGATGATGATGTTAAAAAACCCTAATTTCTACATATTTTAATTTATTAAGAAAAATATTAAAGTTTAAAACCTAATTTAACTAAATTAATTATTTAACATTTATTTACAAAAATAAATTAATAGTGAATTAAATATTAATTAAACATATTTTAGTTTCTGATTTTTTTTATTATGAAAATTAATTTATGAAATTAAAGAAAACAATTAAAACAATAAAAAGGAAAATCAAATAAAAAATAAGAATGATGCAAACCATGGGGGTATCAGGCCCATTTAGGAGGTGAATTGCAAGAAATTCAGGCCCACTGGAACAAGCCTTGTTTGACTTCTCTAATTGAGTGCACATGGGTTGACTAGCGTGTACTATGGACTGCACTATCTGGCCATTGGATGGAGCATCAGAGACACTTGGCAAGCTTAGGCATTAGGGCGTATGGTGCCCCTTTGAATGAATGTTGCATAGAAACGCGTTAGGATAAAAAATATGGAATATGTGGGGGGACCTGGGAATCGAACCCAGATCCCAGTGTTTACCAAGCAAATGCCTTGCCAAGTGAGCTGTGAAGCGCGTTTGTATATGTAATAGATAACAAATAATATATATGAAAAAGGAACATTATGCTGGAACGTTGAAATATCGCGCCAAGATTTGAATTGTCCAACCACTCAAAGACACGCTAGCCTTCTTCTTCATCTTCGTACCTGTAATATAACCAAATAGCGGGGGGTTTTAAACCCCCACAAACTGCAAACTATGAAAATAGCGATTAGAGCATGCTATAATATAAAAAAGGCGCGAGGTCATGGTTCGTCTCGTCTTGAGGTCACGAATTCAGTGGCATAGGTTTGGTGGTCTGATTTTGCCATATGTGTAAAGCCCCAATTTAGAGCTTCTGAAACCCTAGAAAACGTTAATGGCAAATCTCGTTTCAAGCATTGTTAGGACAATTAAACTATGCCAAAAGTTTCAGAACATCATTAGTAGCAAGAATCAACAGTTAAAACATATGAATAATGCATGGAAATTGAAAAACGATTATGGACATGTTTATGAAGAAGACGATTCTGTTCTACCAATTCTTGGAGTCTATGGACCTGTTCTTGATTGCAATCGACTCCTAGCAATGTCAGGAATGTATTGGAATGCTTGTTGTGCTTTGAAACGCCTTGTAACTATGATTTCAGTTTTCAATTTTTTGATGAAATTTTGCAAATTGGTATGCAGCTTCTGAGCAATTTTTCGTGTGTCTCTTGATTCCATTAGGTCTTGCATATGTAAGTGAACGAAATTAGGTTAAAAAACCAAGCCCAATGTCCATGAATTTATGATTCCAATATTTGATTTTCTCTATATCTTTTCCAATATTTTTGCCATGAAAATCATGCCAATTATGGAAGATATTGTCCCCTTGAAATGGTGCACGAAATCTCTTGCATGTGTGGAAGATATTTGCTGCATAAAAAAGATTTAAAACCATGATTTAATATTTTTCTCATATTTAAATTTAATTAAATGAATTAATAATAATAAAAATTCAAATAATTAATCAAAAATAAGAAAATAACTCCCTTTGAGCTTAATGGGTCGTGCATATGCTTTGGGCAATGATTCAAGGAAGAATTTGAGGCCCATTAGCATTTTTGAAGCTTTTGAAGCAAAGTTGACTTTTCAAAATTCCCAAAAATTTCCCAACTTCTACAAGGCATATCTTGCTCAATTTTGAAGCTATGATCATGTTCTTGGATATTTTGGAAAGTTCTTGAAGTCCTCTAACCAATGCCTTTGGTCCCATGTCATTTTGATTTACCAATCTCAAGTTATGGTCTTTGACCTAAAGTGCCTTTTTGTTGACTTTTGAAAATGACCTATAATGTTGAAATTGATAACTTTTTGTGAGAGCATTTCTTGGACTTGGAGTGTGAAAATGAGTTGTAGGAAATGTCATTCTCTTCAAAATGAGCTTTGGATTGGATTTTTCTGATAAACCATGAGGAAGTTATGCCCTGGTCAATTTGCAGTTGACTTTTCAACTGTCCAAAAATAGAAACTTTTGCATCTTGAGACTTTTTGAGCCATGCTTTGAGAAATCATGATCAAGAATTGATCAAATGATGTTTGTGGCTTCAAAATAAGATGTTGACCAAAAATTTTGACTTTTGACTGTCAAATGACCATTTTGCCCCTGCAGTTGACTGTGAAGCATTTAGGGTTTTTTACTGTGCAATTTGATGCTGTGAGTCTTGAAACTTGTCATATGGATGCTTGACAATGTTTATAGGCATGTGGGACTTGATTGGACCCTTGGAAACCTCAATTTCTTTGCAAGAACCAAAACCCTAATTTTGACTATGTTAGGAGGCAATTGGACTGTGCAACCCTTGAGAGATTTTGAATCATCTGGAGATTGATCTTTGGCAAATTTTGAAGAATATGGGAGGGCAAATTTTGGGGTACAACAGTTGCCCCTGTTCAATCTTCTTAGACCTGAGGATGTAGATTGGCTGGCGTGCCTTTCGTAATCCGAAGGTAGAAGATGATTGAACACTAGAGTGCCCAGAAATTTGCACTCACATAGTAGAATGTCAACAGTGTGATGGTTTGAATGGGCTTACAAATGCCATTTGGAGACTGATGGATAGGAGGATGGGCTTATAGATGCCATCTGGATGTGTGACAGTACCTTGTCGGGAATGGGCTTATAGATGCCATTTGGAGACTGTTGGTATGTGGATGGGCTTACAGATGCCATCTGGGTGTCGATCGCGTAAGAGATTCCTTAGCGAGAACTTGTGTACCTGAGAAAGAAAAATAATTACCTGGCCTGTTACAGGAGTTGACCTTCAAACTCTTCATGTAGATGTGCCCTGGCTGGATACAGGAATCGAATCTTTAAACTCTTCAGACGTGCCCTGGCAGGATACAAGAATCGAGTCCGGAGAATATAGTCGTCAACAGATACACCCTGGCAAGATACAGGAATCGGATCTTCAAACTCTTCAGACGTGCCCTGGCAGGATACAGGAATCGAGTTTGGTAATGTAGTCGTCAACAGATACACCCTAGCAAGATACAGGAATCGGATCCTCAAACTCTTCAGACGTGCCCTGGCAAGATACAGGAATCGAGTCTGGTAATGTAGTCGTCAACAGATACACCCTGGCAAGATACAGGAATCGAATCCTCGAACTCTTCAGACGTGCCCTGGCAGGATACAGGAATCGAGTCTGGTAATGTAGTCGTCAACAGATACACCCTGGAAAGATACAGGAATCGGATCCTCGAACTCTTTAGACGTGCCCTGGCAAGATACAGGAATCGAGTCTGGTAATGTAGTCATCAACAGATACACCCTGGCAAGATACAGGAATCAGATCCTCGAACTCTTCAGACGTGCCCTGGCAGGATACAGGAATCGAGTCTGGAATTAGTCGTCAACAGATACACCCTGGCGAGATACAGGAATCGGATCTGGAATCACGACAGTTGATAGCAATTATCTTTGTATTGACTTTTGTCCTGAAAAGACAAACGTTAGTTGTATGCGATGTCATGATGTATGACATGCGTGATGTTCTCAAAATAAGTGAGATTGTATGTTCATGATGCGTATGTGCACGCTATAATGTATGAAGATGTGATGTTTATGAAATGTGTTTTCGTCTAGGAAAATAAATCCTTGACGAATGCCGGGAAGTTGAATCCTGGGCTGATGTTGGGAGAGGAGAATTCTTTGTTTCCGCCGGGGATGATGATTGCAAGAATAAACCGGTAGGAGAAGATGACTCCGTTGGGGAATAAACTTATTGAAGAGATTACTCTGCGGGGAATTACTTTGTGGGAAGAGAGAGGTATTTCGCTGAGATGTTGATGATAACTCCGCTGGGGATACCACTGATGTGTTATGTTGAAGGAATGAACTCCGCTGGGGGGTAGGAAGATTTCGTCGGGGACGATCTTTCCGTGACAATTGGCTGAGGATAACCCAGTTATAAGCTGATGGGGAAATAACCTTCTGAATAAAGCCGGGGAGCGTTCGTACTCTGCAGGTGACCAGCTTCCAGAATCTACTGGGGATAAGCTTCCTGCTGGGGAGATGGATTCCACTTTCCTGGGGAAACTTTTGGACTGGACTCTCCTGGGGAAATTTTTGAGATATATTGGGGAAGTGGCTCCACTGAATGTCTGGTATACCGTCGGGGAACAATCTTGGATCAAGACTGCTGGGGATGCTTGTTAGGAATGTTTGCATACTCTGCTGAGGAATGTTGAGATCTGCTGGGGATATCCAATTTTCTTAAGGCTGACAGGATAACTCTGCTCGGGGAGAGTATTGCTGACTTGCTAGGAGATATTGTGCCTTGTTCAGGCGTGGTGAGAGATCAACTGCTTGGGAGAGAATTGTAGAATCCTGTCTCACTCTCTGGGGAATTAAGGTATCTTGGTTGCATTCTTCAGCCGAACTTACCTTGGTACCTTGGTGGACAGAGCAATTAGATCGCTTAGACAACTCATTATTGCCCCTGTTTCTAATGTTACCTGTAATTAATCCTTTGTTTCGTATGCAAATATTTATGAATTAGCAGTTATTATCAAATGCATATATCAAAATTTGAACATTGGACGTTCTTCGCAAAACAAAACAGAAAAGGGAAAAACAAATGGCAATTGGTCTGAAAAATGAATTTATATTGATTTTTGAATTTGCCTGTAAATAGGCGTTTATGTACAAGAGGCTGACGTCCTAGTAAGAGAACGCCGCCGGACAACAGAGTTTATACAATTTTGTGAAAAAGTGAAAACAAAACAGCTATGTGAAAAGAACAATCCCACTGGGTTCCGACTCTGCTATCGCCTTTATATCTTCGAGCATCTCATCACTTGACTGCTCGGTTGAAGATGAAGCTGATTGATCGATGCCGTCTGAACTTGAGGTTGATACCAGATTCTGGATGCAAGGTGATCCAATGAGACATAGTATTACGCTTTATCCCTAACTTTTGCCTGGACCGCCCTTTCGGGTTTTCAGTCCACCGGGATACCCATTTTTGCCCAAGCCGCCTTTTCAGGTTTTCGACTTGCCGGGTGTACATATTTTTTCATTTCATCCCTCATTTTGCCCGAACCCTTTTGGTTCGCCGGGAAGCCCTAATTTTTGCCTAGGTATGTCAACCCAGTGGGTCTTTTATCATGCGTAGTATCTTTTTACTATGTCTGCATTGGCGGGGTGAGGAAGGTCGTCACCATCCATGGTAGTTAGAATCATGGCTCCTCCTGAGAACACATGTTTAACCACAAATGGCCCTTCGTACATGGGGGTCCATTTGCCCCTGGGATCACTCTGAGGAAGGACGATGCGTTTGATTACCAGGTCCCCAACTTGATACTCTTGTGGTCTGACTTTCTTGTTAAATGCCCTGATCATCCGTTTTTGGTACGTCTGACCATGACAGATAGCAGTGAGTCTCTTTTCGTCGATTAGGTTTAATTGATCAAGTCGAGTCTGGATCCAGTCATCTTCGCTCAGATCTGCATCCTTCATTATCCGTAGAGAGGGTATCTAGACTTCAATCGGCAAGACTGCCTCCATGCCGTAGACCAATGAAAAGGGAGTTGCCCTGGTTGACGTCCTTGCTGAGGTACGGTACCCATGAGGAGAGAACGGTAACATCTCGTGCCAATCTTTATAGGTCACTGTCATCTTCTGCACAATTTTCTTGATATTCTTATTAGCTGCTTCGACAGCCCCATTCATCTTCGGTCGGTAAGGAGAAGAGTTATGGTGTTGTATCTTGAATTGCTCGCAGAGCTCAGTGATCATCTTGTTATTAAGATTGGTACCGTTGTCCATAATGATCCTTTCCGGGACGCCGTATCGACAGATCAGATTATGCTGAATGAACCGTGCCACAACATTCTTTGTTACAGTGGCGTAAGAAGCTGCTTCAACCCACTTTGTAAAGTAATCGATCGCTACCAGGATGAAGCGATGCCCGTTAGATGCCGTAGGTTTAATCTCGCCGATCATATCAATGCCCCACATTGCAAAAGGCCACGGTGCAGTCAGGACGTTCAGAGGAACTGGAGGAACGTGCACCTTGTCTGCATAAATCTGGCACTTATGACATGTCCGAGAATATTGGTAACAGTCAGCTTCCATTGTGGACCAGAAATATCCTGCCCGGAGGATTTTCTTTGCCATGGTGTGTCCACTGGAGTGCGTTCCAAAGGTACCTTCATGTAGTTCTGCCATGATCTTTTCTGCTTCAGTCTTATCCACACAACGCAGTAAGGTTGAATCATGGTTTCGCTTGTACAGAATGTCGTTGCTGAGGAAGAACTTCGCTGCGAACCTTCTCAGAAACTTCTTGTCGTTGACAGATGCACCTTCAGGGTATTCTTGAGCTTCCAAGTACCTCTTTACCTCGTGATACCAGGGTTTTTCCGTTACAGTCTCAGCCTCAAGATCACAACAGTATGTAGGTTCGTCCAGTTTCCAGATGATGATTCGGGGAGCCTCATTGTCCCATTTGACTTTGAAAATAGAAGACATCGTAGCTAACGCGTCCGCCAACTGATTCTCCTCTCTTGGGAAATGTTCAAAAGTTATCTCCGTGAAATGGGGGATCAATGTCAACACACATTCTTTATAAGGAATAAGATTCGGATGTTTCGTATCCCACTCTCCTTTGATCTGATTGATCACGAGAGCGGAATCTATGAAGACACTCAGAAACTTGATCCTTAAGTCAATCGCAGTTTGAAGACCCATGATACACGCCTCATACTCCGCCATGTTGTTGGTGCAGTTGAAACATAGCCGGGCAGTAAGTGGAGTATGAGTGCCTTAAGGGGATATGATCACAGCGCCGATACCGTTACCCAAAGCGTTGGAAGCTCCGTCAAAGTGCATAGACCATTGGGATCCTTCCTCAGGTCCTTCATCCGGTCCAGGTACTTCACAATCAGTCACTATCATGATGCTCTCGTCTGGAAACTCGAAGTTCATTGACTGATAGTCGTCTACTGCCTGGTGTGCCAAGTGGTCTGCCAATACACTTCCTTTGATAGCTTTCTGAGTCGTGTACTGGATGTCGTATTCTGTCAAGATCATCTGCCATCTTGCTATTCTTCCAGACAGAGCAGGCTTTTCGAATATGTACTTGATCGGATCCATCTTTGAAATCAACAGAGTAGTGTGAGTCAGCATATACTGTCTCAGCCGGCGAGCAGCCCATACCAAAGCGCAGCAAGTTTTCTCGAGCAGTGAGTATCGGGTCTCACAGTCGGTAAACTTTTTGCTAAGGTAATAAATGGCGTGCTCTTTTCGGCCAGACTCGTCATGCTGCCCCAGCACACACCCCATTGAGCTGTCAAGTACTGTCAGGTATAGTATTAGAGGTCTCCCTTCAACCGGTGGCATAAGAATGGGTGGTTCTTGGAGGTACTCTTTGATTCTGTCGAAAGCGGTCTGACATTCATCATTCCAACGTACTACCTGATCTTTCTTCAGCAGCTTGAAGATTGGTTCACAGGTAGCTGTTAGGTGCGAGATGAATCGGGCAATGTAATTCAGGCGTCCTAGAAAGCCTCTGACTTCTTTCTCTGTCTTGGGAACTGGCATCTATTGTATGGCCTTAACCTTGGCAGGGTCCACTTGGATACCTTTGTCACTTACGACGAAGCCTAGAAACTTTCCCGATCTTACCCTGAATGTGCACTTGTTCGGGTTCAACCTCAACTTGTACAACTTCAGACGGTCAAACAGCTTTTGCAGATGGTCAAGGTGTTCCTCCTCAGTTTGGGACCTTGCAATCATGTCGTCGACATACACTTCAATCTCATGGTGGATCATGTCATGAAATAGAGCAACCATGGCACGTTGGTAGGTTGCCCCAGCATTTTTCAGTCCAAAAGGCATGACCTTGTAACAGAAGGTGCCCCAATGAGTAACAAAGGTAGTCTTTTCCATATCTTCAGGAGCCATCTTGATCTGATTATAACCTGAAAAACCATCCATGAAGGAGAACACCTTGTGTTGAGCAGTATTGTCAACCAAAACGTCGATGTGAGGCAAGGAGAAGTCATCCTTGGGGCTGGCCCTGTTCAAATCCCTGTAATCGACACACATTCTGACCTTACCATCTTTCTTTGGTACCGGAACCACGTTGGCAACCCACTGAGGGTAAGAAGTCACTGCAAGAAAACCGGCGTCAAATTGCTTCATAACCTCAGCTTTGATCTTTTCGGACATCTCTGGACGCATACGGCAGACCTTTTGCTTAACCGGAGGGCAGTCTTCCTTAGTAGGCAAGTGATGGACCACAATGTCGGTATCCAACCCAGGCATGTCTTCGTAATACCAGGTGAAGATCTCCACATAATCATGTAACATCTGAACCAACCGTTGTTTCACGCTGAGCTCCATATTGGCACCAATCTTAACTTCCTTTCTATCTGTCTCAGTACCCAGATTTACCGTTTCCACTGGCTCTTCATGTGGCTGAATGGCCCTCTCTTCCTGGAGTAACAGTCTTGCAAGCTCGCCAGGCACTTCGCAATCATCTTCACCTTCGTCTTCGGCTAAGTTGATCGGATTTTCGAAGTTATAATTGGCAGTAGCAGAGTCGTTACCAGTGAGATCCAGAGTGGATTAAAACCTATATGAGTGAGTGTGTGTAAATATAGCTGTTTTGCAATATATAAAGAAAGAAAGAAAGAAAGAAAGGGAGCACAAGATTTGAAAAGCGAAAAAACGTCCAATGTCTTTATTCATGATATATGGAAATGACAGTTAATAAGCCCTCACAAATGAAGCCAACGGTGCCTCGGGTAAGACACCGGGCCATAAAGTTTCGATTTATTGTTCATTACAAATTAAAAAAAAACAAAGGAATTCATTACTGCGTAACAAAAGTAACAGGTATGTGATCTTTTGCGATCCAATTGGTCAGTCCATCATCAGTCGTTGGGTAGATCCAGCTATCAAACTCTGATTCCTCCGTGTCGCTCTCAATAGCATTCACTCCCAGGTTGGTGATGAACACGGGAGGTCTTCCGATCCTAGCTTTGCGTACAGCCCTCTGAGCCTCTGCAGTAAAACCCAGTCCAAACTTGTCAGTCTTAGGAGTAAAATCAGGGAGCCTGCCCCAGTTAGCACATTCACCTTTCTCAATCACAGCCCGGGCATCCTTCAAGGAAGCCATCTTCAAAGGAGAACCCTCTTCAGTTATTGCTTCTGCTGCTGCCAATGTTTGTGGCACCTCCTCAAAATGTTGAAAGGGGGTTTCAATAAACTCCCCGTCCATCTCAATATACCGAAAGGAATTTAGATGACTAACCATGTATTCTTCCTCCCCCTGCACGGTGACAATCTTCCCTCTGACAGGGTACTTGAGCTTCTGGTGTAGAGTGGAGGTCACAGCCCCAGCTTTGTGAATCCAAGGTCGACCCAGCAAACAGGAATAAGATGGACGAATGTCCATCACATAGAACATTGAATCGAAGACTTGAGAACCATCACGAATCGGGATATCCACTTCACCATGAACCATCCTCTTCGACCCGTCAAAGGCTCGAACAATGATGTTACTAGGCTTCAACTCCAGACCTTCACAATCCAACCTGTCCAAGGCCTTCTTGGGCAATACATTCAGGGAAGAACCGGTGTCCACCAACACGTGTGCGAGAGTAGTGCCCCTGCATTCTATGGAGACATGCAGAGCATCATTGTGGTTCTTTCCCTTAGCGGTAAGATCAGCATCCGAGAAACCCAAACCATTGTCGGCGGTCAGATTAGCCACACAGTCAGTAAATTGATCTGCAGATGTCTCTTGTGGCACATGGGCCGTCTTCAGAAATGAAATCAGGGCCTTGGCATGGGCCTCTGAGCACAACAGCAATGATAGCATAGAGATCTTGGAGGGGGTATGCCCCAGCTGTTCAACGACGTTGAAGTCACTCTTCTTGATTATTTTAAGGATTTCCTCCATCTCTTGCTGGGAGGCTTCAACATTCACAGTCTTTGGTGCCTCCATCCGGGCAGGCTCATCATCAATCCCTTTGCCCCGAGTGTCAGACGACTCGGCAGCAGGGGTAGAAACTGGATCAGAAGTTGAAACAGGCGCACTTGCAGGCGTAATTATAAGAGGTCTTCGGATGACTGGTGGCGCAATGTCAGGCGAGAAGAGCCTTCCACTGCGAGTTACTTTGGCGGGACCAGCGATGTTACTGATACTGGTACCGGTGTTGAACTCCTGCTTTACTCCAAGTACATACACATCTGCCCCATAGTGCCATGGGACAGCCTTATCAGACTTGTAGGGGAGGGGCCCCGGAACAGTAATAATAATGGGTGCAACAGACATGATTTTGACTGGCTTCCTCGGGGGAGCCTTGGTAGGATTGTTGAAAATTGTGACGACAGATACTTCTTCAACAGGAACAAAAGGAACAGCGGTCTTCTTGAACAAGATTTCTCTGCTATCCATCAGGCTTTGGATGCCTGACTTCAGCAACGGACAACCAGTAGGGGAAACGGCACACAGAAGGCAACCCTTGCTACAACCTGGAAATAAACCGGCTAGCAACAAGTTCCTCTTAACAGTCAATAGAGGGGTAGCAACATCATCCACAGAAACGGCATACAAGTCTTCCTCAATAGCATTTACTCCATGCTGGGGCATATGAGCAGTCACAACATTTGGCCTTTCGGGCGCCTCAAACTGTATTTCCTTCGCATTAATAAGGTCCTGAACCTTATTTCTCAGGGCCTAACAATCATCAGTAGAATGCCCCGGGCTATCGGAGTGATAAGCACAGCGGGCATTGGGATTATACTTCGGAGAGGTGGTGTTCACCATCTTCGGAGCCTCTCTGACGGTCACCAAGTTGGTCGATAGCAGTTGCGGCAAGATTGGTGACAAGGTCATACTCAGCCGAGTGTATTCTCTTCTGGGTCTCTCAGCCCTTGGTTGGTTAGGTTGTCGGGGAGCGACAGCAGGCTTCGCAATAACCACCGCGTTGACAGCTTGGCGGCATTCCGGTTTATTTTGCCTTCTAGGCCCATACACAGCACTGGCCTCCTTTTTAAAAGGCTTCTTCTCAGAACTTGAGGGCGCACCTTTCTGAATTTTCCCTGATTTCATACCAGCCTCTATCCTTTCCCCAGTCAGAATGAGATCTGTGAACCCTGTAGATGAATTGCCAATGAGATGATTGAAGAACGGCCCGGATAGGGTCCCCAAGAACATATCCACTAGCTCACGGTCTGTTAATGGTGGCTGCACCCTGCCAGCCAGGTCCCTCCACTTTTGCGCATACTCTTTAAAACCTTCTCCCGATCCTAGCGACATACCCTGGAGTTGGGTACGTGTAGGAGCGAGGTCGGCATTATACTGATACTGCTTGTAAAAAGCAGTAGCCAACTCCTCCCAGTTACGAACCTTGGTTCCATCCAGCTGATAGAACCATTCGAGATGAGTCCCTGAAAGACTCTCCTGGAAGAAGTGGATCCACAAGTTCTTGTCCATAGTATACGGCTGAATCTTCCGCACATAAGATCTGAGATGTAGCTTAGGGCAGGACGCCCCGTCATACTTTGCGAAAGATAGTGCTTTGAACTTGTGTGGGATTACCACACCAGAAGATAGACCCAAGTCTCCGAAATCCAACCCAGGCACTTGTTGAATTTCCATGGCATTCAGACGATCTTCCAACTGCTTGTACTTGTCTTCAGCTGGAGGATACTGCTCCTCATTAAAATCAGTCTCGTTGTCAGAGACCACCGGACTAGGAACCCTTCCCCCCTGGGGACTGCCTTTTCCTACAGAAGAACCAGCTTGATCAACCTCATTCTGCAGTGTGTTGCCAAACCTCCGGCCCGTGTTGAATAGTACAGTTCTCTTCTTCTTCTTCTTGACCAGTAGGGCCTTCAGTTCCTCCTGACCTTGGGCCAAACTCATGATCAGCTCTTGGAATTGGGCATTCTGAGCCTGAAGGGCCTTGATGGACTGCTCGGTAGATGATTCAGGGTTCATGATGCTGAAATAAACAGCGAATAACATTAAGCAACCTGAAAAGAAGAGTACATGTTATGCACATGATGCATGATATGTGTTTATGCAATGCATTCAAGGGTTCGAAAATTCAAATTTGTTGCGGACAAGAAGGATTACACGTTATCATTAAGAAATAATTGTTCAGTACATTAAGGCCTCATGGGCAAACAATACAAATTAAATCAATCCCAAAAGACACTGCGCATCCTCTTCGGAGCTATGTAAATGTTGAGAGTCTTTTCCTCGTGCAGTAGGCGAGTGAGCTCCAAGACCTTCTTCTCACTAGCATGTAGACTGGACTCAAGAGAATTCCGTTCTTCCTTAAGCTGGATCCAGCTCTTCTGCATTTCTTCCCAGGATGTAGGCATGTCAGGATGATGAATGGTGTAGGACTCCTCTCCTTCCAAAACTGGCTCTTTGATCACAGGGAGCACATGAGGGTATGGCATCACTAGCTTCTGGGAGCGGGCTCGTACCCACTTGAGATAAGGCTCCAACGGGATGGAGTTCCTATGCCCCAGTTTCTTGCTGTCTATCTTGTTGGGCATCCTCCAAGCTCTGATAAATCTCTGGCGAAGTCCTTGCGCATCGTTGTCGAAGTCAAAAACTATGTCAGGAATTAACATGTCATGAGGGCCGTCCCTCCGAGCATAACCAAACTGTCTCCAAGCCAGACACGAGTTATAAGTAATACCTCCTCTGATTCCAAGTAAAGGAACATTAGGGTACTCCCCGCAACGATCAATGATAGTGACATCCTCTCTGGACTGAGAGCACCAATGTATATCAGCATGTGTAAGAGTCATCAATCGTTGTGACCATCTCAAACCCCGCTCGTTCTTCAAAACTGATTGTGGAAGGTGCGAAATAAACCACCTTCCCAGGAGAGGAGTGCAGCACATAAGAACACCTCTTTTTCTCATGGTTCGAGTGTAACATGAGTGAAGGATGTCCCCAAGCAACGTAGGTATAGGATTCCTGGACATGAAGATCTGAACAGCATGGATATCTATAAGCTGATCTGGATTAGGGAACAACACCAAACCATAGACAAGGAGGGCCACAACTTCTTCAAAGGCTTGTAGATCAAGGGAATTCCAACATTCTTGGGCCTTCTCAAACAGAAACCTGGCCAAGAACCCTTTGATACCACTTCTAACTTCCCAGTGTCCCTTGATGTCAGATGGTTGTAGGCGTAATGCTTTAGCAATCTCTTCCAGTTTGGGTTCCTTTTCCGTACCGTTGTAGGGTAGTTGACTAAGGATAGGGATCTTCAGAAGCCGGGAGAACTCTTCCAATGTAGGCACCAGTTGATAATCCAGGAAAGTAAAGCAGTGGTGCAGATGGTCAAAGAACTGGAAGAGGACTTTTATCATGTCTTCCTCAATGTTGGTGTTGACCAAGCTAATGAGTCTTCCATACCTCTCACTGAAAGAGGAGCTCTCGGGAATCCTGGATATAAGTTCCTTAAGCTGAGGAGGAATCCTTACAAGGCTGATCTGAATTGTCTTTCTGCGAACAGTTTCCATGTCCTACAAAACAAGAACAAAGATGAAGATTCGAACCCCTGAAATGGTTAGTCAATGCATATGATGCTGTATGATGTTATGATGCTATGATTAAACACACCACAAATATTCACAAAAGCAAACATGATGAGGCACACAAGTCACACCACAGCCCTTAGAGTTTAGGCCAGCATGGGGTCTGGGTATTACCCTCTTGAAGTTGGTGGGCTCAACCTGTCCTATCAGAAGTAACCGGGTTCTAAGGGTCCCAATATCATTGGATTGCTTTCATTATTCATCGTTTCGATTTAGCCACTGAAATGGCGACCGAAATATTCCAAGAAAACAACCCTCAATTGAGTGTAGTATCGAGTATCAACCAACCTCGGACTGCACCAAAGTCAGTTATCTCACTACCCTAAAGAGGCCAAGATGGTTCAATTAAGGTTCCTAAGGTCAGTTGATGCTTCACGACACCACGCGGTGGCCCCGTACTCTCCTTGACTGGACTCAAGGGTTACCGGTACTCACCAAAGTGACACATCAACGTAGCAGACTGCTTCAACCATGTCGGTATACCCCGCACAGTTCCCTCACAGCCTTGTTGCTACTTTCTAAGAAGGTATCCCCCAGATCCGGGTTAGGATCTATAGAACTCCCGAGACAGTCCCACAATAATAAAGCAAGCAATTCAGACAATTGAAAACACAAGTGATCTTATTCCTAAGGTACACCTCACTTTTAAAGTTTCCCCAGCAGAGTCGCCAGTTCTGTGATCGGTGGATTTAGAACTGACTGTTTAACGCTGGTTCGCGAAATGTCGCGGAAGCAAGAGTCGCCACCGTCTTTTATGTTCTCCAACAAGGAAAGGACAAAAGCACAGCAAAATTCCTTTTCGAGATGTTTCTCGGTTCGGGAGGTAGATTATAGAAAGGGAAGGTGTTAGCACCCTTTCTATCTGTGGTTATCCACGGGCTCTTAGGTACTTGCTCATTTGTGTTTTCAAAATGTTTGTTTTCTTTTCAATCGTGAGTGGGTTTGAAAAAAGTTTCATTTAAAGATTTCAGAATGACTCTTGTATCAGTCCTCAAGAGTGTTTGAAAAATTGTTTTTGAAAGCTTTTTGAAGGTGTCGGTGTGAAAAGGTTTTTGTTTTGTTTTTTAGAGAGCAAGTATCCATGAGTCATCTACCTACCCTAAGGAATTAAGCTGTGTAGAAGTCCTTAAGGTAGTGTCATCCCACCATTGAGAGATAGGTAGCACCACCGTTGGAGGTATTCGGGTCAATTCGATTTTAGGGACAGTATGGTCACCAGAGCAACAGTAGGACACCTTAGAAGCTACCCTTATGCCATTGATCCTTTTTTATTACGAGGCAACCGTTTCGAGGCGACTGGATCATGTACATAAGGACTTACTAAAACGTCATATACTCGACGACCACGTTTCGAAGGTAAGGCAACAAGTGAGGCGTACCCTAAGAGTGGTGTGTGAATTTGTGTGTTGTTTTCAGTTTAGCATTTATCTTTTGATCATGGCATGGTGAGCTACACATTGTTTTTAATTAGTCATTCATTCTTTCATGCAATTAGAATTTAAAAGTGCGGAAATTTAAATGCGGAAAGTAAAATCCTACGCTATTACAAGGCGCGGGTCTATACATCGCCAAATTACAAAGACCCGTTTTAATAAAAATGCGGAAAGTAAAAGACCTAATTACTATTACATGGCTTGAGCAGTTACATAATATTCGAAAGAAAAATGTGCGAAAGAAATAAAGTTGAACGTTCGAGAGCGTTGGACCCTTTTGAAATTAAATTGAATTAAAAAGTCTATTAATTATTTAATAAAAGGAAAGAAATGTTTTTTAGGTTTTTTTGTATTTATGAAATAAAGAAAAGAAAAATTCAAAAGAAACCCTAATTCTAAGTTATTTTTAATTATTAATGAAAAGTATTAAAGTTTAACCTAATTTACTAAATAATTAATGTACATGTTTATTTACAAAATATTTAGTAATTAATAATAATAATAATGAGAGAAAAATATTTATTAAAGAAAAAAGATGATGATGTTAAAAAACCCTAATTTCTACATATTTTAATTTATTAAGAAAAATATTAAAGTTTAAAACCTAATTTAACTAAATTAATTATTTAACATTTATTTACAAAAATAAATTAATAGTGAATTAAATATTAATTAAACATATTTTAGTTTCTGATTTTTTTTTATTATGAAAATTAATTTATGAAATTAAAGAAAACAATTAAAAAACAATTAAAAGAATAAAAAGGAAAATCAAATAAAAAATAAGAATGATGCAAACCATGGGGGTATCAGGCCCATTTAGGAGGTGAATTGCAAGAAATTCAGGCCCACTGGAACAAGCCTTGTTTGACTTCTCTAATTGAGTGCACATGGGTTGACTAGCGTGTATTATGGACTGCACTATCTGGCCATTGGATGGAGCATCAGAGACACTTGGCAAGCTTAGGCATTAGGGCGTATGGTGCCCCTTTGAATGAATGCTGCATAGAAACGCGTTAGGATAAAAAATATGGAATATGTGGGGGGACCTAGGAATCGAACCCAGGTCCCAGTGTTTACCAAGCGAATGCCTTGCCAAGTGAGCTGTGAAGCGCGTTTGTATATGTAATAGATAACAAATAATATATATGAAAAAGGAACATTATGCTGGAACATTGAAAAACCGCGCCAAGATTTGAACTGTCCAACCACTCAAAGACACGCTAGCCTTCTTCTTCATCTTCGTACCTGTAATATGACCAAATAGCGGGGGTTTTAAACCCCCACAAACTGCAAACTATGAAAATAGCGATTAGAGCATGCTATAATATAAAAAAGGCGCGAGGTCATGGTTCGTCTCGTCTTGAGGTCACGAATTCAGTGGCATAGGTTTGGTGGTCTGATTTTGCCATATGTGTAAAGCCCCAATTTAGAGCTTCTGAAACCCTAGAAAACGTTAATGGCAAATCTCGTTTCAAGCATTGTTAGGACAATTAAACTATGCCAAAAGTTTCAGAACATCATTAGTAGCAAGAATCAACAGTTAAAACATATGAATAATGCATGGAAATTGAAAAACGATTATGGACATGTTTATGAAGAAGACGATTCTGTTCTACCAATTCTTGGAGTCTATGGACCTGTTCTTGATTGCAATCGACTCCTAGCAATGTCAGGAATGTATTGGAATGTTTGTTGTGGTTTGAAACGCCTTGTAACTATGATTTCAGTTTTCAATTTTTTGATGAAATTTTGCAAATTGGTATGCAGCTTCTGAGCAATTTTTTGTGTGTCTCTTGATTCCATTAGGTCTTGCATATGTAAGTGAACGAAATTAGGTTAAAAAACCAAGCCCAATGTCCATGAATTTATGATTCCAATATTTGATTTTCTCCATATCTTTTCCAATCTTTTTGCCATGAAAATCATGCCAATTATGGAAGATATTGTCCCCTTGAAATGGTGCACGAAATCTCTTGCATGTGTGGAAGATATTTGCTGCATAAAAAAGATTTAAAACCATGATTTAATATTTTTCTCATATTTAAATTTAATTAAATGAATTAATAATAATAAAAATTCAAATAATTAATCAAAAATAAGAAAATAACTCCCTTTGAGCTTAATGGGTCTTTCATATGCTTTGGGCAATGATTCAAGGAAGAATTTGAGGCCCATTAGCATTTTTGAAGCTTTTGAAGCAAAGTTGACTTTTCAAAATTCCCAAAAATTTCCCAACTTCTACAAGGCATATCTTGCTCAATTTTGAAGATATGATCATGTTCTTGGACATTTTGGAAAGGTCTGGAAGTCCTCTAACCAATGCCTTTGGTTCCATGTCATTTTGATTTACCAATCTCAAGTTATGGTCTTTGACCTAAAGTGCCTTTTTGTTGACTTTTGAAAATGACCTATAATGTTGAAATTGATAACTTTTTGTGAGAGCATTTCTTGGACTTGGAGTGTGAATATGAGTTGTAGGAAATGTCATTCTCTTCAAAATGAGCTTTGGATGGGATTTTTCTGATAAACCATGAGGAAGTTATGCCCTGGTCAATTTGCAGTTGACTTTTCAACTATCCAAAAATAGAAACTTTTGCATCTTGAGACTTTTTGAGCCATGCTTTGAGAAATCATGATCAAGAATTGATCAAATGATGTTTGTGGCTTCAAAATAAGATGTTTACAAAATTTTTTGACTTTTGACTGTCAAATGACCATTTTGCCCCTGCAGTTGACTGTGAAGCATTTAGGGTTTTTGACTGTGCAATTTGATGCTGTGAGTCTTGAAACTTGTCATATGGATGCTTGACAATGTTTATAGGCATGTGGGACTTGATTGGACCCTTGGAAACCTCAATTTCTTTGCAAGAACCAAAACCCTAATTTTGACTGTGTTAGGAGGCAATTGGACTGTGCAACCCTTGAGAGATTTTGAATCATCTGAAGATTGATCTTTGACAAATTTTGAAGAATATGGGAGGGTAAATTTTGGGGTACAACAAAGTGTATTAAGATAAATATGAGGATTACTTATATTTTAGATAATTAGTTTTAATTATTTAGAATTATTATTAATAAAATAAATACAATATATGGTGTAGGAGTTTTAAGGGCAAGGTGGTAATGTTATGATGATTAGTGAGGGTAAGATAGAAATACCATAGAAAGGGTCCAAGGTTTAAACAAGGAAAAGTGAGTATCAGTGTTTCATTTTGTGCAATCGTGAAAGTTAGGAAGAAGCAGTAAACGAGAGCTAGGGCACATGAACTCAGAGGGATTATATAGAATGCAGATAAGGAAAGATCATTGATAGGAAATATAAGTTAAGGGGAGTTATCCTTATCATTATGATTAGTATGGGTTTACATATTCATAGGTTTGTGTTTGGGTTTTGATTGATGATGATAATATGATGAATTTGGTAACATGTTGATTGTGATGAAATAGATGATGAAATTGGTGATATATTGATGTTGTCATGTTATGAATTGATGCATATGATGTTCCTTACAATGTGTTGTTATTGTATGATAATAACACGAGAATTTGTGATGAATTAGGAGCTATACTGATGTAAAATTGCAAGAGAATTGGACCGGTTCTGTGCAGAAAATGCAACAGTAGAGTTGTTGTTTTCGTGCACTCGCCGGGCGAGCCTCTAAATTTTCCAGGCGAAGCAACTTCTCCCAGACTTCGCCAAGCGAGAGTGAAGAGAGAGATATGGATTTTGGCAAGTTTCTGGAAAATGTATGAAGAAGGCGTCTCGCTCCAGCTTCGTTGGGCAAAGCAGAGGCGAGAGTGAGCTCGCTGGGCGAATGAAGAGATCGCAAGACGAATAATATGATGGAAAATAGGTGCTCCTAAAATTTGGTATGGGGGAAGGTGTTTATCCCTAGCCTCACCGGGCGAGCCTCGGGCGAGGGACAACTGACAAGTTTTGTAAAGGTCGTAACTTGAGTTTTCATACTCTACTTAACACGTCTTTCAAAGCGTTACAAAGAAAACGTGATGCACTACACTTTTGTGAAATAAAATGAGTCATGTGATGTATTCCTATAGTGATTATACTATGATAAAGTGATGTGAATATGCGTTGATATAACATTATGTATGTTTCTTAAGATGAATTGATGTTGTTATGATGATGATCTATGTATTATGAAATATATGTTGATATTATGAAGATTACATGAATGATGATGCATTTTAACTAGCAGTGGTCATGTTTTTATTATGTTGTTGCGCATAATACATTCATGGCATATGTTAGGACATTGGTCCAGTGATATTGTTAGGACGATTCGTCCAGTGATGTTGATAGGACGTTGGTCCAGTGATGACCTCAATCCCATGGTGTGGATTGGGTGCAATATTGTGAAGTGCTCTGGTTCCGAGTGGGAATCGATCATATGGTGGGGATGTTTGGAGAAAAAGGAATAGTTCATCAGTGAAGTTTTGGTACCCCATGCATGAGTCAATTATGTTGCATTACATTCTTTGTGACATTGATTGATTATTGATTAAGTGATGTTTTGATGATGTGTGACTTAATGATGTCTTGGTGATGGTTCTTGATTTGATGATGTGAATGAATTAATGATATGAAAGAGTGAGTATAATATATTATGTATGATAATATGTGGTTTCATGTTAATATGCTCTTACTACTGTACTTATTCCTTGTATCTTTTATAATGATTTGCAATTACTCACTCTTTATGCTTGAAAATGTTGCCTCGATATGGGGGTAACTTGCAGGTGATCAGGAATAGTTTATTAAAGCTTAGAAGATAACTTCAAAGTGCATTATTTATTTCCTGTTGAATAAAGTGGATCTTACTCTGATACGTAATATCGGGGTTGAGATTGTTTGTTCGGAATAATTATGTCTTTTTCTTTATTTTGAGATTTTTGAACTACCGTTTGTGTAATTTATGTTGTCTTGAATTATGATTCATGAACGTCAAAGTATGATGAAGTTCTATCAAGTGTTTTAATAAAGATGTTTTGAAACTATGAATTATGCTGCGAGTATTTGAAGTGTTATTGTTGTCTCAATGAAGTATTTGTTATAAATGATTTTGAAAACTCGTGTTACGGAGAAAGATGTTTATTACATGATGCTTATATGAAGATATGACACCCTTGTTGGTAGTTTTAATTGAATTATTTTTATAAATTATATGCGAAATATTCTTTGGGTTAGAAGGGTGTTACACTAGTGGTATCATAGTAGGTCGGTCAGCCCGACTAGGTTTTCTTATAATGTCTAAGTCCTGTCAGTCGATTAGTGTGAGTACACTATCGATAAGATGTTTTCTTGTGTCAGTTTCTTGTGTGTAGAATGGCTGGGAAAAATGATGTTGTGATTGTTGTTGCTTTGCAGGTTGTTGCTCAGGTTGTGCAACATTAGCCTAATGCTGGTGAGAATGACGGATCCTGTGTTTTAGAAATGTTTCAGAGGAACCATCTGCCTATTTTCAAAGGTAGATACGATAATGATAGTGTAGACTTGGCTCATGGAGATTGAAAGAATATTTTGAGTCATGGATTTCTCAGAGACACAAAAGGTGCAGTTTTTTACGTATATGCTGGCAGAGGAAGCTGATGACTGGTGGGTTGGCACCTGTCAAAGATTGGTAGCAGTGGGTGAAGTTATCACTTGGGTTGTGTTTAGCATGGAATTTATGAGGAAGTATTTTCTTGAAAATGTGCGCGGGAAGAAGGAGATAGAATTCCTTGAGTTGAAACAAGGGAATCTTTCAATGACTGAGTATGCTTCGAGGTTCGTGGAACTGGAAAAATATTATCCATATTACAGTTAAGCGACTACTAAATTCTCGAAGTGTATCAAGTTTGAGAATAGTTTGCGTTAGAAAATCAAACGAGCAATTGGATATCAGCAGATTTGTAGGTTTCTAGAGTTGGTGAACAACTGTAGAATCTATGAATAAGATAACAACCTCATTCAGTTCACTACAAGAGTCTGAATAAGAAGAGAAGAAAACAACATTAGGACCGTAGGAAGCCTTATGATGCTCCAGCTGATAAAGGGAAATAGAAGGTTTTTGATAGGAAGAAGACAAGTGGGGGAGGGGCTCCCGCTCCTGTCAAGTGTTATAGGTGTGGTGAACAAGGTCACTGTTCTAATAAATGTGAGAATAAGGTTATGAGATATTATAAAATGTGGTAAGACAGGACATCGTGCTCCTAAGTGCAAGAACGATGGTCCAACTTGCTTCAACTATGGAGAACAATCAAATATTAGTACCTAGTGTCAGAAGCCAAAGAAGGATGATGATGCACATACTAATGATAGAGTGTTCGCTTTGAGTGGATTCAAGAATTCCAATAAGGACAACTCCATTCGAGGTACTTTTTTTATTAACAATGTTGAATTGATTTCTATTATTGATACTGTTACTACTTATTCGTTTATTTTGCGTGAATCTGCTAATATGTTGGGATTGAAGTTGTCTGATATGAATTGTAGTATGGTAATAGATACTCGTGCTAGTGGTTTTGTTATTACTACATATGTTTGTTCGAGATGTCCTTTAACTATCTTTGGCAAGAGTTTTATGATGGATTTTGTGGGTCTACCCTTACATCAAATTGATGTTATCCTTAGGATGAACTGGTTGGAGTTCAACTATGTTCATATCAATTGTTATAATAAAACTTTGAGGTGCCCTAAGTTTGGTGATAATGGAGAAATGATTTTGGTGTCTGCTAAGCAAGTGGATGAACTTCTGGAAGATGAAGACTTGCTATTTGCAATGTTTGTGTCGTTGCAAATTGATCATGAAGCTGCAAGTGTTGAACTACATGTTGTTTGTGAATTTCCATATGTGTTTCCAGATGATATAAGTGATTTACCTCCATAACATGAAATAGAGTTTTCCATCGACCTAGTACCAGGTACAAGTCTGGTGTCAATGACTCCTTACAGAATTCCAGCTTCAGAGCTGAGTGAGTTGAAGAAACAACTGGAAGAAATGCTTGACAAAAAGTTTGTTTGACCGAGTGTTTCTCTGTGGGATGCACTTGTGTTGTTGGTTAAGAAGAAAGATGGGAGTGTGAGATTGTGTGTGGACTACCAACAGTTGAATAAAGAGACTATTAAGAATAAGTATCCACTCTCGAGGATCAATGATTTAATGGATCAATTAGCGGGGTCTTGTGTTATCAGCCAGATTGATTTGAGGTCGAGCTATCATCAGATTCGTGTTAAATCAGACGATATTCCAAAGACGGATTTTTGAATAAGGTATGGTCATTATGAGTACACTGTGATGTCGTTTGGTGTATCTAATGCGCCAGGTGCTTTCATGGAGTATATGAATCGAACTTCCATTCATATCTGGATAAGTTTGTTGTGGTCTTCATTGACTATATTTTGATCTATTCCAAATTAGAAGAAGAACAAGCTAAGTATTTGCGAATCATGTTGCAAGTGTTAAAAGAAAAAAAGATATATGCAAAGTTGTCAAAGTCTGAGTTCTGGTTGAATGAAGTTATTTTCCTTGGCCATATGATTTCTAGTGGTGGGATTATGGTGGATCCTTCTAAAGTTGATGACATGATGATTATGCTGAAATAAATAAATAAATTGGTGATATGTTGATGTTGTGATGTTATGAATTGATGCATATGATGTCCGTTATAATGTGTTTTTATTGTATGATGAAAACATGAGAATTTGTGATGAATTAGGAGCTATACCGATTTAAAATCTCAAGAGAATTGGACTGGTCCTGTGCAGAAAACACAACAACAGAGTTACGGTTTTTACGCACTCGTCAGGTGAAACAACTTCTCCCAGAATTCTACAGGCGAGAGTGACGCGCGAGAGAGAGATGGGTTTTGGAAAATTTATGGAAAATGTATGAAGGAGGCATCTTGCTCCAGCTTCGTCGGGTGAAGCAGAAGCGAGGGTGACCTTGCTGGGCGAATAAAGAGATTGCGGGGCGAATGATGTGATGGAAAATAGGTGCTCCTGGAATTTTGTATGGGGGAAGGTGTTTTGCCTCAGCCTCAACGGGCGAGCCTCGGGAGCAAACTGTTTCATCGGGCACGCCTCAGGAGAGGGACATCTGACAGGTTTTGTAAGGGTCATAATTTAAGTTTTCGGACTTTGTTTGATGCGTCATTCGAAGCGTTAGAAAGATAACATGATGTACTATACTTTGGTGAAATAAGATGAGTCATATGATGTATTCCTCCATTTATTTTACTATGATAAAGTGATGTGAATATGCGTTGATATAACATGATGTATGTTTCTTAAGATGAATTGATGTTTTTATGATGATTATGATGTATGTATTATGAAGTATGTATTGATATCATGAATATTACACGAATGATGATGCATTTTGACTAGCAGTGATCATGTTTTATTGTGTTGTTGTGCATCATGCATTCATGGCATATGTTAGGACATTGGTCCGGTGATGTTGTTAGGACGATTGGTCCATTGATGTTGATAGGATGTTGGTCCAGTGATAGCTTTAATCCCATGGTATTGATTGAGTGCAATATTGTGAAGTACTCCGGTTCCGAGCGGGAATCAATCCTATGGTGGGGATTTTTGGAGAAAGATGACTAGATCATCAGTGAAGTTTTAGTACTACATGTATGAGTTAATAATGTTGCATTACATTCTTTGTGGCATTGCATGATGATTGATTAAGTGATGTTTTGATAATGTGTGACTTAATGATGTCTTGGTGATGATTGTTAATTAAATTATATGATGATGTTGTGAATAAATTAATGATGTGAAAGAGTGAGTATAATATATTATGTATGACGATAAGTGGTTTCATGTTAATATGCTCTAACTACTGTACATATTCCTTATATCTTTTATAATGATTTGCGATTACTCACCCTTTATGCTTGGAAATGTTGCCTCGATACGTGGGTAACTTGCAGGTGATCAGGAATAGTTCATTAAAGCTTAGAAGATAGCTTCAGAGTGTGTTATTTATTTCCTGTTGAATAAAGTGGGTCTTGCTCTGATACGTAACATGAGGATTGAGATCGTTTGTTCGGAATAATTATGTCCTTTTTTTTATTTTGAAATTTTGAACTACCTTTCGTGTAATTATGTTGTTTTAAATTATGATTCATGAACGACGAAGTATGATGAAGTTCTATGAAATTTATTAATAAAAATGTTTTGAAACTATTAATTTTGTTGCGAGTATTTGAAGTGTTATTGTTATCTTCAATGAAGTATTTGTTATAAATGATTTTGAAAACCAGTGTTACGGAACAGGATGTTTATTACATGATGCATATATGAAGATGTGACACCCTGTTTGGTGATTTTATTTAAATTATTTTTGTAAGTTATATGTGAAATATTTGTTGGGTTAGAAGGGTGTTATACATATCTCTGATGTCGCCAGTCTTGCAGATAGAGGATAAGATGGTTTTTCCAGTAAGGTAGTTGTTATCTTGATCGACCATGGTATGAATCTTGAAACGTTGTTTTGATCTTTAGTTTCCCGAGAAAGAAAGACGGGGAAAACAGATTTCCCACAGACGGGACCACTGATCTTATCGGTGACCAGAACCTGTAATAGGGCGATGTCTGTGTCTACAATGCTGGAATCAAGGAGTAGGGGGTGTGCCTGCAAGACACTCTGATGCTCAAGTAAGTAATAGTGCAAAGAGATACAAGAGAGAATATAAGATTTTAGAGTATAATATTGGATACCCGGCCATCACAAGTGTGAGAATTTATATAATGCCTTCGACGCTTGGCCATTGGTCTCTATTTTTGGGCCTGGATATTAAGCCTCCAAAAATAAGTAACTGTTAGGAACGGATAACTCGTACGTGGCATCCTGGGAGGATATGCTCGAAACTAGCCGTTATTTCAGACAGAGATGCCCGAAACTAGTCATTTCTACAAACAGGGACGTGGTCACGGCAAGCATAGCCTAGATGTCTATGGGGTCACGCGGACACATGACTAAAACTATCAGAAAACAGAAAAAGAGTGTCTTTCGCTAATTCACATTAATTGGACCAATATTTTTAAACTATTTTAAAACAGAAATAGATTGGGTCGTGCATAAACACTCACCCAATTTAAAACAATAGTATTTGAGACAATTTTATTTAAAAGATGAAATTTTAGGAATTTATTTTCGGCAGACGGTAGGCAGGGGCAAAAATCCCCAAATTGTATATTATACCAAAAAGACAATATAAAATAAAATAAAATTTTGGCTAAATATTTAAGGTACAATGGACAATTTTCTAAAATATTTATAAATTTATTTTGAACAAATGAACATATCACTCATTCATATTTCCCTGAACAAAAAAACAATTATTTACTACTGTCGGTGTTTAAGACACATCGTACATTGTGCCTCACCGACCTTTTTCAAACTGCAAATAAGAATCCGTAACTGTACATATAAAAAATGATGGATAATTAAGAATCAAAATATTCTTTCACCACTTATAAAAGTAGTCCCTTCTTTTCAACTTATGCAGATGCTCTCACTCATTCTTTTAACTCTAAAATCCGAAACAGTTTCCGCATTACTTTTGATACACAAACAAACAAACGAGAAAACATGTCTTCTTCCAACAACAACAACAACAAGGCAACGAAACGGAACCTTGTTTCAAATGAAAACCAACCCGAGGTTGGTGCCGAGGAAGATGAAGAGTCAGTGATAAGTGTGACGAGTCAGTTGACGATGAAACCTATTGAGAACTGTAAGAATCTTAACAAAGAAGTGATTCTTCGACGGATTCGTCACCGGAAAAGGATGAACAAGGTGCGAGCTGCTGTTGGAGGCATATTTAGAGGATCTTCAAAGGATAGTGGCGATGGCGGTGAGGGGACTGTTCAGCACAAGAGATGGGTGGATGATGCATTTGCTGCCTTGTAAATTAGTACTAGTAGTAATCTTAGTTTGTTTTTATCTAAGTTCTTAGGTTTTTCGTAATCCTATTACTCTTTGGTTTAGGTGTGATTTATGTGTATATATGTATTTTACTGGGAAGTTTGAATACTTATTTTCCTCTTGGTTTCCTTGGATATATAGAGAATCTATTAATAATCAATAACTCGAGTTTCCACCCTTTTCAAAGACTTACATTGGTAATAAAAAGTTTAAATTAAAAGCTAACAATATAAGCAGGTTTGCCCGAGAGGTTAAGGGGGAAGACTTAAGATCTTCTGCATTTCAATGCGCGTGGGTTCGAACCCCACAGCCTGCATTTTTAATTTTAATACATAATTATGTTATATTTTTTGAATGACTTTAGTTCATTTCTAACGAATGATATTAGTACTATTGAATTAATTTCAATCATGAAATTAATACTATAATGTATTTAAAATTCTTAATAATTATAATTAAGTGAGTAATTAAGTAAAATGAAATTTAATTGTAACGAATATACTGTTCAGTATTTTAATGATATAGTACTTGATCTGACCTGATCAGAAATGGACCGTCACGGCTGACTCCGAGCAGAAAGCTTTTTTGAACGAGGTGGGGGGGGGGGGGGGGGGTACCTGCAAGGCACTCCGATGCTAAAGTAAGTAGGAGTACGAGCAGATAATAGTAAGTTGAGGTTAGAATGATGAATACCTGACCCTCTGGAAACAGAGGGTATTTATAGCCCCCAGCGCTGGGCCAAGGTCCCTTCATTGGGCCGGGCGGATTTGGCCCAATGGAGGAACTGCCAGGTTCTACGTGGGTAGTGGGGACCCGCACGTGGTCCCCTTCCTGGATGTGCTGCGTGAAGTGCGGGCGGATGAAGACGCGGTCTTTCCGGAGTATCGTTGGGGAACGGTGGACTGAGTCTGCCCTAGTTGGGATGCTCGAGACAACATCGAGCTGGACAGTAGGGTGTCGAGCTGGACGTCAGAACGTCGAGCTAGACAGCGGGGTGTCGAGCTGGACGTCAGGACGTGGAACTGAACGGCAGGATGTCGAGCTGGACGTCAGGAGGTGGAGCTGGACATCATCACTTGGAGTTGGACAGTGGGATGTCGAGCTGGACATCAGGATGTCGGGCACGGATGTGACCCCTTTGCTCGGCGTGGTCCTCAGTAAGTCCCTTTGGACTGGGCCTCAGCAATGCTTTTGGGCCTGTCGGGCCCAGTCCAGAACAGGAGCCCCCCAAGTCGTGGTTCCTTTGCGAGGAGCCATGACTTGAGCCCAAGTTATTCCCTCGTTGAGGTCTCGTGCCCGGGATAGAGGTGTGGGCCCTCGAGGGGCCTCCCCATGTCGTGCTCGGAGACTTCCTCGGTGGTGGATGCGCGGAGGATCCTTACCGGGCGCGTCGGTCGAGCACACGAGGTATCTTTCGGGAACTGTGCCGCCACCCTATGGGGGTAGGGTCATCATTGCGTTGGGACTAGCGCGTCGAGGAGATGGAGTCCGTGGTTGCCCGAGGTGACGTTTGGTATTCCACGTCATCACTATAAATAGGAACCTTGGGCCCCATAATACGTTTTCTGCTCTCTGTGCTCTCTCTGCTCTCTCTGCTGCTGCTCTCCCAGACTTTCTCCCGTTGTGACTTTCCGTTACAGATTCTTCCATTTCGTAGCCAAATCTCACTCTTTGATCCAAGTAAGTGATCTATCTTCTTCACTTTTCTGCTTAGAATGCATGATTTCTGGCGTTTGTAGATGTTTTAGGACCGTGCGCGTGGGATTAGCCCTGTAAACTCATGCGTAGCCCGACACATTCATGTCTAGGACCGGCAAACGCATGTTTGTGGCCGGCACATTCATAGTTTAGGTGATAAACTTCAGAGCTGCCCGGGGTCTTCATGATCCAGGGCGCCTGATTCATGATCGCGCCCGGTATGTTCATGGTCTTGGCCGTGGGCTTCATGGTGCGGCTCGCCATGTTCATACCTCGGGTCGACATGCTTGTAGAGTGGCCGCGCAGTTGGTTTGAGGAAGAACACCGGGTTCAGGACATCGGGGAGGCAACCATTTGTGGAAAATGGACTTATGTAGTCGTGTATGGGACGACATGATTTTGTCGAGCGTAGGACTTCGTGCTCAACTGACTGGTTTCCCGTGCTCTGCAGGTAACCATGGCGGACGAGCCGAGCTCTTCCGGACGCCGCGACCGTGACGAACAGAGTGCCGACGAGTCGGTCACCCTGATTGATACCGTGACCGACCCTTTGCTGGAATGGGTGGGCGTCGAGCCGCGGGGGATAGCGTCAGTATACAGCCAGGACGACCGACATCCATTCGATGTCGTTGAAGAGGGTCAAGACCAGCCCGGCTTCCAGAAAAACTTTGTAGTTATGGTTCCGTCAACCCGGGCAAGGATTTGCTCGGTCTATCCGAATTACAGCCTCGCGATGTATGAGATCGCGTTCAAAGACCTAGGGTTGCGGCTGCCATTCACTGATTTTCAGGCCGGGGTCTTTATGCACTTGGAGCTGGCCCCGTCCCAGCTACACCCAAACTCTCTCGCCTTCATCCGGGCGTTTGAGTTGACGTGTCGCTACCTGAGGATCGGGGCGACCATCCCTCTTTTCTTCCGGGTATTTCACCTGCAGCGTCAGTCCCGAGGAGGGAAACATAGCTGGGTCTCCCTAAAGCAGTCGAGGAGACTCTTTAAGATGTATATGGACTCCGTGAGGGGGTTTAAAGACAAGTGGTACGTGGTACGGCCAGTTACCGACGCTGCTTTAAATTCCCTTTTCGAGGAGGAGGGGCCAGTGAGCGACGATGATGGGGAAACGATGATGAGCGACGATGGGAGCCCTGTGTTGGGTCGTAGGGCTAAAATCCTGGTGTACTGGATGTCCCGACATTACGAGCATGGGACCGGTTATTACCATACCGCCATCGGGGACATGTGCTCGGAAGATGAGCAGGCGTACGACGCTCTTTGCCGGTTTGTCGACAGTTTCCATCCCACCCGATGGGTTACGCGGGAAGGGGACGATATCCTGGACAAAGATGGTTACCCGACGTTCGAGTCCCGTCCGATCGACACCAAGGCGCTGGTGGAGTGTCCGACTTACAGGCAGGCTGCCCGCCTGTTAGGTTGTTTGCTTGAAATTCTTTATTCGTCATTTACTCATGAAGTTTGCTCGATACTGACTTTTCCTTTATTTCGTGCAGGTACGATGGCTAGCTGACATGAAAGGCTCTTGAAATTATCCTGCGACCAGAGGCGGGGCAGGAGGGTCGTGAAGGCCCCACAGGCGACGAGGATGGGTCCCCCACCCGGTCCAAATGTTCCTCAGCCGGTGAGGGTGGACTCGCCGTCGAGCTCGGGACCCGCGTCGGATCCAGAGGTCGAGGAGATCGACCCCAGTGCCGTTTTGACGCAGAGGAAGAGGACCCGTGTGGAAGGTGGTCCGACTGTCGGCGAGGACGCCGGCGCTGTTAGATCTTTCGCCTTCCCCCCTTGTTTCGAAGAGGCGGGCTTTTTCGAGCGATTCCCCCCGACAGTGGTTGCCCATGAAGCTGAGGCCATAAAAAAGATGAGTAAAGAGGAAAGGAAGGCGTATCTGGCCGCCAGCGTGGATGGGCTGGTAAAAATGGCCGAAATGGCTTTGGTGCTATCCGAGGATGGAGGGGATTCTGCCCATGTTGAAGAGCTCGAGCGGGAGAAGGCGGCGCTGACCGCGAGCTCGCGGAAATTGAAGGTCGCTCTGGAACGCTCCGAGGGGATGTTCCGAGAGCAGACCGCGATGCTCGATGCTGAGAGGGAGATGTTGACCCTGGAGAAGGAGAAGTCGGGGAAGTTGACTGAGGAAGGGGAGCTTCTTCGGGCAGACAGGGATCGCCTGGCGGCCGAAGTCGAACGCTTGGGTAAACAGGTCGAGGAAATGAATGCCGCCTTGCAACCTGCCGAAGATGAGCCCGAGGACATAGTAGCTTTGAAGAGTCGGATGGAGCTGGTCGCCCACATCCGGCTCCTCGAGGTGGACTGCGTCGGTGCCCTGGAGGACGGGTTCAATTCTGCAGTCGATCAACTCTCCTTGCTAAATCCTGGCCTGGTCACTGAGGGTATCGGTCACACACACCAGATTGTAGATGGCGTGATCGTTCCTCCACCCGACTCTCCGAACGCCGGCAATGATGATTCCGTGGAAGTCTGAGTAGGATAGTGGGCCTGCGTGCCATTGATATTTGTATTCTTTGGGCCTGCGTGCCCGTTTATTGTATGTTATGAACATCGCCGGCCTTCTTGGTCGGTTTACTATTGTTTTGTCGCCTTCGGGCATTTATATCAATGTTGTTTTACATTTTGGATTTTTGCCCTTGTTTGAAATCATATGCTTGCATGAATTTAGCCTAAGCCACGGGCCCGAGGAGTGCCCGTAAGTGGCTTTGATTTGGCGAGCGAATATGCTCGACTCCGTTTGTATTTGTTCCCGACCCTCTTTCGATTGGCCAGAACCACCTAAGTGTTGCGCTCGAGGGGAGAGATTTTCTTTTGACCCTTGTAGATGGCCCGTTATTCTTGATGGAATGTCGGGCATTTCGGAGCGAGGTTGCTCAGTCGGGCGTGGAGCCCGTTAGGGACGATTCGCCCTTGGCGTGAACTGCCCATCGCGAGCTGGGTGTTCTGCCTTATGGGTACAACGACGGTGGGGCTCGGTACAGCTGTCCACGTCGGGCACTATCGATCGTCATCGTTTACCGCGCGATGCTGTGCTATTTTGGTCGTACGTCGGGCTTGTACCTTAGCCTTATACGAAATTGGACGTTTTTCCTCGTTGACCGAGCGCGGGTGCTGCTGGTCGAGGGTCCCAGGTGTTGACAGTTTCTAACTGTAATACTGCTTTAGCTTAGCAGCATTCCAGGGTCGTGGTAATGGCTCTCCATCTAACTGCTCGAGGTAGTACGCCCCGGTACCCGTGGTGCCGTGGACGCGGTAAGGTCCTTCCCAGTTCGCGGCCAACTTCCCTTCGCGGGAGTCTTTCTGGTTCCTGCGTAGTACCAGGCTGCCTATTTCGAACTCGTGCTTGATGACCTTGTCGTTGTGGCGTAGAGCCACTCGTTGTTTTAGGGTGGCTTCGCGCAGGGCAGCCCCCGATCGGATTTCCTCGACTAGGTCGAGTTCATCCCTTAGTGCTTCGTCATTCATTTCTTCGTCGAGGGGTTCCTCCGTTCGTCGGGATGGTTCCATGATTTCGACCGGGATGACGGCTTCGGTGCCGTAGGTCAGTCGGAATGGTGTTTCCCCAGTCGTTGAGTGGGGTGTGGTGCGGTATGCCCACAGGACGCTGTGGAGCTCCTCGACCCATCCTCTTTTGGCTTCGCCGAGTCGACGCTTGAGCCCTCGGAGGATGACTCTGTTCGCGGCTTCGGCTTGCCCGTTGGTCTGAGGGTGCTCGACCGACGTAAAATGTTGTTTGGTCCCCAGTTTGGTGACGAAGTCTCGGAACCCGTGGTCGGTGAACTGGGTACCGTTGTCGGTCACCAGGGCCTGCGGAATTCCGAATCTGGCGAGGACGTTTCTTTTGTAGAAACGGAGGATATTGTGTGAGGCGATTTTTGCGAGTGCCTCGGCCTCGATCCACTTCGTGAAGTAATCCACGGTGACGATTAGAAATTTGTTCTGGTAGGTTCCTTGCACGAAGGGCCCGAGGATGTCCATGCCCCACCAGGCGAACGGCCATGGGGACGACAATGTGTTCAGCTCGTGTGGGGGGGCGAGGTGCATATCCCCGTGCTTCTGGCACTTGTCACATCTTTTCACGTGTTCCTTGGCGTCCTGTTGCATCGTCGGCCAGTAGTATCCTGCTCTGAGGGCTTTCCTTGCCAAGGATTTACCGCCCATGTGCTGGGCGTTGATACCTTCGTGTATCTCCCGTAGTACGTCGGGGATGGCGGACTCGTCGATGCATTTCAGGAGGGGAATGGAGAATCCTCTTCGGTACAGTTTCTGCTCGAGAACAACATAGGAACATGCTCGTCGCTTGATTGTGGCAGCTTCGGCCTGGTTCGACGGGAGTTCTCCCTTTGTTAGGAAATTATAAACCGGGGTCATCCAAGACGTGGCATCCCCGATGGCGTGGACCTCGACCGTAGTCGAGGTTGGTTCGATACTCGGACGTGCCAGAGATTCCTGGATGACGGATTTATTCCCGCCCTTCTTTCGTGTGCTCGCGAGTTTGGACAATATGTCCGCCCTCGTGTTTTGCTCGCGGGGAACATGAGAAATTTCTGCACGTACGAACTTTGCCATGTGTTTTTTGACTAAGTTCAAGTACTCAATGAGGTTGTCATTTTTGGCCTGGTAGCTTCCCTGTACTTGGGAAGCGACGAGCTGGGAGTCGGTGTAAATGTGAACTTCGCGGGCTCCTAAGTCCTCGGCTAATCTCAGTCCTGCGAGCAGGGCTTCGTATTCTGCCTGGTTATTTGACGTCGGGAAGGAGAGAACCAAGGAGTTCTCGATTACCACACCTTCTTCGTTTTCCAGGAGGATCCCTGCGCCGCTTCCGGACGAGCTGGAGGCTCCGTCGACGAAGATGGTCCACTTGTGTTCCTTCCCCGGGGGAATGTCGTTAGTGGTCATCTCCGCGACGAAGTCGGCCAAGGCTTGTGCTTTCAGGGCTTCCTGCTCTCGTACTGAATGTCGAATTCGGAGAGTTCCAAGGACCACTTCAGCATTCTGCCCGCCATATCTGGCCGACCCAGGAGTTACCTCACCGGCTGATCGGTTCGCACGATGATGGTGTGCGCTAGAAAGTAGTGTCTGAGCCTCCTCGCAGCGTTGACGAGGGCCAGAGCAACCTTTTCTATCTGTTGATACCTGCTCTCGGGGCCTTGTAAGGCTTTGCTCGTGAAGTAGACAGGTTTCTGCCCGTCAGGGGTCTCGCGGACAAGAGCTGCGCTGATGGCTTCGTTTGAAACTGCCAAGTATAGGTATAGTGGTTCATCGTCATCTGGTCGAGACAACACGGGCGGTTGGGACAGGCTCTGCTTCAGATGGCGGAGTGCGTGCTCGCATTCCTCGTTCCATTCGAAGGCTGCTTCCTTTCGAAGGAGCTTGAAGAAGGGAAGTGCGTGCTGAGCGGACTTCGCGACGAAGCGGGATAGTGACGTCAACATGCCATTCATGATTTGTATCGACTTCTTCGACGTTGGTGTCGGGAGGTCGGAGAACGCCCGACACTTGTCGGGGTTGGCTTCAATCCCTCGTTCTGTTAGATAGAATCCGAGGAATTTTCCTGCCTTGACCCCGAACGTGCACTTCTCGGGGTTGAACCTCATTTTGCACTGTCTTGCTTGGGCGAAGACTGTCTTGAGGTGGGCTGCGTGATCGGTGTCTGCTCGGGATTTGACGATCATATCGTCCATATATACCTCGAGCATGTCGCCAATCTGTTTGTTGAACACTTTGTTCATCATGCGTTGGTAAGTTGCACCGACGTTCTTCAGTACGAAGGGCATTACGTTGTAGTAATAGTTGCCCGAGCTGGTCATGAATGCTGTGCAGCGTTTGTCGCCCAGAGCCATTGGGATTTGATTGTATCCCGAGTAGGCGTCCATGAACGACAAAGTCTTGTAGCCGGCCGAATTGTCGACCAGCATGTCAATGTTAGGTAGAGGAAAAGCATCCTTCGGGCAAGCCCGGTTGAGGTCGGTATAGTCAACACACATTCTCCATTTTCCATTATTCTTTTTAACAAGTACAACATTTGACAGCCAGGTGGAGTACCGGGCTTCAGAAATAAAATTTGCCTCTAGGAGGTCTTTTACAGCTTTTTCAGCAGCCTCCGTTTTTTCTGGAGACTGCCTACGCCTACATTGTACTACGGCCTTGGCGGCTGGATCAATGGCGAGGTGATGACAGGCGACCTCAGGGTCGAGTCCGGGCATCTCTGCAGCGCTCCAGGCGAAGAGATCAGCATTCTCGCGCAGACAGGCCTTGATTTGCTTCCTGGCCAAGTCGGGGAGGTCTTTGCCAATCTTCACTCCCTTGGTCGGGTCTGCTCCGAGGGGAACGAGTTCAAAATCGCCATCCGGAATAGGTCGGAGTGGGATTTGCTCGCTGCTGGATGGCTCGTCTTGGTCGAAGCGGGCGTCGAGGGCTATGGAGTCGACCTTTGGTGGAGCCTTCTGAACTTCTACCTCGGGGGATGCTCTGTCGGGCTCTTGCTTTGTCTTCTTGGTGGGTCTGGTCCCCACGTCGACGGTATCCCGTCCCCTTGAAGCGGCGTTGAAGCACCTGCGGGCAGCGGCGAGGTCTCCCTGGATGGTGGCTACCCTTGCCCTTTTGGTATAGAACTTCATTTTTAGATGGACAGTTGAGGGCACCGTTGTCAGCTCCGCCAATGTCGGCCTCCCCAAGATGCAATTGTATAGGGACGGGCAATCAATGACGAGGAAGCGGACCTTCACCTGTCTTGTGGCCGTTCCTTCTCCGAACGTCACCAGGAGCTCGGCATAACCCCAAGGTTTGGAAGTTGAGCCGTTGAAGCCTTGAAGGTCTGAACCCACATACGGAGAGAGGTGTGAGTCGTCCAGTTGCAAGGTCCGGAACAGCTGGCTGTACATCACGTCGACGGAACTCCCTTCGTCGACCAGGATGCGATGCACGTCAAAATTGGCCATCTTTGCCCTTATCAGCAAGGGGATGGCTGCGTTCGGGGCTCCGCCGGGGAGCTCTTCTAAGTAGAAGGTAATGGGTTCTGACCTGCCCTTCACCCTTTCGAACGTCACAGTTTGAGGAGGAGCTGTGTCGACCAGTTCGTCCAACTTCCTCTTGGCTGAATTGATGGTGAGGTCGTTGAACCCGCCCCCGCTGATGACCATGGCGGAGGGGAAGTATTCCCACCTGCTGTGTGTTGTCAGGGGCTTCTGCAGGAGCACGAGAATTTCGAAATCCTCGGGCCTGGTTACCAAGAAGGCGGTCTGGATTGGCACCGACTCGTCTGATGGTCGTGCATCCTCTTCGGGCTCCTTAGCTTCGTGGGCGTCACGACGGGGAGCGTCGTTTCGCCTGTACTGTGCGAGCCTCCCTCCCTTGATGAGGGTTTCAATGGCGTCCTTGAGGTGGACGCAGTCCTCTGTCAAATGACCATGACTCCTATGGTATTGACAGTATTTATTTTTGTCTGCCCCTGGCTTGGCGGGAGCAGGTCGGGGACGCTTGACGCCACCGTCTCTGAAATCTGTGCTAGCACACTCCGCCAAAATACGCTCGCGGGAAGCCGTGAGTGGAGTGTACTCAGTGAAACGGCCCGAGGGGCCCCTTTGTTCCCGGGCCTCCCGGGGTCGATCTTCCTTCCTTTTCTCCCCGGTTCGTCGGGGAGGATGGTCTTGTCGTAAGCTGCTGCTATGATTGGGAGCGCGAGCCCTGGAGTCTCGTGCCCTGTTGGCAGCTTCTCTCTCCTCGTAGTCCATGTATGCTCGGGCTTTGTCGAGGAGAGCATCAAAAGTTGCAGGTGGCTCAATACCCACAGCTTTTCTGAATTCTGTGCCGGGGAGGAGGCCCCTCTCCAGCAAATATCTTTTCATATGGTCCGCGCAGGGGACCTGTATTGCTTCCCGGTTGAAGCGGTTGATGAATTCCCTCAAGGTTTCATCCTGTCTTTGGATGATGGCCTCGAGGGATGCCTCGGTCTTCGGGTGGCGCCGAGAAGCTGTGAAGGAACTGATGAACTGGTTCTTCAGGTTCCGCCACGATGTAATTGAGCCCGGGGCGAGCCCTTTATACCAGTCCATGGCCGCCTTCCTGAGAGTTGTGGGGAAAAGGCGGCATTTGATGGGCCCCCCGACATTATGGTAGTGGAGCATGGCTTCGAACCCGTCAATATGGTCGATCGGGTCCGCTACTCCATCATACTCCTTCAGATGCGGGGGTTTCTCCATCCCCGGGGGGATAGGTGCATCCATGATGGCCTGCGACAGGGGACCGCGGGGGTCGTCCTCGTCGCTCCTCTCCGGAGAAAGAGAAGGGGTCCTGTAGTTATGTCTGGCACGATGGTCGTGCTGATATTCCCTCGAGCGTGATGCTCGGTGGTTGAAGGTCACCCGCCCGTCTCCGGCGTGCCTCCTGTCGTGCCTTGAGGGGTCGCGACTGGGTTCTTCGGTAGGGATGACGGGTTGTCTCTCATATTGGGGACGCCTCTGCTTTGGCCGGGGAGAGGGGCTCCTGGATTTCTCCCTATAGTGTCTCCGCGGGGGAGAAGGGTGTCGAACTTCTTCGACCCGAGGAGGTGGAGAAGGTGGCCTCTGGTGCCTCCTCGGGGGTCGTCGATCATTTTCTAGTGCCCTTAGTCTTTCTCCTTGGGCGAATATGAGATAATTTGTCTGGTTGATGGCCGCGAACAGTGCCTGAGTCGTGGCATCTGCCCCGGCAGGAACTGGGACTTCATAGAACCGGGCAGCTCTGCGATAAGCGAGAGCTTCCGGGTCGTCCTCGAGTGCTGGAGGGGTCGTCGAGGATGACGCAGTATTCCTGTCCCTGCGGGAGGAAGGTCCAGGGGCGGTTGTCACAGGGATGGCATTGTGGCCGGGATCACCGGGATTGTCAAGGTGTCCATTCTTGTCCGCGGGACCGTGATTAGTGTCGGCGACACGGACGGGCTGCTCGTCGTGAGCTGGGTCAGCCATGACAGGTAGTTGAATTGAGCTTTGGTCCTTAGAATTGTTTGTTAGACGGGGAAGCTGTTTCCCACAGACGGCGCCACTGATCTGACCTGATCAGAAATGGACCGTCACGGCTGGCTCCGAGCAGAAAGCTTTTTTGAACGAGGTGGGGGGGGGGGGTACCTGCAAGGCACTCCGATGCTAAAGTAAGTAGGAGTACGAGCAGATAATAGTAAGTTGAGGTTAGAATGATGAATACCTGACCCTCTGGAAACAGAGGGTATTTATAGCCCCCAGCGCTGGGCCAAGGTCCCTTCATTGGGCCGGGCGGATTTGGCCCAATGGAGGAACTGCCAGGTTCTACGTGGGTAGTGGGGACCCGCACGTGGTCCCCTTCCTGGATGTGCTGCGTGAAGTGCGGGCGGACGAAGACGCGGTCTTTCCGGAGTATCGTTGGGGAACGGTGGACTGAGTCTGCCCTAGTTTGGATGCTCGAGACAACGTCGAGCTGGACAGTAGGGTGTCGAGCTGGACGTCAGAACGTCGAGCTAGACAGCGGGGTGTCGAGCTGGACGTCAGGACGTGGAACTGAACGGCAGGATGTCGAGCTGGACGTCAGGAGGTGGAGCTGGACATCATCACTTGGAGTTGGACAGTGGGATGTCGAGCTGGACATCAGGATGTCGGGCACGGATGTGACCCCTTTGCTCGGCGTGGTCCTCAGTAAGTCCCTTTGGACTGGGCCTCAGCAATGCTTTTGGGCCTGTCGGGCCCAGTCCAGAACAGTACTATTGAATTAATTTCAATGATGAAATTATTACTATAATTTATTTAAAATTCTTAATAATTTATAATTAAGTGAGTAATTAAGTAAAATGAAATTTCATAAAGAATATATTAATAAAATTATTAAGAATTTAATTGAAATATAGTATAAATAAATTTACATCATCAATTAATCATAATTATTGAATGGTTAAAAAATTTGATTTTAATTTTAATTTTTTTTAGGTTTTATTTGAATGACAAAAGAAAATGAAAGGTAAGAAAGTAAGAGAAAAAATATATTAAAGGAATGAAAATGAGAAGAAAGTGAATGAAAAGTGAGGATAGTATTTTATTGTTTGTTAGAAATGAAAGTGAAAAGAAAACGAAAGGAAAGAAGAATATTTAAATTTAAAATGACAAAAATACTTTCTAATAAAAATAAAATGTATTTTAACAAAAAATAAAGTATATTTTAATTAATATTAAAATAAAGAATTAATTATAATGTAAGATAAGATTATTGCAATGAGCTATTTTAAAAATATTTTTTATATAAAAAATGGCAATTAGTTTTACAAAAAGAAACATTATTATTAAAAAGATTGTTAAATTTTAGTAGTATGTTTAATTATTTGGGATATGTTAGTCATTTCAATAAGAAAACAATAATGATGACAATGACAATGACGACTATAGACCTATTTGTTTAGTGGATTGTATGTATAAAGTGTTGGCTGAATTTTTGGCGGGGCAGTTAAAACGTGTTTTAAATTCTCTTATTTCTCCGTGTCACAACATTTTTGTTATGGGTAGACAATTGTTTGATAGAGTTTTGGTGGCTAATGAAATGGTCGGCTATGTTAAGAAGAAGGATAAGAATTGTCTTCTTTTTTTAAGTGGACTTTGAAAAAGTCTATGACAAAGTGAGTTGGAATTTTTTGAGATATTTGTTGAAGAAAATGGGGTTCGGGTCGGTATGGAGGAAGTGGATGGAATTGTTGGTCTTTCAAAATAAGATGTCGGTGCTAGTGAATGAGAGCCCCACTAAAGAGTTTGTTGTTGAGAAAGGCTTGAGACAAGGTGATTCTCTCTCGCATTTTCTTTATGTTATGGTGGAGGAAGGATTGGCGAGTTTAGTAAGAAAATCTATAGAGAATGGGGAATTTGGAAGCTTTATCATAGAAGGAAAATGTTTAGTCGATATCCTTCAATTTATAGATGATACTTTGTTGGTGGGTGTTGTACCCTAAAATTTGCCCTCTCATTTCTCAAAGGATCACCCTGGATCCTCAGGTTTGCTCCCATCCAATTTCAAGCCTTGATTTACAAATTTCCCAAGAAAGTCATTCACGAGGGTAAAATGGTCATTTGCGCATTGAAAAGTCAAACTTTGACTTTTGATCAAAATCAAGTTTCAAGGGTCATATTTCATCAAGACATGTTGAGATATGAAGTTTATTTCATCTAAAAATTCAAAAGTCAAAGGTTACTTTGGAAAAGTCAAATTTCTAAATACTTAGAATTTTTCTAAGTGTTTAAGAAACATGACAAGCTCAGAACTTCTGATCAGATTATCACCATGATGCAAGCTGATTCTGAAATAATTTCTAACTCAGGAGTTTTAGATTTCAATAAAATCTAAAACATTACAGAACAAAACTTCTCCTGGAAATGCTGGAGTTTCAAGTTATAAATATTCAAAGACACATCCATGAAACTAAAGCACTCAGCAAATTCTGGACACTTTCAAGACAGAGTTTGGTCAGAACTTCTGGGCCATTTTACGCAAAGTTTCAGTCAGAGTTTGCAAGGGTAATTCAAAGAAGGTTACAAAGCATGCTGCAAGCTTCCTGGAAAGTCTGAGAGCTCCTTCAGAACATACTGGAGCAATGAGATACAAAGATCAGAAGTTGGATGTCTATTCTAAGTCACGTTGAAGCTGAACTTCTGATCCAGAACTAAGTAATGATGCAGAATATCATGTTGCAGGATTTCTGGTTTGATCAATCTCATCATCATTTAATGCTCACAACCACTTCTGGGTTTTTGTTCAAAGGATTTCTCCACGTGTGGCATAGAAGTACCTTTATTGTCTTGGAAAAGCAAACTCTTGTACAAAAGTGTCTTGGGCCCATGCGTTGCTTTTGCTTTTGAAGTTACCTTTCCTTAATTCCTGCTTACAATTCCAGCTTAGGCGCAGCTAAGGCTACTAACCACCATACTAGCTTCAACATCAAGGCAGCACCCTAGCATGTGATGGTTGTCCTCTCCAAGCTACAAGATCTTTGCCTATAAATTGAAAGCCATTGACAACTGTAAAAGGGTCGGAAATTTGAGAAAGAAAGGCCCTGAACCCCTGCTAAAATTCCAAGAGTTCAAAAACTGCAAACACAAAATATAAAACCTGTTAGCTTTTGATTCTTGCATTTAAATTCCATTTTCCTCAAGTGTTTCTCGACCAAAACCACCTGTACAGTTTTTGATATACATTTAAAAGCCATCCTAACTTCTGTAGTCAAACTGTGACACACTAACCATCAATATCCACCTCAAAGAAGTCAGAACTTTGCTCCTTGGCTGTTCCAGAATTTTCTAATCACTCACAACCCAAGTTGAAAGTTTCCAGCCCGCTGAACACGAGAGGAAGTTGTTCAGAATATCACAAGCAGTCAGAGCCAAACTCTAGCTCACAGAATATTTTTCAGCTGCAAGGTAAGCTTCTGCTGACTCTCATCATATTACTTAGGCATTGTCAGGAAATTTTGTTCAAAAATACAATGTAGACATCCTGATTCTGATGTTGTACACATTATGAGGTTTCATATATTTGCCTGCCTAGGTAGAGAGAATTTCAGTTAAGAACTTCTTGAAGAAATTAGAACTCAGAATTAGGATTAGCAAATTCATGCTTTGCTTCTGATTTATAGTTCTGATATCTCTTGTTTCTGAAACATTATGAAACTTGCCATAACTGTTATATGCGCATCTTCTGTTTTGTTGAGAAATGACCAAGTTGCAGATACTCTGACTAGCATGGAGAGGGAGACGAAGTTATGCCAGTGGTATCAGAACTTCTGAAATCTTCTTTGTTCTCAGCGGACCCAGAACTTCTGACCTTCCCTGTTTCTACTAAAGTTTATTTGAATTTGTACAGCATGCCAGAGTCAGAACTTTTGACCTCTTTTATTTTAGTAAAGCGTTGATTCTGTTTTCCTTTCCCCTTATTATTTTTTCCATCATTTTTCTTATTAATCAAAAACACATAAAAAAAATATTTCATATTCACATATCTTAGTTTATTTCTAAAACAAAAATATCAAAAATATTTTCTTAAACAAAACGTATCTCTGTTCTTAAACAAAACAAAGTTCATTTTACGTTTCTTGTACATTCTTATCTATTCAATATGGTTGTAATAGTAACTTAGGACTTGATTTAATTTGCGATCCCCATTTATGAATTTGTACACCCCATCCCCCTAATATTTGTAATAGCGTAGGACTTTACTTTTTCGCATTTTTATTGCTTTCATGTATTGTTAGTAATTAGGGTGTGCATGATGAGATAAAAACAACAAATAGACAACCCATATTCAAGACAAAAACAAAGCATGAAAACAACATATTTGCACACAAGCACCCCTAGGGTTATTCCACCTGATTTCCTTATACAAAATGGTCATATTACACATGCAAGTTATCTTAGTAAAAAAGCAAATACAAGATCATAGTCCCTCGATGACGCTCTCTAAATTTCCTTACAAATGATCTTAGTCCCTCAAAAAGAATGCTAAGATACCTTGCAACATTGCTAATCATGGTTATACAATGACCCGCGCCCGCCTCGTTTATATCCAAAGATAGGGTTGCTTACCAAATCAATGGTAAGACAACAATGTCAAAGGAAAAGAAAATGAACAAGAAAGCCATTTGAGTAGGTAGATTGCTCCTAATTACTTGCTCCATTTCAAAACAAACGTCCTTGCTATTTTCAAAAATAATCACCTACACTTTCAAAAAACACCTTTCAAACTTGAAAATATTTTCAAAAGATTAACACTTTGTATACATTCTTACGACCGAGAATCATTACAAAGTTTGCCTAAACGATGGCGCCTTTTCAAAATACTTTCAAAAAACCACACAAAGCACAACTTCAAACAAAAGCAAGTGATCTAGCAAGTAACTAAGAGCCCATGTAAAAACATGGATGAAAAGGGTGATAATACCTTCCCTTTTCATAATCTACCCCCCGAACTCAAGAAACAATCTCAAAGGTCTTTCCTGTGCTTTTTCACCTTTCCTTTTGGATAAAAGAAAAGCTGGTGGCGACTCTTGCTAACTGCAACATTTGCGATCAAACGCAAACCTTTAAGTCAGTTCTCCCACCGTATCACAGAACTGGCGACTCTGCTGGGGAAAATTGAAAAGTGGGGTTACCTTAGGGTTAGATCACATTTACTTGCTTTCATTGTTTGACTTGTATGCTTTACATTGTGGTTCTTTGTTTGGGTTGAATCCTCCACCCGGATTTGGGATACCTTATAGGTAAGTAGCAATATGTTGTGGAAATTGTGCAGGGTATACCGACATGGTCTAAGCAATAGCTACGTTAGTGCGACATATTTATGGGTACCGATATCCCTTGAGTAGTCAAGGAGAATACAAGGACGCTGAGTGATGTCATAAAGCACTAATGAACTTTTGGAACCTCTACTTGACCAACTTGGCCTTTAGGGCGTAGTGAGATGACCGGCTTTGGTGCAGTCTGAAGTTGGTAGATACTCGATACTACACTCATTGAGGTTTGGTGTTTTGGGATATTTCGGTCGCTGTTAAAGAGGCTTGCGCTGAAACAATTCCCGAGAAAATAAACCAGTGATATTGAGCTCCTTAGAACCCGGTTACTATTTCTAGGACAGGTTTGAGCCAACTAAACTTCAAGAGGGTACTTACCTATGAGACTCCATGCAAGCCTGAACCTAAGGATTTGTTTACCTTGTTTGTATATATTTACTTGTACATGACATCATAAACATCATAACATCATACTCATACTCACTAACCATTTCAAGGATCTTGCGATTTATCTTTGTTCTGTTTTGTAGGACATGGATTCTCTTTGCAGGAAAACTATTCAAGTCAACCTTGTAAGGATCCCTCCTCAACTTAAGGAGCTAGCTTCAAGGATTACTGAAATTTCTCCATTCACCGAGAGACATGGTTTCCTACTAAACTTGGTCACCTCTAACACTGGTAAAGACATGATGAAGGTTCTCTTTCAGTTCTTTGATCCCTTACACCATTGCTTCACTTTTCCCGATTATCAACTTGTGCCAACTTTGGAAGAATTCTCCCAACTCTTGAGTATTCTCATTCTCAATCAACTACCTTTCAATGGTACGGAAAGAGATCCAAAGCTAGAAGAGATTGCTCAAGCTCTACACTTGCAACCATCTGATATCACAACTAATTGGGAAACAAGGAGTGGTGTCAAAGGCTTCCTAGCAAGGTTCTTGTTTGAGAAAGCCCAAAATTGTTGGAACTCTTTGGATTTGCAAGCTTTTGAGGAAATTGTGGCTCTCCTCATCTATGGGATGGTTTTGTTTCCAAATCCTAACAAACTCATAGATGTGAACACCATCAAAATATTCATGTCTCGTAACCCGATGCCTACTTTGCTAGGGGACATCCTACATTCCTTTCACACTCGCACTTTGAGGAAAAGAGGTATCCTTATGTGTTGTACTCCTCTCTTGGAAAGATGGTTTATTTCACATCTTCCCCAATCTGTATTGAAGAATGAGCAAGGTTCAAGGTGGTCCCATAGGTTAATGACACTCAGACATTCAGATATTCATTGGTGTTCCCGCTCTTTGGAGAATGTTATTATCGTCGACCATTGCGGAGAGTTCCCTAATGTCCCTTTACTTGGCATTAGAGGGGGTATCACTTACAACCCTTTCTTATCCTTAAGACAGTTTGGTTACGCCCGGAGGGATGGCCCTCATGAGATGCTTATCCAAGGATTGGTATTCGACTACGAGAATGACAATCAAGGTTACCGTCAGAAGTTTATCCGAGCATGGAGGATGGTGAACAAGGTGGATAGCAAGACACTAGGATAAAAGAATTCCATTCCCCTCGAGCCTTACCTTAAATGGGTACGAGCTCGTGCTCAGAAACTTGTGATGCCTTATCCCTCCATCTTACTAGTCATCGTGGAGCCTGTGGTTGAAGGAGATGTTCCCTACACTATCCTCCATCCTGATATGCCTACCTCTCTCGAAGACTTACAAAAGGGTTGGATCCAGCTGAAGGAAGAATGAGATACTTTTGAGTCTAAATTCTATGCTAGTGAAAAGAGGGTCTTGGAGCTTACGAAGCAGCTACAAGAAGAGCAAAGTGTGAACGCTTATCTCGCGCCAAAGCGGATGCATTCGGTCTTTTTATCTTAGAAAGTTATTTTGTAAGCCCAAGAGGCATGATGTAATCTTTCTTTTTTTGTCTAATGAGAATTAAAGTTTGTTCATTATTTTTTCTATAAAAATTTAAATTTCATTAATCCTTGAAATCATTTGCATATACATATTCCGTGCATTATAACATGACAGGTTTTCGCATAACAAGTTTCCTTATCTTTCTGTTGTTTATTTCAGCAAGATGGATCTAGAGAAAACTGTGACGGAACTCCAAGCCCAGGATTCTCAGTTTCAGGAAGCTTTACTAGCCCTAGCCAAGGCGCAGCAAGATATGATGGATTTGCTAGTCGTTAAGAAGAAGCCAAAGAAGAAAGCTCTGCTCAACATGGGTAGAAGGTTCGAGGAGACAATCCGTTAAATCCCAGTAGGAGGAGACTCATCTGAAGAGGACGAGAACCAGGTCGGTGAGGTCAAGAGTACTCAGGATAAATGTGCTAATGATCAAGAATTTGATGATGATTATTTCAACGAGCAGTATCCACCCGCTGATATCAAATACAAGCAGTTAGAAGACAGATTGAAAGTTGTTGAAATCCAAGTCATCCTCGGTTTAGATTTTGATGATTTGGGTTTGATCTCTGGGGTAATCATTCCCCACAAATTCAAAATACCAATCTTTGCAAAGTACGATGGGTTTTCTTGTCCCAAACTCCATTTGAAATCTTATGTACGCAGGATATAGCCGCACACTACTGATAAGAAACTCTGGGTTCACTTTTTCCAAGAGAGCTTGTCTGGAACACAACTTGAATGGTTTTATCAGTTAGATGGTTCTCGTATCAACACTTGGGAGGATCTAGCTATTGCCTTCTACCATCAGTATCAATACAATGCCGACTTGGCGCCAACAAGGGTTCAGTTACAAGATATGACCATGGGAAAGAATGAAGGATTTAAGGAATATGCACAAAAGTGGAGAGACCTTGCTAGTAGAGTCCAACTTCCCTTGACTGATAGGGAGAACATCGACATGTTCATGGGCACTTTATCTAGTCCATTCTTTAATCTGTTGGTTGTCTGCTCTTCTTCTGGTTTCACCGAATTAATCTTAACCGGTGAAATAGTTGAAAGTGGCATCAAAAGTGGGAAGATCTCTGTGGCATCTACCTCCACCATCAATCCTATCAAGAAATCTTTTGCTGTAAAGAAGGAAGTTAATGTTGTGTATGGGGTAAGGGCCCATACGAAGAAGAATGATCGTCAGTCTATCAATGTTGTCCGAATCTCCAATCCAATTCCTACTCCAAGACCATCTGCAAATAATCAGTTTTGAAACTCCAAGAAGACAATTTACAAGGTTAGTCATGTCACTGTCTCAAGCTCTTCAACATTTTATCAAGGCTAATTTAGTGACGTTGCGCGATCCTCCCGTCAACCCTGACACCTCGTCACTAAAGTATAATCCAAACGCTAAATGTGCTTACCATTCAAACAGCCCCGGGCACGAGGCTGACCAGTGCTGGGTCTTGAAGAACAAAATCCAGGATTTAATTGATAACAAAACTATTGAATTTGATCCTCCTCCAATGCCGAATGTAATTATCGCTCCAATGCCGAAGCATGACAAATGTATTAATGTTGTCGAAGATACAATTTTTGATACCTCTGTTGAAGATTTGACTACTCCGCTCAATATAATCAAGAATAATCTGTTGAAAGCTGGGATTTTCCCTGGCTGTGAAAAAGACTGTGTGTGCTGTACGAGACAATACAATGGTTGTGAAAGGCTGAAGAAAGGCATACAACGCCTGATGGATAGCCACAAAATTTTGTTTGAAAAAACTCCATTTGCCAAGAGTTTGATCAACAAATGTGAAGACCTCTCCATTATTACCATCTCAAACAAACCTATTAGGATCACCTCCAAAGGTCCTATTAGGATTTCAAATGAACCCACCATTTCTCCATTAATCATTACCAATCCCGAACCATTTCCTTACTCTTCAAATAAAGCGGTACCATGGAATTACGGTGCCAAAGTGTTCTATCGTGGGATTAAACAAGATGCCTGGATCGGAGAAGAAAAAGATGACGATGTTGGTAATATAGCTGGCTCAAGCAAAGTAACTAGAACTGGGAGAATATTCTCACCCAATATCTCACCTCCATTAGTTACAAAGACGCCCATCTGCATTACTGCCGCCAAGCCAAGTACCGAGACAAAAGGGAAATGGAAGGTTGTTGAGCCTGATGTGATTGAAGTACCCTCCAAGGACGTAACTAATGAAGAACCCTTCGCTCGCGAGATGGACGAGATTTTAAAGATCATAAAAAGAAGCGACTTCAAGATTGTAGAACAGTTGGGGCAAACCCCCTCTAAGATTTCAATGTTGTCATTGCTGCTTTGCTTCGATGCCCATGCTCGAACATTAATCAAGTTCCTGAAAAAAGCTCATGTCCCCCATGAGACAACAACAGACCAATTTTAGAATTGTGTGGCTAGCCTGACAGCTGATAATGGCTTGGGTTTTCAGATGCTGATTTAACACCTCTCGGGAAGAATCACAATAAAGCTTTACATGTTTCTATCGAGTGCAAAGGGACTACCTTAGCACATGTGCTAGTCGACACTGGTTCTTCTCTGAATGTGTTACCCATGGGGGCATTAGACCGTCTTGACTGTGAAGATTTAATCTTGAAGCCAAGTGATATCATCGTAAGGGAATTTGATGGATCAAAGAGGACTGTTCATGGGGAAGTAGATCTTCTAATCAAAGTGGGCTCCCAAATCATCAACTCCACTTTCTATATTATGGATATTCACCCTTCCTATTCTTGTCTTCTAGGTCGCCCGTGGATTCATAAAGTTGGGTCAGTGACCTCAACCCTCCATCAGAAACTCAAATATCCAGTCAAGGGAAGAATAGTCACTGTCTGTGGGGAAGAAAAGTTTGTGGTGAGCCACCTTAACTCTTTCAAGTATGTAGAGATGGACAGAGAATTCATTGAAACCCCATGTCAAGCCTTTGAGGTTGTACCACCGATGATTGCTGCTACTAAATGTTCTTCTGATGAGTCCAAAGCTGTCAAGGCCACGCCAAAGATGGTTTCAGTCAAGGATGCCAGCGCGACAATTGAAGAAGGAAACTGTGATACTTAGGGGAAACTCCTCGATATCCCTTTTAAAATGAACAAGTTTGGGTTGGGCTTCACTGGAAAAGATCAGAAGGAAGTGAAGTGTGTTTGTGCTGGAAAGCCACCTCTCCGCATTGGAAGCCATGAAGTCAACGTCGTGGGTGACTCTGAAGAAGAAGCCACATTTGAAGAATGAGTGTATCCAACTACTACGGAGCTGAGGAATTGTCATACAAAGGACTTTGTGCCCATCTCCTTCATTAAGTAGTAGTCTACTTGTTATTGATTTTCTTTCAATTCAAGAACATGTTGTCTGTAATATTTTAACAATGACTTTTCAGCCATTTGCCTGGCCCGGGGCACTTTGGTCCATTTGTAAAGGGTTTTATTTATGTTCATCTAATCATATGATCATTCAGTATGTTGGACTCTTTTGCATTCAAATATTCGTGTTCATTGTATTCCTTTTCTTACAAATACATTTTTCAAAAAATTATAGCCATGTATCTTACATGCACACACACACACACAGTCTTGCAGGTCCACATCCACTCTGGATCCTATTGCCAATAACTCTACTATTGCTGACTATGACTTTGAATGTCCTATCAACCAAGCCGAAGATGAAGGCGAGGAAGATTGTGACATACCGGGAGAACTAGCCATACTTCTATTACAAGAGGAAAAAGCTATTCAACCGCACGAGAAGTCAGTTGAAGTTGCCAACCTGGGTACTGAGGCAGATAAGAAGGAAATCAAGATCGGCGCTAACTTGGAAAGCAGTGTCAAGAGCAGGTTGGTTCAGATGTTGCATGATTATGTGGAAGTTTTTGCTTGGTCTTATGAAGATATGCATGGGTTGGATACCGACATCATAGTTCATCGTCTGCCCACAAAAGAAGATTGTCCGCCTGTCAAGCAAAAGGTTCACCGCATGAGGACTGATATGTCTGAAAAGATCAAAGCTGAAGTGATGAAACAATTTGATGCAGGGTTCCTAGCTGTAACACCTATCCTCAATGGGTTGCCAATGTGGTGCCAGTTCCAAAGAAAGACGGGAAAGTTCGCATGTGCGTAGACTATAGGGATCTGAATAGGGCAAGCCCCAAAGATGATTTCCCTCTACCACACATTGATGTCTTAGTTGATAATACTGCTCAGCATAAAGTCTTCTCTTTCATGGATGGCTTCTCAGGCTATAATTAAATAAGGATGGCTCCCGAAGACATGGAGAAGACTACTTTCGTTACACAATGGGGCACCTTCTGCTACAAGGTCATGCCGTTTGGACTAAAGAATGCAGGGGAAACATATCAAAGGGCTATGGTAGCTTTATTTCATGACATGATTCATCATGAGATAGAGGTATATGTGGATGATATGATTTCCAGATCACAAACCAAAGAAGAACATCTCGATCACCTACACAAGTTATTCGAGAGGCTGAAAAAGTACAAGCTGAGGTTAAACCCTAATAAGTGCACGTTTGGAGTACGATCTGGAAAGCTTCTAGGTTTTGCCGTCAGCAATAAAGGCATTGAAGTTGATCCTGCCAAGATAAAGGCCATCCAAGAAATGCCAGTCCCTCATTCTGAAAAGGAAGTCAGAGGATTCTTGGGTCATCTCAATTACATTTCCCGTTTCATATCTCACTTGACTACTACTTGTGAGCCACTCTTCAAACTCTTGAAGAAAGATCAGGTAGTCAGATGGAACGATGATTTCCAAATTGCCTTTGACAAAATCAAAGAATACCTACAAGAACCTCCTATTCTCATGCCTCCAGTTGAAGGAAGACCCTTGATCATGTACTTGACGGTATTAGAGAATTCTATGGGGTGTGTTCTGGGCCAACATGACGAGTCTGGCCGAAAAGAGCATGTTATTTATTACCTGAGCAAAAAGTTTACCGACTGTGAAACCAGATATTCACTGCTCGAGAAAACTTGCTACGCTCTAGCATGGGCTGCTTGCCGGCTAAGACAATATATGTTGACTCATACCACTTTGTTGATTTCTAAGATGGACCCAATCAAGTACATCTTCGAGAAACCTCCCCTTTCTGGACGGATAGCCATATGGCAAATGATCTTGACTGAGTACGACATTAAATACACGACTCAAAAAGCCATCAAAGGGAGTGTACTAGCAGATCATTTGGCCCATCAGGCTGTGGATGGTTATCAGTCAATGAACTTCGACTTCCCTGATGAGAACATCATGCTGGTAACCGACTATGTGAAACTTGGACCGTATGACGGACCTGAAAAAGGATCCCGATGGACTATGGTATTCGATGGGGCTTCCAATAACTTAGGTAAGGAATTGGTGTTGTGATCATATCTCTTGAAGGTTGCCACACTCCTTTCACTGCCAGACTATGATTCGATTGCACAAACAATATGGCTGAGTATGAAGCATGCATCTTAGGTCTGAAAGCTACTATTGACTTAAGGATCAAGCATTTGGATGTTTTTGGAGATTCCGTCTTGGTGATCAGCCAATTAAAAGGAGATTGGGACACTAAAAACCCTAATCTTATCCCTTACAAGGAACTTGTGCTATCCCTAATTCCTTACTTCGAAGAGATCATGTTCGAGCACTTCCATAGGGAAGAAAACCAGTTGGCTGACGCTTTGGAAACCATGTCTTCAATGTTCAAAGTCAGATGGGACAATGAAGCCCCTATGATAACAATTGAAAGATTCGATGAACCTGCACATTGCTATGAGCTTGACACCGATGTGGAAAAGCCATGGCACCATGAGGTGATGAGATACCTTGAAGCACAAGAGTATCCACAGGGGGCATCTATCAATGACAGAAAGTTCTTGCAAATATTTGCAGCCAAATTCTTCCTAAGTAACGGGATATTGTACAAACACAACCATGATTCGACTCTACTCCGATGTGTGAACAAGAAGGAGGCAGAGGAAATTATGGAAGACATGCACGATGGTTTCTTTGGTACTCACTCAAGTGGGCATACGATGGCTAAGAAAATCTTAAGAGCAGGTTACTATTGGTCAACAATGGAGACTGATTGCCATTAACATTCAAGAACCTGTCACAAATGCCAAATCTATGCTGACAAGGTCCATGTGCCTCATATACCTCTGAATGTCATAACCGCTCTGTGGCCATTTGCAATGCAGGGTATTGACATGATTGGAGAGATCAAGCCCACAGCTTCCAACGGACATCGCTTTGTTCTTGTCGCTATCGACTATTTTACCAAATGGGTCGAAGCCGCCTTATTTGCCTCAGTCACCAAGAATGTGGTAGCCAGATTCATCAGACATAACCTCATCTGCCGTTATGGTATCCCCGAAAGGATCATCACTGACAATGGGACTAACCTCAATAATGCTATGATTATTGAGCTTTGCACTCAGTTTAAGATCAAGCATCACAATTCTTCTCCATATAGACCAAAAATGAATGGTGCAGTCGAAGCGACCAACAAAAATATCAAGAAGATTATGCAGAAGATGGTAGTAACCTATAAGGATTGGTATGAGATGTTGTCGTTTGCTCTACATGGCTACCATACTTCAGCTAGAACCTTAACTGGGGCAACTCCCTTTTCCTTAGTTTATGGCATGGAAGCTGTTTTTCCAGTAGAAATTCAGATCCCCTCGCTAAGGATTATGAATGAGGCAGGCCTAGGCGAAGACGGGTGGATTCAAATGAGATTGGATCAGCTGAACTTGATTAACGAAAAACTATTAGCTTCTGTTTGCCATGGTCAGACGTATCAAAAACGGATGATCAAGACTTTCGACAAAAAGGTCAAGCCTCGAATATATCAAGTTGGTGACTTGGTGATACAACGCATCATTTTACCACAAGGCGACCCCAGAGGCAAATGGACTCCCACCTATGAAGGGCCATTTGTTGTCAAGAGAGTTTTCTCTGGAGGTGCCATGATGCTGACTACCATGGATGGTGAAGATTTCCCACATCCTATAAATGCGGACATAGTTAAAAAATACTACGCATATGAGAATTGTTAGGTTGAAACACCTAAGCAAAATAAGGGCATCCCGGCAAGCCAAAATGTTTGGGCAAAAATTAGGGATATATGGAAAAGATTGTACACCCGACAAGTTGAAAACCCGAAAGGGCGACGTGGGCAAAAAATGGCATCCTGGTGGGCTGAAAACCCGAAAGGGAGGTCCAGGCAAAAATTAAGGATTAAAAGCGTATGACTATGTCCCGTGGAATCAATACAGTCAATTTTATCATCAAGGTCCAAGTCCAAACAGTCCAAGATCAATCCAATCAACTTCAATCAACGACAAAGGACATTCGAAGACATTAGGGCAATAGTAGAGTTGGAAGGTAATGAGATCATTTTCACATGGCTATTTGTTTTTCATTCTTAATTTTGTTTTTATTTCAACGATTTCCTCTTACTAGGATCTTCGTCTCTCTGTACAAAAACGCCTACTCATGGGCAAAATATCAATACAAATGTATTTTGAAGTGCAAAATTTTTGTCTTTGTTTTGAATGCAAATTTGTCCAATGACTAAAATTGAATGAACATATGCATATGAACATAATTAAAAACTATTTGGCACATGTGTCCTGTTAAGAAGCAGTAAGCATCTCTTTAATGTATATGAAATATCTCCACAGAGTTATCTCATTATCATTATCCCCATGAGGACGACTGCAATAAACCTTTCCCCAACAGGTTTTACTTCCTAAATAATAATCGAGGAACCACAAAAACTCCCCAGCCGAGTTCAAATTTCCCCAACAATAATCGAGGAACCGAAATTCCCCAGCCGAGAAAATCCTCCCCAACCGAGTTTGTATTCCCCCGACATAGCCTATCTTCCCCAGCTGAGCCTGTTATCCCCAACTGAGTGTATCCTCTCCAAGTTGAGTATGTCCTACCCGACTGAGTCTACACTCTCCAGTTTGAATTTTCCTTTCAGATTATTGCAAATCATAGAGCCATAACCCCTGATCCCCAGTAAAGCCGTCAGTAAAACCTTTACTATTTCAAAAAAGTTACCGTGAAACTTGGACCCGACCAGATAACAGTTGATCTCAATTTCAAGATGCTATGAAACCTGGACCCGACCAGATAGTAGCCTAACTCTTCAAATATATAGAAGAACCTATACTTAATCCGACTAAGGTTTAACTTCTTTTTCCCAGTAGAGTTTGCCTCTATCACTTCAAGTTTACTGTGAAACCTGGATCCGACCAGATAACAATTCTCAACTTCCTCTTTTCGAGCAAGTGGTTGTGAAGCCTGGATCTGACCAAATAACAACTAAATCCTCAAACAGTTTATTATGAAGCCTGGATCCGACCAGATAGCAATTGACCTCATCAACCTCAGAAATCTGCAAAGCCTGGACCCGACCAGATAACAGTTTTTCAAACAGTTTATTACGAAGCCTGGAGCCCGACCAGATAACAATTAACTGTAATCCCCAGAGATGCACTATAAAGCCTGGACCCGACCAGATAATAGCACAACTTTCCAAAAACCATGACACCAGGACCCGACCAGATAGTAGTTATCACTTCAAGTTTACTGTGAAGCCTAGATCTGACCAGATAACAGTTAACTTCTGTATCCCCAGCAAATTATGGTGAAGCCTGGATCCGACCAGATGACTATTCAATTTCAAGAAATTTTCTACATAGCCTGGATCCGACCAGATAGCAGTCGACTAATTCATCCTCAACAACTGTGAATCCTGGATCCGACCAGATAACAGCTGACATTCGAGCGATATTCCCCAGAGAAAGCATCCTTTCAACAAAATTGAAGATATACATATTTTTCATCTCCAATGGCAATCAAGGATTTAATCTCCCAGAATTTCCTCAGCAGTAGTCAGGGATTTATTTTCTCGGACAAAAACATACATCTCACATTCATACGTTATAGAATTACATACCATATACGTTTAACATAATACCACATCTGGCGAGCATCATGCAAGCATCTAACTTTTACTAATTCCTTTTCTCGCAGGTAAAACATCAAGTTTAGCATAAATCAACAAGAGATTTGTGCTGATATTTCTTCTAATGTTTATCAACTTTCCTCCAAATGGCATCTATAAGCCCATTCACCACCCATATTTGAGTGCAAATTTTTGGGCACTCTAGTGTTCAATCATCTTTCACCTTTAAGTCACGAATGGCAAATCCGCCAATCTAACTCTTCAGGTTTAAGAAGATTGAACAGGGGCAGCTGTTGTACCCCAAAATTTTCCCTCTCACTTCTCAAAGGATCACCCTGGATCCTCAGATTTGCTCCCATCCAATTTCAAGCCTTGATTTACAAATTTCCCAAGAAAGTCATTCACGAGGGTAAAATGGTCATTTGCGCATTGAAAAGTCAAACTTTGACTTTTGATCAAAATCAAGTTTCAAGAGTCATATTTCATCAAGACATGTTGAGATATGAAGTTTGTTTCATCTAGAAATTCAAAAGTCAAAGGTTACTTTGGAAAAGTCAAATTTCTAAATACTTAGAATTTTTCTAAGTGTTTAAGAAACATGACAAGCTCAGAACTTCTGATCAGATTATCACCATAATGCAAGTTAATTCTGGAATGATTTCTAACTCAGGAGTTTTAGATTTCAATAAAATCTAAAACATTACAAAACATAACTTCTCTTGGAAATGCTGGAGTTTCAAGTTATAAATGTTCAAAGACACGTCCATGAAACTAAAGCACTCAGCAAATTCTGGACACTTTCAAGACAGAGTTTGGTCAGAACTTATGGGCCAGTTTACACAAAGTTTCAGTCAGAGTTTGCAAGGGTAATTCAAAGAAGGTTACAAAGCGTCCTGCAAGCTTCCTGGAAAGTATGAGAGCTCCTTCACAACATACTGGAGCAAGGAGATACAAAGATCAGAAGTTGGATGTCTATTCTAAGTCACGCTGAAGCTGAACTTCTGATCCAGAACTAAGCAATGATGCAGAATATCATGTTGCAGAATTTCTGGTTTGATCAATCTCATCATCATTTAATGCTCACAACCACTTCTGGGTTTTTGTTCAAAGGATTTCTCCACGTGTGGCATAAAAGTACCTTTACTGTCTTAGAAAAGCAAACTCTTGTACAAAAGTGTGTTAGGCCCATGCGTTGCTTTTGCTTTTGAAGTTACCTTTCCTTAATTCCTGCTTACAATTCCATCTTAGGCGCTGCTAAGGCTACTAACCACCACACTTGCTTCAACAACAAGGCAGCAGCCTAGCATGTGATGGTTGTACTCTCCAAGCTACAAGATCTTTGCCTATAAATTGAAAGCCATTGGCAACTGTAAAAGGGTCAGAAATTTGAGAAAGAAAGGCCCTGAACCCATGCTAAAATTCCAAGAGTCCAAAAACTGCAAACACAAAATACAAAACCTGTTAGCTTTTGATTCTTGCATTCAAATTCCATTTTTCCTCAAGTGTTTCTCGACCAAAACCACCCATACAATTTTTGATATACATTCAAAAGCCATCCTAATTTTTGTAGTCAAACTGTGACACACTAACCATCAATATCCACCTCAAATAAGTCATAACTTTGCTCCTTGGTGGTTCCAAAATTTTCTAATCACTCACAACCCAAGTTGAAATTTTCCAGCCTGCTGAACACGAGAGGAAGCTGTTCAGAACATCACAAGTGGTTAGAGCCAGACTCCAGCTCACAGAACATTTTCCAGCTACAAGGTAAGCTTCTGGTGACTCTCATCATATTACTTAGGAATTGTCAGGAAACTTTGTTCAAAAATACAATGTAGACATCCTAATTCTGATGTTGTACACATTCTGAGGTTTCATATATTTGCATGCCTAGGTAGAGAGAATTTCAGTTCAAAACTTCTTGAAGAAATTAGAACTCTGAATTAGGATTAGCAAATTCATGCTTTGCTTCTGATTTATAGTTATGATATCTCTTGTTTCTGAAACATTATGAAACCTGCCATAATTGTTATATGCGCATCTTCTGTTTTGTTGAGAAATGACCAAGTTGCAGATACTCTGACTAGCATGGAGATGGAGACGAAGTTCTGTCAGTGGTATCATAACTTTTGAAATCTTCTTTGTTCTCAGCGGACCCAGAACTTCTGACCTTTCCTGTTTCTACTAACGTTTATTTGAATTTGTGCAGCATGCCAAAGTCAGAACTTCTGACCTCTTTTATTTCAGCAAAGCGCTGATTCTGTTTTCCTTTCCCCTTATTATTTTTGCCATCATTTTTCTTATTAATCAAAAACACATCAAAAATATATTTCATATTCACATATCTTAGTTTATTTCTTAAAACAAAAAGATCAAAAATATTTTCTTAAACAAAACTTATCTCTGTTCTTAAACAAAACAAAGTTCATTTTACATTTCTTGTACATTCTTATCCATTCAATATGGTTGTAATAGTAACTTAGGACTTGATTTAATTTGCGATCCCCATTTTTGAATTTGTACACCCCATCCCCCCTAATATTTGTAATAGCGTAGGACTTTACTTTTCCGCATTTTTATTGCTTTCATGTATTGTTAGTAATTAGGGTGTGCATGATGAGATAAAAATAACAAATAGACAACCCATATTCAAGACAAAAACAAAGCATGAAAACAACACATTTGCACACAAGCACCCCTAGGGTTATTCCACTTGGTTGCCTTATACAAAATGGCCATATTACACATGCGTGGTATCTTAGTAAAAAAGCAAATACAAGATCATAGTCCCTCGATGACGCTCTCTAAATTTCCTTACAAATGATCTTAGTCCCTCAAAAAGAATGCTAAGATACCTTACAACATTGCTAATCATGGTTATACGATGACCCACACATGTCCCGTTTATATCTAAAGATAGGGTTGCTTACCAAATCAATGGTAAGACAACAATGTCAAAGGAAAAGAAAATGAACAAGAAAGACATTTGAGTAGGTAGATTGCTCCTAATTACTTGCTCCATTTCAAAACAAACATCCTTTCTATTTTCAAAAATAATCACCTACACTTTCAAAAAACACCTTTCAAACTTGAAAATATTTTCAAAAGATCAACACTTTGTATACATTCTAATGAACGAGAATCATTACAAAGTTTGCCTAAACAATGGCGCCTTTTCAAAATACTTTCAAAAAACCACACAAAGCATAATTTCAAACAAAAGCAAGTGATCTAGCAAGTAACTAAGAGCCCATGGAAAACCATGGATGAAAAGGGTGCTAATACTTTCCCTTTTCATAATCTACCCCCCGAACTCAAGAAACAATCTCAAAGGTCTTTCCTGTGCTTTTTCACCTTTCCTTTTGGATAAAAGAAAAGTCGGTGGCGACACTTGCTAACCGCAACATTTCAATCAAATGCAAACCTTTAAGTCAGTTCTCCCACTGTATCACAAAATTGGGGACTTTGCTGGGGAAAATTGAAAAGTGGGGTTACCTTAGGGTTAGATCATATTTACTTGCTTTCATTGTTTGACTTGTATGCTTTACATTGTGGTTCTTTGTTTGGGTTTGAATCCTCCACCCAGATTTGGGATACCTTATAGGTAAGTAGAAATACATTGTGGAAATTGTGTGGGGTATACCGACATGGTCTAAGCAATAGCTACGTTAGTGCGACATATTTGTGGGTACCGGTAGCCCTTGAGTAGTCAAGGAGAATACGGGGACGCTGAGTGATCTCATAAAGCACTAATGAACTTTTAGAACCTTTACTTGACCAACTTGGCCTTTAGGACGTAGTGAGATGACCGACTTTGGTGCAGTCCGAAGTTGGTGGATACTCGATACTACACTCATTGAGGTTTGTTTTTTGGGATATTTCGGTCGCCGTTAAAAAGGCTTGCGCTGAAACAATGCCCGAGAAAACAAACCAGTGATATTGAGCTCCTTAGAACCCGGTTACTATTTCTAGGACAGGTTTGAGCCAACTAAACTTCAAGAGGGTACTTACCTATGAGACTCCATGCAAGCCTGAACCTAAGGATTTGTTTTCCTTGTTTGTATATATTTACTTGTACATGACATCATAAACATCATAACATCATACTCATACTCACTTACCATTTCAAGGATCTTGGGATTTATCTTTGTTCTGTTTTGTAGGACATGGATTCTCTTTGCAGGAAAACTATTTAAGTCAACCTTGTAAGGATCCCTCCTCAACTTAAGGAGCTAGCTTTGAGGATTCCTGAAATTTCTCTATTCACCGAGAGACATGGTCGCCTACTAAACTTGGTCACCTCTAACACTGATGAAGACATGATGAAGGTGCTCTTTCAGTTCTTTGATCTCTTACACCATTGCTTCACTTTTCCCGATTATCAACTTGTGCCAACTTTGGATGAATTCTCCCAACTCTTGAGGATTCCCATTCTCAATCAACTACCTTTCAATGTTACGGAAAGATATCCAAAGCTAGAAGAGATTTCTCAAGCTCTACAGTTGCAACCATCTGATATCACAACTAATTGGGAAACAAGGAGTGGTGTCAAAGGCTTCCTAGCAAGGTTCTTGTTTGAGAAAGCCCAAAATTGTTGTAACTCTTTGGATTTGCAAGCCTTTGAGGAAATTGTGGTTCTCCTCATCTATGGGATGGTTTTGTTTCCAAATCTTGACCAACTCATAGATGTGAACGCCGTCAAAATATTCATGTCTCGTAACCCGGTGCCTACTTTGTTAGGGGACATCCTACATTCTTTTCACACTCGCACTTTGAGGAAAATAGGTATCCTTATGTGTTGTACTCCTCTCTTAGCAAGATGGTTTATTTCACATCTTCCCCAATCTGTATTGAAGAAAGAGCAAGGTTTAATTTGGTCCCATAGGTTAATGACACTCAGACATTCAGATATTCATTGGTGTTCCTGCTCTTTGGAGAATGTTACTATCATCGACCGTTGCGGAGAGTTCCCTAATGTCCCTTTACTTGGAATTATAGGGGGTATCACTTACAACCCTTGCTTATCCTTAAGACAGTTTGGTTACGCCCGGAGGGATGACCCCCATGAGATGCTTATCCAAGGATTAGTATTCGACTACGAGAATGACAGTCAAGGTTACCGTTAATATTTTATCCGAGCATGGAGGATGGTGAACAAGGTGGATAGCAAGACACTAGGACACAAGAATTCCATTCCCCTCGAGCCTTACCTTAAATGGGTACGAGCTCGTGCTCAAAAACTTATGATGCCTTATATCTCCATCTTACTAGTCATCGTGGAGCCTGTGGTTGAAGGAGATGTTCCCTACACCATCCTCCATCCTGATATGCCTACCTCTCTCGAAGACTTACAAAAGGGTTGGACCCAGCTGAAGGAAGAACGAGATACTTTCGAGGCTCAATTCTATGCTAGTGAAAAGAGGGTCTTGGAGCTTACGAAGCAGCTACAAGAAGAGCAAAGTGTGAACGCTTATCTCGCGCCAAAGAGGATGCGCTCGATATTTTTATCTTAGAAAGTTATTTTGTAAGCCCAAGAGGCATGGTGTAATCTTTCTTGTTTTGTCTAATGAGAATTAACGTTTGTTCATTCTTTTGTCTATACAAATTTAAATTTCATTAATCCTTGAAATCATTTGCATATATATATATATATATATATATATTCCATGCATCATAACATGACAGGTTTTCGCATAACAGGTTTCCTTATCTTTCTGTTGTTTATTTAAGCAAGATGGATCTAGAGAAAACTGTGACGGAACTCCAAGCCCAGAATTCTCAGTTTCAGGAAGCTTTACTAGCCCTAGCTAAGGGGCAGCAAGATATGATGGCTTTGCTGGCCGTTAAGAAGAAGCCAAAGAAGAAAGCTCTGCTCAACATGGGTAAAAGGTTTGAGGAGACAATCCGTCAAATCCCAGTAGGAGGAGACTCATCTGAAGAGGACGAGAACCAGGTCGATGAGGTCAAGAGTACTCAGGCTAAATGTGCTAATGATCAAGAATCTGATGATGATTATTTCAACGAGCAGTATCCACCCGCTGATATCAAATACAAGCAGTTAAAAGACAGATTGAAAGCTGTTGAAATCTAAGCCATCCCCGATTTAGATTTTGATGATTTGGGTTTGATCTCTGGGGTAATCATTCACCACAAATTCAAAATACCAATCTTTACAATGTACGATGGGGTTTCTTGTCCCAAACTCCATTTGAAATCTTATGTACGCAAGATACAGCCGCACACTGCGATAAGAAACTATGGGTTCACTTTTTCCAAGAGAGCTTGGCTGGAACACAAATTGAATGGTTTTATCAGTTAGATGGTTCTCGTATCAACACTTGGGAGGATCTAGCTACTGCCTTCTACCATCAGTATCAATACAATGCCGACTTGGCGCCAACAAGGTTCAATTACAAGATATGACCATGTGAAAGAATGAAGGATTTAAGGAATATGCGTAAAAGTGGAGAGACCTTGCTAGTAGATTCTAACATCCCTTGACTAATAGGGAGCACATAGACATGTTCACTGGCACTTTATCTGGTCCTTTCTTTAATCTGTTGGTTGGCTGCTCTTCTTCTGGTTTCACCGAATTAATCTTAACCGGTGAAAGAGTTGAAAGTGGCATCAAAAGTGGGAAGATATCTGTGGCATCTACCTCCACCATCAATCCTATCAAGAAACCTTTTGCTGCAAAGAAGGAAGTTAATGTTGTGTATGGGGCAAGGGCTCATACCAAGAAGAATGATCGCACGTCTGTCAATGATGTCTGAATCTCCAATCCAACTCCTACTCCAAGACCATCTTCAAATCGTCAACATTTTCAAACTCCAAGAAGACAATTTACGAGGTTAGGCATGTCACTGTCTGAAGCCCTTCAACATTTGCTCAAGGATAATTTAGTGACGTTGCGCGGTCCTCCCGTCAACCCTGACACCTCGTTACCAAAGTATAATCCAAACGCTAAATGTGCTTACCATTCAAACATCCCCGGGTACGAGACTGACCAGTGCTGGGCCTTGAAGAACAAAATCCAGGATTTAATTGATAACAAAACTATTGAATTTGATCCTCCTCCAATGCCGAATGTAATTAGCTCTCCAATGCCGAAGCATGACAAAGGTGTTAATGTTGTCAAAGATATAATTTTTGTTACCTCTGTTGAAGATTTGACTACTCCGCTGAATATAATCAAGAACAATATGTTAAAAGTTGGGATTTTCCCTGGCTGTGAAAAAGACTGTGTGTGCTGTACGAGTCAATACAATGGTTGTGAAAGGCTGAAGAAAGGCATACAACGCCTGATGGATAGCCACGAAATTCCGTTTGAAAAAACTCCATTTGCCAAGAGTTTGATTAACAAATGTGAAGACCTCTCCATTATTACCATCTCAAACAAACTTATTAGGATCACCTTCAAAGGTCCTATTAGGATTTCAAATGAACCCACTATTGCTCCATTAATCATTACCAATCCCGGACCGATTCCTTACTCTTCAAATAAAGCGGTACCATGGAATTACGGTGCTGAAGTGTTCTATCATAGGATTAAATAAGATGCCTGGATAGGAGAAGAAAAAGATGAAGATGTTGGTAACATAGTTGGCTCAAGCAAAGTAACTAGAACTGGGAGAATATTCTCACCCAATATCTTACCTCCAGTAGTTACCAAGACGCCCATCCGCATTAATGCGGCCAAGCCAAGTACCGAGACAAAAGGGAAAGTGAAGGTTGTTGAGCCTGATGTGATTGAAGTACCCTCCAAGGACGTAAATAATGAAGAACCCTCCGCTCGTGAGATGGACGAGATTTTAAAGATCATAAAAAGAAGCGACTTCAAGATTGTAGAACAGTTGGGGCAAACCCCCTCTAAGATTTCAATGTTGTCATTGATGCTTTGCTCCGATGCCCATGCTCTAACATTAATCAAGTTCCTGAAGAAATCTCATGTCCCTCTTGAGACAACAACAGACCAATTTGAGAATTATGTGGCTAGCCTGACAGCTGATAATGGCTTGGGGTTTTCAGATGTTGATTTAACACCTCTCGGGAAGAATCACAATAAAGCTTTACATGTTTCTATCGAGTGCAAAGGGACTACCTTAGCACATGTTCTAGTCGACACTGGTTCTTCTCTGAATGTGTTACCCAAGGAGGCATTATACCATCTTGACTATGAAGATTTAATCTTGAAGCCAAGTGATATCATCGTAAGGGCGTTTGATGGATCAAAGAGGACTGCTCATGGGGAAGTAGATCTTCCAATCAAAGTGGGCTCCCAAATCTTCAACTCCACCTTCTATATTATGGATATTTGCCCTGCCTATTCTTGTCTTCTAGGTCTCCTGTGGATTCATAAAGCTAGGGCAGTGACCTCAACCCTCCATCAGAAACTCAAATATCCAGTCAAGGGCAGAATAGTCACCGTCTGTGGGGAAGAAGAATTTATGGTGAGCCACCTTAACTCTTTCAAGTATGTAGAGATGGACGGAGAATTCATTGGAACCCCTTGTCAAGCCTTTGAGGTTGTACCACCGATGATTACTGCTACTAAATGTTCTTTTGATGAGTCCAAAGTTGTCAAGGCCACGCCAAAGATGGTTTCAGTCAAGGATGCCCACGCGGTAATTGAAGAAGGAAACTGTGATACTTGGGGGAAACTCCTCGATATCCCTTTTAAAACGGACAAGTTTGGGTTAGGCTTCACTGGCAAAGCTCAGAAGGAAGTGAGGCGTGTTTGTGCTAGAAATCCACCTCTCCGCATTGGAAGCCATGAAGTCAGCATCGTGGGTAACTCTAAAGAAGAAGCCACATTTTAAGAATGGGTGTATCCAACTACTACGGGGCTGAGGAATTGTCATACAAAGGACTTTGTGCCCATCTCCTTCATTGAGGATTAATCTACTTGTTATTGCTTTTCTTTCAATTCAAGAATATGTTGTCTGTAATATTTTCACAATGACTTTTCAGCCATTTTCCTGGCCCGGGGCACTTTGGTCCATTTGTCAAGGGTTTTATTTATGTTTATCTAATCATATGATCATTCAGTACATTGGACTCTTTTGCATTCAAATATTCGTGTTCATTGTCTTTCTTTTCTTACAAATACATTTTTCAAAAAAATATAGCCATGTATCTTACATGCACACACACACACTCTTACAGGTCCACACGAATTAGGAATTTGTGTTGCATAAGAAGGAGTGACAACAATATCAAAACTTTCATCATCACTATGAGGAATGTGTTTTCCTTTGAGAATAATTGACCATCTCCCCGATAAGTCCACAAAGTCTTTCGCATAAAAAACTTGTTTTGCTTGAGCAACCATGATGAAAGGTTCGGTCTTACAAGTTGCCTTACCAAGGTCAACCTGTGTGAATCCTAACTCATCGGTTTGTACAACATTGTTATTGGGGACCCACTTGCATTTAAATAAAAGCACTTTGAAAGTAACATAATCAATCTCAAAAATCTCCTCAATGATGCAATAGAACACGGTGGTTTCCAAAATAGGATTTTCATCTTTCGAACTAGAGAAATACACGGATTCAGCCTCAACCATAACCCCACTATTTTTCATTGAACTACGAGCATCTTTTTCTTTTGTATAAAAGGAATAATTAGAAATTTCGTGTGCCGTATAAGTTATCAAAACAAATTTTGTCATGTACGAAAACTATTTAACTGTCTCGAATGCACCGCCATTGTTGTACCCCAAAATTTTCCCTCCCATTTCTCATTAATTTCTCATCACCAAGTCCCTGAAGATCAAGATCCAGTTAGGGTTTCATCTGCTCAAGACTTCTCCTTGCACTGTTGACCCAAATTAGGGTTTGTGTTTGCACAAATATGTTTTGACCTAAAATGCCTAAGATGACCTTCTTGTTCATATTGGACTCCCAAGTTTATCCATATCAAGTTTCAAGTCTTGATTCCAAGTTTTGCCCAGTCAATTGGACAGTTGACCTAGAAATCAGCTGTATTGGGGAAAAAGTCAACTGTGACCAATTGACAGTCAAATCTCATGAAAATTGACCCACATCAACATTATGAACTCATATGAACCATTTGATCAAGTTTGGATCACAATTCCACAAGAAATTTGATCAGATCACCAAAAGGGCAAAATGGTCATTTTTAGGGTTTTGACTGTACAAAGGCAATTTTTGACTGTTTGACCCAACCAATGGCAAACCAAGCTCACATATGGACTCAAGGACCCCATGGAATTATTTTGACATGCTCAACAAGTTCAAAAGATCCCAAGTACACAAGATTGACAGTTGAATTTCCCAGTCAATTGATCAATTTTGACTGTACACTGAAAAGTCAAACTTTGACTTTTTGGTCAAAATCAAGAGTCAAGATTCATTTTTCATCAAAACATGCCAAATCATGAAACTTGTTCACCAAGAAATCAAAAATTGCAAATTAGGGTTTGAAATGAGAATTTTTCATAACTTAGAATTTTTCTAAGTTATGAAAAACCTTAATTTTTTCCCAACTTTGCTCCACTTTATCACCAAGATTCATTTGGATTCAAGCAAAAGTAAAAACATGAAAGTTGTAGCTTGTTGCATAATCTACAACTTTGATTCACAAAGTTTTCCCAAATGAGGCTTGTATCTCAAGTTACAATTTTTGGAATAAGGGTACTAAACCATTCTTAACTTAGTGAAATTTCAACCTATTTTGGCAAGGTTTTCTACTTAACTTCAAGGCCATTTTCCATACACTTCCACTTGGAATTTCAATTTGCATTTCAAAGATGGATTGTAGTACACATTCAAAGCTTTCCAAAATGTCCAAGAACTCATCAAACAACCTCATAACTTGAGAGATTCGAATTTTGCAATATGGCAAAAACTCACTTTTGAATTGGTCATGTACATGTTCATAACTTATGCCATCTTCAAGTCAGCTTGGTTTATGCTACATTACAGGCCCTTAAACCATCCAACACTCAATAATTTAATGCATGTTCATTGTGCTAAGGCTTTGTTTCATGAGTTTATGCATTACATTTTGAATTAAGCCATTTATGGAAAAAGCAAAATGACCATTTTTGCAAAAGCAAGCTTTATGTCATAATGCAAATCCAAGAGGTACAGATCAAATCCAATTGGCACAAGATTATGAGCAAAACACTCTGATCAAGACAAGGTTAGCAACATGTTTAGGGGGCCTCTACTTGCCTAGAACATCAACTTGGCTTTACTTGCTTAAGTGTGAAGAAAAGTGGCATAACATACCATAACTCTCATCTCAGCATTAGAACACTCAAGCAATTGTTTTGTACACTTCCTAATCATCAAGCACAAGCTAGAACACGACTCCAATACCTCCAATACCTCCACAAACTCAGAACCACCATCAAACTGCTCAAACAGAGTTCTCACTGCAGTTTGAGTGCCAACTCTCATCCCTTGCATGATTTCTTGCCCAAAGCTCATCAAACACATTCCCTAGCATCAATGCAAGCTAACCAAAACCTAAAACACGACCTGTAATCCCTCTAACCAGTTCCACCATTTTCACTTTCTTATTTTGCAGTTGAAGGTCCATAGCTCGATTCAAGGTGTCTCAAGGCAAAGTAAGCATTGGAATAGCATCACCACACCTCAGGCAAGCTATACAGATCATCATCTTGCTCTGAAAGCTCCCCCATTGCCAGAGAGAACTTCAACTGAACATGTATTTTTGTGAACTTCTAACTCTTAGTATAGGCATCATTAGCTCTAGGTTTGTGAATAAGAAATGTTCTACTCATGCCCCTGAACCTGTACATGCTTTTACTTTTCATTTATTTTGCCTGAGCTGTGAGAATTTAAGGTTTGAAAATGGAAGAAAACTTAGGTCAGGATTTGGGAATGTCAAAATTCTCTCTCATTTCTGAGAGTTAGGATGAGTTTTTTATATATTTAGAATCGTGATTCAATGCTTAACATTTCTTATGTTGGAAGTTTATGCAAAAGATCAAGGAATCAGGATGATTGAATGGAGTTTCAGGCGCGCGTTTTTTGAACATTTTTGTTCAGAGGTTGAAGAAGAAGTTATCTGGGCTGGGCTTGTTTTTGTATTTTCTTTTCACACACTCTTTTCACTTTGACACCCCCTGGGCCCATTTGGTTTATTTCAATGATTTTTTGACTTTTCTTTTTTCATTCTGACTTATTTATTTTTGCTTATAATATAAAAAATATAAAAAATATTTTTTATACCATTTTTCTATTTTTAAGCATTTATTTGTTTATAGGAATCATTTGTACATAAACATATATATATATATATATATATATATATATATATATATATATATATATATATATATATATATATATATATATATATATATATATATATATATATATATATATATATATATATATATATATATATATATATATATATATATATATATATATATATATATATATATATATATATATATATATATATATATATATATATATATATATATATATATATATATATATATATATATATATATATATATATATATATATATATATATATATATATATATATATATATATATATATATATATATATATATATATATTATTTAGAATAGATAGGAAAAATAATGCAAATATACTTTATTTTCTGATTTTTTATTACATTTTCCTTTTGAAAATATTTTATATTTATTAGTATATTTAGGTTAAAATACAAAAATACCTATATTTTTTTATTTTATTAATATTTGACATAAAAAAATACTTTTTATAAATATACTTCATTTTATTTTATTTTTGTACATAATAAACAAATACTTGTATAAATTAAATAATATATATATTACTTAATTAAAATTAGGGTTTTACCCTTAAAATACAAAAACTCCAAAATAATACTTTTTTTTATTTTTATTTATTTGACATAAATAATACTTTTTTTATATACACATAAAAACCCTTTTTTTTTGCATTTTGCATCTTTATTGTATTTCCCATTTAATTTATGCAATCAATTATTTGTAAATATTCCAAAATTGATGTAATAGCTAGGTTTAAATTTCTTGTCTAAATATCCCCCCATTTGAACATTTGTACCCCCCTTCCCATATTGTGTTGTAATAGTGTAGGAATTTTACTTTTCGCACTTTAAACGCTTTCTAAATATACCATGCTAGAATTAGGGTTTGTATGCAAATAAAAAGAACAAAATAGTTTGACCTAATCTCAAGATAATCAAAGCATGAAAATGGACGACACATCTCACACTTGCACTCCTAGGGTATTCCACTTGTTGCCTTCAAATAAATGGGCCATATTGCATGTTAGGTTTCTTTGGGTAAAACAAACAATCAAGTGATCATAGTCCCTCGATGACGCTTTCGAAAGGTTGCCTAAAATGATCAAGTCCCTTTCAAAGAAAAATTGCCCAAAGACATTTAACACTATTGTAATTATGGTCTAAACGATGACCCGCGCCCGTCCCTTTCATCTCCTAACACAAGATTGTCCACCAAATGCAATGGTGGAACAAAATTGTTAAAAGGATTAAAAACATAACAAAAATCTTTGAGAACTTTAGGGTAGATAGCTCCTAAGTACTTGTCAACTTGCAAAACAAAACACTTGCCTATTTTTTAAACCACACTTCACAAACACTTCAAAAACAAACTTTCAAAAACCTTGGAACATCTTTTCAAAAGACAAAACACCTTTTGTAAAAAATTCGAGTAAAGAATTGTTACAAGGGTAGCCTATACAAGGCATCTTTTTCAAAGCATTTTCAAAACCACACACCAAGCACCATTTCAAACAATTGAAAACCAAGGCAAGTTGATCTAAGCAAGTAACTAAGAGCCCATGGATAACCATGGATAGAAAGGGTGATAATACCTTCCCTTTCTATAATCTACTCCCCGAACCCAAGAAAAATCTCAAAGGTTTTTGCTGTGCTTTTTAAACCTTTCCTTAGGATAAAATAAAAAGTCGGTGGCGACTCTTGCTCAACCGAAACATTTGCGAAAACAAACACAAAACCACAGTCAGTTCTCCCACCGTATCACAGAACTGGCGACTCTGCTGGGGACAAATTTAAAAGTGGAGTAACCTTAGGGCTTAGATCACCCTCTTGCATGACTAATTGTTTGATTTGATTGCTTTATACTTTGGCTCTCTTGTTTGGGTTTGCAATCCTACACCCATATTTTGGGAAACATTCATAGATAGCAATACGTTGTGGAAACTGTGCGGGGTATACCGACACGGTCGAAGCAATAGCTATATTAGTGCGACATATTTGTGAGTACCGGTAACCCTTGAGTTCAATCAAGGAGAGTACGGGGCCGCTGAGTGATGTCACTAAGCACTAATGACCTAGAACCTTACTTGACCATCTTGGCCTTTTATTAGGGGTAGTGAGATGACCGACTTTGGTGCAGTCCGAAGTTGGTAGATACTCGATACTACACTCATTGAGGGTTGTTTTCTTGGAATATTTTGGTCGCTAGTTAAGTGGCTAAACCAAAACAATGAACATTGAAAACAATCCAATGATATTGAGCTCCTTAGAACCCGGTTACTATTTATAGGACAGGTTTTTAAGCCAACTACACTCAAGAGGGTACTTACCTATGAAACCCCATGCAAGCCTGAAACTAGGGTTTTGTGTGATTTGCTTGTACATATGTTTGTGCATACATCATAAACATCATAAAACATCATATGCATTCACTAACCATTTCAAGGGTTTGGATCTTCATCTTTGTTCTTGTTTTGCAGGTCATGGAAATTCCTCGCAGAAATACCATTCAAGTCAACCTTGTGAGAATATCTCCTCAACTCAAGGAGCTCACCTCAAGAATTCCGGAAAACTCATCCTTCAGTGAAATACATGGTAGACTGCTCAGCTTAGTCAACACCAACATTGAAGAAGACATGATGAAAGTGCTATTCCAGTTCTTTGACCCTCTTCACCACTGTTTCACTTTCCCTGATTACCAGTTGGTGCCCACTTTGGAGGAGTTTTCTCAACTCCTAAGAATCCTTATCCTTAATCAACTACCATTCAACGGTACGGAAAAGGAACCAAAGCCGGAAGATGTTGCTCGAGCATTACATCTACAACCATCCGATATCAAGGGGCATTGGGAAACCAGAAGCGGTGTCAAAGGATTCTTAGCAAAATTCTTGTTTGAGAAGGCACAAGAGTGTTGGAATTCATTGGACCTACAATCCTTTGAAGAGATTGTGGCACTCCTCATCTATGGGTTGGTCTTGTTCCCAAATCTTGACCAGTTGGTAGATGTCAACGCCGTCAAAATCTTCTTGTCCAGAAACCCAATACCAACATTGCTTGGGGACATTCTTCACTCATTTTACACACGAACAATGAGAAAGAGGGGTGTTCTCATGTGCTGTACTCCTCTCCTTGCAAGGTGGTTTATTTTGCACCTTCCACAATCTGTCTTGAAGAATGACCAAGGTTCAAGGTGGTCCCAACGGTTGATGACTCTTACTCATTCTGATGTGCATTGGTGTTCTCGGTCCAGAGAAAATGTCATCATCGTCGATCGTTGCGGAGAGTTTCCTAATGTTCCTTTACTTGGAATCAGAGGAGGTATCACCTACAACCCTTGCCTAGCTTTGAGGCAATTTGGATATGCACGGAGGGATGGACCTCATGACATGTTGATTCCTGACCTAGCTTTTGACTTCGACAACGATGCGCAAGGACTTCGCCAAAGATTCATCAGAGCTTGGGGGAGGCCCAACAAGGTTGATAGCAAGACTCTGGGACACAAGAACTCCATCCCTCTTGAGCCTTATCTCAAGTGGGTACGAGCCCGAGCCCAAAATCTGATGATGCCTTATCCTCATGTACTCCCTGTGATTAAAGAGCCCGTCAAGGAAGGAGAGGTTCCCTACACCATCCTACATCCAGACATGCCTACATCGTGGGAGGAAATGCAGAAAAGTTGGATTCAGCTCAAGGAAGAACGGAATACTTTCGAAGCTAGCTTCTACGCCAGTGAGAAGAAGGTTCTAGAGCTTACCCGCCGACTCCATGAGCAAGAGGCCCTCAACACCTACATCGCACCAAAGAGGATGCGCAATGTCTTTTTGCCTTGAGAAGTTATTTTGTAATATTTGGCCCATGGGGCATTTATGTACTAACAAATTTCTTCTTATTAATATGACGTGCATTCTTCTTTGTCTGCAACAATTTTGAATGTTCTAAATCCTTGAATGCATTGCATACATAAGCATACCATTCATCATGTGCATAAGCAGGTCTCACTCCAGGTTTCCTTATCTGTTTGTTGTTTATTTCAGTAGGATGGATCTCGAGCAAACAGTCAAAGACCTACAAGCTCAGAATGCATAATTCCAGCAACTCCTGATGACCTTGGCTAAGGGTCAGGAGGATATCAAGACTCAATTGGGGAATAAAGACCCAATGAAAAAGAAGAAGAAGAGGCTCGGGGTGGCTACTTTGGGGAGAAGATTTGACGGAGAAGCTCGGAGAGTGCTTGAATTTCCTCCTATCTCTGATGAAGGAACCAGTAAAGGAGGTGGGGCTGCGGTACCTTCCGAGTCTGATGCGGAAGAAGAAGAGGTCGAAGAGGATGAAGATTATTCTGATCAGCAATACCCTCCAGCTGATGATAAATACAAAGGGCTAGAAGACAGGTTAGCCGCCATGGAACTACAAAGAGTACCGGGTTTGGATTTTGAAGACTTGGGTTTGGTTGCCGGGATTGTGATTCCCCCAAAGTTCAAGGTGCCAATGTTTGTGAGGTATGATGGGTTGTCCTGTCCAAAAATGCATCTCAGGTCCTACGTGAGAAAGATTCAACCCTATACGGCAGATAAAAACCTTTGGATTCATTTCTTTCAAGACAGCCTTTCTGGAGCTCAATTGGAGTGGTTTTATCAGCTAGAGGGAACCAACGTCAGAAATTGGGAAGACTTAGACACCGCCTTCTACAAACAATACCAGTATAATTCAGACCTTGCTCCTACTCGTACCCAACTTCAGGGTATGTCATTAGGAACAAGCGAAGGATTCAAAGAATATGCACAAAAATGGAGGGATTTGGCTGGCAGGGTGCAGCCTCCTTTAACCGACCGTGAGCTTGTTGATATGTTTCTAGGGACCCTATCTGGGCCATTTTTCAATCATCTAATTGGTAACTATTCCGCAGGGTTTACCGATTTGATCTTAACAGGCGAAAGAATAAAAGCTGGCATCAAGTCAGGAAAGATTCAGAAGGGTGTTGCCGCAAGTGTTGAGAAGAAGCCTTTTAAGAAGGAAACAACTGTGGTATATTCTCAGAGAAGAACAAGGAAGACGGAGCGTCGGCCAACTGTGGGGGCCGTAATGATTCAAAACACTCCAAGTGAGCAGCCTCGCTATAACCAGTCCAGACCAAATCAGCAACGGGTGGAACAGCCACAACGGCAGTTCACCCGTATTAATATGACTCCAGCGCAAGTGCTTCCCCATCTATTGAAGTTGAATCTCGCCACCATCAAGGAGGCACCAAAGAATGTGAATACGTCATCTCCGCATTATCATGCTAATGCTAAATGCGCCTACCATTCAGACAGTGTTGGGCACGACACCAATGATTGTTGGGCACTCAAGCATAAGATCCAAGACCTGATAGAGGCGAAGGAGGTGGAGTTCGACGCTCCAGAGAAGCCTAATGTGATATCTGCACCCATGCCGAAGCACGGCCGAAATGTCAATGCCATTGAAGAAGATTTGTATGTTGCTGATGTTAATGATCTGGTAACTCCTTTGTTAACCATTAAGCTGAATCTGTTAAGGGCCGGGATCTTCCCGGGATGTAAAGAAGACTGCTATTGTTGTCACTCTCTGCCGTTTGATTGTCCGTTACTGAAGAAAGGCATCCAAGGCCTTATGGATAGTCGACAAATTTTGTTTGAAAAAGTTTCTGCTGTTCCAACTCATACTGAAGATGTCTCAATCATAACCATTCACGCCAATCTTTCCAAGGCCGTCAAAAAGCCTGTTAAGATTACACCAGCTACGAAATCTGTTCCTTTGAAGATAACAATGTCAGGGCCTGTCCCCTATGTTTCTGAGAAGTCGATACCTTGGAACTATGGTGGTGACGTCTACTACCATGGTATCAAACAAATCGAAATAACTGAAGAAAGTTCGGATGATGAAGAAGCCAACATTGGTAACATTGCAGGCACGGGCAAAATCACCAGGAGCGGGAGAATATTTTCTCCAGAGATTGCCCCTCCAAGAGCAGTCTTTGGACCCTCATCTGTCGACAAGGTCATCCCTGCACCAATAAAACTCTCTGCTAGAACCCCTTTGATTAAAGATGTTGTTGTTCCTAGTACTGTCTCTCCTACCGCTGCTGATAAAGGTAAGGGAATCCAAGATGAGCTCGTCAGGACGAGGGCTTAGCCCTTGGTCATCCCGGAAACCTCCAAGAAGGAAATGGATGAGATTTTGAGGATAATCAAAAGGAGTGATTACAATGTGGTAGAACAGCTGGGGCAAACCCCCTCAAAGATCTCCATGCTGGCACTACTACTTTGCTCGGAAGCGCACGCTAAAGCCCTGATAAAATTCCTGAAGGCAGCCCATGTGCCCCAGGAAACTTCTGCGGATCAATTTCAAAATTGCGTGGCTAGCCTGACTACGGACAATGGATTAGGTTTCTCTGATGCCGACCTAACTCCTAAAGGTAGAAACCACAATGATGCTTTGCATATTTCAGTCGAGTGCCGAGGAACTACTCTCGCACACGTCTTGGTCGACACTGGTTCGTCGCTGAATGTGCTGCCTAAGAAGGCCTTGGACCGTCTAGATTGTGAAGGGTTGGAGTTGAAGCCGAGTGATATTGTTGTCAGAGCTTTCGATGGTTCGAAGAGAATGGTCCATGGAGAGGTTGAAATTCCCATCAAGATAGGCACTGAGGTGTTCAAATCTACTTTCTATGTGATGGATATCCGTCCGTCGTATTCTTGCTTGTTGGGTAGGCCTTGGATACACCATGCTGGGGCAGTCACCTCCTCCTTGCATCAGATGTTGAAGTATCCTGTCAAGGGAAAGATCATTACTGTCCATGGTGAAGAGGAGTACATGATTAGCCACTTAAATTCTTTCTGGTATGTGGAGGTTGAAGGAGAGTTCATTGAAACGCCTTTTCAGCATTTCGAAGAAGTCCTTCCTGAAATAGCAGTAGCAAAATTGGCAGCTGAGACACCGAGGCAGATGGCCAGGATGGCATCTCTGGAGGACACAAGGGCCGCAATAAAGGAAGGGAAGAATTCAGCATGGGGGCAGTTGCCTGATATTCCACATAAGACAGACAAATTTGGATTAGGGTTCACTACCGCGGGCCAGAAAGCTATGCGCCGTGCGAAGATTGAAAGGGCGCCAGTCAAAATTTCTCCCTACGGAATCAACGCTTTGGAGGATGAAGACAAAGAGAGCAACATCGAAGAGTGGATTTATCCAACTGTCAAAGGAGGATTGAGCAACTGGGAGGCAAAAGACTTTGTCCCCATCACTTTTATTCATCAGTAATTTATCTATCAAACATTTCCTATTTGGTCTGTAATATTTGTTTCTGAACAATCCGTACACTATCTTTTCACCTCATGCCTTGCCCGGGGCATGTAGGTCCATTTGTAAGGGTTTTGATTATTTTTCATATCCATATGCCATGTTTAATGATTCATTGGACGTTTTTCATTTGATAAACTGCTTGTGTTCATTTTCTTTCCTTTTGCATTTTTTGTTTAAGGATGGCTATCCCTTACACACACCCACACTCACCAATGCAGGTACCCATCCACTCCGGATTCCATGGGTGACTATTCTGCTATATCTTTCAATAACTCTGAAGATCTGGTCAATCAAGCCGAGTATGAAGATGACGAAGGTTGTGAAGTACCAGGGGAACTAGCCAGGCTTCTACAGCAAGAGGAAAGGGCCATCCTACCGCACGAGGAGCCATTGGAAACTGTCAACTTGGGAACCGAGGAAGACCAGAAGGAGGTGCAAGTGGGTGCCAATCTGGAACCAAAGGTCAAGGAGCGCCTGATACAGTTGTTGAATGAGTATGTTGAAATCTTCGCTTGGTCCTATGAAGACATGCCGGGTTTAGACACAGACATCGTGGTTCATCGTCTCCCCACAAGAGAAGACTGTCCACCGATCAAGCAAAAAGTTCGCCGAATGAGGCCTGACATGTCTGAAAAGATCAAAACAGAAGTAATGAAGCAATTCGACGCTGGCTTTTTGGCTGTTACGTCCTATCCTTAATGGGTCGCTAACATCGTGCAAGTACCTAAGAAAGATGGTAAAGTCAAGATGTGTGTGGACTACCGGGATTTGAATAGGGCCAGCCCCAAAGATGATTTCCCGCTACCTCATATTGACATTTTGATCGACAATACAGCTCAGCACAAAGTGTTTTCCTTCATGGATGGATTCTCGGGCTACAATCAAATCAAAATGGCCCCCGAGGATATGGAGAAAACAACTTTTGTCACACAATGGGGCACTTTCTGTTACAAGGTGATGCCGTTCGGGCTGAAGAACGCAGGGGCAACTTATCAACGCGCCATGGTAGCTTTGTTTCATGATATGATACATCATGAGATTGAAGTTTACATAGACGATATGATAGCTCGGTCACAAAAAGAGGAGGAGCACCTTGAACATCTAGAAAAGTTGTTTGCCAGATTGAAAGAATACAAACTCAGGCTGAATCCAAGTAAGTGCACTTTTGGAGTTAGGTCTGGTAAACTCCTGGGATTCATTGTAAGCAACAAAGGCATTGAAGTCGATCCAGCAAAAGTGAAAGCAATACAAGAGATGCCTGCACCCCGTACTGAAAAGGAGGTTAGGGGGTTCTTGGGGCACTTGAACTATATTGCCAGATTCATTTCTCATCTGACTTCTACCTGTGAGCCAATTTTCAAACTCTTGAAGAAAGATCAGGTAGTCGAATGGAACGACGATTGCCAAGCTGCTTTTGATAGAATCAAGGAGTATTTGCTAGAACCTCCTATTCTGATGCCACCCGTCGAAGGAAGACCATTGATCATGTATTTGACCGTCATGGATAACTCAATGAGGTGTGTTTTGGGCCAGCATGACGAGTCTGGTCGAAAAGAGCATGCTATTTATTACCTTAGCAAAAAGTTTACCGACTGTGAGACTCGCTACTCACTGCTCGAGAAAACTTGCTGCGCTTTGGTATGGGCTGCTCGCCGACTAAGGCAGTATATGTTGACTCATACTACCTTGTTGATTTCCAAAATGGATCCTATCAAGTATATCTTCGAAAAGCCCGCTTTATCTGGAAGGATAGCCAGATGGCAGATGATCCTAACTGAGTATGACATCCAGTACACCACCCAAAAAGCTATAAAAGGGAGTGTACTAGCTGACCATCTGGCTCATCAAGCTATCGAAGACTATCAACCCATGAGATTTGACTTCCCAGACGAGGACATCATGAATTTGGACAACATTGAAGGTAACAGACCGTATGACAGACCCAAAAAGGGATCCCGATGGACCCTATAATTTGATGGTGCTTCCAATGCACTTGAAAACGGTATCGGTGCAGTACTCATCTCTCCAGAAGGCTGTCACACACCTTTCACGGCCCGACTTTGCTTCAGCTGCACAAACAACATGGCTGAATACGAAGCTTGCATCTTTGGTCTCAAGGCTGCTATAGACTCGGGGATCAAATCTTTGATCGTATTTGGGGACTCAGCTCTGGTTATCAGTCAAATCAAAGGAGAGTGGGATACCAAGCATCCTAATCTTATCCCATACAAAGAACATGTCCTGACATTGTTGCCTCATTTCGAGCAAATTACCTTCGAGCATTTCCCGCGAGAAGAGAATCAGCTAGCAGATGCTCTAGCCACAATGTCCTCCATGTTTAAACTCAACTGGGATAACGAGGCTCCCCAAATCACCATCGAGCGAATGGATGAACCTGCGCATTGTCATGAGATTAATACCGAAGAAGTAGTGGAATAACCTTGGTTCCATGAAATCAAAAGGTATCTCGAGACTAGAGATTATCCCGAAGGAGCTTCCATAAATGACAAGAAGTTCTTAAGGAAATTTGCGGCCAAGTTCTTCCTGAGCAACGACATCCTTTACAAACGAAGCCATGATTGTGTATTACTCCAATGTGTGGACAAAGCTGAAGCAGAGTTGATCATGACTGATATACACAGCGGCACATTTGGCACTCACTTAAGCGGGCATACAATGGCTAAGAAGATCCTAAGGGCAGGCTATTACTGGTCTACCATGGAAGCTGACTGCCATCAACATTCCCGTACTTGCCACAAGTGTCAAGTCTACGCTGATAAAGTTCACATCCCTCCGGTCCCTCTCAACGTTCTGACTGCTCCTTGGCCATTTGCAATGTGGGGCATTGACATGATTGGAGAGATCAAGCCCACGGCTTCCAACGGACATCGCTTTATCCTGGTTGCCATTGACTATTTCACCAAATGGGTCGAAGCAGCTTCCTTCGCCTCTGTTACTAAAAATGTGGTTGCCCGCTTTATCAAGCAAAATCTCATATGTAGGTATGGTGTTCCAGACAGGATCATCACAGACAACGGTACAAATCTGAATAATACAATGATCACCACATTATGCGAGCAGTTCAAGATTTATCATCACAATTCATCTCCCTATCGGCCGAAGATGAACGGTGCTGTTGAAGCTGCGAACAAAAACATTAAGAAGATCATTCAGAAAATGACAGTCACTTACAAAGACTGGCATGAGATGTTACCGTTTGCTCTGCATGGATACCGTATGACGGCACGCACTTCAACTGGGGCAACCCCATTTTCTTTGGTGTATGGCATGGAAGCTGTCTTGCCTATGGAAGTCCAGATTCCTTCTCTAAGGATTATGAAGGACGCAGGTTTGAATGAAGATGATTGGATGCAGACCCGACTTGGTCAACTCAATTTGATCGACGAGAAGCGACTCGCTGCTATATGCCATGGTCAGACGTATCAAAAACGGATGATCAAGGCCTTCAATAAGAAAGTCAGACGTCAAGTGTATCAAGTCGGAGATCTCGTAATCAAGCGGATTATCTTTCCGCAAAGTGATCCCAGGGGCAAATGGACTCCTACATATGAAGGACCATTTGTGATCAAGAGCATATTTTCTGGTGGTGCAATGATTCTGACCACCATGGACGGCGACGATTTGCCGCACCCTGCGAATGCAGACATAGTCAAAAGATACTACGCATAAAATAACTCGACAAGTCGAAAACCCGAAAGGGCGGCTTGGGAAAAAAATGGGCATCCCGGTGAACCGAAAACCCGAAAGGGCGGTTCAGGCAAAAATTAGGGATAAAAACAAAAAAATCTGTACACCCGGCAAGTCGAAAACCCGAAAGGGCGGCTTGGGCAAAAAGGGGTTTCCCGGTGGATCGAAAACCCGAAAGGGCGATTCAGGCAAAAGTTAGGGAATTAAAGCGTATGACTATGTCTCGTCGGATCACTTCAAAGGCAATCTCTTCATCAACCAGTTCCAGGCTTCTGATCAATCCAGTCATCGGCAAACGAAGCATTGAATGGACAGATATTCAGGGTTATGAAAGCTATAGCGGAATGGAATCCCATGGAATTATTTCACATAGCCATCTTTATTTTGTATAAAATTTTCAAATATTTACGACAAAATCCTCTTACTAGGATGATTGTCTCCCTTGTACAAATATACTCATAGAAAGTCAATACAAATACTTTTCCCAGAAATTTGTGTCATTTCCTTTTCTTTTCTCTTGCACTATTTGTTTTATTTTGAGAAACGTCCAATGTTTTGTTAAATAGGCATATGCATTTGAACATAATCATTTCCTTATGAACCAAGAAAGAGGATTACTGATAAGTTGTAGGCGCAGTTGGATATCTTGATACCCTTTCAAAGGAAACCCCCCGGAGATTTGGAATCCATATCCCTAGCAAGTATTGAAGCTTATCCCCAGTAGATTCTGGAAGCTTATCCCCTGCAGAGTACGGACGTCTCTCCCGAGTTTTATTCAAAGTTATTCCTCACAAGGGCTTATAACTGGGTTATCCTCAGCTTATTGCCACGGAAGATCGCACTCGCCAAATTTCTTCTTATCCCCAGCGGAGTTCATCAGAGTTCCCGAACATAACTTATCAATACAATCCCCAGAGGAGGTTGTCTTTGTACATCCCTAGCCAGAGAATCCTCCGGAATTCAATTCCCCTCAGAATTTAAGTTTCAGTATCCCCAGCCGAGCTGAAGCTTCAAATTATCAATCCCCAGCGAAGCAGGACTAGTAAGCCTTCTCCCCACAGAATTTTGAGAAAGCAAATCTTGAGTTCCCCAGTAAAGTCGCCAGAGATACTTCCCTCCAAATTGAAGATTCTCAGTCTTACATCTCCAGCATGAGTCTATTAGCTTGGAACTCCCCAGTAGAAGTCATCAGGAATTCCCCAGAAGATTGGTATACAACCCAAGCTCCTTATTCTCCAGCAACAACCAGGAATTATTCTTCCCGGCAGCAGTCAAACTTTTTACCTTCAGCCATCTCGGATTCATCTATCCTTTGCAAGACAGCTCTCTAGCTTACATGCGCATCCATTTACATTCATATCACATAACATACATTGTATCATGCATCATGACATTGCATATAACTAACTCTTTACCTTTCAGGTAAGATCTGTCGAAAGACTAAAATCATTATCTTCCGAGATTCTTTCCAGGAATAGTTCAGATGTGACCCAGACATGGCAACATTCTAATGCTTATTCCAGATTTATCCAGATGCAGTTTTACACGAGCTCATCATCAGGGAACCTTACACCGGTTCTTCTTCCAACTTCAAGATTTCTGAAAACAGTTCACGGGTTCTCCAAGTAATAGATGTTAACCTATCGCTTGTTCAGTTTCTTCTCAAGACTTCTGAAAACAATTTATGGATTCTTCCCTACAACGGATGTTAATCTATCACTTGTTCAGATGCAACCTTTGAAAACAGTTTACGGACGCTTCCCAACAAAGGATGTTGCTCTATTGCTTATTCAACTTCAAGATTTCTGAAAACAGTTTACGGGTTCTCCAAGTAACGGATGTTGACCTATCACTTGTTCAGATTCTTCTCAAGACTTCTGAAAACAGTTTATGGATTCTTCCCAACAACGGATGTTAATCTATCACTTGTTCAGATGCAACCTTTGAAAACAGTTTACGGACGCTTCCCAACAACGGATGCTGCTCTATTGTTTATTCAACTTCAAGATTTCTGAAAACAGTTTACGGGTTCTCCAAGTAACGGATGTTAACCTATCACTTGTTCAGATTCTTCTCAAGACTTCTGAAAACAGTTTATGGATTCTTCCCAACAACGGATGTTAATCTGTCACTTGTTCAGATGCAAGCTTTGAAAACAGTTTACGGACGCTTCCCAACAACGGATGCTGCTCTATTGCTTATTCAACTTCAAGATTCCTGAAAACAGTTTACGGGTTATCCAAGTAATGGATGTTAACCTATCGCTTGTTCAGTTTCTTCTCAAGACTTCTGAAAATAGTTTATGGATTCTTCCCAACAACGGATGTTAATCTATCAACTTGTCCCGATACAACTTTTGAAAACAGTTTACGGATTCCTCCCAACAATGGATGTCAATCTATTGCTTATTCAGACCCCCAGTTCAAAGATGGTCCAAAGCATGGACACCTTCCTAATACTCATTCCAGATGGCATCTTTAAGCCCATCCCCGACAAGATTTCTGTCACCCTTCCAGATGGCATCTTTAAGCCCATCTCCAAATGGCATCTCTAAGCCCATCCCGAACAAGATTTCTGTCACCCTTCCAGATGGCATCTTTAAGCCCATCTCCAAATGGCATCTCTAAGCCCATCCCCGACAAGATTTCTGTCACCCTTCCAGATGGAATCTTTAAGCCCATCTCCAAATGGCATCTCTAAGCCCATTCCCGCATCCATTGCTTTGACGAGTGCAAATTTAAGGGCACTCTAGTGTCCAATCTCCTTTTACCCTCGAGTCACGAAAGGCAAGCTTGCCAATCTAACTCTTCGGATTCAAGAAGATTGAACAGGGGCAACTGTTGTACCCCAAAATTTTCCCTCCCATTTCTCATTAATTTCTCATCACCAAGTCCCTGAAGATCAAGATCCAGTTAGGGTTTCATCTGCTCAAGACTTCTCCTTGCACTATTGACCCAAATTAGGGTTTGTGTTTGCACAAAGATGTTTTGACCTAAAATGCCTAAGATGACCTTCTTGTTCATATTGGACTCCCAAGTTTATCCATATCAAGTTTCAAGTCTTGATTCCAAGTTTTGCTCAGTCAATTGGACAGTTGACCTAGAAATCAGCTGTATTGGGGAAAAAGTCAACTGTGACCAATTGACAGTCAAATCTCATGAAAATTGACCCACATCAACATTATAAACTCATATGAACCATTTGATCAAGTTTGGATCACAATTCCACAAGAAATTTGATCAGATCACCAAAAGGGCAAAATGGTCATTTTTAGGGTTTTGACTGCACAAAGGAAATTTTTGACTGTTTGACCCAACCAATGGCAAACCAAGCTCACATATGGACTCAAGGACCCCATGGAATTATCTTGACATGCTCAACAAGTTCAAAAGATCCCAAGTACACAAGATTGACAGTTGAATTTCCCAGTCAATTGATCAATTTTGACTGTACACTGAAAAGTCAAACTTTGACTTTTTGGTCAAAATCAAGAGTCAAGATTCATTTTTCATCAAAACATGCCAAATCATGAAACTTGTTCACCAAGAAATCAAAAATTGCAAATTAGGGTTTGAAATGAGAATTTTTCATAACTTAGAATTTTTTTAAGTTATGAAAAACCTTAATTTTTTCCCAACTTTGCTCCACTTTCTCACCAAGATTCATTTGGATTCAAGCAAAAGTCAAAACATGAAAGTTGTAGCTTGTTGCATAATCTACAACTTTTATTCACAAAGTTTTCCCAAATGAGGCTTGTATCTCAAGTTACAATTTTTGGAATAAGGGTACTAAACCATTCTTAACTTAGTGAAATTTCAACCTATTTTGGCAAGGTTTTCTACTTAACTTCAAGGCCATTTTCCATACACTTCCACTTGGAATTTCAATTTGAATTTCAAAGATGGATTGTAGTACACATTCCAAGCTTTCCAAAATGTCCAAGAACTCATCAAACAACCTCATAACTTGAGAGATTCAAATTTTGCAATATGGCAAAAACTCACTTTTGAATTGGTCATGTACATGTTCATAACTTATGCCATCTTCAAGTCAGCTTGGTTTATGCTACATTACAGGCCCTTAAACCATCCAACACTCAATAATTTAATGCATTTTCATTGTGCTAAGGCTTTGTTTCATGAGTTTATGCATTACATTTTGAATTAAGCCATTTATGGAAAAAGCAAAATGGCCATTTTTGCAAAAGCAAGCTTTATATCATAATGCAAATCCAAGAGGTACAGATCAAATCCAATTGGCACAAGATTATGAGCAAAACACTCTGATCAAGACAAGGTTAGCAGCATGTTTAGGGGGCCTCTACTTGCCTAGAACATCAACTTGGCTTTACTTGCTTAAGTGTGAAGAAAAGTGGCATAACATACCATAACTCTCATCTCAGCATTAGAACACTCAAGCAATTGTTTTGTACACTTCCTAATCATCAAGCACAAGCTAGAACACGACTCCAATACCTCTAATACCTCCACAAACTCAGAACCACCATCAAACTGCTCAAACAAAGTTCTCACTGCAGTTTGAGTGCCAACTCTCATCCCTTGCATGATTTCTTGCCCAAAGCTCATCAAACACGATCCCTAGCATCAATGCAAGCTAACCAAAACCTAAAACACGACCTGTAATCCCTCTAACCAGTTCCACCATTTTCACTTTCTTATTTTGCAGTTGAAGGTCCATAGCTCGATTCAAGGTGTCTCAAGGCAAAGTAAGCATTGGAATAGCATCACCACACCTCAGGCAAGCTATACAGATCATCATCTTGCTCTGAAAGCTCCCCCATTGCCAGAGAGAACTTCAAATGAACAGGTATTTTTGAGAACTTCTAACTCTTAGTATAGGCATCATTAGCTCTAGGTTTGTGAATAAGAAATGTTCTACTCATGCCCCTGAACCTGTACATGCTTTTACTTTTCATTTATTTTGCCTGAGCTGTGAGAATTTAAGGTTTGAAAATGGAAGAAAACTTAGGTCAGGATTTGGGAATGTAAAAATTCTCTCTCATTTCTGAGAGTTAGGATGAGTTTTTTATATATTTAGAATCGTGATTCAATGCTTAACATTTCTTATGTTGGAAGTTTATGCAAAAGATCAAGGAATCAGGATGTTTGAATGGAGTTTCAGGCGCGCGTTTTTTGAACATTTTTGTTCAGAGGTTGAAGAAGAAGTTATCTGGGCTGGGCTTGTTTTTGTATTTTCTTTTCACACACTCTTTTCACTTTGACACCCCCTGGGCCCATTTGGTTTATTTCAATGATTTTTTGACTTTTCTTTTTTCATTCTGACTTATTTATTTTTGCTTATAATATAAAAAATATTAAAAATATTTTTTATACCATTTTTCTATTTTTAAGCATTTATTTGTTTATAGGAATCATTTGTACATAAACACACATATATATATATATATATATATATATATATATATATATATATATATATATATATATATATATATATATATATATATATATATATATATATATATATATATATATATATATATATATATATATATATATATATATATATATATATATATATATATATATATATATATATATATATATATATATATATATATATATATATATATATATATATATATATATATATATATATATATATATATTATTTAGAATAGATAGGAAAAATAATGCAAATATACTTTATTTTCTGATTTTTTATTACATTTTCCTTTTGAAAATATTTTATGCAAAATATATTTTTTTTATAAATATTAAAAATTATTATTTTTCATATATAAATTATATATTTATTAGTATATTTAGGTTAAAATACAAAAATACCTATATTTTTTTATTTTATTAATATTTGACATAAAAAAATACTTTTTATAAATATACTTCATTTTATTTTATTTTTGTACATAATAAACAAATACTTGTATAAATTAAATAATATATATATTACTTAATAAAAATTAGGGTTTTACCCTTAAAATACAAAAACTCCAAAATAATACTTTTTTTTTATTTTTATTTATTTGACATAAATAATACTTTTTTTATATACACATAAAAACCTTTTTTTTTGCATTTTGCATCTTTATTGTATTTCCCATTTAATTTATGCAATCAATTATTTGTAAATATTCCAAAATTGATGTAATAGCTAGGTTTAAATTTCTTGTCTAAATATCCCCCCATTTGAACATTTGTACCCCCCTTCCCATATTGTGTTGTAATAGTGTAGGAATTTTACTTTTCGCACTTTAAACGCTTTCTAAATATACCATGCTAGAATTAGGGTTTGTATGCAAATAAAAAGAACAAAATAGTTTGACCTAATCTCAAGATAATCAAAGCATGAAAATGGACGACACATCTCACACTTGCACTCCTAGGGTATTCCACTTGTTGCCTTCAAATAAATGGGCCATATTGCATGTTAGGTTTCTTTGGGTAAAACAAACAATCAAGTGATCATAGTCCCTCGATGACGCTTTCGAAAGGTTGCCTAAAATTATCAAGTCCCTTTCAAAGAAAAATTGCCCAAAGACATTTAACACTATTGCAATTATGGTCTAAACGATGACCCGCGCCCGTCCCTTTCATCTCCTAACACAAGATTGTCCACCAAATGCAATGGTGGAACAAAATTGTTAAAAGGATTAAAAACATAAAAAAAATCTTTGAGAGCTTTAGGGTAGATAGCTCCTAAGTACTTGTCAACTTGCAAAACAAAACACTTGCCTATTTTTCAAACCACACTTCACAAACACTTTCAAAACAAACTTTCAAAAACCTTGGAACATCTTTTCAAAAGACAAAACACCTTTTGTAAAACATTCGAGTAAAGAACTGTTACAAGGGTAGCCTATACAAGGCATCTTTTTCAAAGCATTTTCAAAACCACACACCAAGCACCATTTCAAACAATTGAAAACCAAGGCAAGTTGATCTAAGCAAGTACCTAAGAGCCCATGGATAACCATGGATAGAAAGGGTGCTAATACCTTCCCTTTCTATAATCTACTCCCCGAACCCAAGAAAAATCTCAAAGGTTTTTGCTGTGCTTTTTAAACCTTTCCTTAGGATAAAATAAAAAGTCGGTGGCGACTCTTGCTCAACCGAAACATTTGCGAAAACAAACGCAAAACCACAGTCAGTTCTCCCACCGTATCACAGCCATCATTAAACATCCTCTTATTAAACCAACTTATGAATTCCTTATTATATCGTGTCAACAACCACTTGTCAAGCATTCAAAGTACCCAACTTTTCAATGGATATGTCAAGCGAATTGGTGCCTGTGTACAAACTTTTAATGGAGGCACCAATTGAATTGACACTAATGTGTATGTGTTTTAAGTGCAGTCACCAATTTAATTGGCGCCTCCATTGAAAGTTTGTACATAGGCGCCAATTTTCCCGGCGCCTCCACTAAAAAGTGGGTTACATTAAGAATTATTTTGAAACATAGACTATTTTAGAAATAAATTTGAAAAACTAGGTTACTTAAATGAAAAAATTCTTATCTTTTTTGCTGATTAAACAATATAGCATGCACATTTTCTCTAATTATATAATAAGATTCAAGAAAAATTCGTTTAAAAATTTCAATACTAAAACTTTCACTAATTTTTATTGTGATTAATAGAATACAAGATTTAAGAACGGAAAAATTGAAATAAACATGATGGAAAAAATTGCAGGCATTTTGTTTTTTATTAATCTATCATATAAGAAAGGTTATTATTCTGTTAAATACAAAACTACTCTTCTGTCTCCACACACTACCACATGGATGAACTCAACTTTCACCTTGTGTTTTGTTGGAAAAAAACCAATCCCATAACATTTTTAAAACACTAATTCCTATTATTTCTTTTCCTTCTTTACAACGGCTACCAACATGAAGGATATGACTGTTTCACATAACCCTTTCTACTACATATTCCATCTTCAAAAGCGGTTCCAACATCCATTACTCTACAATCGTCCCATCTTTTAGGCATCACTTATTTATAACCTTGAGTACTTCAACTTCTTTCTCATCTTCATCACCCTCTCATCTCAAACCTCAACGTTTTCTTCCTCCCACTCCCACCGCTTCTACATGACCAAACCTATGGAGAAAATTTGTGACATCAACGACAACAAAGAGCTATAGAAAGTATCTATCAGGGTGCACCATAAATGGACATTTGTGTCCAATAACAAAGAGCACTTTGAGATGATCTTCATGGACAAACATGTAATTTACGTATACTGCTTGTGATTTAGTTTATTTGGTAGCATGTCGTTTTTTTTGTATATTTTGTTATTTTGTATGCATTTAACTTTTTTGAGCATTTATGCATCACAGGGTGGTGATATACATGTTATTGTCCCAACAACACATATGGGCGCATTCTATGATAAATTAGCATTGGACCATACTTACACGATGTTAAACTTTAAGGTTCGGGTTAATGTGTTGTTCTTCAAACCTTCTTCACACAAATTTATGGTCAAGTTTACTGGAGGAACATCTGTTGAGGATGATAACTGTGATCGGTGGAAATAGAACTGACTGTTTTTTAGCTGGTTTTGAGAAATGTCGCGGTAAGCAAAAGTCGCCACCGTCTTTTATGTTCTCCAATATGGAAAGGACAAAAGCACAACAAAATTCCTTATTCGAGATGTCTCTCGATTCGGGAGGTAGATTTATAGAAAGGGAAGGTGTTAGCACCCTTTCTATCCGTGGTTATCCACGGGCTCTTAGGTACTTGCTCTTATGTTTTCAAAAGTGTTTGCTTTTCAAGTGTGTGTGGGTTTTGAAAAAGTTTCGTTTGAAAAATTTCTAAGTAACTCTTGTATCAGTCCTCAAGAGTGTGTGAAAAATTTGATTGAAATCTTTTAGAAAGTGTGAGGTGTGAAAAGTATTTTTGTTTGTTTTTGAAAAGAGCAAGTACCTATGAGAATCTACCTACTCTAAGGAATTAAGCTGTGTAAGAGTCTTTTAGATAGTGCTATCCCACCATTGAGAGGTAGGTAGCACCATCGTTGGAGGTGTTCGGGTCAATTCGTTTATCGGGACAGTGTGGTCACCGAAGCAACGGTAGGACACCTTAGAAGTAACCCTAATGTCCTAGATCCTTTTTTATCCGAGGCAACCGTTTCGAAGCAACTGGATCTTTAGACAAAGGGTGACCTCTAAGACGTCCTATACTTGATGACCACGTTCGAGGCAACCAGTGAGGCGTACCCTAGAAGTGGCATGTGCTTTGTGTGTTGTTTTTCAGTTAATGTTTTTGTACATGTTATTTGTGAGCTACGGATTGGTTTTATTTACATACATTCTTTCATGCATTTAACAGTTAGGGGTGCGGAAAATTAAAGTGCGGGAATGTAAAGCTACGCTATTATAAGGCGCGGGTCTATACATCACCAAAAAACAAAGACCCGTTTTGATAAAGTGCAGAAAGTAAAGAAATCAATAAACCTAATTACTATTACATTCTTGAAGCAGTTACATAATAATCAAAATAAAATAAATGCGCGCGAATAAAAATTAATCGGGAATGCCTTAAGGGTTTTGACCCTTTTAAGAAAAGAAATGAATTTTTTTGTCTTTTTTTGTGATTTAAATGAAATTAAAACTAATGATTAAATTAATTAATTAATTTATTAAAAGAAAAAAAAGTTTTTTGTATTTTTATGCTTTTTAATGAAATAAAATAAAAGGAAATAAAATTAAAAGTTAATAAAAACCTAATTCTAAATTTATTTTAGTTATTTTAAAAAAAAATTAAAGTTGCCTAATTAAAGCTAATTCAATTTATTAATATTTATTTACAAAAATAAAATGAAATTAATAATAATAATAATATTAGTTCTTTTTGATTTTTTTATAGAAAATAAATTAATTATGTTAATAGTTAATAAAAGGGAAAAAATAAAATAAGACAAACAAAATATAAAAATGATAAAATAAAAATTGCAAACCCAAGGGGGGTTTGGGGCCAGATTGGAGGGTTCTGAATTGAATTGTGAGGCCCATTTGCACAAAGCCTGTTGACTCTGGGAATTGAGTGGAGCGCTGTTGACCAGGAGTATGGTGTGCTCCCTCTCTTGGCCGTTGGATCTACTTCTGAGGGACACTTGGCAAGCTGGGATGTGAGGTTTATGATGAGTTGCTTCACGTTGCCTGCATAAGATCACATTTGGAAAAAAATTAATAAGCCTTTGGGGGACCTGGGGATCGAACCCAGGTCCCAACGAATCCCAAGCGTGTTACCAGCCACTGCACCACTTTGTCTCAATTGTAATAATAATAAGCAAATAACATTATATTGAATAAACGAGTCACATGCTGGAAAATAAAAAAGAGAGCGTGCGTGATTTGAATAGACCACCCACGCATGGACACATCATCATCGTCTTCATTTATCTGCAAAAACAAAAGCAAGATAGCGGGGGTTTTTAACCCCCACAATGCAAAACTGTGGAAAATAGCGATTAGCTATATAGTGAACATAAAAAGGGCGCGAGATGTGTTTTGTGTTTGTCTCCTCAAGCCGGTTCCAACCATGGGTGTTTGGAGTTCTAATTTTACAGTATGGGAAAAGCCCCAAATCACAAGCTCTGAAACCCTAGGATTTAACAATGGCAACTTTTATTTTAGAGCATCATAATCAAATTAAATTATATAGAAAGCTTCGTGACAATGTCAGCAATGCAAAACAGTGATCAAAATGTATTAATGATGCGTAAAAATGGAGTTTCAATTATGGAAAAGTTTGCTCAAACCGTGGTTCTGTTTGGCCGTTTCCTTGAGTGTTGGGATTGGTTTATGACTGCAAATCGTTCCTGGGAGTGTTGGGAGTGTGTTTGGATCAAAAGAAATGCTTGAATTGCACTGGAAGATTGATTTCAGTTTGTGACTTTTCTTTGGAATTTTTGGAAATTGGCTATGCTGTTTCAGAGGTTTCTAGGTCGTGTAAATGGTATGAGAGGCTTGCATATATGTCTTTGAATGAGAATCAAGCAATAATGTGAGCCTTTAACCCTTGCAATGAAGTTTTGGATTTTGCCATAACCTCCATTAAAGAAACTTGCCATTTTTGTCCAAATTTGAATTTGTATGCTTGAAATGGACTTTACACGAATTTGGCATGTGTATTGTGATGTATCAAGGCCATTCAAACCACAAGATATCCTTTGATTAATTTTTTGATTTTTATTTGAATTTTAAGGATTTAAAATGAATTAAATTAATAAAATTAAATAAAAATAGAAAAATTAATGTTTAATCTTGAGATAAATCATGGGACACGTGGGAGGCATGGCAAAGCTGAATCAAGTGGGAAAAGTGGGCCCTTTTGTCAAAAAATGAAGTTTCAAGGATAGTTGACTTTGGCCATTTCACAAAAATTTCCCAACTTCTCCAATGCATATCTTGCTCAATTTTGATCATATGAACATGTTCTTGGACATTTTGGAAATGTGTTGAAGTCCTCTAACCAATGCCTTTGGTCCCATGTCATTTTGATTTACCAATCTCAAGTTATGGTCTTTGACTTAAAATGCCTTTTTGTTGACTTTTGAAAATAACCTATAATGTTGAAATTGATAACTTTTTGTGAGAGCATTTCTTGGACTTGGAATGTGAAGATGAATTGTAGGAAATGTCCTCCCCTTCAAAATGAGCATTGGATGGGATTTTTCTGATGAACCATGAAAAAGTTATGCTTTGGTCAAGTTACAGTTGACTTTTCAGCTGTCCAAAAATAGAAACTTTTGACACCTTGATGATTTTTGAGCCATGCTTGTGGAATCATGATCAAGACTTGATCAAATGATGATTGTGGCTTCAAAATAAGATGTTGACCAAATTTTTTGACTTTTGACTGCCAAATGACCATTTTACCCCTGCAGTTGATTGTGAAGCAATTAGGGTTTTTGACTGTGCAACTTGACCTTGTGAGCCTTGAAACTTGACATGTAGGTGCTTGACAACGTATATGAGCATATGGGACTTGATTGAGCCCTTGAAAACCTCAGCTTTCTTGCAAGAACCAAAACCCTAATTTGACAGGCTTATGAGGGTGCTTGACTGTGTAGCCCTTGAGTAGACTTTGAACCATTTGAGGTGATGCTTGTCAAAACTTTGAAGAATATGGGAGGGCAAATTTTGGGGTAAAACAGTTGCCCCTGTTCAATCTTCTTAGACCTGAGGATGTAGATTGGCTTGCGTGCCTTTCGTGATCCGAAGGTGGAAGATGATTGAACACTAGAGTGCCCAGAAATTTGCACTCACATAGTAGAGTACCAGCAGTGGGATGTCGGGAATGGGCTTACAGATGCCATTTGGAGAGATGATGGATATGAGGATGGGCTTATAGATGCCATCTGGAGATGTGACAGAACCTTGTCGGGAATGGGCTTATAGATGCCATTTGGAACTGTTGGTAAGTGGATGGGCTTATAGATGCCATCTAGGTGTCGATCGCGTAAGAGATTCCTTAGCGAGAACTTGCGTACCTGAGAAAGAAATATAATTACCTGGCCTGTTACAGGGGTTGATCTTCAAACTCTTCATGTAGACATGCCCTGGCTAGATACATGGATCGAATATGGAATTAGTCGTCAACAGATATGCCCTGGCTGGATACAGGAATCGAATCTTCAAACTCTTCAGACATGCCGTGGCTGGATACAGGAATCGAATCTGGAATTAGTCATCAACAGATATGCCCTGGATGGATACAGGAATCGAATCTTCAAACTCTTCAAACGTGCCCTAGCTGGATACAGGAATCGAATATGGAATTAGTTGTCAACAGATATGCCCTGGATGGATACAGGAATCGAATCTTCAAACTCTTCAGACATGCCCTGGCTGGATATAGGAATCGAATCTGGAATTAGTCGTCAACAGATATGCCCTGGCTGGATACAGGAATCGAATCTTCAAACTCTTCAGACGTGCCCTGGCTGGATACAGGAATCAAATATGGAATTAGTCGTCAACAGATATGCCCTGGCTGGATACAGGAATCGAATCTTCAAACTCTTCAGACATGCCCTGGCTAGATACAAGAATCGAATCTGGAATTAGTCGTCAACAGATATGCCCTGGCTGGATACAGGAATCGAATCTTCAAACTCTTCAGACGTGCCCTGGCTGGATACAGGAATCGAATCTAGAATTAGTCGTCAATAGATATGCCCTGGCTGGATACAGGAATCAAATCTTCAAACTCTTCAGACATGCCCTGGCTGGATACAGGAATCGAATCTGGAATTAGTCGTCAACAGATATGCCCTGGCTGGATACAAGAATCGAATCTTCAAACTCTTCAGACGTGCCCTGGCTGGATACAGGAATCGAATCTGGAATTAGTCGTCAACAGATATGCCCTGGCTGGATACAGGAATCGAATCTTCAAACTCTTCAGACGTGCCCTGGCTGGATACAGGAATCTAATCTGGAATTAGTCGTCAATAGATATGCCCTGGCTGGATATAGGAATCGAATCTTCAAACTCTTCAGACGTGCCCTGGCTGGATACAGGAATCGAATCTAGAATTAGTCTTCAACAGATATGCCCTGGCTGGATACAGGAATCGAATCTTCAAACTCTTCAGACGTGCCCTGGCTGGATACAGGAATCGAATATGGAATTAGTCGTCAACAGATATGCCCTGACTGGATACAGGAATCGAATCTTCAAACTCTTCAGACGTGCCCTGGCTGGATACAGGAATCGAATCTGGAATTTCTTCATGCAGATATGCCCTGGCTAGATACAGGTGTCGAATCTACAAATAATCGTTCGCAGATATGCCCTGGCTAGATACAAGTATCGAATCCGGAATTTCGACAGTTGATAGTAATCATCTTTGTATTGACCTTTTTCTTGAAAAGGCAAAAACATTAGTTGCATGCAATGTCATGATGTATGAAATGCATGATGTCATGACGTTCTCAAGAATAAATGAGATTATGTGTTATGATGCGTATGCATGCTATAATGTATGAAGATGTAATATTCATGAATGTATTTTCGTCTGGGAAAATAAATCCTTGACGAATGCCGGGAAGTTGAATCCTGGGCTGATGTTGAAGAGTGAAGTTCTTCATTTCCGCTGGGGATGATGATTGCAAGAACAAACCGGTAGGAGAAGATGACTCTGTTGGGGAATGAACTTGTTGGAGAGATACTCTGTGGGGAATTACTCTGTGGGGAGAGATACTTCGCTGAGGTTTGATGATAACTCCGCTGGGGATACCGTTGATGAGTTATGTTGGAAGATTTGATGAACTCCGCTGGGGGATAGGAATAACTTCGCCGAGGACGATCTTTCCGTGGCAATTAGCTGAGGATAACCCAGTTATAAGCTCTGGTGTGGAATAATCTTTGAATAAAGCCGGGGAGACGCATTCGTACTCTGCAGGGGATAAGCTTCCAGAATCTACTGGGGAGAAGCTTCCTACTGGGGAGATTAATTCAACTTTCTTGGGGAGACTTTTTGGACTGTACTGGGGAATGGCTCCACTAGGGTGTCTGTATTCCGCCAGGGAACAATCTTTTATCAAGACTGCCGGGGATGCTTGCTTAGGAACATCTGTATACTCCACTGGGGAATATTGAGATTTTCTGGGGATATCCAACTTCCATAAGGCTGACAGTAAGCTAACTCTGCTTGGAGAGAGCGTTGTTGACTTGCTGGAGATACTGTGCCTTGTTAGGACTGATGGGAGACCAACTCTGCTCGGAGGAGAGTAATGTTGAATCCTGTCTTACTCTGCGGGGAGTGAAGATATCTTGGTTACATTCTTCAGCCGAACTTACCTTGGTACCTTGGTGGACAGAGCAACTAGATTGCTTAGACAATTTTTATTGCCCCTGTTTCTGATGTCACCTGTAATTAATCCTTTGTTTCGTATGCAAATATTTATGAGTTAGCAATTAGTGTCAAATGCATATATCAAAAATGAACATTGGACGTTCTTTGCAAAACAAAACAGAAAAAGGAAAAACAATTGGCAATTGGTCTGAAAAGTGAATTTGTATTGATTTTTGAATTTGCCTGTAAATAGGCGTTTATGCACAAGAGGCTGACGTCCTAGTAAGAGAACGTCGCCGAACAGAATAGAGTTTATACAATTTTTACAAAGGAAAACAAAACAGCCATGTGAAAGGAATAACCCCACTGGGTCCCAACTCTGCTATCGCCTTTATGTCTTCAAACGTCTCATCACTTTGCTGCTTAGTTGAAGATGAAGATGATTGATTGATGCCATCTGAACCTGATAGTTGATACCGGATTCTGGATGCAAGGTGATCCAATGAGACATAGTATTACGCTTTAATCCCTAACTTTTGCCTGGACCGCCCTTTCGGGTTTTCAGTCCACCGGGATACCCATTTTTTCCCAAGCCGCCTTTTCAGGTTTTCGACTTGCCGGGTGTACAGATTTTTTTCGTTTCATCCCTTATTTTTGCCCGAACCCTTTTGGTTCACCGGGAAGCCCTTATTTTTGCCCAGGTGTGTCAACCTAGCGGGTCTTTAATTCATGCGTAGTATCTTTTTACTATGTCTGCATTGGCAGGGTGAGGAAGGTCGTCACCGTCCATGGTAGTTAGAATCATGGCTCCTCCTGAGAAGACATGTTTAACCACAAATGGCCCTTCGTACGTAGGAGTTCATTTGCCCTTGGGATCACTTTGAGGAAGAATGATGCGCTTGATTACCAGGTCTCCGACTTGATACTCTTGTCTTCTGACTTTCTTGTTAAATGCCATGATCATCCATTTTTGGTACGTTTGACCACGACAAATAGCGGTGAGTCTCTTTTCGTCGATTAGGTTTAATTGATCAAGTCGAGTTTGGATCCAGTCGTCTTCGCTCAAATCTGCATCCTTCATTATCCGGAGAGAGGGTATCTGGACTTCAATAGGCAAGACTGCCTCCATGCCATAGACCAAGGAAAAGGGTGTTGCCCCGGTTGACGTCCTTGCTGAGGTACGGTACCCATGAAGAGCAAACGGTAACATCTCGTGCCAATCTTTGTAGGTCACTGTCATCTTCTGCACAATCTTCTTGATATTCTTATTTGCTGCTTCGACTGCTCCATTCATCTTCGGCCGGTAGGGAGAAGAGTTATGGTGCTGTATCTTGAACTGCTCGCAGAGCTCAGTGATCATCTTGTTGTTAAGATTGGTACCATTGTCCGTAATGATCCTTTCTGGGATGCCGTATCGACAGATCAGGTTATGCCGAATGAATCGTGCTACGACGTTCTTGGTTACCGTAGCATAGGAAGCTGCTTCAACCCACTTTGTGAAATAATCAATCGCTACCAGGATGAAGCGATGCCCGTTGGATGCCGTAGGTCTGATCTCGCCGATCATATCAATGCCCCACATTGCAAAAGGCCAAGGTGCTGTCAAGACGTTCAGAGGAACTGGAGGAACATGCACCTTATCAGCATATATCTGGCATTTGTGACATGTCCGAGAGTATTGGTAACAGTCGGCTTCCATTGTGGACCAGAAATATCCTGCCCGAAGGATTTTCTTTGCCATGGTGTGTCCACTGGAATGCGTTCCGAAGGTACCTTCATGCAGCTCTTCCATGATTCTTTCTGCTTCAGTCTTATCCACACAACGCAGTAAGGTTGAATCATGGTTTCGCTTGTACAGAATGCCGTTGCTAAGGAAGAACTTTGCCGCGAACCTTCTCAGAAACTTCTTGTCATTGACAGATGCACCCTCGGGGTATTCTTGAGCTTCCAGGTACCTCTTCACCTCATGGTACCAAGGTTTTCCAGTTACCACCTCAGCCTCAAGATCACAGCAATATGCAGGTTCATCCAGTTTCCAGATAATGATCCGGGGGGCTTCGTTATCCCATTTGACTTTGAACATGGAAGACATCGTAGCCAGCGCATCCGCCAACTGATTCTCCTCTCTTGGGAAGTGTTCAAAAGTTATCTCTGTGAAATGGGGGATCAATGTCAACACAAATTCTTTGTAAGGAATAAGGTTTGGGTGTTTCGTATCCCACTCGCCTTTGATCTGATTGATCACGAGAGCGAAATCTCCGAAGACACTCAGAAACTTGATCCTTAAGTCAATTGCAACTTGAAGACCCATGATACACGCCTCATACTCCGCCATGTTGTTAGTGCAGTTGAAGCATAGTCGGGCAGTAAGTGGAGTATGAGTGCCTTTTGGGGATATGATCACAGCGTCGATACCGTTACCCAAAGCGTTGGAGACTCCGTCAAAGTGCATAGACCATCGGGATCCTTCCTCAGGTCCTTCATCCGGTCCAGGTACTTCACAATCAGTCACTACCATGATGTTCTCGTCAGGAAATTCAAAGTTCATTGACTGGTAATCGTCCACTGCCTGGTGTGCCAAATGGTCTGCCAATACACTTCCTTTGATTGCTTTCTGAGTCGTGTACTGGATGTCGTATTCTGTCAAGATCATCTGCCATCTTGCTATTCTTCCGGACAAGGCGGGCTTTTCGAAAATATACTTTATTGGATCCATTTTTGAAATCAACAGAGTGGTGTGAGTCAGCATATACTGTCTCAGCCGGCGAGCAGTCCATACCAAAGCGCAACAAGTTTTCTCGAGCAGTGAGTATCGGGTCTCACAGTCGGTAAACTTTTTGCTAAGGTAATAAATGGCATGCTCTTTTTGGCCAGACTCGTCATACTGCCCCAGCACACACCTCATTGAGCTGTCCAGTACTGTCAAGTATAGTATTAGAGGCCTCCCTTCAACCGGTGGCATAAGAATGGGTGGTTCTTGGAGATACTCTTTGATTCTTTCGAAAGCGGCCTGACATTCATCGTTCCAACGTACTACCTGATCTTTCTTCAGCAGCTTGAAGATTGGTTCACAGGTAGCAGTTAGATGCGAGATGAACCGGGCGATGTAATTCATACGTCCTAGAAAGCCTCTGACTTCTTTCTCTATCTTGGGAGCTGGCATCTCTTGTATGGCTTTCACCTTGGCAGGGTCCACTTGAATACCTTTGTCGCTCACGACGAAGCCTAGCAATTTTCCAGATCTCACCCCAAAGGTGCACTTGTTTGGGTTCAACCTCAGCTTGTACAAATTCAGACGGTCAAACAGCTTCTGTAGATGGTCAAGATGTTCCTCCTCAGTTTGAGACCTTACAATCATATCGTCGACATACACTTCTATCTCATGATGGATCATGTCATGAAACAAAGCGACCATGGCACGTTGGTAGGTTGCCCCAGCATTTTTCAACCCAAAAGGCATGACCTTGTAGCAAAAGGTGCCCCACTGAGTAACAAAAGTGGTCTTCTCCATGTCTTCAGGAGCCATCTTGATTTGATTATAACCTGAGAACCCATCCATGAAGGAGAATACTTTATGTTGAGCAGTATTGTCAACCAGAATGTCGATATGAGGCAAAGGGAGGTCATCTTTAAGGCTGGCCCTGTTCAAATCCCTGTAATCAACACACATTCGGACCTTACCATCTTTCTTTGGCACCGGGACCACGTTGGCAACCCACTGAGGGTAAGAAGTTACTGCAAGAAAACCAGCATCAAATTGTTTCATAACCTCAGCCTTGATTTTCTCGGACATCTCTGGACGCATACGACGGACCTTCTGTTTAACTGGAGGGCAGCCTTCCTTGGTAGGCAAATGATGGACCACAATGTCGGTATCCAACCCAGGCATGTCTTCGTAAGACCAAGCAAAGATTTCCACATAGTCATGCAGCATCTGGATCAACCGTTGTTTCACACTAAGCTCCAGATTGGCACCAATCCTGACTTCCTTTCTGTCTGTCTCAGTACCCAGATTTACCGTTTCCACTGGCTCCTCATGTGGCTGAATGGCCCTCTCTTCCTGGAGTAGCAGTCTTGCAAGCTCACCAGGCACTTCGCAATCATCTTCACCTTCGTCTTCGGCCAAGTTGATCGGATTTTCGAAGTCATAACTGGCAGTAGCAGAGTCGTTACCAGTGAGATCCAGAGTGGATTGAAACCTGTATGAGTGAGTGTGTGTAAATATAGTTGTTTTGCAATATATAAAGAAAGAAAAGGGAGCGCAAGATTTGAAATGTTAAAAATGTCCAATGCTTTTATTCATGATATATGGTAGCGACAAATAACAAGCCCTCACAAATGAAACCACGGTGCCCCGGGTAAGACACCAGGCCATAGAGTTTAAAATTATTGTTCGTTACAACTTTAAAACAAAAGAGTTCATTACTGAGTGACAAAAGTAATAGGTGTAAAGTATTTTGCAGTCCAGTTGCTAGGTCCAATGTCGGTCGTTGGGTAGATCCAGCTGTCAAATTCAGATTCGTCCGCTTCGTCCTTAATAGCATTCACTCCCGGGTTGGTGATGAATACGGGAGATCTTCCAATCCTTGCCTTACGCACAGCCTTCTGAGCTTCTGCAGTGAAACCCAAGCCAAACTTGTCAGTCTTTGGAGTGAAATCAGGAAGCCTGCCCCAGTTTGCGCACTCACCCTTCTCAATCACAGCCCGGGCATCCTTCAAGGAAGCCATCTTCAAAGGAGAGCTTTCTGCAGTCACTGTCTCTGTTGCTGCCAATGTTTGAGGCACCTCTTCAAAGTGTTGAAAGGGGATCTCAATGAACTCCCCATCCATTTCGACGTACCGGAACGAGTTGAGGTGGCTGACCATGTATTCCTCTTCCCCTTGCATTGTTACGATCTTCCCCCTGACCGGGTACTTGAGCTTCTGATGTAATGTTGAGGTCACAGCTCCAGCCTTGTGGATCCATGGATGACCCAACAAACAAGAGTAGGACGGTAGGATATCCATCACATAGAATTTTGAATCAAAGACTTGTGAACCAACCCTGATTGGGATGTCAACCTCACCATGTACCATCCTTTTGGACCCGTCAAAGGCCCGAACAACAATGTTACTTGGTTTGAGCTCTAAACCCTCACAGTCCAGCCTGTCTAGAGCTTTCTTGGGTAGTACGTTTAGTGAAGAACCAGTGTCAACCAGCACATGAGCAAGAGTAGTGCCCCTGCATTCAATGGAGACATGCAGGGCATCATTATGGTTCTTCCCCTTGGCCGTCAGATCAGCGTCAGAGAAACCTAGACCATTATCAGTAGTTAAGTTAGCCACACAGTCGGTGAATTGATCAGCAGACGTTTCTTGTGGCACGTGGGCCGTCTTCAGGAAAGCGATCAGGGCCTTGGCATGGGCCTCGGAACACAACAACAATGATAGCATAGAGATTTTAGAGGGGGTGTGCCCCAGCTGTTCAACGATGTTGAAATCACTCTTCTTGATAATTTTGAGGATCTCTTCCATCTCTTGTTTGGAAGCCTCAACAGTGGTTTTCGGTGCCTCCGTCCGGGCAGGCACATCAGTAGCAATCCCCTTGTCCCGAGCGTCAGATGACTCGGCAGCGGGGGTAGAAACTTAATCAGGGGGGGAAACAGGCACACTGGCAGGTGTGATGACAAGAGGCCTCTGAATTGCTGGAGGTGCAACGTCTGGTGAGAACAGTCTTCCACTACGAGTGACTTTAGCAGGCCCGGTGATGTTGGTAACACCGGTACTAGTATTGAACTCTTGTTTCACTCCCAGAACATAAACATCTGCCCCATAGTGCCACGGGACAGCTTTGTCAGACTTATAGGGGATGGGCCCCGGAACAATGATGGTTATAGGAGCAATCTTGTGAACAGGCATAATTTTGACAGGCTTCTTTGAAGGAGCCTTGGAAGGGTTGTTGAAAATGGTGACAATTGAAACTTCTTCAACAGGGGCAACAGGAACGGCAATCTTCTTGAACAAGATCTCTTTGCTATCCATCAGGTTTTGGACGCCTGACTTCAGCAGCGGGTGAAACAGCACATAGATGGCAACCTTTACTACATCCCGGAAATAAACCGGCTAGCAACAGGTTCCTCTTGACGGTCAGCAGCGGAGTAGCAACATCATCCACAGAAGCTACATACAGATCCTCCTCAACAGCATTCACTCCATGCTGGGGCATGGGAGCGGTCACAACATTTGGCCTTTCGGGCGCCTCGAACTGTATTTCCTTAGCGTCAATAAGGTCCTGAACCTTATTCCTTAGGGCCCAACAATCATCAGTAGAATGTCCCGGGCTATCAGAGTGATAAGCGCAACGGGCGTTGGGGTTGTACTTTGGAGATGCTGTGTTTACCACCTTCGGAGCTTCCTTGACAGTCACCAGATTGGTTGACAGCAATTGCGACAAAATCTGTGACAGGGTCATGCTGAGCCGAGTGTACTGCCTTTTGGGTCTCTCAACTCTTGGCTGGTTGTATTGCTGAGGAGTAGCAGCAGGCTTAGAAATAACCACCGCGTTGACAATTTGGCAGCGTTCTGGTTTGTTTTGCCTTCTGGGACCATACACAGCACTAGCTTCCTTCTTGAAGGGCTTCTTTTCAGTATTTGAGGAGGCACCCTTCTGTATCTTCCCCGATTTGATACCAGCTTCGATCCGTTCGCCAGTCAGGATCAGGTCTGTAAACCCAGCAGAGGAATTACCAATGAGATGGTTGAAGAATGGACCAGATAGGGTCCCCAAGAACATGTACACTAGTTCATGATCCGTCAGCGGTGGCTGCACCCTGCCAGCCAGGTTTCTCCATTTCTGCGCATACTCCTTAAAACCTTCTCCCGATCCTAGCGACATACCCTGGAGTTGGGTACGCATAGGAGCGAGGTCGGAATTGTACTGATACTGCTTATAAAAAGCAGTGGCCAAGTCCTCCCAGTTACGAATGTTGGTTCCATCCAGCTGATAGAACCATTCGAGATGAGTCCCTGAAAGACTCTCCTGGAAGAAATGGATCCATAAGTTCTTGTCTGCAGTGTAAGGCTGGATCTTCCTTACATAGGAACGAAGGTGCATCTTAGGACAGAAAGCCTCGTCATACTTCACAAAGGCAGGTGCCTTGAACTTGTGCGGGATCACCACCCCAGAAGATAAACCCAAGTCTCCGAAATCTAACCCAGGCACCCGTTGAATCTCCATAGCATTTAACCTGTCCTCCAACTGTTTGTACCGGTCCTCAGCAGGAGGGTACTGTTCATCATTGAAGTCTGTCTCGGTGTCAGAGACCACATGACTAGGAACCTCTCTCCCTTGGTGACTGCCTTCCCCAATAGATGGAGTAGTCCTCTCAGCTTCATTCTGCAGTGTATTCCCGAGTCTGCGTCCAGTGTTGAACAACACAGTCCTCTTCTTCTTCTTCTTCTTCTTCTTCAGGAGCAAAGCCTTCAACTCTTGTTGTCCCTGGGCCAAGTTCATGACCATCTCCTGAAACTGGGCGTTTTGGGCCTGGAGGGCCTTGATAGCTTGCTCGGTAGTTGGTTCAGGATTCATGATGACTGAGTGCTGAAATAAACAGCGAAGAAGATTAAGCAACCTGTAGAAAAGGGTACCTGTGATGCATATGATGAATGAAAATGCGTATGAATTATCTTTTCAAAGACAATCGGGAATCAACTTTGTAGACAAAAGGAACACACTTTATTAGATTTAAACTTTGAAATTTAAATTGTTCAATAAATTGCCCTTAGGCGTTACAGGAATGAAAATACTGAAAAGGAAATAAAAGCTGTAAAGGAAACATCCAAAGCCCATCAGTGCTCCCATGGCCTCCTCTTCTCAGTACGGATATAGTCATTCAGAGTCTGCTCGTTCTCCAATTGCTTGGTCAGCTTCTGGATCTTCTGTTCCTGTTCGTTGAACTTTTCCCGATAATAATCCCGCTCTTCCCGTAGTTGCGCCCAAGACCTCTTTAGTGTATCAACATCAGTGGGTATCGGAGGAGGGAGTATGGTTGGAGGAACCCCGTCTCTATCAGGAATTTCAAGAATGATAGGCCTGACAGCTTCATATGGCATACCTAACTTCTGAGCACGGATGCGGACCCATTTGTAATAGGGTTCCATTGGTAAAGAAGTCTTTGGTCCCAACTCATGTGGGTCAGCTTTGTGAATTCCGTCCCAAGCTTTGATGAATCTACGGCGCAGTTCGTCACTATCTACCTGAAACTCAAAACTGATGTGAGGTACCAACATCTCATGAGGCCCTGCTCTTCTGGCTCTTCCAAACTGAAGGAGAGCTAAACATGGATTATAAGAGATTCCGCCCTGGGTACCGATCAATGGAACATTAGGATATTCTCCGCAACGATCAATAACATCCACCTCATCTAAACCTCTGAGAGTCCAAATGATGTCATTATCAGTGAGAGACATTAACCTATGAGCCCAGCCTTTTCCTTCTTGGTTCTTCAGCACGAACTTGGGGAGGTGCGAAATAAACCACCTCACTAACAAAGGAGTACAACACCACAGAGTTCCTCGTCTTCGGGCAGTACGGGCATAGAGTTGTTGCAGGATATCACCCAAGAGGGTGGGTACAAGGTTCTGAGACATGAAGATCCTTATGGCATTGATATTGACAAAGTTATCAGGATTTGGAAACAATACCAGACCGTAGATTAAGAGGGCCAGAATTTCCTCGTACGCCCTGAAGTCTAAGTCATTCCAGAAACTGTTAGCTTTACCAATCAGAAACTTATCCAAAAAGCCCTTAACTCCGCTTCTAGTCACCCAGTTGTCCATTACCTCCTTGTTGGTCAAGGGAAGGGCTGCGGCAATCTCCTCAAGTCTAAGAGCCTTTTCCCAGCCAGTGAAGGGAGTCTGATCCAAGATAGGGATACCAAGAAAATCAGAGAATTCTTCCAGGGTAGGGACCAGCTGGAAGTCTTGAAAGGTGAAGCAATTGTACAAGGGATCATAAAACTGGGTCAGGACACTCATCAGTTGTTGGTCCCACTTTGAAGTGACTAAACCGAGAAGAGAACCATGCCTCTAGATGAAGGAAGCAGTGTTTGGAATTCTATCAACCAACTCTTTAAGCAAATCAGGTGGGTGAACAAAGTTGAGCCGGATAGTGTTCCTTCGCACATGCATCATGATGTCCTACAAAACAGAGCAAAGGTGAAACCCTCTTGTCTTTGAAATAGGTTAGTCCTTATGCAGGATGCATGCAATGGTATGATGGTATGATGTTATGATAAAGCACACCACAAATATTCACAAAGGCAAACATGATAAGGCACACAAGTCACACTAGACAGCCCTTAGAGTTTAGGCCAGCATGAAGTTCAGGTACTACCCTCTTTCGGTTTCGTTGGTTAAGACCTATCCTATCAAAAGTAACTGGGTTCTAGAGGATCCCAATATCATTGACTACCCTCAATCGGTCATAACTCCAACGTCGCAATCTTTTCTTGCGGCCAGAACCATCGCGAGAGTTTAGCCTCAATGGGTGTAGCATACTGCTATTGTTCTATGGCCAAGTTGGGTCACATTAGGGTTCTAAGGTCGGTTGGTGCTTAATGACTCCTCAGAAGACCCATATTCTCCTCGTTGCAACACAAGGGATATCGGTACAGACCAAGGTGCCACACCAACGTAGCCACTGCTTCACCCGTGTCGGTCTACGCCAGACAGGTCCCTCACAGCTTATGCTACCTAAAAGGGTATCCCCAGATCCGGGTTAGGATCTATGAAACTCCGATGCAAGGCCCACAAATATAAGGCAATCAAAGCAAAGCAATTGAAAACATAAGTATGATCTAATCCTAAGGTACACCTAACTTTTATATTCCCCAACAGAGTCGCCAGTTCTGTGATCGGTGGAAATAGAACTGACTGTTTTTTAGCCAGTTTCGCGAAATGTCGCGGTAAGCAAGAGTCACCACCGTCTTTTATGTTCTCCAATATGGAAAGGACAAAAGCACAACAAAATTCCTTATTCGAGATGTCTCTCGGTTCGGGAGGTAGATTTATAGAAAGGGAAGGTGTTAGCACCCTTTCTATCCGTGGTTATCCACGGGCTCTTAGGTACTTGCTCTTATGTTTTCAAAAGTGTTTACTTTTCAAGTGTGTGTGGGTTTTGAAAAAGTTTCGTTTGAAAAATTTCTAAGTAACTCTTGTATCAGTCCTCAAGAGTGTGTGAAAAATTTGTTTGAAATCTTTTAGAAATGTGAGGTGTGAAAAGTATTTTTGTTTGTTTTTGAAAAGAGAAAGTACCTATGAGAATCTACCTACTCTAAGGAATTAAGTTGTGTAAGAGTCTATTAGATAGTGCTATCCCACCATTGAGAGGTAGGTAGCACCATCGTTGGAGGTGTTCGGGTCAATTCATTTATCGGGACAGTGTGGTCACCGAAGCAACGGTAGGACACCTTAGAAGTAACCCTAATGTCCTAGATCCTTTTTTATCCGAGGCAACCGTTTCGAGGCAACTGGATCATTAGACAAAGGGTGACCTCTAAGACGTCCTATACTTGATGACCACGTTCGAGGCAACCAGTGAGGCGTACCCTAGAAGTGGCATGTGCTTTGTGTGTTGTTTTTCAGTTAATGTTTTTGTACATGTTATTTGTGAGCTACGGATTGGTTTTATTTACATACATTCTTTCATGCATTTAACAGTTAGGGGTGCGGAAAATTAAAGTGCGGGAATGTAAAGCTACGCTATTACAAGGCGCGGGTCTATACATCGCCAAAAAACAAAGACCCGTTTTGATAAAGTGCGGAAAGTAAAGAAAGCAATAAACCTAATTACTATTACATTCTTGAAGCAGTTACATAATAATCAAAATAAAATAAATGCGCGCGAATAAAAATTAATCGGGAATGCCTTAAGGGTTTTGACCCTTTTAAGAAAAGAAATGAATTTTTTTGTCTTTTTTTATGATTTAAATGAAATTAAAACTAATGATTAAATTAATTAATTTATTTATTAAAAGAAAAAAAGTTTTTTTTGTATTTTTATGCTTTTTAATGAAATAAAATAAAAGGAAATAAAATTAAAAGTTAATAAAAACCTAATTCTAAATTTATTTTAGTTATTTTAAAAAAAATAATTAAAGTTGCCTAATTAAAGCTAATTCAATTTATTAATATTTATTTACAAAAATAAAATGAAATTAATAATAATAATAATATTAGTTCTTTTTGATTTTTTTATAGAAAATAAATTAATTATGTTAATAGTTAATAAAAGGGAAAAAATAAAATAAGACAAACAAAATATAAAAATGATAAAATAAAAATTGCAAACCCAAGGGGGGTTTTGGGCCAGATTGGAGGGTTCTGAATTGAATTGTGAGGCCCATTTGCACAAAGCCTGTTGACTCTGGGAATTGAGTGGAGCGCTGTTGACCAGGAGTATGGTGTGCTCCCTCTCTTGGCCTTTGGATCTGCTTCTGAGGGACACTTGGCAAGCTGGGATGTGAGGTTTATGGTGAGTTGCTTCACGTTGCCTGCATAAGATCACATTTGGAAAAAATTTAATAAGCCTTTGGGGGACCTGGGGATCGAACCCAGGTCCCAACGAATCCCAAGCGTGTTACCAGCCACTGCACCACTTTGTCTCAATTGTAATAATAATAAGCAAATAACATTATATTGAATAAACGAGTCACATGCTGGAAAATAAAAAAGAGAGCGCGCGTGATTTGAATAGACCACCCACGCATGAACACATCATCATCGTCTTCATTTATCTGCAAAAACAAAAGCAAGATAGCGGGGGTTTTTAACCCCCACAATGCAAAACTGTGGAAAATAGCGATTAGCTATATAGTGAACATAAAAAGGGCGCGAGGTGTGTTTTGTGTTTGTCTCCTCAAGCCGGTTCCAACCATGGGTGTTTGGAGTTCTGATTTTACAGTATGAGAAAAGCCCCAAATCACAAGCTCTGAAACCCTAGGATTTAACAATGGCAACTTTTATTTTAGAGCATCATAATCAAATTAAATTATATAGAAAGCTTCGTGACAATGTCAGCAATGCAAAACAGTGATCAAAATGTATTAATGATGCGTAAAAATGGAGTTTCGATTATGGAAAAGTTTGCTCAAACCGTGGTTCTGTTTGGCCGTTTCCTTGAGTGTTGGGATTGGTTTATGACTGCAAATCGTTCCTGGGAGTGTTGGGAGTGTGTTTGGATCAAAAGAAATGCTTGAATTGCACTGGAAGATTAATTTCAGTTTGTGACTTTTCTTTGGAATTTTTGGAAATTGGCTATGCTGTTTCAGAGGTTTCTAGGTCGTGTAAATGGTATGAGAGGCTTGCATATATGTCTTTGAATGAGAATCAAGCAATAATGTGAGCCTTTAACCCTTGCAATGAAGTTTTGGATTTTGCCATAACCTCCATTAAAGAAACTTGCCATTTTTGTCCAAATTTGAATTTGTATGCTTGAAATGGACTTTACACGAATTTGGCATGTGTATTATGATGTATCAAGGCCATTCAAACCACAAGATATCCTTTGATTAATTTTTTTATTTTTATTTGAATTTTAAGGATTTAAAATGGATTAAATGAATAAAATTAAATAAAAAATAGAAAAATTAATGTTTAATCTTGAGATAAATCATGGGACACGTGGGAGGCACGGCAAAGCTGAATCAAGTGGGAAAAGTGGGCCCTTTTGTCAAAAAATGAAGTTTCAAGGATAGTTGACTTTGGCCATTTCACAAAAATTTCCCAACTTCTCCAATGCATATCTTGCTCAATTTTGATCATATGAACATGTTCTTGGACATTTTGGAAAGGTCTTGAAGTCCTCTAACCAATGCCTTTGATCCCATGTCGTTTTGATTTACCAATCGCAAGTTATGGTCTTTGACTTAAAATGCCTTTTTGTTGACTTTTGAAAATAACCTATAATGTTGAAATTGATAACTTTTTGTGAGAGCATTTCTTGGACTTGGAATGTGAAGATGAATTGTAGGAAATGTCCTCCCCTTCAAAATGAGCATTGGATGGGATTTTTATGATGAACCATGAAAAAGTTATGCTTTGGTCAAGTTACAGTTGACTTTTCAGCTGTCCAAAAATAGAAACTTTTGACACCTTGATGATTTTTGAGCCATGCTTGTGGAATCATGATCAAGACTTGATCAAATGATGATTGTGGCTTCATAATAAGATGTTGACCAAAAATTTTGACTTTTGACTGCCAAATGACCATTTTACCCCTGTAGTTGATTGTGAAGCAATTAGGGTTTTTGACTGTGCAACTTGACCTTGTGAGCCTTGAAACTTGACATGTAGGTGCTTGACAATGTATATGAGCATATGGGACTTGATTGAGCCCTTGAAAACCTCAGCTTTATTGCAAGAACCAAAACCCTAATTTGACTGGCTTAGGAGGGTGCTTGACTGTGTAGCCCTTGAGTAGACTTTGAACCATTTGAGGTGATATTTGTCAAAACTTTGAAGAATATGGGAGGGAAAATTTTGGGGTACAACAGTTGCCCCTGTTCAATCTTCTTAGACCTGAAGATGTAGATTGGCTTGCGTGCCTTTCGTGATCCGAAGGTGGAAGATGATTGAACACTAGAGTGCCCAGAAATTTGCACTCACATAGTAGAGTACCAGCAGTGGGATGTCGGGAATGGGCTTACAGATGCCATTTGGAGAGATGATGGATATGAGGATTGGCTTATAGATGCCATCTGGAGATGTGACAGAACCTTGTCGGGAATGGGCTTATAGATGCCATTTGGAGCTGTTGGTAAGTGGATGGGCTTATAGATGCCATCTAGGTGTCGATCGCGTAAGAGATTCCTTAGCGAGAACTTACGTACCTGAGAAAGAAAGATAATTACCTGGCCTGTTACAGGGGTTGATCTTCAAACTCTTCATGTAGACATGCCCTGGCTAGATACAGGAATCGAATCTGGAATTAGTCGTCAACAGATATGCCCTGGCTGGATACAGGAATCGAATCTTCAAACTCTTCAGACATGCCCTGGCTGGATACAGGAATTGAATCTGGAATTAGTTGTCAACAGATATGCCCTGGCTGGATACAGGAATCGAATCTTCAAACTCTTCAGACGTGCCCTGGCTGGATACAGGAATCGAATCTGGAATTAGTCGTCAACAGATATGCCCTGGCTGGATACAGGAATCGAATCTTCAAACTCTTCAGACATGCCCTGGCTAGATACAAGAATCGAATCTGGAATTAGTCGTCAACAGATATGCCCTGGCTGGATACAGGAATCAAATCTTCAAACTCTTCAGACGTGCCCTGGCTGGATAGAGGAATCGAATCTGGAATTAGTCGTCAACAGATATGCCTTGGCTGGATACAGGAATCAAATCTTCAAACTCTTCAGACATGCCCTGGCTGGATATAGGAATCGAATATGGAATTAGTCGTCAACAGATATGCCCTGGCTGGATACAGGAATCGAATCTTCAAACTCTTCAGACGTGCCCTGGCTGGATACAGGAATCGAATTTGGAATTAGTCGTCAACAGATATGCCCTGGCTGGATACAGGAATCGAATCTTCAAACTCTTCAGACATGCCCTGGCTGGATACAGGAATCGAATATGGAATTAGTCATCAGCAGATATGCCCTGGCTGGATACAGGAATCAAATCTTCAAACTCTTCAGACGTGCCCTGGCTGGATACAAGAATCGAATCTGGAATTAGTCGTCAACAGATATGCCCTGGCTGGATACAGGAATCGAATCTTCAAACTCTTCAGACGTGCCCTGGATGGATATAGGAATCTAATCTGGAATTAGTCGTCAACAGATATGCCCTGGCTGGATACAGGAATCGAATCTTCAAACTCTTCAGACGTGCCCTGGCTGGATATAGGAATCGAATCTGGAATTAGTCCTCAACAGATATGCCCTGGCTAGATACAAGAATCGAATCTTCAAACTCTTCAGACGTTCCCTGGTTGGATATAGGAATCGAATCTGGAATTAGTTATCAACAGATATGCCCTGGCTGGATACAGGAATCGAATCTTCAAACTCTTCAGACGTGCCCTGGCTGGATACAGGAATCGAATCTGGAATTTTTTCATGCAGATATGCCCTGGCTAGATACAGGTGTCGAATCTACAAATAATCGATCACAGATATGCCCTGGCTAGATACAGGTATCGAATCCGGAATTGCGACAGTTGATAGTAATCATCTTTGTATTGACCTTTTTCCTGAAAAGGCAAAAACATCAGTTGCATGCAATGTCATGATGTATGAAATGCATGATGTCATGACGTTCTCAAGAATAAATGAGATTGTGTGTTATGATGCGTATGCATGCTATAATGTATGAAGATGTAATATTCATGAATGTATTTTCGTCTGGGAAAATAAATCCTTGACGAATGCCGGGAAGTTGAATCCTGGGCTGATGTTGAAGAGTGAAGTTCTTCATTTCCGCTGGGGATGATGATTGCAAGAACAAACCGGTAGGAGAAGATGACTCAGTTGGGGAATGAACTTATTGGAGAGATACTCTGCGGGGAATTACTCTGTGGGGAGAGATACTTCAATGAGGTTTGATGATAACTCCGCTGGGGATACCGTTGATGAGTTATGTTGGAAGATTTGATGAACTCCGCTGGGGGGATAGGAAGAACTTCGCCGAGGACGATCTTTCCGTGGCAATTAGTTGAGGATAACCCAGTTATAAGCTCTGGTGGGAAATAATCTTTGAATAAAGCCGAGGAGACGCATTCGTACTCTGCAGGGGATAAGCTTCCAGAATCTACTAGGGAGAAGCTTCCTACTGGGGAGATTAATTTAACTTTCTTGGGGAGACTTTTTGGACTGTACTGGGGAATGGCTCCACTGGGGTGTCTGTATTCCGCCAGGGAACAATATTTTATCAAGACTGCCGGGGATGCTTGCTTAGGAACACTATAATGTACTCTTTGTTATAGCAACAACACTATGAACTGCACCCTTTGGGAGTCGTATGTCGACCAATTCATTAAGTTCAACCAGGATCAGGTCAATGTGTCTCTTCCAACTGTGGTCTTGCTTCAGTATGCAAAAGTCAAGGAAGAGGTTTAGTTGGTTTATATGTTTCTATTAGTAGTGCTTTATTTTTAATCACAAACTTGCGTCTTACTTTATTAATGTAGGGAAGTTTCCGCTATCAGTCACAAATACGTACAATGTTACCATGCTCTACCTCGATGCTAATTTTCTTCCAGTTAAAGAGTTTATAGACAGGTACATTTTATGTAATAGTATTTTCTATATTTCTCAGTTGGATTCGTGATATGTTATGTTGGGGGTTTTTAATTTAATTATTCGTGCAACATGCCTAAAGACTGTTTGGTTAGTGTATCTGGACAATTAGGCTCTAATTCTCAGCTTTCGTCGTAAAGCTCTAAAGTACTCATCAAACTCTTGTTCAAAAGTTGCTTTCTAAATCTATTGTTATGTCTATCGCTGACATTATTAAACTTCGTTATGTATTCCCTACTTTTCCATTATTTTAATCTTTTTTTAAGTGTCTTGGCGATGCCTTTTGCCTCATTTACTATTTATGTTATGTGATGTTAACACAAATTATATTTTGTGCTACTGTTGCTGAAACCAAAATTTTGGTAGAATCTCCCTTTGGCTGGTATTATCGTGTCTGCCATCTATGCCCTGCATCGCAAGCGATGATAAACCTCTGTTTGAGTGTGAAGCTAGTCATTCAACTGAGGCAGATATCTTTAGGTATTATTACTTCTCATATGACATATACGTTGTATGTGAAAATTATAATGTCATATTTATGTAAGTATATTTATTATGACCATTATTCCAGATATCGTAGGTATAAGATAGAGATCGAAGTTTTCCACGGTGGGAAAACTTGCAACTTTGTTTTTTGGAACATGGAATGTGAACAACTTTTAGGTTTATTTGTTGCTTATCTACGTCATACCATGATACAAGTTTATTATTTATTTGAGCAGCATAACAAGCGCAGTGTTTACACACACTAATACTCATGGTGTTGCTTCCTTATGTAGGCTAGAATTCATGATCCCCTAGAATTTCCATTGGCACTCAATCAAATGTTGAATTTGGAGATGGATTTTAAAGTTAAGTGGCAGTCGCATTGGAAAAGTTGCTTGGTTGTTATGATCCTAAAAGATGTCCCTTTCATCAAACAACTTAAGGCTTCGTGGGAAACAATTGAGGTATAATTCATCAACACGCCTTTGTTATTTTAGGTTGATTCTTAAATTTCTATTACAAGCTATCTACTAATCCTACTTTGATCATGACACAAAGGCGACATCAAATGTCCTGTCTATAACATTAGAACCGATGCAAGTATTTAGTCACTACACTATGTTCATATTCTTTTACTTTATTAGAGTTGTTTTTATGTTGCTATATGTTACATATTACAAATACTTTTAATTATTTTTAGATTAAAGGGAGTGTTGATGAGGAAAAAGCGGATGTCCATGAGGAGTGTGATTTGGTTACAGTAAGCTACAATGACCTCCCATTGTGTGCATAAATATAATTTGAAATAACTTATATATACTGGTGCATGTAATGCTAAACTTGACTCTAATTTATTATATATTAGGATCTTGAGATTACATCTAAGCATAACCCTGATCTATTAACAGTCACTACTAAAAGATAGTTTCCAGATGGATCAAGTGAATAAAAAACCTTGGAAGGATTGTGTGAAGGAAAACTCTCATCAACCAAGCTTAGGAAGATTATCAAATTGGAGAAGAAGGATTAGTTGTGGTTGTACTTTGTTTTTGTGTCTTGGTTTATGTTATTTTGGTTTTATGTGGACTGTTGCTGTTATTTTGGTTTTGTGTTTATTTTGATTGCTAAGATGGAAATGTATAATTGAACTTATGTTACATTAAGTTATAATAACTTAATGTTAACATATACATTGCTGCATTTGGGTGTTTGGTTTGAATAGTGATGTTTAATTCATCCTCTGTATTTGTTTTAAATAATAGTATTTTGTTGAGTATTTAACAATACTTACATGGTACACAATGGTGAAGTCAGTTTGATTGAAAAAATGTTCCCACAACTTTGGGTACCCATTCATGTATGTTACAAAATTTTTTTCCCTTTCTACCGTATAATTTATTCACAGGTTCCAGATGGATCAACTAAATATAACATAGCTGGGAAGCCTTGTGTTAAGGAGAACTCTCATTAGCCAAGCTTAACAAGATTATCAAGACTTGGAATATCCTTTGATTTGTTGTACCAATACATTGTTTCTCTATCTTGGAAAGTTTATCAAAATACACTATTTGTTCCTAATGGATTACATTTTGATAATAATTATGTTATTTAACATTCACATCATTTGTTATATCTATACGACTATTACCAAATGTTTACGTATCATAATGGTCAATGTATTTATTCTTCTAAATATGTACATACATAACTTTTCCATGTACTATTGTTGGATGGTTGGATAATAATAGGAACTAAGTTAAATTATGGTTGTTGTTTTTATCATTTTGTGTTTCACTAGATCGAACATATCATCATTCACTACAATGGTTTATGTGATACGGTGGGAGAACTGACTTTGGTGTTTTGCGTTTGATTGCAAATGTTGCGGTTAGCAAGAGTCGCCACCGACTTTTCTTTTATCCAAAAGGAAAGTTGAAAAGAACAGGAAAGACCGTTAGAGATATTTTCTTGAGTTCGGGGAGTAGATTATGAAAAGGGAAGGTATTAGCACCCTTTTCATCCGTAGTTATCTACGGGCTCTTAGTTTATTTCTAGGTCACTTGATTTTTGTTTGAATGTGCTTGTGGTGTGGGTTTTGAAAGTATTTTGAAAATGTGACTTTGTAATGGCTCTCGTTTCTATAAGAACGCGTACACAGTGTTATTTCGAAAAATAGCTCAAAGAGGTGTTTGTGGGGTGTATTTTTTGAAAGAGATTTTGAAAAGGTGTCTTCTTTGTAATGGATCTCGTTTCTATAAGAACGCCTATAAAGTTTCGTCTTTTGAAAATGTTTCAAAGAGGTGTTGGTGTATAAAATGTTTTTGTTGTGAGCAAGCGAGCAACTAGGAGTGAATCTACCTACTCAAAAGGTCTTAAATGTTCTTTTCTTCCTCCTTTAGATGTTGCTATCTTACTATTGATTGATAAGAAGCCCCATCGTTGGATGTGAAGGGACGGGCGCGGGACGTTTGTATAGTCATAGAAGGCAACCTATAGGACGTTTTAGCAATGTCGTTTAGGGACTAGATCGTTTACCGAAGGCAACATCGAGGGTCAACAAGGGACTATAATCGTTTATCAAGGGTCTTTGCTAAAATTCCCATGTTCGAGGGACATGACTTTCTGAGGCAACAAGTGAGATTACCCTAAGGGTGCATGTGTGAATAGTGTGTTTGATTGCATGCATTTAGTCTTTGATTTTTGGGTTGTCTATTTATTGTTTTCATGTTTTGCCATACATACCCTAATTACTAACAATATATGAAAGCAATAAAAAAGAGGAAAAGTAAAGTCCTACACTATTACATCATTAAGGGGATGGGGTGTACAAATTTACAAATGGAGATTGTAAGAAATTAAAGTTCTAATTATCTATTACAACCACACTGAAATAATACACAAGAAATGTAAAATGGGTTTGTTTTGTTTAAGCAAAGAAGTTAGTTTACTTAAGAAAATATTTTGATACATTTGTTTTAAAAGAAATAAAATAAAACATGTGAATATGATTTTTTTTTGTTGGTGTTTTTGGTTATTAAAAGCTAAAATAAGATAAATAAGAGAAAAAGGAGTCAGAATCAGCACATTGTTGAAACGAGAAGGAACAGAAGTTCTGACTCTGATACGCTGCAAGAGAGAAAATGTTAGTAGGAAAGTAGATGGTCAGAAGTTTCGGGCCTGGGTACACCAAGTTCTGAGGTTGTTGAAAATAAAGGAAAACCTAGAAGTTCTGATTGTTGAAGGGGTTCAGAAGCTATAGTGTAGCTGGGAACCTAGAAGTTCTAATGTCACTGGCAAATCAGAAGTTCTGGATATTTGAGAGAGTGAGGTGATAATGTTGTTGGGTAAGATTGTCTAGAAGTTATGATTTAGGAATATTTTCTGACAGATGAATGGGTAAAAATGTCAATAAATGAACCTAAAAAGATGCTTCTGGGGTTAGAACCCAGGACCCTTAGTACTAATGTCTTATGTGCACGCTTTCTACCACTGGGGTAGTTGTACATTTGATATTAGAAGTAAAAGCATAAACATGTATATCAAAGTAACCTCTGATGATAAATTCCATCTCTTTCTTCATGCTAATTAGAACATCTGCAACTTAGTCATTTCTCAACAGAACAGAAAACACAAACATAGCAATTATGGCAGATTTCCATCATGGTTTCAGAAACATAAAAAATGTCAAGACTGTAAATCTGAAACAAACATGTATATCAAAGTAACCTCTGATGATAAATTCCATCTCTTTCTTCATGCTAATTAGAACATCTGCAACTTAGTCATTTCTCAACAGAACAGAAAACACAAACATAGCAATTATGGCAGATTTCCATCATGGTTTCAGAAACATAAAAAATGTCAAGACTGTAAATCTGAAACAAACATGTATATGCTAATCCTAGTTTCCTTAAGAAGTTCTGAACCGATGTTCTCCCTACTTAGGCAGACAAATACATGAAACCTCAGAACATGTACAACATCAAAATCAAGATCTCTACACTGTATTTTGGATATATGTGATACGGTGGGAGAACTGACTTGAAGGTTTTGCGTTTGATCGCAAATGTTACGGATAGCAAGAGTCGCCACCGACTTTTCTTTTATCCAAAAGGAAAGGTGAAAAAGCACAGGAAAGACCTTTGAGATTGTTTCTTGGGTTCGGGGGTAGATTATGAAAAGGGAAGGTATTAACACCCTTTTCATCCATGGTTTTCCATGGGCTCTTAGTTGCTTTCTAGATCACTTGCTTTTCATTTGAATGTGTGCTTGTGATGTGGGTTTTGAAAGTATTTTGAAAATGTGACTTTGTAATGGTTCTCGTCTCTATAAGAACGCGTACAAAGTGTTTGTTTGGAAAATAGTTCAAAGATGTGTTTGTAAAATATGTTTTTTGAAAGTGATTTTTAAAAGGTGTCTTTGTAATGATTCTCGTCTCTATAAGAATGCGTACAAAGTGTTGTTTTTCAAAAATGTTTGAAAATGAGAGTGTTGGTGTATAAAATGTTTTAGTTGTGAGCAAGCGAGCAATTTGGAGCAAATCTACCTACTCAAAAGATCTTAGATGTTCTTTTCCTCTTCCTTTAGATGTTGCTATCTTACCATTGATTTGGTAAGAAGCCCCATCGTTTGATGTTAAAGGACGAGTGTGGGACGTTGGTATAGTCATAAAAGGCAACCTATGGAACATTTTAGCAATGTCGTTTTAGGGACTAGATCGTTTACCGGAGGCAACATCAAGGGTCATCGAGGGACTACGATCTTTTATCGAGGGTCTTTTTCTAAAACGCCCATGTTCAAGGGACATGACTATTTTTCAATAGGCCACAAGTGAGACTACCCTAAGGGTGCATGTGTGCAAAGTGAGTTTGATTGCATGCATTTAGTCTTGATTAGGGTGATCTATTTATGGATTTCATATCTTGCCATACATACTGTTGCACCCCAAAATTTGCCCTCTCATGTTTTCCAAAGTCTCCCCCCTGCATGGTTGATCACAAACCCTTGCCTAAGGAAAAAGAAAATTTTTGAGTGGTGCTTTAAGACCTTTCGATTGGCATTCTGAAAGACCTTTCGATTGGCATTCTGAAAGACCCTTCGATTGGCATTCTGAAGGAGCATTTCGATTGGTATTATGAACAAGCACTTCGATTGGCATTCTGAAAGACACTTCGATTGGGACTCTGAATGAGCCTTTCGATTGGCACCCTGGGCCAGGCCTTCGATTGGCATGCCAAGGGATCCTTCAATTTAGCATTGTGTCAAGGCAGCTTCCACAGGCATGTTAGCCATGTCCTTCGATTAGCATGAAACAACACCTTTCGATTGGCCTGTTAACAAAGCCTTTCGATTGGAATTTTAATTAGTACCCTTCGATTGATCTTTGGGCAAGGGCCATTCGAAGGAGGTCATCAAGAGGGCACTCAAATCAAAAGTGTCCAGGTTCATTCAAGAGACATGAATATTTCAAAAAAGGAAAACTTTTAATGTGTCCGTTTCTTGTCTCATGGCATTTAATGGCCTGTTTAATGGCTGTCTCTTGCCATTACTGCACCCTCACACCCCTATAAATACAGAAGCCAGCATACATATCCAACACACAAAACTCTGCAGGAGAACACACGAAAAAACACACAACAGGAGAACAAAAACATTGGATTTACGCTGCCAAAAGTTGTCAACATTTTCAGAGGTGATCCAGGCCAAAGCAACCCTTCAACAAAAGATCAAAACGCCCATAATCCCCAAATCAAAAGTGCCTACATCCAGGAAGCGCCCAAATTAAAAGTCCAATCTGCTGGTAAGAAAGGGTAAACTATCCAACCTCATATTTGCATAACACATTATTACTTGTTGTTACCTTTGATTTGCCATCCTAGACAGGATCGAAAGGCCTGGGTTTGGCGCCCATGTCATGTTCTTCGTTTGCCAACACTTGCTGCAGACATAGCCTGAAGAAACCTAGCAAGCGCAGGATCGAAGGGCCTGGGGTTCAATACCCAGGCCCTGTGTTTTATTTCGCTAACATACTTTTGCAGGTATAACATTCCAGATCGAAGGAGACACCTTCTCTGGATCGAACCCATCAACATGCTGGATCGAAAGAGGCATCTCATTCCTGGATCGAAAGCTGTAGCCTCCATGATCAAAAGACAATCTTCTTCCTTGGATCGAAGGTTACTCACGCCTTGTTGTCTAGCCCAATCGAATGGACCATGACCCTCTCTGGATCGAAGCTTCCATTCCCTCTCTGGGTCGAAACTCCTTTTTTTCCCTGGATCGAAGGATCCCCCCTTGTATTTTATTTTTGTTTTCATTGACATCTTTTTATCTTTTTTTAATTAACATTAAAATCAAAAACCACAAAAAACATTAGGCTAGTTTTTTCTATTAAAATTAACTTTGTTAATTAATATTCTAATCATTTTAACATTTTCTCAAAAAACTAAAATTAAATAGATTTAGATCATTTTCCCAAAATAAAATAAAACAACAAAAAGATTTTATTCTTAGGATTTTTTTTAGAGTTTATGTTCAGTTTCACGCGCGTTTATTTTATTGTAACTGCTTATTGGTTTGTAATAGCTTAACTAAGACTTTTACTTTACTGCTTTTATTCCCCCAATTTTTGGACATGTAAATAATCCCCATCCCCGAAGCCTTGTAATAGCATAGGATTTAAAATTCTCGCACTTTAAATTCCTGTACATATATTAATTGTTTAGATGTATGCTAACTAGGATTGCATGACAAGATTAACTCTTAACTTAAAATCAACAGTAGCTCACCATGACATGCAAAGATAATATAACTGAAAAAACAATACACTTGCACATGCCACTCCTAGGATACACCTCACTTGGTTGCCTCGAGCGTGGTCATTAAGTATAGGATGTTTTAGAGGTCGTCCTTTTGTCCCAAGATCATAAGTTGCCTCGAAATGGTTGCCTCGATAAAAATGATCTAAGACATTAGGATTACCACTAAAGCGTCCTAACGTTGCTTTAGTGACCACACGTCCCCAAAAATCGAATTGACCCGAAAAACTCCAACGACGGTGCTACCTACTCCTCAATAGTGGGATAGCACTGTCTAAAGGACAGTTGCACAGTTTAATTCTTTTTTGAGTAGGTAGATGTTCTTAAGTACTTGCTCTCTTTTAAACAAAACAAAGCTTTTCACACTTAGACTCTCTTCAAAACAACAAACTCTTTTCAAAACCCACAATCACAAAGAAAAGCAAACTTTTGAAAACATAGTGAGCAAGTACCTAAGAGCCCGTGGATAACCACAGATAGAAAGGGTGCTAACACTTTCCCTTTCTATAATCTACCTCCCGAACCCGAGAAACATCTCGAAAAGGATTTTTTTCTGTGCTTTTGTCCTTTCCTTGTTGGATAAAATAAAAGACGGTGACGACTCTTGCTTACCGCGACATTTTGCGAAAACAAACGCAAACACGAACCAACATTAAAAAACAGTCAGTTCTCATTCCCACCGATCACAGAACTGGCGACTCTGTTGGGGAGAAAGAAGTGAGGTGTACCTTAGGACTAGATCACTTGTGTTTTCAATTGTAATGCTTTGTATGCTTTTGATTTTGTGGGCTTGTATTGGAGTTCTATAAATCCTCACCCGGATTTGGGAAACATTCATAGATAGCAATACGTTGTGGAAACTGTGCGGGGTATACCGACACGGTTGAAGCAATAGCTATATTAGTGCGACATATTTGTGAGTACCGATAGCCTTTGAGTCAATCAAAGAGAATATGGGGCCGCTGAGTGATGTCACTAAGCACTAATGACCTAGAACCTTACTTGACCATCTTGGCCTTTTTTAGGGGTAGTGAGATGACCGACTTTGGTGCAGTCCGAAGTTGGTAGATACTCGATACTACACTCATTGAGGATTGTTTTCTTGGAATATTTTGGTTGCTAGTTCAGTGGCTAAACCAAAATGATGAACATAGAAAACAATCCAATGATATTGAGCTCCTTAGAACCCGGTTACTATTTATAGGACAGGTTTTGAGCCAACTAAACTCAAGAGGGTACTTACCTATGAAACCTCGTGCAAGCCTGAAATCTAAGGGCTCTATTGTGTGACTTGTGTGCCTTCAAACTTGAACTACTTGTACATTCTTGTTATCTGACAACATGAGTTCCTTGCAGGTTTTGTTTACAGTCCTTATCCAATAATCTGGATTTACTGCAGGGCTTACTTACATCACCTCACACTTTTGCTTATACGCATATCATACACATCATAACATCATGCCTTAACATTTCCTTAACCATTTCAAGGATCTCAAGGGTCTGTGATGCAGGTTATATGTCCAGCAAGGGGCAATGGGGATTTATTTTCCTCTAGCCAAGGTTGTCTAGAAATCCAAGCACGATAACTTGAGTCAGGGGCTATGACCCACTCGATATGGTGAACTTGACTCTTGAAGAAGGACTCTCAGCAACATGAAGTTCCTTCAATCAAAGCTGCAAGATTCAAATTCTAACAGTTTCTTGTTTACCCCGCGAGATCCTTGAAAACACTGCATACATATATCATACATATCATTGCATAACAGGTCTCCCAATACAGGTCTCTTATCTTCTTTGCTGTTTATTTTAGCAATCATCATGTCTACTGAACCTTCAACTGAGCAAGCTATCAAGGCCCTCCAGGCCCAGAATGCCCAGTTTCAAGAGTTGTTCATGAATCTAGCTAAGGGTCAGCAGGACCTGAAGACCCTGATTCTGAAAGAGAGGAAGAAGAAGAAAAAGAGGACCATCCTGTTCAACATTGGACGCAGGTTTGGAAACGGGCTGCAAAACGAAGTTGACCTGACCACCTCATATGGAGGGAAAGATAGTCCACAAGAAAGGAGGGCTCCTAGCCCTGAAGTCTCCGAAAACGAGACGGACTATGATGAAGAACAGTATCCTCCTGCTGAGGATAAGTACAAACAGCTGGAAGACCGTTTGAACGCTATGGAGACACAGAAGGTGCCCGGTCTAGAATTCGGAGATCTAGGTCTATCCTCTGGGGTGGTGATTCCCCATAAGTTCAAGGCACCTGCCTTTGCCAAGTACGACGGAGCTTCCTGTCCAAAGCTACACCTCCGGTCATATGTGAGGAAGATTCAACCCTATATTGCTGATAGAAATCTTTGGGTTCATTTCTTTCAAGATAGTCTGTCAGGGACTCAACTTGAATGGTTCTGTCAACTAGAAGGAGCTAACATCCGCAACTGGGAGGACCTTACTGCTACTTTTTATAAGCAATACCAGTATAATGCCGACCTTGCTCCCACGCGTACTCAGCTTCAGGGTATGTCTATGGGTACAGGAGAAGGCTTTAAGGACTACGCTCAAAAGTGGAGAGATCTTGCCGGAAGATTCCAACCCCCTCTGTCTGACAGAGAGTTGGTGGATATGTTTCTTGGGACTTTGTCTGGTCCCTTTTTCAATCATTTGATCGACAACTCGTCAGTGGGTTTCACCGAACTAATTCTGACCGGCGAAAGGGTCGAAGCTGGCATCAAAAGTGGAAATATTCAAGAAGCTACACCTTCTGATGCTCAGAAAAGGCCCTACAATGGGAAGAAAGAGTCTAATGCTGTGTACAGTCAAAAGGGTCGCCATGACCAACACGTAGGGGCAGTCTGGATCTCTGGTTCTGTGTCACACCGACAACAACAAAGGGGAAACCAACGAAGGCCAGACGCGCCTAAAAGACAATATACTGAGATCAACATGTCACTAGCTCAAGCGCTACAACACATGTTGAAGAAAGAGCTGATTACATTAAAGGCTCCTCATCCGAACCCTACGACTTCTTCTCCTAACTACAACCCGGATGCAAGATGTGGTTATCATTGTGGTAGCCCAGAGCATGACACAAACAACTGTTGGGCTCTGAAGAACAAGGTCCAAGACATGATTGATGCCAAGGAGATCGAGTTTGACCCTCCGGAGACTCTAGCATAATCACTGCTCCTTTGACGAATCATTGAAAGCTTTTGTTCATTTGAATTTTCAAGTTGTAATCTCTTTGTTATTCAAACAATTATCTATTAATGCCAAACTTTGTTTCATTAATGCATTGCATATGTCTGTCTTGATTTGATCCAACTATTTTCATTACATTTAAACTATGCTTTTTTTATGACATTCAACTCTTGCTAAAAGTTACAAGCCTTTAGAGGGAGGATGACGAAACAATGCCATAATCTCATACAATATGCTTTTGGACAGACCTTGCTGACGATGTACAGGAATTTCTTTCAAATCCTAAACACTGGAGTTATAAGGAAGATAATCCCTACTCAACCCCTTCGAGCCAAAGAAGTAGGATTTTTCTGTTTTAAACACAAATTGAAACCTTTGATTAAACCTGGGGCAGGGTAGTCTTTCAGTTAATTCAAAAGATGTGCATCGAAGTCGCAAACTCTCAGTTCATAATACAACGAACGACATCAAAAACATTCCTCTGGAATCAAAAGACAGTGGTGGTTCTTTATCTCATAGGCAGCCAATCTCTCAAAAGAGAAAAGCCCACTGAGCCAAAACCTATAAAGGAGGTTGGGGCATCCCGCTGACTGTAATCTCGAAAACAGGAACAGTCAGGCAAAAGTTAGGGATAACAAATCAAAAGAACGAGGTCGCTACAAATCCTCAACAACATGAAAAATGTTGCAAAAATGTCTGCCTTCCAACAAATTCAACTTGTCTGAACCATCACCAAAACGTCATTCCAGACTCAATTGGAGTTCAAACGCACAATTAACTGAGTTTAGGATTGAAGAACATCACGAAGAGCGGGTGGGTACAAATATACTTTGAGCCTTTATCCTTTGTTTCTTAGACCGTGAACCAAGCCACGTTACAACCCTTCAAAAGTCCTAACTGAAGCATGGGTTAGTTCAAAAGCATACTGTTACAAAAGGTATCCTGACTCCTGTAAGGCTTAGCCGTAAATCTTGTGTTGATTTTGTCTTATAAAAAGTTTTCTGCTAAAAAACGTGTTTTTCAAAACTTCGAGACAAGCATAAACTTTGCATTATTTGAATATCACTGTTTGCATTTGGCTATTAGTTTGACAGCGGAGAAATTCACACAACGAATATCCGATGAACAAAAACCCTCTCAGTGAACAAAATCACTTCAAAAAGGATGACACTTCCATTGACAAATCTCCTATCAACAAGGGGGCATGACACATCACTATCCAGCACGCCTGGGGCAGTCAAGTCAAGATTCAAGCAATCTCTCAAGATGCCAAATAGCCAGGGGAAGATCTCCATCTGAATCACTTGGGGAATTGAACATGAATTCCGGCAACGAATCTTGCATGATCAAACATCTTCTGGTAGTATGGCAACACAACACTACCGACAGTGACATCTCCCTACACTCTGAGAGCATGGACATAGTCAAAAAAGTACTACGCACAATCAAAGACCCGCTAGGTCGACTGGCCTAGGCAAAAATAAGGGCTTCCCGGCGAACCAAAAGGGTTCGGGCAAAAATTAGGGATAAAAATGAAAATTTTGTACACCCGGCAAGTCGAAAACCTGAAAAGGCGGCTTGGGCAAAAAAGGGTATCCCGATGGACTGAAAACCTGAAAAGGCGGTCCAGGAAAAAATTAGGGATCAAAGCGTACGACTATGTCCCGTCATCTCGTCACTTACCTACCAGAAGAAGATTTGTCATTTCAATCAAAAGAGACCAAGCACCTCATAGGTTGGGATAATACTCGATCCATAAAGCCTCCGCATGCACCTTCTCCCGTAGAAACAGGGGCAATAAGAATTGTCCGAACTGTACAGTCGCTCTATCCACCGGGTACAAGGTAGATTCAGTTGAAGAATATGGCTAAGATACCTTCACTCCCCGCAGAGTAAGACAGTAATGGTAGCTCTCCCCACTGAGACTCACAACCATGGATGAATCAGCCATACTCTCCCCCAAGAAGAGTTAGTCTACCATCAGCCCTAAAAAGGTCGAGTATCCCTAGAAGGTCTTAATATTCCCCAACGGAGTATAAAGGCATTCTCCAGCAAGCGTAAGAGCATCCCCGGCAGTCTTAATATTCCTCAACAGAGTATAAGAATGTTTCCCGGAGGAATACAAGATACCCCCAGTGGAGCCATTTCCCCAGCGCAGTCTAAGAAAGCTTCCCCAATGGAGTTGAATCATCTTCCCTAGTAGATTCTGGAAGCTTGTCCCCTGCAGAATACAAATGTATCTCCCCAGCCAAATTCAGAAGGTTATCCTCACAAGAGTCTAACTGGGTTATCCTCAGCAAGTTGCAACTGAAAGATCATCCCCAACGAAGTTCTTTCTTTCCCCAAGCAGGACTTCTATCCTCAACAGATTCAATATCAGCAACAATGGTAATCAATCCCCAGCGAAGTTCATCATCAAAATACCCAACAAAGCTTATCAACAGATTCCCCAGCGGAATTATCATTAAAATCATCAACGGAACATCTCTCCCCCACAGAGTATTCCCCCGCAGAGTAATCTCTTCACCGTGTTTATTCCCCAACGGAGTTCCTCTCTCCTACAGGTTTATTCTCACAATCATCTTCGTTCATCATCCCCAGCGGAAACGAAGAACTCAACTATATTCTCCAGAAGCTCCGGGATTTATTTTCCCCAGCTAAAAACATCACATCTTCATGACATGCATACGCATCATACAACACAAATCTCATTTATTTTGAGAACATCATGACATCATGCATTTCATACATCATGACATTGCATACAGCTAACGTTTTACCTTTTTCAGGAAAAGGTCAATCAAAAGATGGCTACCATCAACCTTTTCAAGTTCCAGATCAATACTTGTAGCAAGCCAGGAAAATATCTGTGGACGACTGATTGTAGATTGATACCTGTAACAAGCCAGGAAAATTATCTACATGAAGAGATTGAAGATTAACACCTGTAACAAGCCAGGAAGATCTTTCTTTCTCAGGTCAGAGATCAATACCTGAAACCAGCCAGGACAGCTATCTCCTCGACCAACCTTTTCAAGTTCCAGATTAATACCTGTAGCAAGCCAGGAAAATATCTATGGACGACTGATTGTGGATTAATACATGTAACAAGCCAGGAAAATTATCTACATGATGAAATTGAAGATTAATACCTGTAACAAGCCAGGAATACCTTTCTTTCTCAGGTTAAAGATTAATACCTGTAACAAGCCAGGAAGACCTTTCTTTCTCAGGTTAGAGATTAATACCTGAAACCAGCCAGGACAGATATCTCTTTTCAGGTCCCAGTTTAATACCTGTAGCAAGCCAAGAAAATATCTGTGGACGACGGATTATAGATTAATACCTGTAACAAGCCAGGAAAATTATCTACATGATGAGATTGAAGATTAATACCTGTAACAAGCCAGGAAGACCTTTCTTTCTCAGGTTAGAGATTAATATCTGAAACCAGCCAGGACAGATATCTCTTTTCAGGTCCCAGTTTAATACCTGTAGCAAGCCCGGAAAATATCTGTGGACGACTGATTGTAGATTAATACCTGTAACAAGCCAGGAAAATTATCTACATGAAGAGATTGAAGATTAATACTTGGAACCAGACAGGACGAGTACTATAACCTCAACGGTATACTCCATTGAGCACGAGACAATTCCTAGATCTTGATGAAGATGTTTCCCTACGTCATAGTGTGGACGAGTACTATAACCTCAACGGTATACTCCATTGAGCACGAGTCAGTTCCTAGATCTTGATGTTATCCTCTGTCATAGTGTGGACGAGTTCTATAACCTCAACGGTATTCTCCCTGGGGGCACGAGACAGTTCCTAGATCTTGATGAAGATGTTTCCCTACGTCATAGTATGGACGGGTACTATAACCTCAACGGTATACTCCTTTGATCACGAGTCAGTTCCTAGATCTTAATGTTTTCCTCCGTCATAGTGTGGACAAGTTTTATAACCTCAGCGGTATACTCCCGGTGGGCACGAGATAGTTCCTAGATCTTGATGAAGATGTTTCCCCCCAATTGAATTATGAACAGGTTCTTAAAACTCAGTTGAAGCATTCTCTCAGTTGAAGTACAGGCAGGTTCCTAAGTCTCAACAAAGTTAGACTTCCCCAGTGGAATCTTCTACAACAACAGGTATGCAAGTTCTCGCTAAGGAATCTCTTATGCGATCGACACTCCTGCAGATGGCATCTATAAGCCCATCCTCCTACCAACAATCTCCAAATGGCATCTGTAAGCCCATTCCCGACATCACAATGCTGATACCACACCATGCGAGTGCAAATTTCTGGGCACTCTAGTGTTCAATTATCTTCCACCTTCGGATCACGAAAGGCACGCAAGCCAATCTACATCCTCAGGTTTAAGAAAATTGAACAGGGGAAACTGTTGCACCCTAAAATTTTCCCTCTCATGTTTTCCAAAGTCTTCCTCCTGCATGGTTGATCACAAACCCTTGCCTAAGGAAAAAGAAAATTTTTGAGTGGTGCTTTAAGACCTTTCGATTGGCATTCTGAAAGACCTCTCGATTAGAATTCTGAAAGACCATTCGATTGGCATTCTGAAAGACCCTTCGATTGACATTCTGAAAGACCCTTCGATTGGCATTCTGAAGGAGCACTTCGATTGGCATTCTGAAAGACCCTTCGATTGGCATTCTGAAGGAGCATTTCGATTGGTATTATGAACAAGCACTTCGATTGGCATTCTGAAAGACCCTTCGATTGGGACTCTGAATGAGCCTTTCGATTGGCACCCTGGGCCAGGCCTTCGATTGGCATGCCAAGGGATCCTTTGATTTAGCATTGTGTCAAGGCAGCTTCCACAGGCATGTTAGCCGTGTCCTTCGATTAGCATGAAACAGCACCTTTCGATTGGCCTGTTAACAAAGCCTTTCGATTGGAATTTTAATTAGTACCCTTCGATTGATCTTTGGGCAAAGGCCATTCGAAGGAGGTCATCAAGAGGGCACTCAAATCAAAAGTGTCCAGGTTCATTCAAGAGACATGAATATTTCAAAAAAGGAAAACTTTTAATGTGTCAGTTTCTTGTCTCATGGCATTTAATGGCCTGTTTAATGGCTGTCTCTTGCCATTACTGCACCCTCACACCCCTATAAATACAGAGGCCAGCATACATATCCAACACACAAAACTCTGCAGGAGAACACACGAAAAACACACAACAGGAGAACAAAAACATTGGAGTTACGCTGCCAAAAGTTGTCAACATTTTCAGAGGTGATCCAGGCCAAAGCAACCCTTCAACAAAAGATCACAACGCCCATAAGCCCCAAATCAAAAGTGCCTACATCCAGGAAGTGCCCAAATTAAAAGTCCAATCTGCTGGTAAGAAAGGGTAAACTATCCAACCTCATATTTGCATAACACATTATTACTTGTTGTTACCTTTGATTTGCCATCCTAGACAGGATCGAAAGGCCTGGGTTTGGCGCCCAGGTCATGTTCTTCGTTTGCCAACACTTGCTGCAGACATAGCCTGAAGAAACCCAGCAAGCGCAGGATCGAAGGGCCTGGGGTTCAATACCCAGGCCCTGTGTTTTATTTCGCTAACATACTTTTGCAGGTATACCATTCCAGATCGAAGGAGACACCTTCTCTGGATCGAACCCATCAGCATGCTGGATCGAAAGAGGCATCTCATTCCTGGATCGAAAGTCGTGGCCTCCATGATCAAAAGACAATCTTCTTCCCTGGATCGAAGGCTACTCACGCCTTGCTGTCTGGCCCAATCGAAAGGACCATGACCCTCTCTGGATCGAAGCTTCCATTCCCTCTCTGGGTCGAAACTCCTTTTTTTCCCTGGATCGAAGGATCCCCCCTTGTATTTTATTTTTGTTTTCATTGACATCTTTTTATCTTTTTTTAATTAACATTAAAATCAAAAACCACAAAAAACATTAGGCTAGTTTTTTCTATTAAAATTAACTTTGTTAATTAATCTTCTAATCATTTTAACATTTTCTCAAAAAACTAAAATTAAATAGATTTAGATCATTTTCCCAAAATAAAATAAAACAACAAAAAGATTTTATTCTTAGGATTTTTTTTAGAGTTTATGTTCAGTTTCACGCGCGTTTATTTTATTGTAACTGCTTATTGGTTTGTAATAGCTTAACTAATACTTTTACTTTACTACTTTTATTCCCCCAATTTTTGGACATGTAAATAATCCCCATCCCCGAAGCCTTGTAATAGCGTAGGATTTACAATTCTCGTACTTTAAATTCCTGTACATATATTAACTGTTTAGATGTATGCTAACTAGGATTGCATGACAAGATTAACTCTTAACTTAAAATCAACAGTAGCTCACCATGGCATGCAAAGATAATATAACTGAAAAAACAATACACTTGCACATGCCACTCCTAGGATACACCTCACTTGGTTGCCTCGAGCGTGGTCATTAAGTATAAGATGATTTAGAGGTCGTCCTTTTGTCCCAAGATCATAAGTTGCCTCGAAATGGTTGCCTCGATAAAAATGATCTAAGACATTAGGATTACCACTAAAGCGTCCTAACGTTGCTTTAGTGACCACACGTCCCCAAAAATCGAATTGACCCAAAAAACTCCAACGACGGTGCTACCTACTCCTCAATAGTGGGATAACACTGTCTAAAGGACAGTTGCACAGTTTAATTCTTTTTTGAGTAGGTAGATGTTCTTAAGTACTTGCTCTCTTTTAAACAAAACAAAACTTTTCGCACTCACACTCTCTTCAAAACAACAAACTCTTTTCAAAACCCACAATCACAAAGAAAAGCAAACTTTTGAAAACATAGTTAGCAAGTACCTAAGAGCCTGTGGATAACCACGGATAGAAAGGGTGCTAACACCTTCCCTTTCTATAATCTACCTCCTGAACCCGAGAAACATCTCGAAAAGGAATTTTTCTGTGCTTTTGTCCTTTCCTTGTTGGATAAAATAAAAGACGGTGGCGACTCTTGCTTACCGCGACATTTTGTAAAAACAAACACAAACACGAACCAGCATTAAAAAACAGCCAGTTCTCATTCCCACTGATCACACATACCCTAGTTACTAATAATATATGAAAGCAATGAAAGTGCGGAAAATAAAGATTCTACGCTATTACAATCATTAGGGGGATGGGGTGTACAAATTTACGAATGGGGGTTTGCAAGAAAATAAATCCTAATTGCTTATTACAACCATATTGAAATGATAAAGGAAGAAAGAAAAAGGACTTGTTTAAAAAAGGTTTTTTGTCTTAAAAAATAAATTAATTAGTAAAAGGAAAATATTTTTATGTCCTTTTTTATGTTGATAAAAAAAGTATTAATATTAAAAGTGGTAAAAAGGAAAATAAATGAAAGATAGAAATAGCGTGCTGCTGCGAGCAAAACAACAAGGATCAGAAGTTCTGAAGCCAGACACGTGGTAACTCAAAGAAACGTCAGTGGGCATCAGAAGTTCTGATTGGTAAACTCTGAGGTCCTACAAGAAACGTTAGAGGGAAAACACAGAAATTCTGGGTGGTATTCAGACAGTGGGCCAAAAGTCAGAAGCTCTGCGTTACGCTAAAACAGTGAGTAAGCATTAGAAATTCAGCATATTGTCAGCATGTGAAAATCAGAAACTTTGAGTGTTTAAAACAGCGAGTGGAAGTATCAGAAGTTCAGCGTGCTTAACAATAAGGAGAACTCAGAAGTTTTGTGCTATGCTAAACAGTGAGTGAGCCTCAGAAGTTCTATGTGTTAAATAAGTGAGTGGAAACATCAGAAATTTTGTGTCATATTTCAACTCTTTTCTCATATTAATCAACCATCAACAGCTTATTCAGTTCTTAATCAAACCACAAATCAGAGGGATAAGAGCACAACAGTTTATAGAAGTTCTAATCCTACTCCTAAGCCTATCCTTAATCAAGAAATTTTGATCCATAGTTTTTCTATTCATGCAATGATATAGACAACACCAATACTATGATATTTATATGTTTTAATGATGTTCTGAATGAAAAGATGTAGAGTTAGAAAGACTTACCTTGAACCTGGAATGTGTGTTTGGAATTTGGATTGCTGCCTTTAGATGTTCTGAGTCATCAAGAGCAACGAAAGAGGAAATGCCAAGCTCTTTGATTCAAAAGGAAGAACAAAGGTTTGGTTTTCTGTTTGGGATTTCTGGATTTTTATGAAAGGGTTCCACAGATTTTTTTTCTCTCTTTTGATGATTCCCTCTCTCCAAAAGCCAGCCCCTTGAACGTGTGACGGAGCATATTATTTATAGGTGGGTTTGCTGTGTTTTTTTTTGGGGGGGGGGGGGGGGAACAAATGGGATTCAAACCTTTATGGTATACTGTTCCATTGCTTTTTAATCACAGTTTTCGTATTCTAATTTGATGCAAATATGGGGTTTGAGAAAGTGCAGGCATGGACTGGGTCAGAAGCTGATTGCAGGACTGTGATGTAGTAGGGCGGCAGGTTACTTAAACGAGGTCTTGGGATTTGGTAATATTCTAATCGCAGAAGATCAGAAATGTAACCTCCAAATGTTGAAGGGGCATGTTCTGACCGAAGCGTTGAACATAGCCTTCATATGCTGAAGAATCATGTTCTGACTGAAGCATCATGTTCTGACCAAAGAGCATCGCTTCTACATGTTCTGATTGAAGCGTCATGTTCTGAACCGTGTTTACAACTTCTGACTACACTTGCATATAGGCTGGCTCAGAAGTTCTGAAGTATCATATTCTCTAGACACTTAGAAAATTTTCTAAATGTTTAGAAAATTTGATTTTTTCAAAGTAACTTCTGATTTTTGATGAACCAATTTCATGCCTTAATGAAATATGATTCTTGGAACTTGATTTGGATTCAAAAGTCATAGTTTGACTCCTTTGGTGTGCAAATGACCATTTTACCCTTGTGAATGATTTTCTTGGAAAATTTGTAATTCAAGATTTGCAATTGGATGAAAGCAAACCTGAGGATCCAGGTTGATCCTTTGAGAAATGAGAGGGAAAATTTTGGGGTACAACAGTGGCCCCTGTTCAATCTTCTTAAGCCTGAGGATGTAGATTGGCTGGTCTGCCTTTCGTGATCTGAAGGTGGAAGATGATTGAACACTAGAGTACCCAAAAATTTGCACTTGCATGCAGGATTGCTGATTGGTGATGTCGAAAATGGGCTTAAAGATAGTATACGAAAAAGATCGATTGTGTAAGAGATTCCTTGGCGATAATTCCTGTACCTCCTATTGAGGGGGACTTTGTCGGGGAATGTTGATTTATGCCCTGGGAAGTAAAACCTAGGAGCTTCGGTTGTCTGTAACTCTACTGGGGAATTAACTCTTGATTGAGGGGTGAAAATAGAATGTATACCTGGCCAGTGTCCAGGGTGTACAGTGACTTACTGGGGAAATGTGAAATCGATCGTATTTGGTCGAGTCCTGGCCTTACAGTGTTGTAAACTATTGTTTGGAGATAAGGGAGAAGGAACCTGGATAGTAGGGTTTGGTGAAGGAACCTGGGTAGTAGGGTTACTTTGAAATGAAAGCCTGGATAGTAGGGCTTGGTGAAGGAACCTTGGTAGTAGGGTTACTTTGAAATGAAAATCTGGATAGTAGGGCTTGGTGAAGGAACCTGGGTAGTAGGGTTACTTCGAAATGAAAGCCTGGATAGTAGGGCTTGGTGAAGGATCCTGGTAGTAGGGTTACTTCGAGATGAAAGCCTGGATAGTAGGGCTTGGTGAAGGAACCTGGTAGTAGGGTTACTTCGAGATGAAATCCTGGATAGTAGGGCTTGGTGAAGGAACCTGGGTAGTAGGGTTACTTCGAGATGAAAGCCTGGATAGTAGGGCTTGGTGAAGGAACCTGGGTAGTAGGGTTACTTCGAGATAAAATCCTGGATAGTAGGTGTGATCGGTGGAAATAGAACTGACTGTTTTTAAGCTGGTTCGTGAAATGTCGCGGTAAGCAAGAGTCGCCACCGTCTTTTATGCTCTCCAACATGGAAAGGACAAAAGCACAGCAAAATTCCTTTTTTGAGATATTTCTCGGTTCGGGAGGTAGATTTATAGAAAGGGAAGGTGTTAGCACCCTTTCTATCCATGGTTATCCATGGGCTCTTAGGTACTTGCTCTTATGTTTTCAAAAATTGTTTGCTTTTCAAGTGTATGTGGGTTTGGAAAAAGTTTCGTTTGAAAAATTTCTAGGTAACTCTTGTATCAGTCCTCAAGAGTGTATGAAATATTTGTTTGAAAACCTTTTGAAAGTGTAGGTGCGAAAAGATGTTTTTGTTTTTTTGAAAGAGCAAGTACCCAGGAGAAATCTACCTACTCTAAGGAATTAGGCTGTGTAAGAGTCATTTAGATAGTGCCATCCCACCATTGAGAGGTAGGTAGCACCATCGTTGGAGGTATTCGGGTCAATTCGATTATTAGGGACATGTGTGGTCACCAAAGCAATAGTAGGACACCTTAGCGATAACCCTAATGTCCTAGATCCTTTTTATCCGAGGCAACCGTTTCGAGGCAACTGGATCTTTAGACAGGAGGGCAACCTCTAAAACACCCTATACTTGACGACCACGTCGAGGCAACCAGTGAGGCGTACCTTAGGAGTGGCATGTGCATGTGTGTTGTTTTTCAGTTTATGTTTATCTTTGAACATGCATTTGTGAGCTACGGATTGATTTTATTTGTCAGGCAATCTTGTCATGCATAATTAACAGTTAAGAGTGCGGAAAATAAAGTGCGGAAAGGTAAATCTACGCTATTACAAGGCGCGGGTCTATACATCGCCAAAAACAAAACCCGTTTGGAAAATAAATACAAGAAAAGTAAAGAAAGCAGTAAAAGACCTAATTAACTATTACATCCTCGGAAACAGATACATAAATTTAAAGCGCGAAAGAAATTAAATCGGGAATGTCCTAGGGTTTTGACCCTTTTTGAGAAAAGAAAGTAATTTGTCCTTTTTTGCAATTAAATTAAATGTTAAACCTAAACCTAATTAATTAATTAATTAAAAGAAAAATGTTTTTTATGTTTTAATGAAATAAAATAAAAAGAAATAAAAAGTCAAAAGTTAGAAAAAACCTAAGTCTAAGTTTATTTTATTTATTATGAAAAAAGATTAAAGTTAACCTAATTTAACTAAATTTATTAATTTACATTTTTATTTACAAAAATAATAATTAATAGTAAAAATAATAAATAATAAAAATATTTACATCTTTTGATCATCTGAATTTATTATAAAAAATAATTTGTTAGTTAATAATAATAATAATAATTATAATTAAAAGAAAACAAAAAGAAAGAAAATAAAAGAGAAAATAGAAACCAGGGGGGTTGATGGACCCTTTAGGAGGTGGATTAGGAAATTGTTGGCCCATTAACTCAAACCTGCGTTGACTTCTGGGATTTGCTGAGCGTTTATTGACCAGGGAACATGGTGTTCAGCGTTTCATAGCCATTGGATTGCTGTTGAAGGACACATGGCATCTGGGAACGTGGGAGCCCATGGTGGAACGCCTTTGAATATCCTGCATATGAACATGTTTGAAAAAATATTAACAAGCGTTTGGGGGACCTGGGAATCGATCCCAGGTCCCAATGATGAACGTCCACCTCACTGACCACTAGGCCATCATGTTGCATTTGATATAATATTAACAATTGAAAATAATATAAAAAACAATCATATACTGGAGAGAGAAAACAAAATAGCGTGCGCGTTTGAATGATCCAATGACATTGCACCACGTCTTGTCTTCTTCCCCAGATTCCCTGTAAAATAAAAACAATTAGCGGGGGTTTTTAACCCCCACAAAATAGGACAAGGGAAAATAGCGAATAGGTCCCTGGGTTATATAAATTCATCGCGAGGGTTGTTTTAGCTTCGTCTGGTGCTCACGAATACAACCATATGTATCTCAAGGTCTGATTTTTCTTGTGCTGGAAATCCCCAATTCGAGACCTTAAGAACCCTAAAAATCTTCAATGGTGATTCACGGTTCTGTACATGATAATGTAATTAACCAATACCAAAAGCTTTGTAAAGGTTTAAGCAATGCAAATCAATGATTAGAATATGTTAATTATGTATAAATCATGAGTTACGATTATGGAAAAGTTATTCAAACCGTGAAACTGTTATGGCGTGTTTCTTGAGCTTTATGGCTTGGCCTTGATTGCAATAGGTTCCTTACACCTCCAGCAACGTATTGGAAACAATAAAAGGCTTTGAATGGTGTTGGAACTTGGAAAACAAATTTCAAGTTTTCTTTGAATTTTTTGAATATGGTTCTGGCCCTTTGCAGCAGCTTGCCCGTGTGCCTCATTAGGTTTAGGTTCAATACATATAGAGGACTGAATTAGGTTAAATCTTTGGGCAAATGATCCATGGAATTATGATTTCAATATTTGATTTTCAATCAAATCTTTTTGCATATTTTTGATTGAAAAACCTTACCAAAATTGGATATTCTTGTCTCTTTGATTGGCACACGAAATCTCCAGCTCATATTGGTCATATTTGCTTCATGAAAATATTGCAAAACCCTATTTTGATATTTTCCTACAATTAAATGAATTAAATGAATTAATAATCAATTAAAAATCCAAATAATTAATAAAAATAAGAAAATAGTTCAATTTAATCTCAATGGGTCGTGCATAAGCCTTGGGTAAAGATTCAAGAAGGAATTTGGGGCCCATTAGCAAAAACAAGGTGTTTTAGGCAAAGTTGACTTTTGCAAATTCCCAAAAATTTCCCAACTTCTCCAATGCATATCTTGCTCAATTTTGATCATATGAACATGTTCTTGGACATTTTGGAAAGGTCTTGAAGTCCTCTAACCAATTCCTTTGGTCCCATGTCATTTGGATTTACCAATATCAAGTTATGTTCTTTGACTTAAAGTGCCTTTTTGTTGACTTTTGAAATTGACCTATAATGTAGAAATTGATAACTTTTTGTGAGAGCATTTCTTGGACTTGGAATGTGAAGATGAGTTGTAGGAAATGTCATCCCCTTAAAAATGAGCATTGGATGGGGTTTTTCTGATGAACCATGAAAAAGTTATGCCTTGGTCAAGTTACAGTTGACTTTTCAACTGTCCAAAAATAGTAACTTTTGCATCCTTGATGATTTTTGAGCCCTGGTTGTGGAATCATGATCAAGACTTGATCAAATTATTATTGTGGACTCAAAATAAGATGTTGACCAAAAAATCTGACTTTTGACTGTAAAATGACCATTTTTCCCCTGCAGTTGATTATGAAGCAAATGGGGCTTTTGACTGTGCAAATTGACCCTGTGAGCCTTGAGACTTGATATGTAGATGCTTGACAATATATATAGGCCTATGAGACTTGATTGAGCCCTTGAAAACCTCAACTTCCTTGCAAGAAACAAAACCCTAATTTTGACTGGCTTAGGAGATGGTTTGACTGTGCAACCCTTGAGAAATCTTGAGCCATTTGAATATGATTCTTGTTAAATCTTGGAGAATATGGGAGGGCAAATTTTGGGGTACGACAGTAGGGCTTGGTGAAGGAACCTGGGTAGTAGGGTTACTTCGAGATAAAAGTCTGGATAGTAGGGCTTGGTGAAGGAACCTGGGTAGTAGGGTTACTTCGAGATGAAAGCCTGGATAGTAGGGCTTGGTGAAGGAACCTGGGTAGTAGGGTTACTTTGAAATGAAAGCCTGGATAGTAGGGCTTGGTGAAGGAACCTGGGTAGTAGGGTTACTTCGAGATGAAAGCCTGGATAGTAGGGCTTACTCCGCTTGATCATGTAGATTAGTTGACCCGTTTGATTTTGAGAACTAAGTTTCCATTAGTTGTCTGTAGATGTGATTTGTACAACTGCTGGATTCATTGAATCTAATCACATTTTCCTGAAAAGATATCAGAGTTAGTTACATGCGATACATGAAATGCAGGGTGAGATGATGTTCTCAAAATAAATGATATTATGTATATGTGATATGTGCGTGCATGTCATGATGTATGAACACGAGATGCTAGTTGTGACACATCCGAATCTGGGAAAATAAATCCCTGACCGCTGCTGGAGAATAAATATTATGTCAAGATGAGATGCTGGAGGACAAATCTGCGGGGACCAACTTAGAGGAAGAGATACTCTATTGGTAGACCTGCTGACCTGGAGGAATAAACTCAGTTGGGGATGAAATTCCGTTGCTGGAGATGTTGAGCTCCTGTTGGAGATTGAGCTTTCGTACCCAGAGAAATAGACCCTGCTTAGGGAGATAAAAATTACTGACTCGCATGCGATTATGAACCTTGGCTGGGGAAAGTTATGCCCCGTGTTTGGGAAAGCTTACATCAAATTCCTTCGGATACTCTTACTCTATGGGGAGTGTATGTACCAACAATTATATTTCCAAGCTGGCTCTATCCCGGTACCTGCTGGGCAGAGTAACCGTAGGGTTTGGCACTTCTTGTTTTTCTCTGTTTCTAGAATTACGAGTATTTGTCTTTTGTTTCTTATGTAAATATTTATGAGCAACAATTATTTTCAAATGCATATATCAAGAATAAATTAATGGACTTTATTGCAAAACAAAATAGAAAAAGAAAAACAAACTGAAGTTTCTTGTGAAATAACTTGTATTGATTTTTGAACTTGGCCTGTAATAGGCGTTTTGTACAAAGAGGTTGACGTCTTAGTAAGAGAACGACTCCAAAAGATAGAATTTATACAATTTGTGTAAAAGGAAGAAAAACAGCTATGTGAAACAACCCCATTGGGTTCCAACTCTGCTATTGCCTTTATGTCTTCAGGCATCTCATCACTTTGCTTCTTGGCCGAAGGTTTATCAGATTGGTTGGCGCCGCCCGAGGTTGATAATCGATGCTGAAGTTTGTTCGCCAAATGATCCAATGAGACATAATGGTACGCTTTATATCCCTAACTTTTGCATGGACCACCCTTTCGGGTTTTCAATCCACCGGGATACCCCTTTTTTCCCAAGCCGCCCTTTCGGGTTTTCGACTTGCCGGGTGTACAGATTTTTTCATTTTCATCCCTTAATTTTGCCCGAACCCTTTTGGTTCGCCGGGAAGCCCTTATTTCTTCCTAAGCCAGTCAACCTAGTGGGTCTTTTAGTTAGGTGTAGTATCTTTTCACTATGTCTGCATTGACAGGGTGAGGAAGGTCGTCACCATCCATGGTGGTTAGAATCATAGCTCCTCCCGAGAAAATGTTTTTAACCATGAATGGCCCTTTGTACGTGGGGGTCCATTTTCCCCTGGGATCACCTTACGGCAGTATGATGCGTTTGATTACTAGATCCCCACCTTGATAATCTTGACGCCTGACTTTCTTGTTAAAAGCCTTGATCATTCGCTTTTGATACGTCTGACCATGGCAGGTAGCAGTGAGTCTCTTTTCATCGATTAGATTTAACTGATCAAGTTGGGTTCGGATCCAGTCGTCTTCGTTCAAACCCGCATCCTTCAAAATCCTGAGAGAAGGTATTTGGACTTCGATGGGTAGGACTGCCTCCATGCCATATACCAGAGAGTAGGGTGTTGCCTCTGTCGACGTCCGTGCTGAGGTACGGTACCCATGAAGAGCGAATGGTAACATCTCATGCCAGTCTTTATATGTCACCATCATCTTCTGTACTATCTTCTTGACTTTCTTGTTAACTGCTTCAACAACGCCATTCATCTTCGGCCGGTAGGGAGAAGAGTTATGATGTTGTATCTTGAATTGTTTACAGAGCTCGGTGATCATTATGTTATTGATATTCGTACCATTATCGGTGATAATTCTCTCTGGAACACCATACCGACATATCAGGTTATGCTTGATAAACTGCGCCACAACACTCTTGGTAACAGTAGCAAAAGAGGCCGCCTCTACCCATTTCGTGAAGTAATCAATGGCCACTAGGATGAAGTGATGCCCATTGGAAGCGGTGGACCTGATTTCGCCAATCATGTTAATGCCCCACATTGCAAAGGGCCACGGGGCTGTCAAAACATTTAAGGGGACCAGAGGCACGAGCACCTTATCAGCGTAAATTTGGAACTTATGACAAGTTCGAGAGTGTTGATAACAATCGGCTTCCATAGTGGACCAGTAGTATCCTTCCTGTAGGATCTTCTTAGCCATGGTATGTCCACTAGAATGGGTTCCGAAGGTGCCTTCATGTAGATCTGTCATGATGCTCTCTACTTCGCTCTTGTCCATACACCATAGTAGTGTGGAGTCATAGTTGCGTTTGTAGAGGATTCCATTACTGAGGAGGAATTTCGCGGCGAACCTTCTCAGGAATTTCTTATCGTTGACAGATGCCCCTTCGGGATAGTCCTAAACTTCGAGATACCTTTTAACTTCGTGAAACCAGGGTTTGTCTGCCACTTCTTCGGTATCAATTTCACAGCAGTGTGTTGGTTCATCTAACCTCTCAATGGTGATTCAGGGAGCTTCATTGTCCCACCTAACTTTGAACATGGAAGACATGGTAGCTAGCGCGTCCGCTAACTGATTCTCCTCTCGTGGCAAATGTTCAAAAGTTACCTCCTCAAAGTGTGGGAGCAAAGTCAGTACGTGCTCTTTATAAGGAATGAGATTTGGGTGCTTCGTATCCCACTTGCCTTTGATCTGACTTATCACCAAGGCTGAATCCCCGAAGACATTTAGGAACTTGATTATGAGGTTAATAGCAGCTTTGAGACCCATGATGCAGGCTTCATACTCCGCCATGTTGTTGGTGCAATTGAAACATAATTGGGCAATGAACGGAGTATAACAGCCCTCAGGGGATATGATTACAGTGCCAATGCCATTACCCAGTGAGTTTGAGGCTCCATCAAAATACATAGACCATCGGGATGCTTCCTCAGGTCCTTCATCTGGTCCATGTCCTTCATAGTCAGTCACCAGCATAATGTTCTCATCCGGGAACTCAAAATTCATGGACTGGTAGTCTTCCATGGCCTGATGAGCCAAATGATCAGCCAATACACTCCCTTTGATTGCTTTCTGGGTTGTATATTGTATATCGTATTCAGTTAATATCATCTGCCATCTCGCTATTCTTCCGGAGAGTGCGGGCTTCTCGAAGATGTATTTGATTGGATCCATCTTAGATATCAATAAGGTAGTGTGAGTCAGCATATACTGTCTCAGTCGGCGAGCAGCCCATGCCAAAGTGTAGCAAGTTTTCTCGAGCAATGAGTATCGTGTCTCACAGTCGGTAAACTTTTTGCTAAGGTAGTATATTGCGTGCTATTTTCGACCAGACTCGTCTTGCTGCCTCATCACACACCCCATTGAATTGTCTCTCACTGTCAAGTATAATATCAAAGGTCTTCCTTCAACAGGAGGCATCAAAATTGGTGGTTCTTGAAGGTATTCCTTGATTCTTTCAAAAGCAGTCTACCATTCATCATTCCACTTTACCACTTGATCTTTATTTAGAAGCTTAAAGATTGGCTCACAAGTAGAAGTTAGATGTGAAATGAATCTAGCGATATAATTCAGACGTCCCAAGAAACCTCTAACTTTCTTCTCTGTATGGGGAGCTGGCATTTCTTGTATAGCTTTTACCTTCACATTGTCTACCTGAATGCCTTTGTCGCTGACAATGAAACCCAGAAGTTTACCAAACCTTACCCCGAAGGTGCACTTGTTCGGATTCAACCTTAGCTTGTATATCTTCAACCTGTCGAACAACTTTTGTAGACGATCGAGATATTTCTCTTCGGTTTGAGACCTGGATATCATGTCATCAACATAAACTTCGATCTCGTGGAACAAAGCGACCATGGCGCGCTGGTAATTTGCCCCAGCATTCTTCAACCCAAAAGGTATCACCTTGTAACAGAAGGTGCCCCATTGTGTAACGAAGGTCGTTTTCTCCATGTCTTCAGGAGCCATCTTGATCTGGTTGTAGCCAGAGAAACTATCCATGAAGGAGAATATTTTGTGTTGTGCAGTGTTGTCAACCAGAACATCAATGTGGGGAAGTGGGAAGTCATCCTTGGGGCTTGCCCTATTCAGATCTCTGTAATCCACACACATCCGTACCTTGTCGTCCTTCTTAGGTATCAGAACGATGTTATCAACCCACTGCGGATAGGAGGTGAAAGCTAAGAAACCTACGTCGAACTGCTTCATGACCTCTGCCTTGATCTTCTCTAACATTTCAGGACACATACGACGGACCTTCTGTTTAATCGGAGGGCAGTCTTCTTTAGTTGGCAGGCGATGTACCACAATATCAGTGTCCAAACCAGGCATTTCTTCATAGGACCAGGCGAAGATCTCAACATAGTCGTGCAGTATCTGTATCAACCTCTGTTTGACGCTGAGCTCCAGATTTGTACCTATTTTAACCTTTTTTCTGTCCTCCTTATTACCCAAATTCACTGTCTCAACCGGCTCTTCGTGAGGCTGTATGGCCTCTCTTCCTATAATAGTAGCCTAGCTAGTTCTCCAGGTACCTCACAATCGTTCTCACCTTCGTCCTCGGCTTGGTTGATCAGATTTTTGAAGTCATAACTGGCAATAGCAGAGCTGTTATCAATGGGATCCAGGGTGGATATGGATCTGCAGTATGATACGTGAGTGTGTGTAAGAGCATAGCTGTATTGATAAAGTAAAGGTAGAAAATAAAAATAGAGAGCGCAAAATTTATATGCAAAGAACATCCAATGCTTCATTGATGAAATATGAGATGACATATAATAACCCTCACATATAGAACCATCGTGCCTCGGGTAAGACACAAGGCCAAAAAGTTTAAATTGTTCATTACAAACTCAGAAAAAAAGTAAGACAATTACTGCAGAATAAAATAAACTGGAACAAAATCTCTAGCCGTCTAGTTATTCGGTCCACCATTGGTAGTCGGGTAGATCCAGCTGTCGATGTCAGGGTCTTCCTCACTGTCTTTAATAGCGTTGACCTCTCGATTACTGATGCGTAGGGGAGGTCCTCGAGATCGAGCGTGTCAAACAGCCCTTTGAGCCCCTGAAGTAAAGCCCAACCCAAATTTATCAGTTTTGTGAGTGAAATCAGGGAGCTGACCCCAATTGGCACACCCACCTTTTTCAACCACAGCCCTGGCGTCCTTAAGAGAAGCCATCTTCAAAGGAGGTTTGTTGCTAGAAGTTTCATTCGATGCCAAGATCTGAGGGACCTCTTCGAAGTTCTGACAAGGAGTTTCTATAAATTCCTCGTCCATCTCTACATAGAGGAAAGAGTTGAGATGGCTCACCATATACTCCTCTTCACCTCGTACAGTGACAATCTTCCCTTTTACCGGGTACTTCAGCATTTGGTGGAGTGTGGAAGTAACTGCCCCAGCCTCATGGATCCAAGGACGACCCAGCAAACAAGAATATGAAGGCCTGATGTCCATCACATAGAAGGTGGACTTGAAAGTCTGAGAGCCTATCTTGACATGGATGTCCACTTCCCCATGCACCATTCTTTTCGACCCGTCAAAAGCCCTTACCACAATGTTACTAGGCTTTAAAGTCAAACCCTCACAATCCAAACGGTCCAACGCCTTCTTGGGCAGAACATTCAGCGAAGACCCAGTATCCACCAGCACATGAGCCATGGTAGTGCCCCTGCATTCGATCGAGACATGCAGAGCATCATTGTGTTTTCTCCCTTTCGGTGTCAAGTCTGCATCTGAAAAACCCAGCCCATTGTCAGCGGTTAGGCTAGCCACGCAATCTTTGAATTGATCAGCTGAAGTCTCTTGCGACACATGTGCAATTTTGAGGAATGCAATCAAAGCCTTTGCATGGGCCTCGGAGCATAACAACAAGGATAACATGGATATCTTCGAGGGGGTCTGTCCCAGCTGTTCGACCACGTTGTAGTCACTCTTTTTAATTATTTTCAAAATTTCCTCTATCTCTTGCTTAGAGGTTTCCATAACAATTTTTCTAGGTGCCTCCGTCCGAGAAGGTTCACCTACAGCTTCTTTGCCTCGAATCCCAGATGACTTATTGGCAGGGGTAACAGCTGGAGTAGTAACTTAAGTACTAGCGGGAGCAGAAGATGAAATAACGATAGGCTTAGTGACAGTCTTTGGGGAGATCTCAAGAGAGAAAATCCTTCCACTTCTAGTAATCTTACTGGTCCCGACAATGTTACCGACATCACGATCAGCTTCTTCGATCTTTAAGTTTTGTTTAACGCCATGATAGTAAACATCGGCGCCATAATGCCAAGGGACAGCTTTGTCCAAGGTGTACGGGACAGGACCAGGACATGTGATTATCAACGGAGCGATTCTCGTAGTGGGTGTAATCCTAACAGGTTTTCTCGAGGAAACCATGGAAGGACTGGCGTAAATGGTTATAATAGCAATTTCTTCACACGGAATAGTTGGAATCAAAGTCTTTTTGAACAAAATTTCTCGGCTGTCCATCAGGTGTTGGACACCTGTTTTCAGCAAATAGCAACCAGCAGGCAGGGATGAACATATGTGGCAATCTTCATCACAACCTAGAAATAAACCAGCCAGCAACAAATTCTTCTTAACAGTCATAAGGGGAGTAGAGACTTCATCAACTGAGGTTACAAAAAGATTGGTATCAACGGTGTTAACTCCACAGTTGTGTCTAGGCATGGGAGCAGTTATGACATTGGGCTTCTCTGGAGCGTCGAACTCAATCTCCTTGGCTTCAATCAGATCTTGTACTTTATTTCTCAGAGCCCATCAGTCATTTGTATCGTGACTAGGACTCTCAGAATGGTAGGCACACCGAGCGTTAGGATTATACCGAAGAGATGAGGTATTAGGATTCTTGGGAGCCTCTTTCAAAGTTGTCAAGTTGGATCTTAGCAGATGGGGTATAACCTCTTCCAATATCATGTTAATCCGGGTAAACTTCCTTTATGGTCTTTCTACCCTTTGCTGATTGTTGCGTTGTGGAGCATCCGCAGGCATAAGTATCATTACAGCACTAACCGTTGGATGGTATCCCGCTCTGCTCTGATCTCTCGGGCTATAAATGGCACTGGCCTCCTTCTTACCAGTGAAAGGTTTCCTTGTTGAACTTGAAAAGGTATCCTTTTGTATTTTACCGCTCCAAATCCCAGCTTCTACCCTCTCTCCAGTTAATATCAACTCAGTAAAACCAGCTGATGAGCTACCAATCAAATGGTTGAAGAATGGACCAGACAGCGTCCCAAGAAACATGTCAACCAACTCCCTGTCAGATAAAGGGGGTTGAACTCTCCCAACCAAGTCTCTCCACTTCTTTGCATAGTCCTTAAAACCTTCACTTGTACCCATGGACATACTCTGGAGTTAAGTATGAGTAGGGGCCAGGTAGGCATTGTATTGATACTGCTTGTAAAAAGCGGCAGCCAAATCCTCCCAATTTCGGACATTGATTCCTTCCAATTGGTAGAACCATTTGAGCTGAGTCCCTGGCAGGCTGTCTTGAAAGAAATGAACCCACAAGTTTCTATCAGCGGTGTGGGGCTGGATCTTCCTTACATAGGAACAAAGATGAAGCTTCGGGCAAGACACGCCATCATACTTTGCGAAAACTGGAGCCTTAACTTTTCGTGGGATGACTACCCCGGAAACCAACCTTAGTTCTTCAAAATCCAACCCTTGTATTCTCTGGATCTCCATAGCACTTAACTGATCCTCTAACCGCTTGTACCTATCCTCAGCGGGAGGATACTGCTCATCATTATAGTCGGTATCCTTGTCAGAGACTTCAGGGCTGAGGTCCTCTTCTTTTGTCTGCCCCTCTTGATTTTCCACCTCTTTGGATGAAGAAGTTACATCAACTGATTGCTTTAGTGCCCCCCCGAATCTTCTGCCCATATTGAGGGCACCAGCGCGCTTCTTCTTCTTCTTCTCTTTCTCTTTCAGGATGAGGGCTTTCAGATCCTCCTGCCCTTTTGCCAGAGTTGCGAACATTTGTTGAAATTGGGTATTTTGTGCCTGAAGATCTTTGATGCTTTGCTCAGAAGTCATATCTGCTTGAAATAAACAACGGAGGAGATGAGAAACCTGTAACAGAACCTGCTTATGCAATGTCATGGATGGTATGCGTATGCAATAATTTCAAGGAAGTTAGAGATTTAAATTTGTTTAGACCAAAAGAAGAACACATGTCATATTAATAAATCCAAGCTTGAGTACATTATGCCTTTTTGGGCTTACAATGAGAGAAACAAAAGTACAGCAAAACTCATAAGACAAAAAGGTTGAACGCATCCTCTTTGGCGCAATATAGGCGTTCAAATTCCGTTCTTCATGAAGCTTCTTGGTGAGTTCCATAACCTTCTTCTCAATGGCGTAAAATTGGGCTTCAAAGCTGTCTTGCTCTTCCTTCAACTGAACCCAAGCTTTTTGCAAGTCTTCGAGGGAGGTAGGCATGTCAGGATGAAGGATAGTGTATTGGACGTCTCCTTCAACAACATGCTCTATGATAACAGGGCGGATAGAAGGGTAAGGCATTAAGAGACTTTGAGCATGAGCCCGTACCCAGCTAAGGTAAGGCTCGAGTAGGATAGAGTTTTTGTGTCCCAAAGTCCTACTGTCCACCTTGTTCACCATTCTCCAAGCTCGTGTAAACCTCTGGCGATAACCTTGGTCTTCCTTGTCGTAGTCGAACACCAGACCTTGAATGAGCATCTCATAAGGGTCGTCTCTTCGGGCATACCCAAATTGTGTAAGAGCTAAGAAAGGATTATAGGTGATACCTCCCCTAATACTAAGCAGAGGGACGTTAGGGAATTCTCCGCAGCAGTCAATGATAGAGACATCTTCCAAGGATCTCGAACACCAATAGATGTCAGAATGGGTGAGGGACATCATCCTTTGAGACCATGTCAGTCTTTACTTGTTCTTCAATACTGATTGAGGTAGGTATGAAGTGAAACACTTAGCGAGTAGGGGAATACAACACAAAAGAGTACCTCTTTTCTTTATGGAGCGGGTATGAAGGCAATGCAAGATGTCTCCCAGTAAGGTAGGTACAGGATTATGAGAGAGAAAGACTTTGATGGTGTTAATATCTATAAATTGGTCTGAGTTGGGGAACAGAACCAAACCATAAATGAGAAGAGCCAGGATGTCTTCAAAAGCTTGGAAATCCATGTCGTCCCAGAATGAACGAGCCTTCTCCAATAGAAATTTTGCTAGGAAACCTTTGAACCTGCTTCTTGTCTCCCAATTGGCTATGATGTCGGCTCTCTTTAGATGCAAAGCTTCGGCGATGACTTCAGGTTTTGGAATCCCTTCCAGACCGGTGAACGGTATCTGATCAAGCACGGGCACTGTAGCGGTAGAAATGTTCAAGACTAAGTAATTGGATTGACTAGACTTTATACAAATCAAAATAAAAATCACCACCGCGCTTTATTGTTTCCAAAGGAATGGGAAAAGAGCGAATAACCCAAAAAAGGGGGAAAGATTCAAGGTAAGGGGGTTGGTTATGCAAAGGGAAGGTTAGCACCCTAAACATCTACGGTACTCCGTAGGAACCTCTTTGTAAAGTCTGTATATTTTGGCTATAAAAGTGTGTTGTATAGAAAATGGATAGTGGAGGTGAGAAAAGAAATATATTTTTTATGATTTTTGCACCTGCCGCGGTTGCGAACCTTTAGTGCCTACGTACCATCTTTCGTGCAATAGGGGATTAGGGTACATGTAGTTCCTCTTTTAAAAGTTTAAAACACAAGTGTGTTGGTTAATTTTAAGAGATAAGGCATCATCATCATTGTCCGTGTGGAAAACATACTTACTACCCACAATCATGAGAAAGGAGAATTTGCATCATCTCAAAGTGGAGGATAATGGATTGGATTTTAAAATCAACAATGCCTCACTCAACACCCAAGTGGAAAATATATCGCTTCACTATATATTGTAGAAGTATAGTTGTTTGCATCACTACAAAGATTAATAAAAGTCTAACCTTTTGAGAAAAGAAAGTTTAAAGATAAAATCCAAAGTGGCAAAATGGTTTGAAATGAGATTGATTGACTTTTAGACTTATCACAAAAAAGGTCAAAGTGTTATTAAATTAATTGGAGTTTGTTGATGAAAATGTTTTAAAAATGCATGGGCCAAAGTCCAAGTTTATTATGAAAGTGTTTCAAGTTTAGATACAAGAAGAGTTTAAAAAAAGGAGGGAGAATATTTTTGAAATTAAATAAGATGGGAGGAGTAGAAGAGGCTATCCTAAAGCATAAGGTAAAAGCTAAGGATAAGAACCATATAACCAACAAGAAGCAAAAACATGATATTATGAGCCAAGATAGAATTCTCATTCTTTGGATTGAAACCAAGCAAGCAAAGATACTAGACTTCTTCAAATGTATTAAGTCTTCACAAAAATTGGGCAGAGTAACGGCTGTATACGGGTGAATTCCAGATTACAAATAAAGGATGTAATCACAAAAACCTGCACACAAAAACAAACAAGCAACTCAATGTCTTGGGGTAAACTTCAAGAGCTCCAGACAAAATAATCAGATAGGAGCACAAGGTCTCCAAGATAGGCCAAGGTTTCTAATCCTGAGTCCAAGAAAAAGTCCCATGCTCCATAATGCCAAGGATAGTGACCAAATAGTCCAAGTACCATTAAGAGTTTTTTAGGGTTTATGTTGATTATTAAGTTTCCTAGAAAAAGAAAAAGAAAAGCTCAAGTGAGCAAAGTAAAAATGACAAGAAAAATAAATGCTCAAATGAGCAAAGATAAAAATGGCATGAAATGAAAAATGCTAAAAAAATAGTACATAAAGCATAAAAGAATAAAAGCATAAAATAAACAAGTCAATAATTAGTGGTTAGTTGGATAACCATCTTGAAACATACATTTGGAACTCATTAGAGGATTGGTAGAACCAAAGCCTCCACACAACAAGTTGAATTTTCTTTTTTTCAAGTATATCATCCATTTGGAATTCTCATAAGTACCATTTAATGATCAACGATGTTTAAGTGATCCGTGTTGACCAAAGGTGTTGTAGATCCATTAGAGGATTGGTAGAATCAAAGCCTCCACATAATGAATCTCAAGGTTATTGGATCAAAGAGATCAAATTAACATACTTGGATTTGCAATCGTAAGTATGGGTCACAAATGATCATTTATTCGAATTGGGAAAAAATTTAGCGCTATGTTAAGCAATCGTAAGTGGACTTATATAGAAGTCGCACCTATTTTGAGGCCGGTCAATAGCAATCTATGCACCATTTGTTTTGAGACATGACATAGAGATCATGCTCCAACAACATTTAGTGCAATGAGAAGGGGATGAGATGAAGAAGAATTAGGGTAAAAAGAGAAACCACATTTGAATTGATATTTAACAAACTATTATTAAAATCATTCATCCATTTTTTATGGAGTTAAACTCGACACCATAGATCCAATGATGTTAATAAAGCCGTGATCAAAAAATCAACCCAAGACAGCCAGAAAATAATCACAAAATAATAATATAATTAATATATACATTAAAAGGTTTAAAAATGTTTTTAAAATGGAAAATAATGAGGAAAATATCAATCATGTTCAAATTAATTAAGAAATGAAAAATAAGACCATAGAAAAATCTGAAAAGAGGCCAAGTAATTTTATAAAAAATTTGGTAATTTTTAAAAGTCAGAAACTATTTTTAAAAATTAAAATAAATGGGTGAAATAAACAAAAATAGTAAAAAATAGTAAAGTCAGAAACAAAAATAAAATAAGGTCACCAATATTTGTCACAATATCATTAGATCATTCCATAATTTTTTCAGAATTTAAAAATGTATAAAAGTATTTTTAAACATTTTAAACAAATCAAATAAGTGTAAAATTTATAAAAAATACCAAAACACAAAATTAAATTGTGAAAAAATAAAAATCAGAAAGAGAATAATCAAAAATATTTTTCATAATTGTTTCAGATTTTTTGGACTAAAAATGAATTTTCTATGATTTTTTGAAATTTTTTAAAACAATTAAAATATAAAAATCAGAAAAAAGAAAATAAAAGTAAAAGATGTGGACCATTGGATGAGAGTCAAAATGCGTTAGTAATCAAATCCAAGGGATCTGACGCGCTGTGCATATCATGGTCATTAATAAATAATATACAGAATCAATAATAAATTAGATTTTTGAAAAAAAAAAACACAAATGGCACGCTATCATTGGTTGGAAGATGACACGTAGGTCATCTTCAACCTTCAGCCAAGATGATGTGCAGGTCTCTCAAACTGTAAAATCAGAAGCTCAGACCTATGCCAATCGCTTCGTCTCTTCAAGACGAAAACAACCACACCCTCGCGCCAAATTTATATAAATTGTAGCTCAAGCAATTTGGAAAGGATGTTTTGAAAAGAGATTTGAAAATTCATGGTCAAAATGTGTTTCCAGTAAAATGTAAGTGTTATGACTAGAACCAGGGAAATGAGAGCAACACAATGATATCAGAGTTTTGAAGGATTGATGTAGGAATCTACCTATTGGAGTTGAGTTGCAGAGCTCTGAAACTGGATTTCTGTGGAGCAGTATAAGGCACGATTGTTGAATGTAATTATATGGTTAGCTTCAGGGAAGATTAAGGAAGGTGAATTGATGGAAAAATGGATTGAAAAAGACTTGAGAATAGATTTCGAAGTTGCTGAATTCTGGGTTGTGAATCAAGTTTGGCAGGGTGATTTTGGCTATCTAAGCTTGGGAAATTGAATGGGGGATGACCCTATATTTATAGGGAAGCAAATGGGATCAAAAGGAATAGCAAATGATGCGTTTTGAAGGGAATTCGTGTGGGTTTGCATCATGAAGAAAGTGTGCTCAAACTTGATCAAAACTCAGCCAAATCGTGCGTTTCATGATGCTAATTACTTCTGGCAAGTTGCTAAACATGATTAGAACCAAAAACGCGTAGAAATCTTGTGATTAGAAGCCAAAACAAAGATTTCAAAATTCGGACTTTGTGAAAAATTCAGTTTCAAACTACCCAATTCAAATCCATGGCATTTCCATCTCAAGGGGTCTTAGGGCATAATTCTTGATGCTTTTGAAATATGAGGTTACAAGCTTTGCAATGGAAAAGGAATGGAATCAAATGGATGCTTGAACTGAAAGTTACATGGAGTCAAAGTTGAAGAAAAAGAGTTGACTTCCACTTATTGAATGACATTTTGACCCAAAAATTGGCACAATGTAGGCGTTCAAATTCCGTTCTTCATGAAGCTTCTTGGTGAGTTCCAGAACCTTCTTCTCACTGGCGTAAAATTGGGCTTCAAAGCTGTCTCGCTCTTCCTTCAACTGAACCCAAGCTTTTTGCAAGTCTTCGAGGGAGGTAGGCATGTCAGGATGAAGGACAGTGTATTGGACGTCTCCTTCAACAACATGCTCTATGATAACAGGGCGGATAGAAGGGTAAGGCATTAAGAGACTTTGAGCACGAGCCCGTACCCAGCTAAGGTAAGGCTCGAGTAGGATAGAGTTTTTGTGTCCCAAAGTCCTACTGTCCACCTTGTTCACCATTCTCCAAGCTCGTGTAAACCTCTGGCGATAACCTTGGTCTTCCTTGTCGTAGTCGAACACCAGACCTTGAATGAGCATCTCATGAGGGCCGTCTCTTTGGGCATACCCAAACTGTCTAAGAGCTAAGAAAGGATTGTAGGTGATACCTCTCCTAATACTAAGCAGAGGGACGTTAGGGAATTCTCCGCAGCAGTCAATGATAGAGACATCTTCCAAGGATCTCGAACACCAATGGATGTCAGAATGGGTGAGGGACATCATCCTTTGAGACCATGTCAGTCTTTACTTGTTCTTCAATACTGATTGAGGTAGGTATGAAGTGAACCACTTAGCGAGTAGGGGAATACAACACAAAAGAGTACCTCTTTTCTTTATGGAGCGGGTATGAAGGCAATGCAAGATGTCTCCCAGTAAGGTAGGTACAGGATTATGAGAGAGAAAGACTTTGATGGTGTTAATATCTATAAATTGGTCTGAGTTGGGGAACAGAACCAAACCATAAATGAGAAGAGCCAGGATGTCTTCAAAAGCTTGGAAATCCATGTCGTCCCAGAATGAACGAGCCTTCTCCAATAGAAATTTTGCTAGGAAACCTTTGAACCTGCTTCTTGTCTCCCAATTGGCTATGATGTCGGCTCTCTTTAGATGCAAAGCTTCGGCGATGACTTCAGGTTTTGGAATCCCTTCCAGACCGGTGAACGGTATCTAATCAAGCATGGGCACTGTAGCGGTAGAAATGTTCAAGACTAAGCCATTGGATTGACTAGACTTTATACAAATCAAAATAAAAATCACCACCGCGCTTTATTGTTTCCAAAGGAATGGGAAAAGAGCGAATAACCCAAAAAAGGGGGAAAGATTCAAGGTAAGGGGGTTGGTTATGCAAAGGGAAGGTTAGCACCCTAAACATCTACGGTACTCCGTAGGAACCTCTTTGTAAAATCTGTATATTTTGGCTATAAAAGTGTGTTGTATAGAAAATGGATAGTGGAGGTGAGAAAAGAAATATATTTTTTATGATTTTTGCACCTGCCGCGGTTGCGAACCTTTAGTGCCTACGTACCATCTTTCGTGCAATAGGGGATTAGGGTACATGTAGTTCCTCTTTTAAAAGTTTAAAACACAAGTGTGTTGGTTAATTTTAAGAGATAAGGCATCATCATCCTTGTCCGTGTGGAAAACATACTTACTACCCACAATCATGAGAAAGGAGAATTTGCATCATCTCAAAGTGGAGGATAATGGATTGGATTTTAAAATCAACAATGCCTCACTCAACACCCAAGTGGAAAATATCTCGCTTCACTATATATTGTAGAAGTATAGTTGTTTAAATCACTACAAAGATTAATAAAAGTCTAACCTTTTGAGAAAAGAAAGTTTAAAGATAAAATCCAAAGTGGCAAAATGGTTTGAAATGAGATTGATTGACTTTTAGACTTATCACAAAAAAGGTCAAAGTATTATTAAATTGATTGGAGTTTGTTGATGAAAATGTTTTAAAAATGCATGGACCTAAGTCCAAGTTTATTATGAAAGTGTTTCAAGTTTAGATACAAGAAGAGTTTAAAAAAAGGAGGGAGAATATTTTTGAAATTAAAGAAGATGGGAGGAGTAGAAGAGGCTATCCTAAAGCATAAGGTAAAAGCTAAGGATAAGAACCATATAACCAACAAGAAGAAAAAACATGATATTATGAGCCAAGATAGAATTCTCATTCTTTGGATTGAAACCAAGCAAGCAAAGATACTAGACTTCTTCAAATGTATTAAGTCTTCACAAAAATTGGGCAGAGTAACGGCTGTATACGGGTGAATTCCAGATTACAAATAAAGGATGTAATCACAAAAACCTGCACACAAAAACAAACAAGCAACTCAATGTCTTGGGGTAAACTTCAAGAGCTCCAGACAAAATAATCAGATAGGATCACAAGGTCTCCAAGATAGGCCAAGGTTTCTAATCTTAAGTCCAAGAAAAAGTCTCATGCTCCATAATGCCAAGGATAGTGACCAAATAGTCCAAGTACCATTAAGAGTTTTTTAGGGTTTATGTTGATTATTAAGTTTCCTAGGAAAAGAAAAAGAAAAGCTCAAGTGAGCAAAGTAAAAATGACAAGAAAAATAAATGCTCAAATGAGCAAAGATAAAAATGGCATGAAATGAAAAATGCTAAAAAAAATAGTACATAAAGCATAAAAGAATAAAAGCATAAAATAAACAAGTCAATAATTAGTGGTTAGTTGGATAACCATCTTGAAACTTACATTTGGAACTCATTAGAGGATTGGTAGAACCAAAGCCTCCACACAACAAGTTGAATTTTCTTTTTGTCAAGTATATCATCCATTTGGAATTCTCATAAATACCATTTAATGATCAACGATGTTTAAGTGATCCGTGTTGACCAAAGGTGTTGTAGATCCATTAGAGGATTGGTAGAACCAAAGCCTCCACACAATGAATCTCAAGGTTATTGGATCAAAGAGATCAAATTAGCATACTTGGATTTGCAATCGTAAGTATGGGTCACAAATGATCATTTATTCGAATCGGGAAAAAATTTAGCGCTATGTTAAGCAATCGTAAGTGGACTTATATAAAAGTCGCACCTATTTTGAGGCCGGTCAATAGCAATCTATGCACCATTTGTTTTGAGACATGACATAGAGATCATGCTCCAACAATATTTAGTGCAATGAGAAGGGGATGAGATGAAGAAGAATTAGGGTAAAAAGAGAAACCACATTTGGATTGATATTTAACAAACTATTATTAAAATCATTCATCCATTTTTTATGGAGTTAAACTCAACACCATAGATGCAATGATGTTAATAAAGCCGTGATCAAAAAATCAACCCAAGACAGCCAGAAAATAATCACAAAATAATAATATAATTAATATATACATTAAAAGGTTTAAAAATGTTTTTAAAATGGAAAATAATGAGGAAAATATCAATCATGTTCAAATTAATTAAGAAATGAAAAATAAGACCATAGAAAAATATGAAAAGGGGCCAAGTAATTTTATAAAAAATTTGGTAATTTTTAAAAGTCAGAAACTATTTTTAAAAATTAAAATAAATGGGTGAAATAAAAAAAAATAGTAAAAAATAGTAAAGTCAGAAACAAAAATAAAATAAGGTCACCAATATTTGTCACAATATCATTAGATCATTCCATAATTTTTTCAGAATTTAAAAATGTATAAAAGTATTTTTAAACATTTTAAACAAATCAAATAAGTGTAAAATTTATAAAAAATACCAAAACAAAAAATTAAATTGTGAAAAAATAAAAATCAGAAAGAGAATAATCAAAAATATTTTTCATAATTTTTTCAGATTTTTTGGACTAAAAATGAATTTTCTATGATTTTTTGAAATTTAAAACAATTAAAATATAAAAATCAGAAAAAGAAAATAAAAGTAAAAGATGTGGACCATTGGATGAGATTCAAAATGCGTTAGTAATCAAATCCAAGGGATCTGACGCGCTGTGCATATCATGGTCATTAATAAATAATATACATAATCAATAATAAATTAGATTTTTGAAAAAAAACACAAATGGCACGCCATCATTGGTTGGAAGATGACACGTAGGTCATCTTCAACCTTCAGCCAAGATGATGTGCATGTCTCTCAAACTGTAAAATCAGAAGCTCAGACCTATGGCAATCGCTTCGTCTCTTCAAGACGAAAACAACCACACCCTCGCGCCAAATTTATATAAATTGTAGCTCAAGCAATTTGGAAAGGATGTTTTGAAAAGAGATTTGAAAATTCATGGTCAAAATGTGTTTCCAGTAAAATGTAAGTGTTATGACTAGAACCAAGGAAATGAGAGCAACACAATGATATCAGAGTTTTGAAGAATTGATGTAGGAATCTACCTATTGGAGTTGAGTTGCAGAGCTCTGAAACTGGATTTCTGTGGAGCAGTATAAGGCACGATTATTGAATGTAATTATATGGTTAGCTTCAGGGAAGATCAAGGAAGGTGAATTGAGGGAAAAAATGGATTGAAAAAGACTTGAGAATAGATTTCGAAGTTGTTGAATTCTGGGTTGTGAATCAAGTTTGGCAGGGTGATTTTGGCTATCTAAGCTTGGGAAATTGAATGGGGGATGACCCTATATTTATAGGGAAGCAAATGGGATCAAAAGGAATAGCAAATGATGCGTTTTGGAGGGAATTCGTGTGGGTTTGCATCATGAAGAAAGTGTGCTCAAACTTGATCAAAACTCAGCCAAATCGTGCGTTTCATGATGCTAATTACTTCTGGCAAGTTGCTAAACATGATTAGAACCAAAAACGCGTAGAAATCTTGTGATTAGAAGCCAAAACAAAGATTTCAAAATTCGGACTTTGTGAAAAATTCAGTTTCAAACTACCCAATTCAAATCCATGGCATTTCCATCTCAAGGGGTCTTAGGGCATAATTCTTGATGCTTTTGAAATATGAGGTTACAAGTTTTGCAATGGAATCAAATGGATGCTTGAGCTGAAAGTTACGTGGAGTCAAAGTTGAAGAAAAAGAGTTGACTTCCACTTATTGAATGACATTTTGAAATTTGACCCAAAAAGATGGAATGAAGTAGATATCTTGAATGACATTTTGAAATTTGAAGCACTCAAAATCTCCAAAAATTGAGCAAGTTATGACTTATTGAAGTTGGCCAAAAATCATGAAATGACCTATAAGCTTTTGCATTCTTAAGGCAACTTCCATCCATTTTCTCACTTTGCACATAAAAGAAAGTATGAAGTACACATCTTTAAGATCATCATGAAAAAAGAATGGGTTCAAGGTGATAAAAATTGACCAAGTTATGACCATTTGATGTCACATATGGAAAATTGGGGATTCATCTGGGTGACTTCTAATCTTTCTTCTTCACCAAGTTCCTTCCACATGAAAACTCCTTGGAACTTTTGAATTGATTTGTTAATAAATTTCTGAAGAGAATGATGTTTTTGGAATCACTCAAAAATACCAAAATATGAGCAAGATATGCTCCTTTGAAGTCCAAAACCCTGGCCTCTAGATCAAGAGAATGCTTTGAGGAACTTTGCCAAGTTTGAACAAACTTTTTGTGCCAATATTCTTCCTTTGTGAATAGAAGTTGTTTAGGATGATGACTAGGACTCATAGCCACCAAACACTTCCATATCTTAAAATTAGAAATAAATATGCCCTTGTGACCAATAGGAACAAGACCTTGTTCAATCATGACAACTTCTTCCCTTAACCCTTTGTATTTTTGAATCAATTTTGTGAACTTTGAAATATGTTGAACCAAAATGAGCCTTGTCATGCCATTTCTTCCAAAATCACTCCAATAGTGAGGTTTTTAATTTCTCAAGCTATTGACTAGGGCATGAAAATAAACTCATGAACCCATGAAGCAACTTGCTAAACCTCATTGCCTTTACCTACATTATTAACAAGTAAGACAAACCAATATTGCATTTTATTAATTAGAGAGACAATCAAAGCAAAATATCCATGATCACAAAAGAAAACAAGTCAAGGTGCTTGGTAACTCCTCAAAAGAGCAAAGCTAAAGAAAGGGAGAAAAACCAAAAATCCTAATGTGATCTTGTTGTGATTGAAACAATAAGGTATGATGAAGGGATCTTAGGGGGGAAAATTGGGGTACTGTTGGCTCCTAAAACTCGACACCCTTGTTTTTATTAATATAAACCACTATCAACCAAGTCCAGCAGCCCGTCGAAGAAAACTTTAGGGCACGATTGGAGCAGCCTGTCGAAGAACCCAGGGTCGTAGCCCCAGAGGTAAGGATAGTCAACAGAAACCAAAATGTTGACGAAGTCGTTCAGCATATCCAATACCAGAATATGGGTTTGGAAAATAATCTGGAAGCCATGATCGAAAGAATCATGACGCAAAATGGGATGAATATGGGCTTTCGTAGGCCCAACTTCACATCCCCACTGTCAGAATATGTGTTACAAACAGACTTACCTCCTAGATGTAAAGTCCCTAAATTCACTAAATTTTCAGGGGATACGACAGAATCTATTGTCGAACATGTGGCGAGATACTTGATCGAAGCAGGAGATATTTCAAACAACGAAAACCTGAGGATTAAGTATTTCCCAAGTTCTTTAACAAAGAACGCATTTACTTGGTTCACAACTCTCCCCCCCAATTCGATCCATCATTGGACCCAGTTGGAGAGATTGTTTCATGAGCAATTCTACATGGGACAAACCAAGATAAGCCTGAAAGAATTGGCCAGTGTAAAGAGACGTTTCACTGAACCTATAGACGAATATCTAAATAGGTTTAGGTTGCTCAAAGCAAGATGCTTTACGCAAGTGCCAGAACATGAGTTAGTCGAAATAGCCGCAGGGGGCTTAGACTATTCCATTAGGAAGAAGTTAGACACTCAATACCTGAGAGACATGGCCCAATTGGCCGATAGAGTTCGACAGGTAGAACGCCTTAAAGCTGAAAAAGCCAAGGCGACAAAAACTCATAAAAGAGAGAGGATAGCGTATGTAGAAATGGATGATGAAGATCCAGAAACCTTCGACGAAACAATAACCGTCGAAGAAAGCGAGGTCGATTTAGCGGAACTGAAACAAGGGCCACCATACTCTTGCAAACTGTTAGTCCCCTCAAGTGGAAAAAATCCCACTGGTCCGGAAAGGACCAACGATAGGTTCCCCAAAAAGACTTATAGTTTTGATATTACAAAATGTGATGAAATCTTTGACTTACTTGTAAAAGATGGCCAAATGATAGTACCCCCAGGGGTAAAAGTGCCTCCTCTTGATCAAAGAAAGAAAAGAGGCTTTTGTAAATATCATAATTTTCTGGGCCATAAAACATCTCAATGTTTTCTTTTCAGGAATCTTGTGCAAGACGCTATCGAAGAAGGGAGGTTGAAGTTTGCTGACAAGACCCCCATGACTGTGGACTCCAACCCTTTGCAGGCTGAAGCCCATTATGTTGAACCTTCAGAGGTGAACGTGATCGAGGCATCCAGAAGCCAGTCGAAGAGGCCAGGAATCACAATGGTCGAAGTCACAAAGGACCATGTCAACATGCCAATCTTTGGCAGTTTTTCTGGGAATCTATCCAGAAAGACAATTGAAGCGGTCCAAAAGGCGGTCGAAAGCCCAAAGCTGGAGACAGTTGGAGCCCAAAAATCTGTAACAAAACCCAGTTCTTACTTGGCTGCAGTTCAAGGCCAGACAGAGGACTTGGAGACTCAGATGAAGCAGTTGACTCTTGCCACCAAAGACACCATGAATGTCAACATGGTCGAAGTCTCTGAACCAAAAGCATCAGAGGAGGCCATTAGGCAAGTACAAGCCAACAAAACTGCTTTCCCTTGGGAAAAGGAAAATCTGGCAGATTTCCTGCAAAGATGCCAGAAGAAGAAGTCAGAAGTGATGATGTGTCCTCGATGCAGCTCGATCTTCGACAAAAAAGCTGCTGAACATATTCAAGGTGTAAGAGCAGCAAACAGAAAAAGGGAAAGTGTTGATACTCGACATGACCCCAGAAGAACCCACCAAAAGGGTTCAAATCAAGAAAAGAGGCCACTGACTTTCAGGCCTCCAACCAATGTGCCAGTAGATACATGGTATAAAACATCTGGTCGAAAGAGGCCAAGCGAGGAAAGATGGCACTCCTTCGAAGTGCCAAGAGGTTCATCTTTTACACATAAGAAAGAACCTCAGGTTGCTACCCCTAAAGTGACCCAGGTATCAAGCAACTACAAAGGGAAGAATCCCATGTCTCGATCTCAATGGAGGAGATACCAGAGGCGACGAAAAGCTGAGAGGGAAGCTGCTAATGAACCAAAGGCAGAATCAAGTTCAAATGTTCCTCAGAGAAAGCAGAGGAAGCCTCTGGAAAGACAACCAGTGACCAATAGGCTAGTCTGGCCTAACCAGGGTGAAGTTGATAACGAAGATGGCTCTGAGTCTGATGACACCCTAGATATCATGGTGAACATAGTCTCAGTTTTGCCAAGAGAGTTCAACCGCCAGGTGGAGGTCGAAACAAGCGATTGGGAAGTTGAACAAGAAATGGCCAAGCATAGGCCAGTGTGCTATTTCGTCATGGATAATGGCGCTACTGAAGAGCAGAATGGGTTCTTCGAACCTCCTACAGAGGCGATGAAAAATTACCTTAAGCCTTTATTTATAAGGGCTAAACTCGAAGAAACCACAGTAAATAAGATCTTGGTGGATTGTGGGGCAACCATCAACATCATCCCTCACTTTATGCTAAGAAAAATAGGCAAAAGCGATGAGAACATCAAGCCTCACAACATGGTCCTGTCGAATTATGAAGGCGGCATAGGGACCACTATGGGTGTGATCCAACTGGATATCAAGGTGGGATCTATCCTTCGACCAACTATGTTTATGGTCATATCGGCCAAACCTAACTATAATCTTTTGTTGGGCCGTGAATGGATACATGGTGTTGGAGCTGTACCATCATCAATGCACCAAAGGTTGATACTATGGCGTCCTGATGGAATGGTCGAAAACATAGAAGCGGATCAAAGCTATTACCTGGGCGAAGTAAATCACCTAGGGCTGGCAGACTTCGACAAAAACCTGGCTCACATTGGGCCATGCCCAACACCTGACTTCGACTTGGCACCAGCGCCAAATACTTTTTGTTCCTTATACCTGCACCCTGAGCATGGTTTTCAATGGGACAGAGAAGACTTGTCCCGCATTGACTTTAGTGGGATAACTGATATCCAGCCAACTGGTTAGGGAAGTGAATTCAGTGACAATGACTGAGTCACAATCATTGCAGCGAATTTCGGCTTACGTAGCCGAAACAAGGATGATAACGGCTCTCGAAGCCGAAGTAAAATATATGGCCATGCAGGCCAATGATCAAGAGTTACCTTCTGCAGGTCCTGGAAAGGACTTCGATCCAGAACCTCCTGATATCATGCCAGAAGGGATGCAGGAACAAAGGCTCGACGCCATCTACGACGATGAGCCTTTGGGATTCGAAAAGGACCCCTTAGCGAATAACATCAAGATGCTAGCGCAGGATCCTTTAGAAGAAATCAACTTGGGCGAAGGGTTAGAGAAAAAGCCAACTTACATTAGCGCAAAAATTGACCCAGAACTCAGGTTGGAAGTAATCCATTTGTTAAAGGAGTTCAAGGACTGTTTTGCATGGGATTACGACGAAATGCCTGGTCTCGACAGAGGATTGGTAGAACTTCAGTTGCCAATCAAACCTGGGAAGAAGCCAGTCAAGCAAAGTCCAAGACGCTTCGCTCCAGAAATACTGTCATAGATCAAAACGGAAGTCGAAAGACTGCTGAAGTGCAAATTCATACGAGCTACGAGGTATGTCGAATGGATTGCAAACATTGTGCCAGTGATTAAGAAAAATGGTACATTGAGGGTGTGCATAGATTTCAGAGATTTGAATGCTGCTACACCCAAAGATGAATATCCTATGCCTGTGGCGGAAATGCTAGTCGATTCTGCCGCTGGCTATGAGTACCTGAGTATGCTCGATGGTTATTCAGGATATAATCAAATATTCATTGCTGAAGAAGATGTGTCGAAAACAGCTTTTCGATGCCCTGGGGCTTTAGGCACTTACGAATGGGTAGTGATGCCTTTTGGCCTAAAGAACGTTGGGGCAACATATCAGCGAGCGATGAACTCTATCTTCCATGATTTTATTAACACTTTTATGCAAGTATATATTGATGACATTGTTGTAAAATCTGTTTCCAGGAAGAACCATATAGACCACCTTCGACAATCATTCGAAAGAATGAGAGAACATGGTCTGAAGATGAACCCTTTGAAGTGTGCATTCTGTGTAAAAGCTGGAGATTTCTTGGGCTTCGTCGTCTACAAGAAAGGAATCGAAATCAACCAGAACAAGACGAAGGCAATTCTGGAAGCGAAAGCGCCAGCGAACAAGAAGGAACTGCAATCTCTGCTGGGCAAGATAAATTTCCTAAGGAGATTCATATCTAACCTAAGTGAAAAAGCTCAATCCTTTTCACCCTTACTTCGCCCGAATAAGGAAAGATTCGAATGGGGGCAAGAGCAACAAGAAGCCTTCGACAAAATCAAAGGGTATCTCACAAAGCCACCTATTTTGGTGCCTCCTTGCAGCAACAGGAGTATGAGATTGTACATAGCTGCATCCGACAAAACTTTGGGAAGCATGTTAGCCCAAGAAGATGCAAATGGGGTCGAAAGACCCATTTACTATCTTAGTAGAGTTTTGAACGATGCAGAAACTAGATATAGTGAAGTTGAAAAATTATGTCTATGTCTTTATTTCTCTTGTACAAAGCTCAAACAATATATAAAACCAGTTGATGTGTATGTTTCGTCTCATTTTGATGTTTTCAAGTACATGTTGTCGAAACCTATCCTGCACAGCCGAATTGGCAAGTGGGCGCTAGCATTAACTGAATACTCCTTGACCTTTATGCCTCTTAAGGCAGTAAAAGGACAAGTGGTGGCAGACTTTATAGTCGACCACTCAATTCAAGTTGAGAGTATTAATTATGTGGAGATAGAGCCTTGGAAATTCTACTTCGATGGTTCCAGCCATAAAGATGGAACAGGAGTAGGGGTCTTGATTATTTCTCCAGAAAAAATTCCAACAACATTCAAGTACAAGATATCAGGTACTTGTTCGAACAATGAGGCTGAGTATGAAGCTCTAATTACTGGCCTTGAGATATTGTTGGAATTGGGGGCAACTTGAGTCGAAATAATGGGAGACTCAGAGTTAGTCATTAAGCAAGTCACAAAAGAATATAAGTGCATAAGAGAAAATCTCATTATGTACTTTGTGATAGCAAATCGTTTATTGAAAAATTTCGAAATGGTCAACATTCGACACATACCCAGATTGGAAAATCAAATAGCCAACGATTTGGCACAAATTGCATCTGGGTACAAAATTTCAAAAACGCGATTACAAAGAGCAATCGAAGTCCGAGAGAAAATAAAAGCAACGTGTCTGTCACCAACAGATTTGAAATCGACAAGACTAGGGTATGCTGATCAAAGGAACTTCGAAATTTCGTTCATAGACAATTTGTCAGAGCAAGATTGGAGGAAACCCATTGTAGATTATCTACAAAATCCAGCAGCTTCGACAGAACGAAAAATAAAATATAGGGCGTTGAGTTATGTACTCATGGGTAATGAGTTATTTAAAAAGACGCCTGAAGGGGTATTGCTAAAGTGCTTAAGTGAAACTGAAGCATACATAGCCCTTTCGACTACGCACGCTGGAGCATGTGGGGCTCACCAAGTAGGCCATAAGATGAAATGGTTGTTGTTTCGACAAGGACTATACTGGCCCACCATCTTGAAAGATTGTGTCGAGTTCGCCAAGGGGTGTCAGGAATGTCAAGTCCATACAGGCATCCAACATGTACCAGCAAGCGAACTTCACTCAATAGTGAAACCATGGCCCTTTAGAGGATGGGCGTTGGACCTTATTGGAGAGATTCGACCAGCATCGTCAAAGAGCCAGAAGTATATATTGGTAGGCATTGATTATTTCACTAAGTGGATCAAAGCTATTCCTTTAGTCAATGTAGACCAAGAAAATGTCATTGAATTTATTCAAAAGAACATTATCTTTAGATTTGGAATCCCTGAAACTATAACCACTGATCAAGGATCAGTTTTCACCGGTCGAAAGATGCAGGAATTCGCTAAAGAAACATGCTTTAGACTCCTAACATCAACGCCTTATTATGCACAGGCAAACGGTCAATTCGAAGCAGCGAATAAAATAGTTATTGGCTTGATAAAAAAGCATGTTGGGAAGAAGCCAAAAAATTGGCATAAGACGTTAGACCAGATCTTGTGGGCCTGTCGAACGTCCCCAAAAGAAACCATAGGTACAACACCATATCGGCTAACTTTTGGTCATGACGCAGTGTTGCCAGCGGAAGTTTGTCTTCAATCTGCAAGGGTTCAGAGACATCATGATATCCCCTCTGAGGTTTATTGGGATATGATGTTAGACGAACTAGTAGATTTAGACGAAGAAAGACTACGCGCTCTCGACCTACTAAGGATTCAGAAGAAAAGAGTGGAAGACTCTTACAATAAAAAAGTGAAACCAAAGGTATTCTTGCCTGGAGAATTAGTTTGGAAGGTGATTCTCCCCATGGATCGAAGCATGGGAAAGTGGTCACCCAAATGGGAAGGACCATTCAGAATTATCTAAACTTTTTCTGGTGGAGCTTATGAAGTCGAAGAGTTAGGTGAAGATAAAAGGCTCTTGAGAGTAAACGGAAAATATTTGAAAAAGTATAAACCCATGCTCCAAGAGATCAAAATAAATAGCAAGTAATGACTAAATTAACCATAAATAGCCAAGATGGAAAATTTTATAAGAATTAGCCAAAATGGCTACATTGTCAAATACATATTACAATACATGGTTAAATAGCTGAGTAATTTAGAAGGGGATAGAATCTCTGAGTCGAAGGTACTTGGCCTGCTGCAACTCCAGTCTTTTGTTGCACAAGGCATTCGCCTGGGCAAGCTTGGCAATTTGGTCATCGAAGGCTTGGGCTTTCTCAGCAAACTCTAGGCCTCGCGTAACTTCAGCTTGGCTCTCTGTGTCTGAAACAGTCGAGAGAAGCTCCTCCTTGCGCTTAGTATTAGCATTCATCTTGGCCTCCAGCTCTTCGATTTGCACCTTTATGGAGGCATTGTCTCGATCTATGGCGTCAATTTCTTCTTGCTTGGATGCCTTTTGCTTCGACAACTCTGCAATTCGAGAAGTCGTCTCAGCTACCTCAGTCCAGGCAGAAGAACTTTTGCCATGTAACGCTTCGAGCTGGCTATTGAAGCCCCTCTGACGTCGATAGTCTGCTGAGACTTGATCAACAATGGAGTATAACTCCATGATAAAGCTCGAAACCTCTGGAGTCACAGCAAGCAAGTCGACTGCATTCAAAACAGCTCCCAAACACGACGGAGCAGTGGTATCCCCCTCCAAAGCCTTCATCAAATCTTTCTTGAAGAACTGAGCCTTGACCTTCATCAAAGCCTCATCAAGAGGAGAAGTCGAAGTGGACTTCCCCGATGTAGTAGAAGCATCATGACTAAGGTCAGATGAACTTCCCCTACTCTCGATAATGGAATTCAAGTAGCCAATGGGATCAGTTTTCTTCAAGAGTGCTAAGTCTTCTTTAGACTTATGCTTTGTCGAGGTAGCAACCCTTACAGCAGCGTTGTCTTGGGGTTGAAGTTGTTGAGTAGCGTTTGCATCGACATGACTCTCTTCGACCTGAAGTTCAGCAGTGCCAGCATCAGCGTGATCCCCTTCGTCATGTTGTTCCTCTGACAGATCGACCACTTGAATTTCTTTTGGTTGTTGTTCCTCTGTTTCGGCATTGGCTTCATCGTTTGCCAATTCCTTCTCTTGTGGCCTACTGTGTTCAGCAGAGTCTAGTGTCTCTGAAGTCTTTGGTGCTGAACTTTCAGTGGTCTCCTGAAAATAGAAGAGGCAGAATCTTCTGGTTTAGAAAGAGACACAATCGAACGTGAGCATCGACACCTGAGTTAAAAATGGTCAAAGAAACTACCTGCAGAGGAATTTCAGCCCCAGGGCTGGAATTATCACTTTCGACGGGTTTATTGAGCAAAACATTTAGCTCCTCCTCCGTTGGCTCTTCGATAATCACGGGAGGTGGCCTGGGTCTTCTCCCTACAACCTTTATTCTGATTGTGGGTCGAGTATCAGGAGAAGGAACATCTTTCTTCAGTTTTCGCCGTTTAAGAGGAGTGGGGGGAGATTCGTCCTCATCGTCGCTCCCAGACTCGACTGTCAGTGCAGGTCGTTTCTTGGGTGAAGGTGCCTGAAAACCAATTGGAGTTCGATTTAGCATGCTACATCGAAAATCAGAATGTTACAACCAGAAGGAAGTAATAAAAGTTTGGTTACCGGTGCTGTGGGTTTTATCGAAGGACCTTCTCCCTGTTGGCTTGCTGTAGTTTTCGCCGGTGCTGAAGGTTTTGTCAAGGGACCTCCTCCCTGTTGGCCTTCTGCGGCTTTCTTTACTGCAGGCTTTCGAACAACTGAAAGAAGACAAGTTATAATTAACAAGTTACCAGTCGAAATGGAAAGACAAAATAATTTGAAGAGTGAACGTACATTTCTTTATTTTGTCAAGGACTAGAACGAAAGACTTCTGAAGTTCGTCCACAAAATCTTTCTCGTCGAAGAACTCTTCAGCATAGTAACTCTTCCACCAGTCTTCGAAGGATGGTGAACAGAGGAAGTTAAGTTGATAATCGAACAGTGAAAGTACTGTTCGACCTGCATACCTGCCAATATGCTTGGTGGCAGCATCTTCAGTATAGTCATTGCAAAAATATAACATTAACTTCTCCCTAGGAAAAATAGGAGAAGGAAGTGATTGAATGATACCAAACTGTCGAGAAACCAAGTTTGGTTGGTAAGCGATCAAGCTCAGGTGATTCTTGGAGCTCTTAAAGCGCAGGGGCATTATTCTGGGTGTGAGAAATGCTTCCCACATTATTGTGTGTTCTTCGACATGAGGGTCACCTGAAGACTTAGGATGGGACCTGGTGAACCATTCTGGACCAACCTTTCGTCGATCGAAGGGAGCCATGGTCGAAGCGAATTCTTTTCTTCTTGCAAACATCAAGACGAAGTTTGCAAAAGTCTGTTGAAGTTCCAGCCCATCTTCAGTCGGGGTCAGTAGAGCTAATCTGGTGCCTTCGATACGCCTATTTGCTATCTCAGGAGCTTGCTCATTTATTTGAGTTTTTTGAGGTAAGAAAGACTCAAAAGTGGCATTGAGCCACAGTTGAAGTAGCCAAAAGGGTCCTGCAAGCAACATACTGGCTCTATTCTCGATGACCTTTAACAGAGTCGCTCCACTGCTGATCGACTCATACAGATTCGCCAAGATTAATTCTGCCAAACAAATATTTTGGCCATGGTGAAGCTGGGTGGCGAGGGTGACCATCTTCTTTGTCACCTGTAAAGACTTTGTACAGAACACAAAGCGTGACAGCCAAAGGGCTAGAAACGCAATATGCTCTACATCCGTCACAGTGGTTGTCGACCTATCATGGTAATGGTTGATATAGGTGGTATAGGTGGGTTTCGTAGCTGAGAATCCAATCTGATCATCCGACATTTCCTCTGGGTCGAAATAATCCCCAGTGGGTCGAAGGCCGGTGATGGCAGCCACGTCGAAAAGCGTGGGTGTTAGCATTCCACAAGGAAGGTGGAAAGTGAAATGAGTGTAATCCCAGAAAAGCAAAGAGGCTATCAGCATCTCAGGGGAGTAGTTGAGACCCGTCTTCGACAGCATGACTAGGTCGTATATCCCCAGGTTCTTCCAGATCGAAGCCTGGCTTTTTTCCATCTTCTCTAGCCAAGCGCTGTAGTCAGGTGTGAGGCTAGGGCTAGACCTAAAAGCCCTAACACCCCTATTGAAGAAGCGAAGATCTATCTTCTCCTTAGCGGGATCTTCGTTGTCATCTGTAGCTTTTTTAGAGCACCCAACAGGTTTGAGCGCCTCAAGTACTGGAAAGAAGTTCTTGATCTTCATGGATTCATCAATGCATGTGGATAACGGGCCAGACATGGCGAAGATTTGGTTGGAGTATCCAACCGGAATCATTAGTTGATGTGATTAAGCTTCACGCTCAGCAGTTTCCAGGGGTTCAGGAACCCTTCGCTGGCCTGTAGGGGTAACTGTTGGAACAGCTGAGAAGATTTTGGGTTTAGCATTTCTGGAAGGGATGTTGGAACTAGGAGCGTTAGAGGAACCTGAAGCCATTTTTGAGTTAAGGTTGAAGGTGAGTGAAGAACAAAGTGTTTGCAAGTTTGCAGAGATTTTGTGTTCAACAATGAGGTTTTGAATGCAGATAGCGTGAAAAAGTCCCACAATGGGTACCTAGCGCTATTTATAGTGGTTTGGAAATCACAAAATTCGAGGCCATTTAATGTTGCAGAAGATAGTGGGACACGTGGCGTCCCCTCGCTGACATAGCCGTTCTGTAGAAACGAAAAGGTGCAGCGTGCGCCCTCGTTTTTGGGAAATTGTCATGATGACAATTTGTGAAAAGACATTGGGCACGCTAAACGCCGTACTGAGGTGACGTCTTAGGTACGGATGGAATGATGGCTTTTTCTTGGGATTGTCAGTGGTTGGTAGAAGACAAAAAAGCGCACAGGTTAATTTGTGGCTAAGAGTGAAGGACAGGTGTCGAGTGGAATCTCAAAGAATGCCTTTTTCTTTTCAGCATCAAAATAAGGCATTCTTGGGGGGCAATTTGTTGGCTCCTAAAACTCAACACCCTTGTTTTTATTAATATAAACCATTAAGCATGAAGGATGGTTTCGACCAGCTAATTCTGTCGAAATGCTCATCAGAAGATGGCAAGGTACTTAGAGAATTTCTTCTAAGTAAGAATCATGTTGCCTTCGACGTCGAAGGTGCTTCTCGACAAAGGAGTTCGATGCTCAAAGTGGAACGGTTTGAGATTCAAACGTTTGGAGGGAAAACGGTTCCCAGCGGTTACCAAATGCAACGTGCCAAGATCTGGAGCGTCGAATGCTGTGAGCGTGCCAAGTGGAGTCATCTCGAAGCAGCGTAACTGCCTGACGGTTACCTGAGATGTGTTTAGTATAAATATTAGTAGTTCACGCAGTTTTTCGCGTGTGTTCACAATTATATACAAGTCACTCATATAGATTCAAGTACCCAGTGTGAGCGAAAGAATTGTTGAGAATGTATGTGTGAAACACCACTTTAATTAATCAAAGTCATTTATTTTCCAGAACTTTATTGCTCTTCATTTACTTTTCCAGTCGAAGCCTTCATTTTAAGCCTTCCTTTATTCTATCAATTTTTCTTCTTCATGCAATTTACATAAAGCTTCTTTATTTTCTTGTCATTTAACCATTATTAAACTTAGTCAAAAACCCCAAAATCAACCATGTCTTAGGATCAATCTGATCGATCCTGCGAGTCACCAAATAAGTAACCTTTTGGAAGATCAGTGGTTGTTTACCAATTCCCACGGTAAACAGGTACAACAGGCACCCCTAAGAGTAGAGAGAACTCTTCCAGTGTAGGTACCAACTGATAGTCCGGGAAAGTGAAGCAATGATGTACGGGATCAAAGAATTGGAACAACACACACATCATCTCTTCTTGGAAACTGGATGTAGCCAAACTGAGGAGTCGATCTAATTTCTTGGTAAAAGAAGAATCCCTGGGAACTCTTGAGGATAACTCTTGAAGCTGAGGGTGTGCTTTTACAAAGTTGATTCGGATGGTGTTCCTTCGACCAGAATTCATGACCTACAAAACAAAAACAAAGATTAATTTCTAAATCCTTGAAATGGTTAGTGAGCATGCGTATGATGATTATGATGTTTATGATGTTATGTATAAGTATATATATACACACACAAAGCAGACAAGTCCCTATGTTTTAGGCTTGCATGGGGTTTTATAGGTAAGTATTCGAAGTTTAGTTGGCTCAACATATCCTAGTAATAGTGACCGGGTTCTAAAGGATCTCAATATCACCAACCTTTCTCTTAGGCATTGTCTCAGCACAATCAATATTTTCTTGCGGCCTAGATGTCCCAAAAGTCCAGCCTCAATGAGTGTAGTATTGAGTATCAACCAATTTTCAACTTTACACTGAAACTGGTTATCTCACTACGTCCTAATGGCCAAGTTTGTTCAATTAGGGATCTAAATTCAGTAAGTGCTTCATGACGCCACTCAACGGCCCCATATTCTCCTCGATTCACCACGAGGGATACTGGTACCCACAAATGCATCACACTAACGTAGCCATTGTTTCAACCATATCGGTCTACGCCGTACAGTTTCCATAATCTATTGCTACTTACCTAGAAAGGTGTCCCAGATCCGGGTGGAGGATCAAAGCAAGCCCAAACAGAGAACCATAATGTAAAGCATACAAATCAAACAAAGAAAGCAAGTAAATGTAATCTAACCCTAAGGTAACCCCACTTTTTTTAAATATCCCCAACAGAGTCGTCGGTTCTGTGATACGGTGGGAGAACTGACTTGAAGGTTTTTTGTTTGATTGCAAATGTTGTGGATAGCAAGAGTCGCCACCGACTTTTCTTTTATCCAAAAGGAAAGGTGAAAAAGCACAGGAAAGACCTTTGAGATTGTTTCTTGGGTTCGGGGGGTAGATTATGAAAAGGGAAGGTATTAGCACCCTTTTCATCCATGGTTTTCCATGGGCTCTTAGTTACTTGCTAGATCACTTGCTTTTCGTTTGAATGTGTGCTTATGATGTGGGTTTTGAAAGTAATTTGAAAATGTGACTTTGTAATGGTTCTCGTCTCTATAAGAATGCGTACAAAGTGTTTGTTTGGAAAATAGTTCAAAGATGTGTTTGTAAAATGTGTTTTTTGAAAGTGATTTTGAAAAGGTGTCTTTGTAATGATTCTCGTCTCTATAAGAACGTGTACAAAGTGTTGTTTTTCGAAAATGTTTCAAAATGAGAGCGTTGGTGTATAAAATGTTTTTATTGTGAGCAAGCGAGCAATTTGGAGCAAATCTACCTACTCAAAAGGTCTTAGATGTTCTTTTCCTCTTCCATTAGATGTTGCTATCTTACCATTGATTTGGTAATGTGATACGGTGGCCAGAACCGAGACTTTTTTTTTAGGAATGCTGGTTTGCGTTTTGCGTTTGTTGTTTGCAAAATGTCGCGGTAAGCAAGAGTCGCCACCGACTTTTATTTTATCCAACAAGGAAAGGAGAAAAGCACAGAAAAATTCCTTTTTCGAGATATTTCTGAATACGGGGGGTAGATTATAGAAAGGGAAGGTATTAGCACCCTTTCTATCTGTAGTTATCTACGGGCTCTTATGTACTTGCTCATCATTTTCAAAATTGCTTCTTTGTGTTTATGTGTTTTGAAAAGCTTTTCTTTTGACTTCTATTTAACTCTTGCTTCTGTCTTTAAGAGTGTAATGAAGTGTTTTTGAAAACTTTGTTTGAAAAGGAGTGTAAGTGTGGAAAAAAATTTTGTTTTGTCTGAGCAAGTACTTAAGAACTAATCTACCTACTCAAAAAAAGAATCGTTCTATGTTCGTTTCCTTTAGACAGCGCTATCCCACTATTAGTGAGTAGGTAGCACCGTCATTGGAGTTTTGAGGGTCAATTCGAAAAGGGACGTACAGTCAATAAAGCAATGTTAGGACGTCTTAGTAATAACCCTAATGTCTTAGACCAATTATTCGAGGCAACAATATCCGAGACAATCTTTCTGAGGCAACTTTGATCTTTGGACAAAAGGACGCCACTAAAGCATCTTATACTCAATGACCATTTACCGAAGGAAACCAAGTGGGAGTGTACCCTAGGAGTGCGCATGTGCGAGTGATTCAATTTCAGATTTATTATCTTTGCACATTTAGGGTTAGCTAACTGTTTTAAAGTTTTACATATATTCTTGTCATGCATCCCTATATCATACACCTAACAGTTAAATATTTGTGGAATTTAAAGTGCGGAAATTAAACTAAGCTATTACAAGGCTTCGGGTATTTACATAGCCAAAAACAAACCCTTAAGAAATAAAGCGATAAATGAAAATAAAAGTCCTAATTAAGCTATTACAACTTGTAGGCAATTACATCAATATGGCAAATAATAAAACAATAAAGCGCGCGCGATGAAATTAAGATCGAGAAGAAATTAGGGTTTTGACCCTTCTAACCTAATTACAAGAAAAATTGTTTTTGATGGTTTTTAATTATTTTTAAGAAAAGAATTAGGTTTTCTAAATTAAATATACAAATTAATTAGCTAATTAAATTAATTAATGAAAATAATTACATGGTCTATTTTTGTGTTTTTGGTTATTTTAAGAAAAATAAAATATAATTAAGCTAGAAACAAAACCCTAATTTTCTAATTATTTGTTAATTTATTTGCAAAAAGAAATTAAAGTTTACCTAAAATTAAAATCTAATTTAATTAATTTTTGATAAAAATAAAATCTAAACCTAAATTTGGTGAAAAGTATTTTTTGTGACTTTTTTTTATAAAAAGAAAATAGTTAATTGGTTAGTAAAATAAAATAAATAAATTAAATGAAACAAATATAAAAAGAAAAAAAATAAGAAACTTGGGCCTGCAAGCAAATTTAGGGGGTGTGAGAAGCAATCTGGCCCAAGCCCAAAGGTTTCCACGTTGACCCTCAAGATCTGATGTTGCACGTTGACTGTGGCTTATGGTGCTCCTTTATTTAATGGCCTTTGGACCTGTATCTTAGGACACTTGGCTGGTTGGATGGTGAGGACGCTTGATGGTCCTTGGTCTTTGGTGCATGCTGGATTACCTGGAAGGAAAAAATATGAAATATTTGGGGGACCTGGGATTCGAACCCAGGTCCTGAAGCGTTTTGCACAAACCCCAATACCATATGCGCTGGCTGTTCTTTTTGTATATCAAATATCAATAATAAATAATATGCAAAATAAAGGGAGTTAGTGGATAATAATGAAAGCGCGCGCCAAGATTTGAATGGTCCAATAGAAAGGTGCCAACTAGTCATCTTCTTCCCTTCTCCGTGGGTAAAAGATACAGGGACCTTTACCTACGAACGTATGTCCGTAGCTACAACCCTGGTTCATCTCAAAATCCTCCATGGGCACGATAAATGACTTTTAATGCCATGGTTGAATTCGTCTGGACCTGCTGAATATCATGATGCCCTTTTTATGGGCCAATTTTGCCTGCATATAAAACTCCTAAATCGAAGCTACAAACCCTAGCCATGGTGAAATCTTATACAAGCCATATAAATGCAATTAAACAATATAGAAAGCTTGCAAATGTTCCAAGGATCAAGAATATATGGTTAATTCATGCTAACAATGTTTAAATCATGAAATTCAAATTCAAGAAAGAAGCAATGTCGTGATGGACTTACAGCGAGATATGGGGCCTGAAAGTGCTTGTTTTGGATTGCTTTCTCTTGCCTACACTCCCAGGAAGTGATTGGAATAGCTGGAAGGCCTTGAGGATGCCTGGAAATAGGAATTCAATTCAACACTTTTTCTTGTTTTTTTTCAAGTTTGGTTCTTGATGCTGCACCTCTTTCCTGCCTCTCTTTTGGTCTGCAATGGTTCTATATGTATTGAGGAGTGAATTAGGGTTGAAAGAATATGCTCAATCTTCCTCCATCAATGAATTTGATTTGGATTTGATTTACTTTGAATATATTTCTAAAATTAGGAAAATTCAATCTTTTTGTGAGCCCCATGCCTTTACACGAATTTGATCTCATGCTAGCTGGAATTTAAGACCTGAAACATGTAAAAAATCTTGAGTTTTTAATATTTTGGATTTTCTATGATTTGTTTTAATTTAAATTGATTTAATTCAAATCAAAATCAAAATAAATAATAAAAACAAGATAATGACAAGTGGAAAGGGCTAGGGCTCGTGGACCATGTTGCCAACTTAAAACAAGTGAAAAAGATTGGGCCCATTTGGCAAAATTTGAAGTTTTAGGCATATTTGACTTTTGGCAATTTTGCAAAAAGGGTCAACTTCACCAATGCATAACTTCCTCAATTTTGACTCTTTGGAGGTGTTCTTGGACTTTTTAGAAAACTTGAGATATCCTATAATCAACCCTTTTGGTCTCATATCAATTTGATATCCCATGCTCATGTATGAAGCTTTGACAAAAAAAAGTGTTTTTGTTGACTTTTCAAAATGACCTATAATGTCCAAATTCATAACTTCTTGTGAGTGCATATTTTGAACTTGGGAGATGAAGATGGATTGTAGAGCATTGAATCCTCTTCAAAATGAGCGTTGGATGGGTCATTTATCATAAAGTATGAGAAAGTCATGCTTGGTCAAAGTTGAGTTGACTTTTCCTACAAAACCCTAATTTAGCAACTTTTGATTCTTAATGAATTGTGAGAAATCCTTGATGAATCATGATCAACCCTTGATCAAATGGTGAAATAGACTTTAAAATGAGGATGTTTACCAAAAATCTTGAAGTTTGACTGTATGTGGGCCACAGTTGACTTTTGCCCTAGCACAGTCGATTTTCAGGCCTTTGAGCAATTGACTGAGCAAATTTTCTCTGTAAGGCTTGAAACTTGACATGGATGATCTTGAGAACATATTAGGACAACAGTGAGCATTTGGGATCCCTTGGACTCAAGTATCTTGATACAACATGAAACCCTAATTTGAGGTAGACTGCCTTAGGAGGGAGCTTGTCTGGTCAACCCTTGGACTATCTTGAGCAACTTGAGAATCTTTCTTGAAATGTTCTGAGAAATATGGGAGGGAAAATTTTGGGGTACAAAAGGTAAAAAGCCCCATCATTGGATGTTAAGGGACGAGTGTGGGACGTTGGTATAGTCATAGAAGGCAACCTATGGAACATTTTAACAATGTCGTTTTAGGGACTAGATCGTTTACCGGAGGCAACATCGAGGGTCATCGAGGGACTACGATATTTTATCGAGGGTCTTTTGCTAAAATGCCCATGTTCGAGGGACATGACTATTTTTTGATAGGCCACAAGTGAGACTACCCTAAGGGTGCATGTGTGCAAAGTGAGTTTGATTGCATGTGTTTAGTCTTGATTAGGGTGATCTATTTGTGGATTTCATATCTTGCTATACATACCCTAGTTACTAATAATATATGAAAGCAATGAAAGTGTGGAAAATAAAGATTCTACGCTATTACAATCATTAGGGGGATGGGGTGTACAAATTTATGAATGGGGGTTTGCAAGAAAATAAATCTTAATTGCTTATTACAACCATATTGAAATGATAAAGTAAGAAATAAAAAGGACTTGTTTAAAAAAGGTTTTTTGTCTTAAAAAATAAATTAATTAGTAAAAGGAAAATATTTGTATGTCCTTTTTTATGTTGATAAAAAAAGTATTAATATTAAAAGTGATAAAAAAAAGGAAAATAAATGAAAGATAGAAACAACATGCTGCTGCAAGCAAAACAACAAGGATCAGAAGTTCTAAAGTCAGACACGTGGTGACTCAGAAAGAAATGTCAGTGGGCATCATAAGTTCTGATTGGTAAACTTTGAGGTCCTGCAAGAAATGTTAGAGGGAAAACACAGAAGTTATGGGTGGTATTCAGATAGTGGGCCAAAAGTCAGAAGCTCTACGTTACGCTAAAACAGTGAGTAAGCATCAGAAATTCAGCGTATTGTCAGCATGTGAAAAATCAGAAACTGAGTGTTTAAAACAGCGAGTGGAAGTATCAGAAGTTCAGTGTGCTTAACAATAAAGAGAACTCAAGTTCTGTGCTATGCTAAACAGTGAGTGAGCCTCGGAAGTTATATGTGTTAAATAAGTGAGTGGAAACATCAAAAATTTTGTGTCATATTTCAACTATTTTCTCATATTAATCAACCATCAGCAGCTTATTCAGTTCTTAATCAAACCACAAATCAGAGGGATAAGAGCACAACAGTTTATAGAAGTTCTAACCCTACTCCTAAGCCTATCCTTAATCAAGAAATTCTGATCCATAGTTTTTCTATTCATGCAATGATATAGACAACATCAATACTATTATATTTACATGTTTTAATGATGTTCTAAATGAAAAGATGCAGAGTCAGAAAGACTTACCTTGAACCTGGAACGTGTGTTTGGAATTTGGACTGCTGCCTTTAGATGTTCTGAGTCAGCAAGAGTAATGGAAGAGGAAATTCCAAGCTCTTTGATTCAAAAGGAAGAACAAAGGTTTGGTTTTCTATTTGGGATTTCTGGATTTTTATGAAGGGGTTCCATAGATTTCTTTTCTCTCTTTTGATGATTCCCTCTCTCCAAAAGCCAGCCCATTGAACGTGTGATGGAGCATATTATTTATAGGTGGGTTTGTTGTGGTTTTTGGGGGAAAACAAATGGGATTCAAACCTTTCTGGTATACTATTCCATTGCTTTGTAATCACAGTTTTCGTATGCTAATTTGATGCAAATATGGGGTTTGAGAAAGTGCAGGCGTGGACTGGGTCAGCAGCTGATTGCAGGACTGTGATGTAGCAGGGAGGAAGGTTACTTAAACAAGGTCTTGGGATTTGGTGATGTTCTGATCGCAGAAGATCAGAAACGTAACCTCCAAATGCTGAAGGGGCATGTTCTGACCGGAGCGTTGAACATAGCCTTCATATGCTGAGAATCATGTTCTGACCGAAGCATCACGTTCTGACTAAAGAGCATCACTTTTACATGTTATGATTGAAGCGTCATGTTCTGAACCGTGTTTGCAACTTCTGACTGCACTTGCAAAGAGGCTGGCTCAGAAGTTCTGAAGTATCATATTCTCTAGACACTTAGAATATTTTCTAAATGTTTAGAAAATTTGATTTTTTTTCAAAGTAACTTCTGACTTCTGATTTTTGATGAACCAATTTCATGTCTTAATGAAATATAATTCTTGGAACTTGATTTTGATTCAAAAGTCATAGTTTGACTCCTTTGGTGTGCAAATGACCATTTTGCCCTTGTGAATGATTTTCTTGGAAAATTTGTAATTCAAGATTTACAATTGGATGGAAGCAAACCTGAGGGTCCAGGTTGATCCTTTGAGAAATGAGAGGGAAAATTTTGGGGTACAAAAACATGCAAGTTTAACAATGCCTAAGTGATATGATGAGAGTTAGCAGAAGCTTACCTTGCAGCTGGAGAAAGTCCTATGAACCGGAGCCTGGTTCTGACTGCTTGTAATGTTCTGATCAGCTTCCTCACGTGCTCAGTAGACTGGAACAACCTTTAACTTGGGTTACGAGTGGCTGGAAAATTTAGAAGCTGTATGAATGATTTGGTCAAGAAACACTTGAGGGAAGTTGGAGTTTGAATGCAAGAATAAAAAACTAGCAGGTTTTGTATTTATCTTTGCAGTTTCGGATTCCTGGAATTTTTAGCAAGGTTTCAAAGCTTTTTCTTTTCATATTTTTCGACCGGCCTCCCTCACAGTTGCAAATGAAGTTCAATTTATAGGCAAGAACTTTGTAGCTTGGAGAAGTCAAAAGTACCAACATCATGCTAGTGTGATGGCTTGTTCTTGAAGCAAGATAAACAAGTATGGTGGTTAGCAGCTTTTAGCCGTGCCTAAGCTGGATTTGTAAGCATGAATTAAGGAAAAGTGCCCTCAAAAGCAAAAGCAAAGCATGGGCCTAGCATACTCTTGTACAAAAGTTTTCTTTTTCAAGGACAACAATGTACTTCTATGTCACACGTGGGGAAATCCTTTGGATAAAAACTCAAAAGTGGTTGTGAGCATTAAATAATGATGAGATTTATCAAACCAGAAATCATGCAATGTAAGATTATGCATCATAGCTTAATTATGGGTCAGAAGTTTAATATCAACGCAACTTAGAACCAACATCCAACTTTTGATCCTTTAATCTCTTTGCTCCAACATGTTTTGAGCGAGTTCTCAGACTTTCCAGAAAGCTTATGACATGCTTTGTAAGCCCTCTTTGAATTACTCTTGCAACTTTTGACTGAACCTATGTGAAAATTGGCCCGGAAGTTGTAAACAACTTCTGACTTGAAAATGCTCAAAATTTACTAAGTGCCTAAGTTTCAGAGATGTGTCTTTGAAGACGTACAACTTGAAATCCCAACACTTCTAGAAGAAGTTTTGTTATGCAATGTTTTGGGTCTCATTGAGATCTAAAACTCTTGTGTTAGAAGTTCTTTCAGAATCAGCTTGCATCATGGCGGAAATCTGGCCAGAAGTTCTGAGTTTGTCATATTTCTTAAACACTTAGGAAAATTCTAAGTATTTAGAATTTTGACTTTTCCAAAGTAATTTTGACTTTTGAATTTATTGATGAAACAAACTTCATATTTCAACCTGTCTTGATGAAATATGACTCTTGAAACTTGACTTTGATCCAAAAGTCAAAGTTTGACTTTTCAGTATGCAAATGACCATTTTGCCATTGCGAATGACTTTCTTGAGACATTTGTGATTCAAGGCTTGGAATTGGATGGAAGCAAATCTGAGGGTCCAGGGTGATCCTTTGAGAAATGAGAGGGCAAATTTTAGAATACAACAGTTTCAATTGAATCTTATATGGGATTCTCCACTAATACCTAACCTATCAAATTGTTTTACACAAACAATTTCTATAATACTCCAACTAATCCATGATAAACTATATAAAATTGTTGTAAAATGTTATTGTGTTATTTAATGTGGATATGAATGAAATTTTATTAGAAGTATAGAATGTACATATGGCTACAAAATCATTTAAACATGACTTGTTAGTAAGATGTGAGTGCCATGTCATTGCAACTTTAGGATGAATGTGTGGATACACTCTCATTTGAAAATATCCTATATTTTTAATTATTGTACACTATATATAATATAAGCCCAACATGATCATAATCCAGATATGTCATATACCAACCCAACATTGTCCGCCTATCCCTACCCAATGCAAAACTCATGCCTCTATATATCTAATTACTCATGCTGGAAGTTGTGTTTTTATAATGATTATTGCTTTTAAATTCACATAACTTCACACATTAATACAATTATTAATTTTAAAAACTTCCCTTCCCTCATGAATCTGTAACTTCCCACCTTTAGTCATCTGTTGCAACTTTCAATATACTCCAAATTATATTTTAAATGCTACACTTCACCAATCAATTCAAATACTTCATTCATTAATACAGTTATGTGCTTTTAAAACTTCCCTTGCCTGTTGAATCCATAACTGACGACCTTTAGTCTTCTGTTTTTAGAAATGTTACTCTTGTCTGTTATATTTTCTTTTCCATACTGTGCTACTTTTCTGTTTCAATCTGTTGTTTGTTCACACTAAATCAAATATGTCCAGTAATGTTATTCACAAATTTATCTTCAAACGATGATGCCAAATTATATTCAAAACAACGTCACTCAATCATCTATTTCTAGACATAGGAGGAGACATATTTTAAAAGCGCGAAGAAATTCACATGACACTGTCAACATAAATCAATGTACTGCCTCTAAAACCCTGATTGTTCATCACCTGTACCACCTTCTCTATCAACCCCTTCATCTAATAAACCAAATTTTACAGTTTCTTCTACTACCTATGATAACTTGGAAAATACTTATGATCCTACTATTGCTAGAAAGAGAAGGAAGCTAATCTTGTCTAACAGGAAAAGGTCATGTAATATTGCAAACACACAATCAAATGCCCTACATAATCAACCACCATTCAGTGGTACACGTATACCAGTTTCACCAGATCGGTCTAATTTGACAAACGTCAGACCATCTCAAGGACATCTCCAACAACGTCCACTTCATAAAAAAGTTAGATTAGTTGGAAATGCAAATAAGTTGGGCGCAACTTTCAGTCAAACTCTTCAACCCAATTGTAACATCGAGATGCCTATTTTAACAGTTCTTAGTTGACGGTTATGCAATTATGGAATTTTAATGACTTAATTGGTTGAGGGATAATCAATCGAGGTTAAGAGTTGGAAAATATAATAATTTGAATGATCAATGTGGTGGTGGTGAGCCCAATCAACCATCAAAGCACGAAAAATGTCTAGTATTACCATATACTTTTGTTGGTAGCAAGAGATACATGGATCATCTATATTTTGATGGTATGGCCATTTCAAGTAGGTTAGGATTCCCTGATTTATTTGTTACATTTACTTGACCAGAAATCATGCGTGCATTATCTGACACTGGATTAAAGCCACACAATTGACCTGATATTATTACCAAAGTTTTCAAAATCAAATTTGACGAACTCATGAATGATATTACAAAATACCATGTTTTGGGCAAAGTCTTGACATGTAAGTATTATTCTTCATTTAATATGCAATTCTGCAATTTGTTTTATTCCAACAACATTACACCTTAACTAACTATTCTGATTATAATTATGTAATACTTTAAATTTTAAAAGCGATGATTACCCCATGCACACATTTTGATCTTCCTGCACCCTCAAAGAAAATATCCAACACCTTCGGACATAGATGACATCATTTGTGCTAAAATTCCAGACTCGATTCTTCACCCAAACCTATACAATTTAGTTAAGGCACACGCGATGCATGGACCTTGTGGGTTGTCACAGATGAACTCACCGTGTATGAAAAATAGAAAATGCTCGAAATACTTCCCTAAAAAGTTCATTAAACACACTGTTGCTGATGCTGAGGGTTATCCACTTTACAGAAGAAGATCCAAATCCCACTTTATTCAAAAAAATGGAATCACATTGGACAATTGACATGTTGTACCTTATAATACATGATTTCTTTTGAAATACCATGCACACATAAACATGGAATGGTGTAAGCATAATACATCCATCAAATATCTTTTCAAATATATACATAGAGGATTTGATAGAATAACAACAACAATTTCAAGGAATGAGAAGGAACTAATAGATGAAATCAAACAATATATGGATTGTAGGTATGTCTCTTCGAGTGAAGCGTGTTAGCAAATTTACTCTTACAATATTCATGGCAGAAAACCTGCATCTGAATGTATTTTCTAACATTTAATAGGTGAGAAAGTTGTTTACTACACCGATCAGGATCGAATGAAAAATATATTGGAAAATGCAAGTGTCACTGAATCTATGTTTACTGCTTGGCTGGTTGCAAATGGGAAACACGAAGAAGCCTGGTCACTGACGTACAATTAATTTGTATCAAAAAAATTTATGGCGGGAGAAAAAGAATGTGGAGGCCTCGCAAGAAGGGCTTCACCATTGATCGTTTGATATGGGTTCCACCAACCACTAGAGAATTATTTTACCTATGGATGATGTTGACATTATTCAAGGGACCCATGACTTATGAGGAAATTCGCAAAATTGGTGACTGACAACGAGAAATCGTATCATATATTTACCATGAAATTAATCCGCTTTATATCATATTGACCCGATTAACTCTCGAATATTCCGAGTTTTGTATGATTTTATGCAGGTACAACATATCTCAGCTCAAACTAGAAAGAAACGTGAAATGTGCGAGATTGCGGCCAAGACCAGAAGAGAAAAGATAAATCTGTCAAAAAATTCCATAATTGCTGCTATTACGGTCGTCACGCCCTTGCCACGACCGTAAGACACTTCAGAAGCGTGTTACGGCCGTCACGCCCATGCCACGACCGTAACGCGCTATTTCATGGAAACTGCACGTAACGCATCAGCCACGACCGTAACAAGCATATTATTGGCTGCTTTGGACGTGGTCAAGTAACAGGACGTGGTCAAGTAACAGCATGCACGTGTGCCTTATTTTTCTCCAACAACCAAGACCACCTTCTCCTTATTTTTCTCAGCAAGCCAAGAATCTAGCAACTGAAATATAATTTCAACCGTATTTTATTCTCTATAAATAGCTTGGAATTTAAAAGAAAAGGGGGAGAGTGGAGTTCATAAAATTCTTGCGGAAGCTCTGCCGATTTTAAAGCCCGATTTTATTTTCGCATTTCGTTCATTTTAATTTTCATTCCGACATTCCAATCTTGCCGGCTTGTGGAAGAAGGATCTAGGATATTATTGCTTTTCAGGTTTTTTATTGTATTTGATATAATTGCAAATTTATTTATGTTAAATTTCTGTTCTTTATTTATAATGCATGTGTTACTGTTTTCTGATTTTATTTCCTGCATTTTAATTCCGACCATTATGAGTAGCTAAATACCCGTAGTCGGGGTGTGATGAAATAACCGAATGAATTAATGTATTTCTAAGCTAAAACCTTAATTAACTCAATTTCTGGCCGTGACTTTTTATAATTAAAAATTAAGCTTTTTGTTACGAGAGTAAGGAAAGTAAAATAGGGAGAAATCAAGATCACGAGAGTGTGAGGTTTTAACCGGATAGCTAAAGTTAGGCATTCGATTTAAATACAGCGAGAGCGCTTTAAAACGAATTAGATTTATTTAGTTTTCAAAAAGATGCTTTCTAAACACTTATGGGCTAGCGAGAGCAGACATTTGGCTTTAGGAGTATGATCCGAGGTAAGACCACGAGAGTGTGAATCGAGGGTTTTTAAATTGATAAATACTACAGAACAATTAAAGTTAAATACTTTTATATGCTTAGGTACAATTTAATTCGCTTAGGTTCCAAACATTACACTCCGACCACTTTAATATTATAATTCTTTTAATTGAATTTAGTTTCCCCTTTAGTTTTAAACTTCTAAAAACCAACGTGACAATTTCCGCCTTAGCTAAACTAACCTGTTTTATAACACTAGAGTGATTACGAAGTCCCTGTGGGTTCGACATCTTTTTATTACTACCGCGATAGACTGTGCACTTGCAGTTAAGATACCGTTAGACACATTAGGTCAATCGCAGACACATCAAGTTTTTGGCGCCGTTGCCGGGGACTTTAGTTTAGTCACTAGTGTAATCTGAAAACAACATTGTCTAGACTAAGGCAACTTTTTATATTTCCCTCTGTTGTATGCCAAACACTCGTTCTCAAGGCGAGCCTTTGCATCTACAAATTAACGATATCGAGCGTTACTTAAGATTAAGACGCCGAATTCAAGAATACCGATCTCTCAACAATCTTCCTCCGACTAAAATTCCTGATATCCCGTTATCAGAATTTATCGAAGAATCAACAATGGCTGACGTACCAAATCCGCCTCGGGCTCTTAAGGACTACGCAGTTCCTTCGCAATCGGAACCTCACAACAGCATTGCCGCTGCTGCTATTGCTCGAAACGATTTCGAGCTGAAACCTTCACTTTTATCCGCTGTTCAGCAGAACCAATTTTTTGGATCTCCGACTGACGACCCTAATCTACATCTGTCAGTGTTTGTGCAGTACGCAGACACTGTAAAAGCGAATGGTGTAAACCCCGAGGCGATACGATTGCGCCTATTTCCTTTTTCTTTAAGAGACAGAGCCCGAGCCTGGCTCCAATCTCTTCCTTCAAATTCAATCACCACATGGGATGAATTGAAGAAAGTCTTCTTGGCTAGATATTTCCCACCAAGCAAAACTGCTATGCTTAGATCTAACATCAACGGTTTTAGACAAAAAGATAACGAATCACTTTTAGAAGCATGGGAACGTTACAAGGATATGATTAGACTCTGTCCTTATCATGGTTTAGAAGAATGGATAATCATTCATACATTTTATAACGGTCTCTTGTATAACACAAGATTGACTATAGACGCCGCTGCTGGTGGCGCACTGATGGATAAACCATATGCCGAAGCAAATCAACTTATCGAAAGTATGGCCCAGAACCACTATCAATGGGGAAGCGAAAGAGCTAATGTGGAGAAATCCCAAACCAAAGGTGGAATGTCTGAAGTGAATATTCTGGACCAAGTCAATGCTAAAGTGGAAGCTCTTACCCAAAAGTTAGAAAACCTTACCACTACTCCTGCAGCTACCGTAGCTGCAGTTGTCCAAACTTACGATCTATGTGGTCTTCAATCACATCCTACTCCAGAGTGCCCACTTCTAACGGGAGTTCCAGCTGAACAAGCAAACTATGTACAAGGGAACCCTTATAGAAATACCTATAACCCTGGTTGGAAAAATCATCCGAATTTTTCATACAAAAGTAACAACGCGTTATACGCACCTGGACAAGCTCCTGCCACACCACCCGGTTATCCAAAAGCTATCCAAAATCATCCTGGTAATGGACCTAATGCTCCTAGGAAATCTAACCTAGAAATCATGATAGAACACTTCATTGCTTCCCAAGCTCAGACTAATAAAGACGTTATAAATCAGAATTTACATACTAATGAGCAGATAAAACAATTAGCTAGCAAAGTTGATGCTTTAGCCACCCATAACAAGATGCTTGAGACGCAAATTTCATAGGTAGCTCAACAACAAGCACCTACTGTAGCATCGACTGGAATTTTTCCTGGTCAACCACAGCCCAACCCAAAAGGACATGCTAATGCTGTGATACTGAGAAGTGGAAAAGAACTCGACGGACCTGTTGACCCAAGACTAGAAAATCCAGCCATGTACCAAAAACAGAGCGAGCCGACTGATAGAGCCAATGAAACTAAAGAAAAAGAAAAGGAAAACGAAACTCAAGAGGTAGTGGAGCAAGAGAAGCCTTATGTACCTCCACCACCTTATAAACCGTCGATTTCGTATCCTCAGAGACTTACAAATTCCAAAACGATGAGCCAATTCAAGAAATTCGTTGAACTTCTAAAACAACTCAATATCACAATACCTTTTACAGAAGCTATCACTCAGATGCCCTTGTACGCTAAATTTCTCAAGGAAATTCTATCTAACAAGAAAAAGATAGAAGATAATGGAACAGTTACACTCACTGCCGAGTGTAGCACGATCATTCAAAACAATATGCCTCATAAGTTAAAAGACCCAGGTAGTTTCTCTATACCTTGTAATATTGGAAAGTTTGTCATAGACAAAGCTCTATGTGACTTAGGAGCAAGTATTAGCGTCATGCCCCTATCTATCTGCAAAAAGCTAGAGATGGGAGAACTCAGACCCACGGAAATGTCCGTTCAATTAGCTGACCGATCAGTTAAATACCCTGTAGGTATACTGGAAAATGTTCCAGTTAGAATAGGTCAATTCTATATCCCGACCGATTTCATCATCATGGACATAACCGAGGACTCAGTTACCCCTATCATACTAGGAAGACCCTTCCTAGCCACCGTCGGAGCTATAATTGATGTAAAGAAGGGCAGACTAACATTCGAAGTTGGAGAAGAAAAAGTGGAATTCATCCTTACTCAATTCTTACAAGCACCAGCCATGAACGACACATGCTATCTTATAGATGTCATAGACGAGTGCGTAAGAGAAATGGAAGCAGAACAGACAAAATATTCTGAGATAATGGAAATCCAAACCCCTCCAATATTCGAAAACGATGACAGTCTAAACGAAAGCTTAGCACTCACGCCCGATCATATGCCATGCCCGAAGAACCCCAGTGTAGAATTGAAAATCTTACCTAAGAATCTAAGATACGAATTCCTTGATGCCGAACACACGCGACCAGTAATAGTAAACTCCAACTTAGGAAAGCTCGAAACTGAAAAACTTTTAGACGTCCTAAGGAGGTACCCAACCGCACTAGGTTATAACATATCTGATTTGAAAGGAATATGTCCTTCAATTTGTATGCACCGTATTATGCTAGAAGAGAATTGTAAAACCTCTAGAGAACCTCAAAGAAGGATTAACCTGATTCTTAGCACTGTAGTCAGAGATGAAATTACAAAGCTTATGGAAGTTGGAATCATATACCCGATCTCTGATAGTAAGTGGGTGAGCCCAGTACACGTGGTGCCCAAGAAAGGAGGTATCACCGTTGTTAAGAACACGAAAGGCGAACCAATAACGCAAAGAGTAGTCAATGGACATTGAGTGTGTATAGATTATAGAAAACTAAACAAAGCCACTCGTAAAGACCATTTTCCTTTACCCTTCATAGACCAAATGCTAGAACGGTTAGCCAAACATTCCTATTTCTGCTATCTAGACGGTTACTCCGGATTCTTTCAAATTCCCATTCACCCTGACGATCAAGAAAAGACTACCTTCACGTGTCTGTATGGAACGTTCACATATAGACGAATGCCTTTCGGATTGTGTAATGCCCCAGCTACCTTCCAACGATGTATGATGTCAATCTTTGCAGATTTTATAGACAACATCATGGAAGTGTTCATGGATGATTTCTCAGTGTGTAGGGGAAGTTTCGAAGGATGTCTGTCAAACCTAGAGAAAGTCTTAGAAAGATGTGTAAAAGTAAACCTCGTGCTCAATTGGGAAAAATGCCATTTCATGGTCAGAGAAGGAATCGTACTAGGACATGTCATATCCAATAAAGGGATTGAAGTTGACAAAGCTAAAATAGAAGTCATAAAAGAACTCCGACCACCTAAGACCGTTAGAGAAATACGAAGCTTTTTAGGACATGCCGGTTTTTATCGGCGATTCATTAAAGATTTCTCAAAAATTACTAAACCACTTACCGGTCTGTTAATGAAAGACGCTGAGTTCGTATTCGACGATGATTGTCATAAAGCATTTGAAACTCTAAAATCAGCCCTTATCACTGCACCAATCATGCAACCGCCCGATTGGAATTTACCCTTCAAAATCATGTGCGATGCGAGTGATTACGCTGTAGGCGCAGTTCTTGGACAAAGGAAGGACAAGAAACTACACGCCATTTACTATGCTAGTAGAACGCTAGACCCAACCCAAATGAACTATGCCACGACTGAGAAAGAGCTGTTAGCAGTCGTCTTCGCGCTTGACAAATTCCGTTCCTATCTAGTAGGAGCGAAAATCATCATCTACACGGACCACACTGCTATAAGATATCTATTGAATAAGAAAGATGCAAAAACAAGGCTCCTCAGATGGATCCTACTTTTGCAAGAATTTGACTTAGAGATTAAGGATAAAAAAGGGACCGAAAACGTCGTAGCGGATCACTTGTCAAGATTGGAAGATATAAAAACCGAACAAGTGCCGATTAACGATGATTTTCCATATGAACAACTGATAACCCAAATAAGGAGCGACTTGGCTCAGTTAAACCTAAACGAACCAAAACCCAAGGAAGCCGTAAAAGCAATCCATGCTACCATGGGATTGCCATGGTATGCCGACATAGTTAACTATTTAGCTGCAAACGCGCTCCCACCAGACCTTACCTACCAACAGAAAAAGAAATTCTTCCACGATCTAAAACACTACTATTGGGACGAACCCTTACTGTTTAAAAGAGGACCAGACAGAATCTTCCGTCGATGCATACCCGAAGAAGAGATAGAAGATGTCATTTCCCACTGTCATTCATCTCCTTACGGGGGACACGCAAGCACTTCCAAAACTTGTGCAAAGATCTTACAAGCTGACCTATTCTGGCCTAATCTATGGAAAGATGTCCACATCGCTGTTAGAAATTGCGATCGGTGTCAACGCACCGGTAATATTTCAAGATGCGATGAAATGCCTCAAAGAGGAATCCTAGAGGTAGAAATCTTCGACGTATGGGGAATCGATTTCATGGGACCCTTCCGATCTTCTTTTGGAAACAAATATATACTCGTCGCGGTCGATTATGTTTCAAAATGGATCGAGGCCATAGCCTCTCCTACAAATGACACACGAGTGGTAATCAAACTCTTTAGAAACATAATCTTTCCAAGATTCGGTGTATCGAGACTCGTCATTAGTGACGGTGGCTCCCATTTCATCTCAAAGATATTCGACAAATTACTATTTAAGTATGGAGTGAAACATCGTATAGCGACACCATACCACCCACAAACCAGTGGACAAGTCGAAGTCTCAAACAGAGAAATTAAGCAGATCTTAGAAAAAACTGTAGCCACAACCAGGAAAGATTGGTCATCAAAGCTCAACGAAGCTTTATGGGCCTATAAGACGGCCTACAAAACCCCTATAGGAACTACACCCTTCAAGCTCGTATACGGAAAATCCTGTCACCTCCCAGTAGAATTAGAACATAAAGCGTATTGGGCAATTAAAACGCTCAACATGAACTACACTGCTGCGGGAGAAAAACGAGTCCTGGATTTAAATGAATTAGAAGAATTAAGATTAGATGCTTATGAGAATGCTAAAATATACAAAGAAAGAACTAAAAAAAGGCATGATAAGCGTTTATCTAGGAAAGAATTTAGTGTGGGAGATGTCGTACTATTATTTAACTCAAGACTTAGGCTTTTCCCTGGTAAATTAAAATCTAGATGGTCAGGTCCATATGAAATTACAAAAGTGTTTCCTAGCGGAGCAATAGAAATTAAGGGTAGAAATACTGACCCGTTTACAGTAAATGGGCAGCGGTTAAAAATATACAATAATATTGAAAATAGAGACTATACGAATAGTCTAAGACTTTTAGAATTGCCCAATATTTCACCCGAATAATCTGCTGCTAGGCACTATGTCAGGCTTTTGACGTTAAAAACAGCGCTAAGTGGGAGGCAACCCACCTATTTGTTAATTGTTATTTGTTTCTAACTATTTATTTATTATACTTTCCGTTTTTGCATTTATTCCTATTTAAGTTTTATTTTTCATTTTCTTTCTTTTGTTATAATTTTCATAAAACTGCTGCTGATTTCAAAAATAATTTTAATTGCCACAGGATTTCTGAAAAGTTTTTGTTTCTCTTATACCCTCTCTTCTGACTTGTTTCCCTAACAATAACCATGGAACCAAAACCACATAATTTCTTGGAAACCACCTTTAGGGGTAGAAACCAAAAGAGAAAATTCGAGGAATTATCAAAAAGAAACATTGGTATAACACTTTATTATGATGAACCCACTATGAATGCTTTAGGTATATTGGATATTGTTCTGTACTTGTTTAACCAGTTGGGGTGGGAAAAAGCCCATATTAAGACTAGGTTTGCACCTACCGTGAGCTCACCTTTGAATTTCTAAGCTCACTAGTCCATATACCCGAGCATGGAAAAGGGACCCGAAAAGGATTTATAAGTTTCCGTCTCTTTGGAATTGAGTTTATTTACACTCATAAGGAACTAGCTGACCTGTTAGGATTCCCTAGCGGCCCTTTTGCTTACTCTACTACCCAGGTTGAACTAATGGATATTGAGCTAGATTACTTTTGGGGGACTTTAACTGGTAATTATCACCCTGATGCGGATAACATGGATAATGATGAGATACATAACCCTGCTATCCGTTACTTTCATAAGATTCTAGCCCATACTGTATTCAGGAAAGAGGAGAACCGTACTGCAGCGTCTAAGGACGAGATATTTTTACTATATTGTATGCACCAAGGCCACCCCGTTAATGTCGTGCCATTCCTAATGCAAACCTTTTACCGCATTATCGATAACCCTGATGAACCAATCATCATAGGTGGCCTAGTCACAATGATTGCACATGCCCTCGGCCTCAGACACCAGCTGAATAGGTGCCCACATTTTGGTACGATTCGTCCCATGAATATTGCTTTTTGCTTTGACCGCCGTATAATAGAAAACCATGATTACCCACCTTATGAGTATTTGATAAGAGAGGAAGTTGTAAACCTATTCACCCTTCCAAACCATAACAAAGTAAGTGTCCATAACCGTGATAACTGGCTTTATGAGCTAAACCCACCCGACCACCCTCCTACACCTGAGACACCACAAGATTATCAAATTTATGATGATGTTATGTCCAACATTGGTGACCCTGAGATTCCTCCTGGTTACTACGAAAACTTCAACATGGCAGAGGCCCATGAAGCCTCTGAAACAACCAAGAAGGATTACACTGATAATCTTAATAAAATTGTTACCACACTTGATACCTACCAGACTAACATTAATGGAATAAAAGATGAAATAAAAAGCATGCGTCTGGAGATAATCGAATTAACTGACATAACTGTGGAGAAATTTTATCACATTCATAATTCACTCGAAGACATAAAATCAAAGCTTGGATGAAGTCACAAAAAGCAGCTATAGTTCTATATTTCCTTTTGTTTTGTTTCTAGGAAGTTTTCCATTTTCGCATATTTTCAGTTTTGTTTCAATTCGGAACAAATTTACTTTTTTGTAATTTTTGAGTTTCTGGTGTTGAACAAGCAAATTTATGGAATCAAAGTTTCAGTTATTTAGTATTTATTTGCTAGTTTCCTCTTTGCCAATTATAATGCTTTACATAAATTGCGAGCTTCGCTCTGATCGATGGATGTTTTGATGTTTTGGAATATATATATTTATATTTGCTTGGTATGACACTGAATGTATACTGCTATTGAAATGCCTCTATGTAAAGATAGGATGTTGCAGAACTGGTACAGAACTGTCTGCTAAAAATTGCATATTTTGCCGCTGTTACGACCGTCACAACTCCCTTACGATCGTCACACGCCTTTTAGCGTGTTACGAACGTCATGCCTATGTTACGACCGTAACACGGGTTATATATAGCAGACAGAAGCTCTTCTTCTGCAACCTTTCCCTCTTCTTCCACTATTTCAAAACTGTTCCACTACCTCCATCAATCCCCATTCACACCACTTAACCCACCATTATTTTCCACTAATTTTCAAACTTCCCATTACTTTCCCTCATCATATATACATCTCATAAACCAATCCCTAACCAATTCCAACCCACAACCCAAACCCACTCTCTCTAACACTTGTGCATTCAAAATGGCAAACGTAAACCAGCACATTCCAGGCATCCACTTACGCGATGGTGAACAAGGTGAAACACAGCGCACGAAGTTCTTGAAGTTTCAACGCCGAGGCCTCCATCCCACTAGGTACGTCGACATTTACTGCCTCAGAGACCTCGGATTACTTCAAAGTGTCCAACATCTCCTCCAGAATGTCAACCTTTGGACCCTCTGTAGCCAGCCCCAACCCACGTACGAGAATCTCACCCTCGAGTTCCTCAGTTCCTTATGCTACATCACTCCTAATGGTCCGACAAATCAACTTACCGGTGCGGTAAGGTTTCGCATTTTCGGAACCGAATACGACTTCTCTCAGAATGCATTCGGTCGATTACTTGACTTCTGTACTGATGAAGGCGCTCACCTCCGTGTACCTGACACCTTCCATGAGGAATCCTTTAATTTATGGCATAGCCTGACCAACAACCATGCTAACTCCTACGATCACCTCAATGCCACACAAATCCATAACCCCGCCATTCTCTATTTCCATCGCATCCTGTGCAACACCATTTTCGCAAGGGATAGTAACCATAAGCTAAACTCCAAAGAGCTATTCTTCATGCACTGCGCGTTCACCGATCAGAAAATCAATGTCGCACCCTTCCTCTTGGCCCATATTCATTCCATATGCACTCGAGGCGGCAAACCTTTCTACTTCGGAGGGCTTGTCACTTCTATTGCCTTGGCTTTGAATCATGGCGACACCCTTGCCCATCTGCCCTTCAGAGCACCGGTTTTGCTTACCTTAGACCATTGCAAATCTGCTCACCTCATTCACTAGCGGGACAACGGCAGGTTCAATTCAGTGATCCGTAACGTTGTTTATTCTAACATTGTTCTGCCTTGCAAGGACCGTATCGATCCGCAGAACCGAGCCAATTGGCTATTTGATGCCCCTGACGGCCATGCTCCCGTGCATGATGCCCAGCCAGATGCTCCAACTGACGAGATCCAGGAAGAATTGGACCGCGAAGCACCTGCTCCCGACATTCCCGAGTCCTCTTCTGCACCACCTCCTTTCACTATGGAGGATATCCTCAGAGCCCCCCATCAGCAAAATCAGATGGTTGTAGCTCTTGAAAGGAAGCATCAGGAGCAGTATGACACTCTACATGCACAGAACGTCCAAATCCTGAGCGGCCAGCGCAACGTCAACGAGAAGCTGGACGAGGTTTTCTCTGAGCTTAACGCCTTACAGATGGACGTAACCGCTCTTGGCTCGCATGATACCGACCTTGAGGCAACACCTACCCGATGCTCCCGCACCCGAAGCAGAGGCAGAGGCCACCAGTAGTTTTCTTTTGTTTTTGTTTCTGTATTACATTCATTTCCCTTTCCGTACAGTTTTTCTATTTGTAATCCTTCCTACCATATATCATGACATTGAGACAATGTCTGATATAGTGTGGGAGAGACATTATATTTTCTTCATGTTGCAGTAAATTTATGGTAATTCTATGATATTTTCAAGTTTTCCCCGTATTATAAGCCATACCAAAAAAATTCTCTGCTCGCATAGCTCGACATACCTACCTTAAACGGAAACCTAGTTAGGAAGACGAGAACGAGTAAACAAAATCAATACGACTATGACACCGCAAACATCCTGCTTATGCAACCCGTCTAAACAAAACGTTATACGTACACCTCGATTTTTAAGTTCTGAAGTAACCCCTAGTAGTTTATACTAGCAGTCAGCACCGTCTAGACACAAACCACGTGGGGAGCCGATGAATATAAGTGTTTGATGCCTAATCAATGAAACATCCTTCTCATCTCGATGCTAAGCAAATAAAATCTTGTGCCAAAAAGACAAAGATCACATACAAGACATAAGTATAAGAGAAGAAGTCCATTCTTGGTTGGTTCAGAGGTATCTGGTTCTGAACTTGGTAGGGCGTGCTACGGCTCGATCCTCCGCAACCTCCGATTTGGAAAAATATAGGGTAACCACATCCGTGTACCAGACCCCGCGACAAAAATAGGATCAAAGTCACTAACAGGCTACTCCACTACGTGCGTGCAAGGACAAAGGGCTTAATGTGATTGCGCCAGAACGAAACCGGGCGAAAAAGCACGAGAGGATCGAGGTTGAAATGTGACGAAGCGATTAAGCGGTTTGTTAAAGTGGAAATACGCGACTCAATTGTGTCATTGGCATATCACTGACGTTTTACTCAAGTGCCGACCGACTGACGACTGGTTTCATGTGTTTTATCTCGAAAATAAAAGGTATGTCGTGCATGTGCGCCTGACGAACACTTGTCCGATTTTTACGACTATTTGCTTGAGGACAAGCAAAGGTTTAAGTATGGGAGGATTTGACAACGAGAAATCGTATCATATATTTACCATGAAATTAATCCGCTTTATATCATATTGACCCGATTAACTCTCGAATATTCCGAGTTTTGTATGATTTTATGCAGGTACAACATATCTCAACTCAAACTAGAAAGAAACGTGAAATGTGCGAGATTGCGGCCAAGACCAGAAGAGAAAAGATAAATCTGTCAAAAAATTCCATAATTGTTGCTATTACGGTCGTCACGCCCTTGCCACGACCGTAAGACACTTCAGAAGCGTGTTACGACCGTCACGCCCATGCCACGATCGTAACGCGCTATTTCATGGAAACTGCACGTAATGCATCAGCCACGACCGTAACAAGCATATTATTGGTTGCTTTGGACGTGGTCAAGTAACAGGACGTGGTCAAGTAACAGCATGCATGTGTGCCTTATTTTTCTCCAACAACCAAGACCACCTTCTCCTTATTTTTCTCAACAAGCCAAGAATCTAGCAACTGAAATATAATTTCAACCGTATTTTATTCTCTATAAATAGCTTGGACTTGAAAAGAAAAGGGGGAGAGTGGAGTTCATAAAATTCTTGCGGAAGCTCTGCTGATTTTAAAGCCCGGTTCTATTTTAGCATTTCGTTCATTTTAATTTTCATTCCGACGTTCCAATCTTGCCGGCTTGTGGAAGAAGGATCTAGGATATTATTGCTTTTCAGGTTTTTATTGTATTTGATATAATTGCAAATTTATTTATGTTAAATTTCTGTTCTTTATTTATAATGCATGTGTTACGGTTTTCTGATTTTATTTCCTGCATTTTAATTCCGACCATTATGAGTAGCTAAATACCCGTAGTCGGGGTGTGATGAAATAACCGAATGAATTAATGTATTTCTAAGCTAAAACCTTAATTAACTCAATTTCTGGCCGTGACTTTTTATAATTAAAAATTAAGCTTTTTGTTACGAGAGTAAGGAAAGTAAAATAGGGAGAAATCAAGACCACGAGAGTGTGAGGTTTTAACTGGATAGCTAAAGTTAGGCATTCGATTTAAATACAGCGAGAGCGCTTTAAAACGAATTAGATTTATTTAGTTTTCAAAAAGATGCTTTCTAAACACTTATGGGCTAGCGAGAGCAGACATTTGGCTTTAGGAGTATGATCCGAGGTAAGACCACGAGAGTGTGAATCGAGGGTTTTTAAATTGATAAATACTACAGAACAATTAAAGTTAAATACTTTTATATGCTTAGGTACAATTTAATTCGCTTAGGTTCCAAACATTACTCTCCGACCACTTTAATATTATAATTCTTTTAATTGAATTTAGTTTCCCCTTTAGTTTTAAACTTCTAAAAACCAACGTGACAATTTCCGCCTTAGCTAAACTAACATGTTTTATAACACTAGAGTGATTACAAAGTCCCTGTGGGTTCGATATCTTTTTATTACTACCGCGATAGACTGTGCACTTGCAGTTAAGATATCGTTAGACACATTAGGTCAATCGCAGACACATCAGTGACAACCAATTTGATACATTTAGGGATTCGTTTTTTACAATGGGATTTCTTGAGGATGATAGAGAATACATTGATGCTATCAAGGAGACGAGTGAATGATGTTCTTGTAACTTTCTTCGCAAACTTTTTGTGGTTATGCTTTTGTCCGACGATGTTAATCGTCCTGCTCATGTTTTGAAACAATTGTGGTTGCTACTATCAGATGGTGTGTTGCAAGCCCAAAGACTATTGGCTCAAAATCCAGGTTTAACACGTCTCAATATCACATATTTTTACGCAGTCCTTTTTTACCGACTACCTTACCCATTTGTAACAACTTTGTCTATTATTTTGATATAACTTACTTCCTCTATTGTAGGTGAATTGATTATATACATTTTATATAGGTTTACCAAATGAGTTGCATTTCCATATAATTTTCACAATGTCCACTTACGAGTTAATCATTACTTTCAACATATTAACCCGACATATGTATGTGTTTTTTAATTAACTTACATCTATTATAACTAAGTTCAATTTTTTTCTCATATCAATCCATTTAGAATTTCTTTTAATGGAAGTCGAATTACAAAATTTGACATTAATAGAAAAAACCCTTCAAGAAAATCGGAGGACTCTCAAAGATTTTAATCCAATTCCATATCCAGATGGGTATGTTTTGCAACAGTTAGATAATAGACTCATATATGACGAACGTAATTATGATGCATCGCCAATGAAATCCGAATTCACAAATCTCTTCAATACTTTTAAAGGTTCGTTTTCAGAATTATTACCTTAATTTCAACATTACTATTCTCCATTTTGCTTCTTATTAATTGCTTCTTTTTCATCATTATTCATCTGTATTTTTTCTTATTAACTATTCCTTAGATGAACAAATAGGTATCTATGAAACAATTATGGGAGTTGTTCAATCGCAAAAGGGTGACATGTTCTTCCTTCATGGTTACGGTGGTACTGGTAAGACATACATGTGGAGAATACTTGCAAGTGCTTTAAGGTCCAAACATGATATATGTTTAGTTATTGCAATGAGTGGTATAACTTCTCTCTTATTTACCGAAGGTAGAACTGCACATTCTAAGTTCAAGATTCCTGTACCAACTATGGAAAATTCTACTTGCAAAGTTGAATACAACGATGATGTTGGAGACCTTCTAAGGAAGACAAAACTTATTATATGAGATGAAGCACCAATGGCACACAAGAATTCTTTAGAAGCATTTGACATAACTTTGAAATATGTTATGAGTACCTATTGTAATTTAAAGGATGCATTTGGTGGAAAGGTTGTTGTTTTTTATGGTGATTTTAGATAGATTTTTCCTGTTGTCCCTAGAGGAAGTAGTTTTGATATCGTACACTTTGTGATAAATGCTTATTACATATTGTTGTACCCCAAAATTTGCCCTCCCATTCTCTCAACATTTCTCATCACAAGGCTCTTGAAGATCAAGATCCAGTTAGGGTTTCATCTGCTCAAGACTTCTCCTTGCACTATTGACCCAAATTAGGGTTTGTGTCTGCACAAAGATGTTTTGACCTAAAATGCCTAAGATGACCTTCTTGCTTCATATTGACTCCCAAGTTTATCCATATCAAGTTTCAAGTCTTGATTCCAAGTTTTGCCCAGTCAATTGGACAGTTGACCTAGAAATCAGCTGTATTGGGGAAAAAGTCAACTGTGACCAATTGACAGTCAAATCTCATGAAAATTGACCCACATCAACATTATGAACTCATATGAACCATTTGATCAAGTTTGGATCACAATTCCACAAGAAATTTGATCAGATCACCAAAAGGGCAAAATGGTCATTTTTAGGGTTTTGACTGCACAAAGGCAATTTTTGACTTTTTGACCCAACCAATGGCAAACCAAGCTCACATATGGACTCAAGGACCCCATGGAATTATCTTGACATGCTCAACAAGTTCAAAAGATCCCAAGTACACAAGATTGACAGTTGAATTTCCCAGTCAATTGATCAATTTTGACTGTATACTGAAAAGTCAAACTTTGACTTTTTGGTCAAAATCAATAGTCAAGATTCCTTTTTCATCAAAACATGCCAAATCATGAAACTTGTTCACCAAGAAATCAAAAATTGCAAATTAGGGTTTGAAATGAGAATTTTTCATAACTTAGAATTTTTCTAAGTTATGAAAAACCCTAATTTTTTTCCAACTTTGCCCCACTTTCTCACCAAGATTCATTTGGATTCAAGCAAAAGTCAAAACATGAAAGTTGTAGCTTGTTGCATAATCTACAACTTTGATTCACAAAGTTTTCCCAAATGAGGCTTGTATCTCAAGTTACAATTTTTGGAATAAGGGTACTAAACCATTCTTAACTTAGTGAAATTTCAACCTATTTTGGCAAGGTTTCTACCTAACTTCAAGGCCATTTTCCATACACTTCCACTTGTAATTTCAATTTGAATTTCAAAGATGTATTGTAGTACACATTCCAAGCTTTCCAAAATGTCCAAGAACTCATCAAAAAACATCATAACTTGAGAGATTCGAATTTTGCAATATGGCAAAAACTCACTTTTGAATTGGTCATGTACATGTTCATAACTTATGCCATCTTCAAGTCAGCTTGGTTTATGCTACATTACAGGCCCTTAAACCATCCAACACTCAATAATTTAATGCATGTTCATTGTGCTAAGGCTTTGTTTCATGAGTTTATGCATTACATTTTGAATTAAGTCATTTATGGAAAAAGCAAAATGGCCATTTTTGCAAAAGCAAGCTTTATGTCATAATGCAAATCCAAGAGGTACAGATAAAATCCAATTGGCACAAGATTATGAGCAAAACACTCTGATCAAGACAAGGTTAGCAGCATGTTTAGGGGGCCTATACTTCCCTAGAACATCAACTTGGCTTTGCTTGCTTAAGTGTGAAGAAAAGTGGCATAACATACAATAACTCTCATCTCAGCATTAGAACACTTAAGCAATTATTTTGTACACCTTCTAATCATCCTAACTAAGCTAGCAAACGACTCCAATACCTCCAATACCTCCACAAACTCAGAACCACCATCAAACTGCTCAAACAGAGTTCTCACTGCAGTTTGAGTGCCAACTCTCATCCCTTGCATGATTTCTTGCCCAAAGCTCACCAAACACATTCCCTAGCATCAATGCAAGCTAACCAAAACCTAAAACACGACCTGTAATTCCTCTAACCAGTTCCACCATTTTCACTTTCTTATTTTGCAGTTGAAGGTCCATAGCTCGATTCAAGGTGTCTCAAGGCAAAGTAAGCATTGGAATAGCATCACCACACTTCAGGCAAGCTGTACAGATCATCATCTTGCTCTGAAAGCTCCCCCATTGCCAGATAGAACTTCAACTGAACAGGTATTTTCTTGAACTTCTAACTCTTAGTCTAGGCATCATTAGCTCTAAGTTTGTGAATAAGAAGTGTTCTACTCATGCCCCTGAATCTGTACATGCTTTTACTTTTCATTTATTTTGCTTGAGCTGTGAGAATTTAAGGTTTGAATATGGCAGAAAACTTAGGTCAGGATTTGGGAATGTCAAAATTCTCTCTCGTTTCTGAGAGTTAGGATGAGTTTTTTATATATTTAGAATCGTGATTCAATGCTTAACATTTCTTATGTTGGGAGTTTGTGCAAAAGATCAAAGAATCCAGGTGTTTGAATTGGAAGTACAGGCGCGCGTTTTTTGAACGTTTTTGTTCAGAGGTTGAAGAAGAAGCTTCATGGGCTGGGCTTGCTTCTGATTTTCTTTTCACACCATATTTTTGGTTTCATACCCCCTGAGCCCATTATGTTTATTCTCATGATTTTTTGACTTTTCTTTTTTCATTTTGACTTATTTATTTTTGCTAATAATATTAAAAACATGAAAAATATTTTTTACACCATTTTTATATTTTTTAAGTATTTATTTGTTTATATGGACATTTGTACATAAATATATATATATATATATATTATTTAGAATAGATAGGAAAAATAATGCAAATATACTTTATTTTCTGATTTTTTTATTATATTTTCCTTTTTGAAAATATTTTATGCAAAATATATTTTTTTTATAAATATTAAATATTATTATTTTATATATATATATATATATATATATATATATTAGTATATTTAGGTTAAAATACAAAAATACCTATATTTTTTATTTTATTAATATTTGACATAAAAAAATACTTTTTATAAATATACTTCATTTTATTTTATTTTTGTACATAATAAACAAATACTTGTATAAATTAAATAATATATATATTACTTAATAAAAAATTAGGGTTTTACCCTTAAAATACAAAAACTCCAAAAATAATACTTTTTTTTATTTTTATTTATTTGACATAAATAATACTTTTTTTTCATACATATAAAAACCTTTTTTTTTGCATTTTTCATCTTTATTTTATTTTCCATTTAATTTATGCAATCAATTATCTTGTAAATATTCCAAAAATTGATGTAATAGCTAGGTTTTAAATTCTTGTCTAAATATCCCCCCATTTGAACATTTGTACCCCCCTTCCCATATTATGTTGTAATAGTGTAGGAATTCTACTTTTCGCACTTTAACGCTTTCTAAATATACCATGCTAGAATTAGGGTTTGTATGCAAATAAAAAGAACAAAATAGTTTGACCTAATTTCAAGATAAACAAGCATGAAATATGGACAACACATATCACACTTGCACCCCTAGGGTATTCCACTTGTTGCCTTCAAATAATTGGGCCATATTGCATGTTAGGTTTCTTTGGGTAAAACAAACAATTCAAAAGATCATAGTCCCTCGATGACGCTTTCGAAAAGTTGCCTAAAATGATCAAGTCCCTTTCAAAGAGAAATTGCCCAAAGATACTTAGCACTATTGCAATTATGGTCTAAACGATGACCCGCACCTGTCCCTTTCATCTCCTAACACAAGATTGCCCACCAAATGCAATGGTGGAACAAAATTGTTAAAAGGGTTAAAACATAGCATAAAACTTTGAGAACTTTAGGGTAGATAGCTCTTAAGTACTTGTCAATTTGCAAAAGAAAACACTTGCCTATTTTCAAACCACACTTCACAAACACTTTCAAAACAAACTTTCAAAAAACCTTGAAACATCTTTTCAAAAAGACAAACACCTTTTGTAAAACATTCGAGTAAAGAATTGTTACAAGGGTAGCCTAGACAAGGCATCTTTTTCAAAGCATTTTCAAAGCCACACACAAAGCACCATTTCAAACAATTGAAAACCAAGGCAAGTTGATCTAAGCAAGTACCTAAGAGCCCATGGATAACCATGGATAGAAAGGGTGCTAATACCTTCCCTTTCTATAATCTACTCCCCGAACCCAAGAAAAATCTCAAAGGTTTTTGCTGTGCTTTTTAAACCTTTCCTTAGGATAAAATAAAAATTCGGTGGCGACTCTTGCTCAACCGAAACATTTGCGAAAACAAACGCAAAACCACAGTCAGTTCTCCCACCGTATCACAGAACTGGCGACTCTGCTGGGGACTATTTTAAAAGTGGAGTAACCTTAGGGCTTAGATCACCCTCTTGCATGACTAATTGTTTTAATTGATTGCTTTATATCTTGGCTCTATTGTTTGGGTTTGCAATCCTACACCCGAATTTTGGGAAACATTTATAGATAGAAATACGTTATGGAAACTGTGCAGGGTATACCGACACGGTCGAAGCAATAGCTATATTAGTGCGACATATTTGTGAGTACCGGTAACCCTTGAGTTTAATCAAGGAGAGTACGGGGCCGCTGAGTGATGTCACTAAGCACTAATGACCTAGAACCTTACTTGACCATCTTGGCCTTTTATTAGGAGTAGTGAGATGACCGGCTTTGGTGCAGTCCGAAGTTGGTAGATACTCGATACTACACTCGTTGAGGGTTGTTTTCTTGGAATATTTTGGTCGGTAGTTAAGTGGCTAAACCAAAACAATGAACAATGAAAACAATCCTGTGATATTGAGCTCCTTAGAACCCGGTTACTATTTATAGGACAGGTTTTTAAGCCAACTACACTCAAGAGGGTACTTACCTATGAAACCCCATGCAAGCCTGAAACTAGGGTTTGGTGTGATTTGCTTGTACATATGTGTTGTGCATACATCATAAACATCATAAAACATCATATGCATTCACTAACCATTTCAAGGGTTTGGATCTTCATCTTTGTTCTTGTTTTGTAGGACATGGAAATTCCTCGCAGAAACACCATTCAAGTCAACCTTGTGAGAATCTCTCCTCAACTCAAGGAGCTCACCTCAAGAATTCCGAAAAATTCATCCTTCAGTGAAAGACACGGTAGACTGCTCAGCCTAGTCAACACCAACATTGAAGAAGACATGATGAAAGTGCTATTCCAGTTCTTTGACCCTCTTCACCACTGTTTCACTTTCCCTGATTATCAGTTGGTGCCCACTTTGGAGGAGTTTTCTCAACTCCTGAGAATTCCTATCCTTAATCAACTACCCTTCAACGGTACGGAAAAGGAACCAAAGCCGGAAGATGTTGCTCGAGCATTACAACTACAACCATCCGACATCAAGGGGCATTGGGAAACCAGAAGCGGCGTCAAAGGATTCTTAGCAAAATTCTTGTTTGAGAAGGCACAAGAATGTTGGAACTCGTTGGACCTACAAGCCTTTGAAGAAATTGTGGCACTCCTTATCTATGGGTTGGTCTTGTTCCCAAATCCTGACCAATTGGTAGATGTCAACGCCGTCAAAATCTTCTTGTCCAGAAATCCAATACCAACATTGCTTGGGGACATTCTTCACTCATTTTACACACGAACAATGAGAAAGAGGGGTGTTCTCATGTGCTGTACTCCTCTCCTTGCAAGGTGGTTTATTTCGCACCTTCCACAATCTGTCCTGAAGAATGACCAAGGCTCAAGGTGGTCCCAATGGTTGATGACTCTTACTCACTCTGATGTATATTGGTGTTCTCGGTCCAGAGAAAATGTCATCATCATCGATCGATGTGGAGAATTCCCTAATGTTCCTTTACTTGGAATTAGAGGCGGTATCACCTACGACCCTTGCCTAGCTTTGAGGCAATTTGGATATGCACGGAGGGATGGCCCTCATGACATGTTGATTCCTGACCTAGTTTTTGACTTCGACAACGATGCGCAAGGACTTCGCCAAAGATTCATCAGAGCTTGGGGAAGACCTAACAAGGTTGATAGCAAGACTCTGGGATACAAGAACTCCATCCCTCTTGAGCCTTATCTCAAGTGGGTACGAGCCCGAGCCCAAAGTCTGATGATGCCTTATCCTCATGTTCTCCCTGTGATTAAAGAGCCCGTCAAGGAAGGAGAGGTCACCTATACCATCCTACATCCAGACATGCCTACATCGTGGGAGGAAATGCAGAAAAGTTGGATTCAGCTCAAGGAGGAACGGAATACTTTTGAAGCTAGCTTCTACTCCAGTGAGAAGAAGGTTCTAGAGTTTACCCGCCGACTCCATGAGCAAGAGGCCCTCAACACCTACATCGCACCAAAGAGGATGCGCAATGTCTTTTTGCCTTGAGAAGTTATTTTGTAATATTTGGCCCATGGGGCATTTATGTACTAACAAATTTCTTCTTATTAATATGACGTGCGTTCTTCTTTGTCTGAAACAATTTTGAATGTCCTAAATCCTTGAATGCATTGCATACATAAGCATGCCATTCATCATGTGCATAAGCAGGTCTCACTCCAGGTTTCCTTATCTGTCTGCTGTTTATTTCAGTAGGATGGATCTCGAGCAAACAGTCAAAGACCTGCAAGCTCAAAATGCACAGTTCCAGCAACTCCTGATGACCTTGGCTAAGGGTCAGGAGGATATCAAGACTCAATTGGGGAATAAAGACCCAGTGAAAAAGAAGAAAAAGAGGCTCGGGGTGGCTACTTTAGGGAGAAGATTTGACGGAGAAGCTCGGAGGGTGCTTGAATTTCCTCCTATTTCTGATGAAGGAACCAGCAAAGGAGGTGGGGCTACGGTACCTTCCGAGTCTGATGCGGAAGAAGAAGAGGTCGAAGAGGATGAAGATTATTCTGATCAGCAATACCCTCCAGCTGATGATAAATACAAAGGGCTAGAGGACAGATTGGCCGCCATGGAATTACAAAGAGTACCGGGTTTGGATTTTGAAGACTTGGGTTTGGTCGCCGGGATTGTGATTCCCCCAAAATTCAAAGTGCCAGTGTTTGTGAGGTATGATGGGCTGTCCTGTCCTAAAATGCATCTCAGGTCCTACGTAAGAAAGATCCAACCCTATACGGCAGATAAAAACCTTTGGATTCATTTCTTTCAAGACAGCCTTTCTAGAGCTCAGTTGGAGTGGTTTTATCAGCTGGAGGGAACCAGCGTCCGAAATTGGGAAGATTTGGCCACCGCTTTTTACAAACAATATCAGTATAATTCTGACCTTGCCCCTACTCGTACCCAACTTCAGGGTATGTCATTAGGAACAGGCGAGGGATTCAAAGAATATGCACAAAAATGGAGGGATTTGGCTGGCAGGGTGCAGCCTCCTTTAACTGACCGTGAACTTGTTGATATGTTTCTAGGAACCCTATCTGGGCCATTTTTCAATCATCTGATTGGTAACTCTTCCGCGGGGTTTACCGATTTTATCTTAACAGGCGAGAGAATAGAAGCTGGCATCAAGTCAGGAAAGATTCAGAAGGGTGTTGCTGCAAGTGTTGAGAAGAAGCCTTTTAAGAAGGAGACAGCTGTGGTATATTCTCAGAGAAGAGCAGGGAAGACTGAACGCCGGCCAACTGTGGGGGCTGTAATGATTCAAAATACTCCAAATGAGCAGCCTCGCTACAACCAGTCCAGACCAAATCAACAACGGGTGGAACGGCCACAACGGCAGTTCACCCGCATTAATATGACTCCAGCGCAAGTGCTTCCCCATCTGTTGAAATTGAATCTCGCCACCATCAAGGAGGCACCAAAGAATGTGAATACGTCCTCCCCGCATTACCATGCTAATGCTAAATGCGCCTACCATTCTGACAGTGTCGGGCACGACACCAATGATTGTTGGGCACTCAAGCATAAAATCCAAGACCTGATAGAGGCGAAGGAGGTGGAGTTTGACGCTCCGGAGAAGCCTAATGTGATATCTTCTCCCATGCCGAAGCACGGCCGAAATGTCAATGCCATTGAAGAAGATTTGTATGTTGCTGATGTCAATGATCTGACTACTCCATTGCTAACCATTAAGTTGAATCTGTTGAGGGTCGGGATCTTCCCGGGATGTAAGGAAGACTACTATTGTTGTTACTCTCTGTCGTTTGATTACCCGTTACTGAAGAAAGGCATCCAAGGCCTTATGGATAGTCGACAAATTTTGTTTGAAAAAGTTTCTGCTGTTCCAGTTCATACTGAAGATGTATCAATCATAACCATTCACGCCAATCTTTCCAAGGCCGTCAAAAAGCCTGTTAAGATTACGCCAGCTACGAAATCTGTTCCTTTGAAGATAACAATGCCAGGGCCTGTCCCCTATGTTTCTGAGAAGTCGATACCATGGAACTACGGTGGCGACGTCTATTACCATGGTATTAAACAAATCGAAATAACTGAAGAAAGTTCGGATGATGAAGAAGCCAGCATTAGTAACATTGCAGGCACGAGCAAAATCACCAGGAGCGGGAGAATATTTTCTCCAGAGATTTCCCCTCCAAGAGCAATCTTTGGACCCTCATCTGCCGACAAGGTCATCCCTGCACCAATAAAACTCTCCGCTAGAACCCCTTTGATTGAAGATGTTGTTGTTCCTAGTATTGTCCCTCCTACCGCTGTTGATAAAGGTAAGGGAATCCAAGATGAGCTCGTCAGGATGAGGGCTCAGCCCTTGGTCATCCCTGAAACCTCCAAGAAGGAAATGGATGAGATTTTGAGGATAATCAAAAGAAGTGATTACGATGTGGTAGAACAGCTGGGGCAAACCCCCTCAAAGATCTCCATGCTGGCACTACTACTTTGCTCAGAAGCGCACGCTAAAGCCCTGATAAAATTCCTGAAGGCAGCCCATGTGCCCTAGGAGACCTCTGCGGATCAATTTCAAAATTGCGTGGCTAGCCTGACTGCGGACAATGGATTAGGTTTTTCTGATGCCGACCTAACTCCTAAAGGTAGAAACCACAATGATGCTTTGCACATTTCAGTCGAGTGTCGAGGAACCACCCTTGCACATGTCTTGGTCGACACCGGTTCGTCGCTAAATGTTTTGCCTAAAAAGGCCTTGGACCGACTAGATTGTGAAGGGTTGGAGTTGAAGCCGAGTGATATTGTTGTCAGAGCTTTCGATGGTTCGAAGAGAATGGTCCATGGGGAGGTTGAAATTCCCATCAAGATAGGCACTGAGGTGCTTAAATCCACTTTCTATGTGATGGACATTCGTCCGTCATACTCTTGCTTGCTGGGTAGGCCTTGGATACACCATGCTGGGGCAGTCACCTCCTCCTTACATCAGATGTTGAAGTATCCTGTCAAGGGAAAGATCATTACTGTCCATGGTGAAGAGGAGTACATGATTAGCCACTTGAACTCTTTCCGATATGTGGAGGTTGAAGGGGAATTCATTGAGACGCCGTTTCAACATTTCGAAGAAGTCCTTCCTGAAATAGCAGTAGCAAAGTTGGCAGCTGAGACACCGAGGCAGATGGCCAGGATGGCATCTCTGGAGGACGCAAGAGCCGCAATAAAGGAAGGGAAGAATTCAGCATGGGGGCAGTTACCTGATATTCCGCATAAAACCGACAAATTTGGATTAGGGTTCACAGCCGCAGGCTAGAAAGCTATGCGCCGTTCGAAGATTGAAAGAGCGCCAGTCAAAATTTCTCCCTATGGAATCAACGCTTTGGAGGACGAAGACAAAGAGAGCAACATCGAAGAGTGGATTTATCCAACTGTCAAAGGAGGATTGAGCAACTGGGAGGCAAAAGACTTTGTCCCCATCACTTTTATTCATCAGTAATTTATCTGTTAAACATTTCCTATTTGGTCTGTAATATTTACTTTCAAACAATCCGTACACTATCTCTTCACCTCATGCCTTGCCCGGGGCATGTAGGTCCATTTGTAAGGGTTTTGATTATTTTTCATATCCATATGCCATGTTTAATGATTCATTGGACGTTTTTCATTTGATAAACTGCTTGTGTTCATTTTCTTTCCTTTTGCATTTTTGTTTAAGGATGGCTATCCCTTACACACACCCACACTCACAAATGCAGGTACCCATCCACTCCAGATTCCATGGGTGACTATTCTGCTGTATCTTTCAATAACTCTGAAGATCTGGTCAATCAAGCCGAGTATGAAGATGACGAAGGTTGTGAAGTACACGGAGAACTAGCCAGACTTCTACAGCAAGAGGAAAGGGCCATCTTACCTCATGAAGAGACATTAGAAACTGTCAACTTAGGGACCGAGGAAGACCGGAAGGAGGTACAAGTGGGTGCCAATCTGGAACCAAGAGTCAAGGAGCGCCTGGTACAGTTGTTGAATGATTATGCTGAAATCTTCGCTTGGTCTTATGAAGACATGCCGGGTTTAGACACAGACATCGTGGTTCACCGTCTCCCCACAAGAGAGGATTGTCCACCGATCAAGCAAAAAGTTTGCCGAATGAGGCCTGACATGTCTGAAAAGATCAAGGCAGAAGTAATGAAGCAATTTGACGCTGGCTTTCTGGCTGTTACATCCTATCCTCAATGGGTCGCTAACATCGTGCCAGTACCTAAGAAAGATGGCAAAGTCTGGATGTGTGTGGACTACCGGGATTTGAATAGGGCCAGCCCCAAAGATGATTTTCCGCTGCCACACATTGACATTTTGATCGACAATACAACTCAGCATAAAGTGTTTTCCTTCATGGATGGATTCTCGGGCTACAATCAAATCAAAATGGCCCCCGAGGATATGGAGAAAACAACTTTTGTCACGCAATAGGGCACTTTCTGTTACAAGGTGATGTCGTTCGGGCTGAAGAACGCAGGGGCGACTTATCAACGCGCCATGGTAGCTTTGTTTCATGATATGATACATCATGAGATTGAAGTTTACGTAGACGATATGATAGCTCGGTCACAAACAGAGGAAGAGCACCTTGAACATCTGGAAAAGCTGTTTGCCAGGTTAAAAGAATACAAGCTCAGGCTGAATCCCAGTAAATGCACTTTTGGAGTTAGGTCTGGTAAACTCTTGGGATTCATTGTAAGCAACAAAGGCATTGAAGTCGATCCGGAAAAAGTAAAAGTAATACAAGAAATGCCTGCTCCTCGTACTGAAAAGGAGGTTAGAGGGTTCTTGGGGCGCTTGAACTATATTGCCAGATTCATCTCTCATCTGACTTCTACCTGTGAGCCAATTTTCAAACTCTTGAAGAAAGATCAGGTAGTCGAATGGAACGACGATTGCCAAGCTGCTTTTGATAGAATCAAGGAGTATTTGCTAGAACCTCCTATTCTGATGCCACCCGTCGAAGGAAGACCATTGATCATGTATTTGACCGTCTTGGATAACTCAATGGGGTGTGTTTTGGGCTATCATGACGAGTCTGGTCGAAAAGAGCATGCTATTTATTACCTTAGCAAAAAGTTTACCGACTATGAGACTCGCTACTCACTGCTCGAGAAAACTTGCTGCGCTTTGGTATGGGCTGCTCGCCGACTAAGACAGTATATGTTGACTCATACTACCTTGTTGATTTCTAAAATGGATCCTATCAAGTATATTTTCAAAAATCCTGCTTTATCTGGAAGGATAGCTAGATGGCAAATGATCCTAACAGAGTATGACATCCAGTACACCACCCAAAAAGCTATAAAAGGGAGTGTACTAGCTGACCATCTGGCTCATCAGGCTATCGAAGATTATCAACCCATGAGATTAGACTTCCCAGACGAGGACATCATGAATTTGGACGACGTTGAAGGTGACGGACCGTATGACGGACCAGAAAAGGGATCCCGATGGACCCTGTACTTTGATGGTGCTTCAAATGCCCTTGGAAATGGTATCGGCGCAGTACTCATTTCTCCGGAAGGATGTCACACACCTTTCACGGCCCGACTTTGCTTCAGCTGCACAAACAACATGGCTGAGTATGAAGCTTGCATCTTTGGTCTCAAGGCTGCTATAGACTTTGGGATCAAATCTTTGATCGTATTTGGGGATTCGGCTTTGGTTATCAGTCAAATCAAAGGAGAGTGGGATACCAAGCATCCTAATCTTATCCCATACAAAGAACATGTCCTGACATTGTTGCCTCATTTCGAGCAAATTACCTTCGAGCATTTCCCGCGAGAAGAGAATCAGCTAGCAGATGCTCTAGCCACAATTTCCTCCATGTTTAAACTCAACTGGGGTAACGAGGCTCCCCAAATCACCATCGAGCGAATGGATGAACCTGCGCTTTGCCACGAGATTAATACCGAAGAAGTAGTGGAACAACCTTGGTTCCATGAAATTAAAAGGTATCTCGAGACTAGAGATTATCCCGAAGGAGCTTCCGTAAATGATAAGAAGTTCTTAAGGAAATTCGCCGCTAAGTTCTTCCTGAGCAACGGCATCCTTTACAAACGAAGCCATGATTGCGTGTTACTCTGATGCATAGACAAAGCTGAAGCAGAGTTGATCATGACCGATATACACAGCGGCACATTTGGCACTCACTTGAGCGGGCATACAATGGCTAAGAAGATCCTAAGGGCAGGCTATTACTGGTCTACCATGGAAGCTGACTGCCATCAACACTCCCGTACTTGCCACAAATGTCAAGTCTACGCTGACAAAGTTCATATCCCTCTGATTCCTCTCAACGTTCTGACTGCTCCTTGGCCATTTGCAATGTGGGGCATTGACATGATTGGAGAGATCAAGCCCACGGCTTCCAATGGACATCGCTTCATCCTGGTTGCCATTGACTATTTCACCAAATGGGTCGAAGCAGCCTCCTTCGCCTCTGTTACTAAAAATGTGGTTGCCCGCTTTATCAAGCAAAATCTCATATGTCGGTATGGTGTTCCAGACAGGATCATCACAGACAACGGTACAAATCTGAATAACACAATGATCACCGCATTGTGCGAACAGTTCAAGATTTATCATCACAATTCATCTCCCTATCGGCCGAAGATGAACGGTGCTGTTGAAGCTGCGAACAAAAACATTAAGAAGATCATTCAGAAAATGACAGTCACTTACAAAGACTGGCATGAGATGTTACCGTTTGCTCTGCATGGATACCGTACGACGACACGTACTTCAACCGGGGCAACCCCATTTTCTTTGGTATATGGCATGGAAGTTGTCTTGCCTATGGAAGTCCAGATTCCTTCTCTAAGGATTATGAAGGATGCGGGTTTGAATGAAGATGATTGGATGCAGACCCGACTTGATCAACTCAATCTGATCGACGAAAAGCGACTCGCTGCTATATGCCATGGTCAGACGTATCAAAAACGGATGATCAAGGCCTTCAATAAGAAAGTCAGACGTCAAGTGTATCAAGTCGGAGATCTCGTAATCAAGCGGATTATCTTGCCGCAAAGTGATCCCAGGGGCAAATGGACTCCTACATATGAAGGACCATTTGTGATCAAGAGCATATTTTCTGGTGGTGCAATGATTCTAACCACCATGGACGACGACGATTTGCCGCACCTTGCGAACGCAGACATAGTCAAAAGATACTACACATAAAATAACCCGACAAGTCGAAAACCCGAAAGGGCGGCTTGGGCAAAAATGGGCATCCCGGTGAACCGAAAACCCGAAAGGGCGGTTCAGGAAAAAATTAGGGATAAAAACAAAAAAATCTGTACACCCGGCAAGTTGAAAACCCGAAAGGGCGGCTTGGGCAAAAAGGGGTTTCCCGGTGGATCAAAAACCCGAAAGGGCGATTCAGGCAAAAGTTAGGGAATTAAAGCGTATGACTATGTCTCGTCGGATCACTTCAAAGACAATCTCTTCATCAACCAGTTCCAGGCTTCTGATCAATCCAGTCATCGGCAAACGGAGCATTGAATGGACAGATATTCAGAGTTGGGAAAGCTATAGCGGAAGGGAATCCCATGGAATTATTTCACATAGCCATCCTTTACTTTGTATAAATCTTTCAATATTTTACGACAGAATCCTCTTACTAGGATGATTGTCTCCTTTGTACAAATATACTCATAAAAAGTCAATACAAATACTTTTCCCAGAAATTTGTGTCATTTCCTTTCACTTTTTCTCTTGCACTATTTGTTTTATTTTGAGAAACGTCCAATGTTTTGTTAAATAGGCATATACATTTGAATATAATCATTTCCTTATGAATCCAGAAAGAGGATTACTGATAGGTCGAAATTACAGGTGGATATATTGATACCCTTTCGAAGGAAACCCCCAAGAGATTTGGAATCCATATCCCAGCAAACCCTGAGGCTTATCTCCAGCAGATTCTCGAGGCCTATCCCCTGCAGAGTACGGACGTCTCTCCCGAGTTTTATTCAAAGTTATTCCTCACAAGGGCTTATAACTGGGTTATCCTCATCTTATTGCCACGGAAGATCGCACTCGCCAAAATTCTTCCTATCCCCAGCGGAGTTCATCAAAATTCCCCAGCGTAACTTATCTTTACAATCCCCCAGCCAGAGGATCCTCCGGAATTCAATTCCCCTCAGAGTTTGAGTTTCAGAATCCCCAGCGAAGCCAGACTAATGAACCTTCTCCCCACAGAGTTTTAGGAGAGCAAATCTTGAGTTCCCCAGTGAAGTCGCCAGAGATACTTCCCGCCAAACTGAAGATTCTCGGTCTTACATCCCCAGCATGAGTCTATTAGATTGGAACTCCCCAGTAAAAGTCATCAGGAATTCCCTAGAATATTGGTATACAACCCAAGTTCTTTATCCAGCAACAACCAGGAATTATTCTTCCCGGCAGCAGTCAAGATACTGTCATCTTCAGCCATCTCGGATTCATCTATCCTGTGCAAGACAGCTCTCCAGCTTACATGCGCATTCATTTACATTCATATTACATAACATACATTGTATCATGCATCATGACATTGCATATAACTAACTCCTTACCCTTTCAGGTAAGATCAGTCGAAGGACTAAAATCATTATCTTCCGAGATTCTTTCCAGGAATAGTTCAGATGTGACCCAGACATGGCAACATTCTAATGCTTATTCCAGATTTATCCAGATGCAGTTTTACACGAGCTCATCATCAGAGAACTCTACGTCGGTTCTCCCTTCAACTTCAAGACTTCTGAAAACAGTTTATGGATTCTTCCCAACAACGGATGTTAATCTATCACTTGTTCAGATGCAACCTTTGAAAACAGTTTACGGACGCTTCCCAACAACGGATGCTGCTCTATTGCTTATTCAACTTCAAGACTTCTGAAAATAGTTTACGGGTTCTCCAAGTAACGGATGTTAACCTATCGCTTGTTCAGTTTCTTCTCAAGACTTCTGAAAACAGCTTATGGATTCTTCCCAACAACGGATGTTAATCTATCAACTTGTTCAGATGCAACCTTTGAAAATAGTTTACGGACGCTTCCCAACATCGGATGCTGCTCTATTGCTTATTCAACTTCAAGACTTCTGAAAACAGTTTACGGGTTCTCCAAGTAACGGATGTTAACCTATCGCTTGTTCAGTTTCTTCTCAAGACTTCTGAAAACAGCTTATGGATTCTTCCCAACAACGGATGTTAATCTATCAACTTGTTCAGATGCAACTTTTGAAAACAGTTTACGATTCCTCCCAACAACGGATGTCAATCTATTGCTTATTCAGACCCCCAGTTCGAAGATGGTCCAAAGCATGGACACCTTCCTGATACTCATTCCAGATGGCATCTTTAAGCCCATCCCCGACAAGATTCTGTCACCCCTCCAGATGGCATCTCTAAGCCCATCTCCAAATGGCATCTCTAAGCCCATTCCCGCATCCATTACTTTGACGAGTGCAAATTTAAGGGCACTCTAGTGTCCAATCTCCTTTTACCCTCGAGTCACGAAAGGCAAGCTTGCCAATCTAACTCTACGGATTCAAGAAGATTGAACATGGGCAACTGTTGTACCCCAAAATTTTCCCTCCCATTCTCTCAACATTTCTCATCACAAGGCTCTTGAAGATCAAGATCCAGTTAGGGTTTCATCTGCTCAAGACTTCTCCTTGCACTGTTGACCCAAATTAGGGTTTGTGTCTGCACAAAGATGTTTTGACCTAAAATGTCTAAGATGACCTTCTTGCTTCATATTGGACTCCCAAGTTTATCCATATCAAGTTTCAAGTCTTGATTCCAAGTTTTGCCCAGTCAATTGGACAGTTGACCTAGAAATCAGCTGTATTGGGGAAAAAGTCAACTGTGACCAATTGACAGTCAAATCTCATGAAAATTGACCCACATCAACATTATGAACTCATATGAACCATTTGATCAAGTTTGGATCACAATTCCACAAGAAATTTGATCAGATCACCAAAAGGGCAAAATGGTCATTTTTAGGGTTTTGACTGCACAAAGGCAATTTTTGACTGTTTGACCCAACCAATGGCAAACCAAGCTCACATATGGACTCAAGGACCCCATGGAATTATCTTTACATGCTCAACAAGTTCAAAAGATCCCAAGTACACAAGATTGACAGTTGAATTTCTCAATCAATTGATCAATTTTGACTGTATACTGAAAAGTCAAACTTTGACTTTTTGGTCAAAATCAAGAGTCAAGATTCCTTTTTCATCAAAACATGCCAAATCATAAAACTTGTTCACCAAGAAATCAAAAATTGCAAATTAGGGTTTGAAATGAGAATTTTTCATAACTTAGAATTTTTCTAAGTTATGAAAAACCCTAATTTTTTTCCAACTTTGCCCCACTTTCTCACCAAGATTCATTTGGATTCAAGCAAAAGTCAAAACATGAAAGTTGTAGCTTGTTGCATAATCTACAACTTTGATTCACAAAGTTTTCCCAAATGAGGCTTGTATCTCAAGTTACAATTTTTGGAATAAGGGTACTAAACCATTCTTAACTTAGTGAAATTTCAACCTATTTTGGCAAGGTTTTCTACCTAACTTCAAGGCCATTTTCCATACATTTCCACTTGGAATTTCAATTTTCATTTCAAAGATGGATTGTATTACACATTCCAAGCTTTCCAAAATGTCCAAGAACTCATCAAACAACCTCATAACTTGAGAGATTCGAATTTTGCAATATGGCAAAAACTCACTTTTGAATTGGTCATGTACATGTTCATAACTTATGCCATCTTCAAGTCAGCTTGGTTTATGCTACATTACAGGCCCTTAAACCATCCAACACTCAATAATTTAATGCATGTTCATTGTGCTAAGGCTTTGTTTCATGAGTTTATGCATTACATTTTGAATTAAGTCATTTATGGAAAAAGCAAAATGGCCATTTTTGCAAAAGCAAGCTTTATGTCATAATGCAAATCCAAGAGGTACAGATCAAATCCAATTGGCACAAGATTATGGGCAAAACACTCTGATCAAGACAAGGTTAGCAGCATGTTTAGGGGGCCTCTACTTGCCTAGAACATCAACTTGGCTTTGCTTGCTTAAGTGTGAAGAAAAGTGGCATAACATACAATAACTCTCATCTCAGCATTAGAACACTTAAGCAATTATTTTGTACACCTTCTAATCATCCTAACTAAGCTAGCAAACGACTCCAATACCTCAAATACCTCCACAAACTCAGAACCACCATCAAACTGCTCAAACAGAGTTCTCACTGCAGTTTGAGTGCCAACTCTCATCCCTTGCATGATTTCTTGCCCAAAGCTCACCAAACACATTCCCTAGCATCAATGCAAGCTAACCAAAACCTAAAACACGACCTGTAATTCCTCTAACCAGTTCCACCATTTTCACTTTCTTATTTTGCAGTTGAAGGTCCATAGCTCGATTCAAGGTGTCTCAAGGCAAAGTAAGCATTGGAATAGCATCACCACACTTCAGGCAAGCTGTACAGATCATCATCTTGCTCTGAAAGCTCCCCTATTGCCAGATAGAACTTCAACTGAACATGTATTTTCTTGAACTTCTAACTCTTAGTCTAGGCATCATTAGCTCTAAGTTTGTGAATAAGAAGTGTTCTACTCATGCCCCTGAATCTGTACATGCTTTTACTTTTCATTTATTTTGCTTGAGCTATGAGAATTTAAGGTTTGAATATGGCAGAAAACTTAGGTCAGGATTTGGGAATGTCAAAATTCTCTCTTGTTTCTGAGAGTTAGGATGAGTTTTTTTATATATTTAGAATCGTGATTCAATACTTAACATTTCTTATGTTGGGAGTTTGTGCAAAAGATCAAAGAATCCAGGAGTTTGAATTGGAAGTACAGGCGCGCGTTTTTTGAACGTTTTTGTTCAGAGGTTGAAGAAGAAGCTTCATGGGCTGGGCTTGCTTCTGATTTTCTTTTCACACCACATTTTTGGTTTCATACCCCCTGAGCCCATTATGTTTATTCTCATGATTTTTTGACTTTTCTTTTTTCATTTTGACTTATTTATTTTTGCTAATAATATTAAAAACATGAAAAATATTTTTTACACCATTTTTATATTTTTTAAGTATTTATTTGTTTATATGGACATTTGTACATAAATATATATATATATATATATATATATATATATATATATATATATATATATATATATATATATATATATATATATATATATATATATATATATATATATATATATTATTTAGAATAGATAGGAAAAATAATGCAAATATACTTTATTTTCTGATTTTTTTATTACATTTTCCTTTTTGAAAATATTTTATGCGAAATATATTTTTTTTTATAAATATTAAATATTATTATTTTTTATATATTTAGAAATTAATATATATATATATATATATATATATATATATATATATATATATATATATATATATATATATATATATATATATATATATATATATATATATATATATATATATATATATATATATATATATATATATATATATATATATATATATATATATATATATATATATATATATATATATATATATATATATATATATATATATATATATATATATATTTAGGTTAAAATACAAAAATACCTATATTTTTTATTTTATTAATATTTGACATAAAAAATACTTTTTATAAATATACTTCATTTTATTTTATTTTTGTACATAATAAACAAATACTTGTATAAATTAAATAATATATATATTACTTAATAAAAAATTAGGGTTTTACCCTTAAAATACAAAAACTCCAAAATAATACTTTTTTTTTTTTTTATTTATTTGACATAAATAATACTTTTTTTTCATACATATAAAAACCTTTTTTTTTGCATTTTGCATCTTTATTTTATTTTCCATTTAATTTATGCAATCAATTATCTTGTAAATATTCCAAAAATTGATGTAATAGCTAGGTTTTAAATTCTTGTCTAAATATCCCCCCATTTGAACATTTGTACCCCCCTTCCCATATTGTATTGTAATAGTGTAGGAATTCTACTTTTCGCACTTTAACGCTTTCTAAATATACCATGCTAGAATTAGGGTTTGTATGCAAATAAAAAGAACAAAATAGTTTGACCTAATTTCAAGATAAACAAGCATGAAATATGGACAACACATATCACACTTGCACCCATAGGGTATTCCACTTGTTGCCTTCAAATAATTGGGTCATATTGCATGTTAGGTTTCTTTGGGTAAAACAAACAATTCAAAAGATCATAGTCCCTCGATGACGCTTTCGAAAAGTTGCCTAAAATGATCAAGTCCCTTTCAAAGAGAAATTGCCCAAAGATACTTAGCACTATTGCAATTATGGTCTAAACGATGACCCGCGCCCGTCCCTTTCATCTCCTAACACAAGATTGCCCACCAAATGCAATGGTGGAACAAAATTGTTAAAAGGGTTAAAACATAGCATAAAACTTTGAGAACTTTAGGGTAGATAGCTCTTAAGTACTTGTCAATTTGCAAAAGAAAACACTTGCCTATTTTCAAACCACACTTCACAAACACTTTCAAAACAAACTTTCAAAAAACCTTGAAACATCTTTTCAAAAAGACAAACACCTTTTGTAAAACATTCGAGTAAAGAATTGTTACAAGGGTAGCCTAGACAAGGCATCTTTTTCAAAGCATTTTCAAAGCCACACACAAAGCACCATTTCAAACAATTGAAAACCAAGGCAAGTTGATCTAAGCAAGTACCTAAGAGCCCATGGATAACCATGGATAGAAAGGGTGCTAATACCTTCCCTTTCTATAATCTACTCCCCGAACCCAAGAAAAATCTCAAAGGTTTTTGCTGTGCTTTTTAAACCTTTCCTTAGGATAAAATAAAAAGTCGGTGGCGACTCTTGCTCAACCGAAACATTTGCGAAAACAAACGCAAAACCACAGTCAGTTCTCCCACTGTATCACACATATGCCATTAGGTTCAGGTATTAACATTAACAAAAAACATGCGACTGCATTATGGGCCAACAGACCATGATAGAAAGGAAATTACAAAGTTTTCAGATTGGCTTTTGAGAATTGGTGAAGGTAAAGTATCAGAGCCAAATGACGATGTTGCTGACATTGATATAACCCCTAAAATTTTGATAATAGACTTTGACGATCCTATTGTTGGCATTGTGAATAGTACATATCCTGATTTCATTCATAATTATCAATCCAACGATTACCTTAAAAGTCGAGCAATTCTCACTTCTACGTTAGAAGTTGTTGATGAAATAAATGACCATATTCTTGCCTTAATGCTAGGTCGTCATTTTCATCCAAGTAATTTACCTTATATATATATATATATATATATATATATATATATATATATATATATTACCTTCTTTTCAGTAATTTATTTCTCTTACCTATACATGAGAAATACGCGATTACTACAACTAAAAAACAATTGATAAGTCGAAAATTCATGATCCGACATTAGTTGATATCCTCACACCAGAATTTCTAAGTTGCCTACTGTTGCACCCCAAAATTTGCCCTCTCATTTCTCAAGGAATCACCTCAGATCCTCAAGTTTTCTTCCATCCAATTCCAAGCCCTGAATTATCATTTTCCAAGCAAATCACTCATAAGGGCAAAATGGTCATTTGCACATTGAAAAGTCAAACTTTGACTTTTTGATCAACATCAAATCTCAAGAATCATATTTCATCAAAACATGTTGGAATATGAAGTTTGTTTCATCAAGAGGTTCAAAAATCAAATTTACTCTGGAAAAGCCAAATTTCTAAATACTTGGGATTTTTCTAAGTATTTAAGAAAAAATGACACTTCAGAACTTCTGAGCCAGCCTCCAGGTAAGAGCAGTCAAAAGATGTAAACATGCTTCAGCATATAGTCTCCAGTCAGAATATGGCTCTTCAGCATCCACGCAAGTTCAGTCAGAGTTTGCTAGGGTAATGCAAAGAAGGTTAAGGAGCGTGCTGCAAGCTTTCTAGAAAGTCTGAAAGCTCCTTCAGAACATGATGGAGCCAGAAGATACAAAGATCAGAGGATGGATGCTACGCTGAAGCAGAACTTCTGATCCAGAACAAAGCCTTGGTGTAGAGTATCACGTTGCAGGATTTCTGGTTGTGACAAGTCTCATCATCATTTAATGCTCATTTAATGCTCACAACCACCTTCTGAGTCTTTATCCAAAGGATCTTCACCACGTGTACATCTACTGTCTTGGGATAGCAACTTTGCTTTTGCTTTTCCTTAATTCCTGCTGATAGCCACCATGCTTGCTTCAAAGACAAGGTAGCACTTCAGCACATGAAGGCTATTTTTAACGCTTTGGTCAGAACTAGACCAAATCCCAAAACCTTGCTTATACAACTTGCTGCAGACCTATGACCAACATCTAGCTCAGCCTACGTCTGCATCTCATGATTACACTAAACTAGCATACAAAAACTGTGATGAAAAGGCAAAGGAACAGGATGCCAAAACAGGTTCAAATCCTATTTATTTTCCCCCCCCCCCCCCAAAATCACAATAAATTCATCTATAAATACTTGGCTCCATCATACGTTCAAGGGGGATTTTTTTTAGACGAGAGTCTGAAGGTTAGGGGCTGGACTTTGAAAGAAAGAGATTGGCCAAAAGAGCAAAAAAGGAAATTGTGAAACCTTCATAAAAATCCAGATTTCTCATACATAAAAACAAACCTTTATTCTTCCCTTTAAACAAAAGGACACAACCACTCATCCGTCTCTCTTGCTGACTCAGAACATCCAGAGGCACACCACTCAAAACTCCCAGCACGCTCTAGGTAAGTCTTTAAGTCTTTACTTGCTTTTCATTCTGAACATCATTAACATGTAAATATCATGGTGTTAATGTTGTACATATCATTGTATGAATATAAAAACTATGGATCAGAACTTCTAGAATAATGCTAGGCTTAGACTTAGGATTGGAACTTCTGTGATTTGTTCTGCTGTGATTATTCTGATTTGTTGAACTGAATAAACTGTTGTTATGCTGATTAAGAGCTGAAATATAACACAGAACTTCTGTTTTTCATTCATCATTTTAACACACAGAACTTCCATGATTTTTCTCACTATTAATACACACTGAACTTCTGATGTTCACCCACTGGCTCAGCACAATGCTGAACTTCTGATGTTCACTCACAATCCTAACACAGCACAGAACTTCTGAGTTCTCCTTACATGTCAAATACATTGAACTGCTGACGTTCGCTCACTGTTTAGTGTAATACAGAACTTCTGACTTTTGGTTCACTGGTTGCACACCACCCAGAACCTCTGTGTTTTCCCTCTAACGTTTTTTGCAGGACCTCAAAGTTTACCAGTCCAGAACTTCTAATCCCTCTGACGTCTCCTGCTGAGTCATGCGCCTGGCTTCATAACTTCTGATCCTTATTACTTTCGCTTACAGCAGCGCTGTTTCTATTTTGCATTTATTTTCTTTTTCATAATTTTTAATATTAACTTGTTTTTAACATAAAAAACATAAACATATTTTCCTTTATTTTATTTCCTTAAGACAAAAAAACATTTTCTAAACAAGTTCATTTTACACTTCTTGTACACTATTTCAATATGGTTGTAATAGTAACTTAGGACTTATGCAATCCCCATTCATACATATGTACCCCGATCCCCTAAATATTGTAATAGTGTAGGAATTTACATTTCTGCAATTTATCGCTTTCAAACATAAATGCTAGTAATTAGGCTTGTATGGTAAGACATGAAAACAAACAAAATAGACAACCCTAATCAAGACTAAATGCATGCAATCAAACACACTTTGCACACATGCACCCTCTAGGGTAATCTCACTTGTCGCCTTTCAGAAAATAGTTATGTCCCTCGAACATGGGCGTTTTAGCAAAGACCCTCGATAAAAGATCGTAGTCCCTCGATGACCCTCGATGTTGCCTTCGGTAAACGATCCAGTCCCTAAAACGACATTGCTAAAACATCCCATATGTTGCCTTCTATGACTACACAAACGTCCCAACACCCGTCCCTTCACATCCAACGATGCGGCTTCTTACCAAATCAATGGTAAAATAGCCACATCTAAAGGAGGAGGAAAAGCACATTTAATACCTTTCGAGTAGGTAGATTCGCTCTTAGTTACTCGCTTGCTCACAACAAAAACATTTTTATACACCCACACTCTCACCTTTGAACTATTTTCGAAACAAACACTTTGTAGGCGTTCTTATAGAAATGAGAACCATTACGAAGTTCCATTTTCAAAATACTTTCAAAAAAACACATCTCACAAACACACTTTTGAACTATTTTCGAAACAAACACTTTGTAGGCGTTCTTATAGAAACGAGAACCATTACAAAGTTCCATTTTAAAAATACTTTCAAAAATCACCACCACAAGCATACATTCAAACAAAAGCAAGTGATCTAGCGAGTAACTAAGAGCCCATGGAAAACCATGGATGAAAAGGGTGCTAATACCTTCCCTTTTCATAATCTACCCCCCAAACTCAAAAAACATCTCTAAAGGTCTTTCATGTGCTTTTTCACCTTTCCTTTTTGGATAAAAGAAAAGTTGGTGGCGACTCTTGCTCAACCGCAACATTTGCGAACACAAACGCAAACCTTCAAGTCAGTTCTCCCACCGTATCACAGAACTGGCGACTCTGCTGGGGAACAAAACTAAAAATGGGGTTACCTTAGGGTTAGATCATCTTTACTTGCTTTCATTGTTTGATTTGTATGCTTTACATTTTGGTTCCTTATTTGGGTTTGTTTTAAATCCTACATCCGGATTTGGAGACACCTTTTATGTAAGTAGCAATAGACTGTGAGGGAGCTGTGTGGGGCATACCGACATGGTTGAAGTAGTAGCTATGTTGACGTGGCACTTTGGTTGGTACCGGTAACCCTTGAGTTGAATCAAGGAGAGTACAGGGCCGCCGCGTGGTGTCGTAAAGCATTAACTGACCTTAGAACCTTACTTGACCAACTTGGCCATTAGGACGTAGTGAGATGACCGGTCTCGGTGTAGAGCTGAAAATTGGTTGATACTCGATGCTACACTCATTGAGACTTGACCCCTGAGTTTTGTTCGGTTGCGAGTCAATTGCTTATTGAATGAAGCTTATGGGAAAGGTCAGTGATATTGAGATCCCTTAGAACCCGGTTACTATTAACTAAGACAGGTTGAGCCAACTAAACTTCGAGAGGGTACTTACCTACAAACTTCATGCAAGCCTAAAACTAAGGATTTGTTTGCTTTGTGTGAATATGATTATTTATATATAAATTTGCTTACCTCGCATATCTGTACATAACATCATAACATCATACCATAACATTTTCAGTAACCATTTCAAGGATCTCAAGGGACTTTGATATAGGGTCACGTTGAACCAGACGTCTATCAAGGGGCAAGAGGATTTATTTTCCTCTAAAAAAATGTCGTCAAAGATCAAGTACAACAAAATGAGTCAAGGGCTATGACCCACTTGACATGGTGAGCTTAATTCTCGTGGAAAGACATCCACCGATACAAAGTTCTCTAATCAAAGTTGTTGATCAAAGTTCGAACTTCTAACATTTTCTTGTGTTTACCCCGCGAGATCCTTGAAAACATGCATCCACATATCATGCATCATATCATGACAGGTTTCTCCCTTACAGGTCTCCTTATCTTCCTACTATTTATTTCAGTAGAGATGGCCCTAGAGCAGACTATCAAGGACATCCAGGCTCAAAACGCTCAACTTCAAGAAATGTCCTTGAACCTATCCAAGGGGCGGGAAGAGTTGAAAGTACTCCTCGCTAGGAACCTGGCCAAGAAAAATTCTGAAGACAATAAGGACGAACGGTTGGAACAACTTCAAGCTAAGGTTGAAGCAATGAGAACCCAAATGCTAGGGAAAATGGCTCTTATCCAAGGCCTAGCCCGAGGACAAGAAGAGTTGAGAACCATTATCAACCAACTTCGTCAAGACGGTTGCAACCGTATGGGGCAAACAATCAGGATTGGAAATCAAGTCACTGCTCAGCCTCCCATGAGACAAGAAGCTGGAAGACCTCCCCAATTTGCTACTACCTCACGGGTCCAACAACAACAACCTCGTCAACAGGGATAGGGTAACCGAGGTAAACAGGTCCCAGCCGTTAGGCAGTTCACCAAACTCGACATGCCTATATCGCAGGTCTTACAACACTTGCTGAATTTGAATTTGGTCACATTAAGGGATCATCCTCGGAATCCCAATACCTCTGCTCCTAGCTATCATCCCAATGCATTATGTGCATACCACTCCAATAATCCTGGGCATGATACGAATGACTGTTGGGCTTTGAAAAATAAGATCCAAGACTTGATTGACAGGGGAATGCTGGATGGCCAGACTGAGTTCTTCTGTCGTCCTTCAAAGGCTCTCCACCTAAAGTGACAATTTCAAACAAAGAGGCTCCTGTTCATTTGAATTTTCAATTGTAATTTCTTTTGTTGTTCAAACAATTATCTATTAATGTCAAACTTTGTTTCATTAATGCATTGCATATGTTTGTCTTGATTTGATCCACTCGTTTTCATTACATTTAAACTATGCTTTTTACTCACTTTATGACATTTAACTCTTGCTAAAAGTTACAAGCCTTTAGAGGGAGGATGACAAAAACAATGCCATAATCTCATACAGTATGCTTTTGGACAGACCTTGCTGACGATGTACAGGCATTCTTTCAAATCCTAAACACTGGAGTTATAAGGAAGATAATCCCTAGTCAACCCCTTCGAGCCAAAGAAGTAGAAGTTTTCTGTTTTAACACAAATTGAAACCTTTAATCAAAACCTGGGACAGGGTAGTCTCTCAGTTAATTCAAACGCGCGTTTAGCCGCAAACTCTCATTTCGTAATACAATGAATGACATCAAAAACATTCCTCTGGAATCAAAAGACGGTGATGGTTCCCTATCACATGGGCAGTCATTATCTCTCAAAAAAAAGAAAGGCCCACTAAGTCAAAACCTACAAAGGAGGCTTAAGAGAACTGGGGCATCCCGCTGACTGTAATCTCAAAACAAGAACAGTCAGGCAAAAATCAGGGATAACAAATCAATCAAAAGAAGTTACTACAAAATCCTCAACAACATGAAAAACATGTTGCAAAAATGACTGCCTTCCGACAAACTTAACTTGTCTGAACCATCACCAAAGCGTCATTCCAGACTCAATTGGAGTTCAAATATACAATTAACTGAGTTTAGGACTGAAGAACGTCACAAAGAGCGGGTGGGTAAAAATACACTTTGAGCCTTTATCCTTTGTTTCTTAAACCGTGAACCAAGCCACGTTACATCCCTTCAAAAGTCCTAATTGAAGCATGGGTTAGTTCGAAAGCATACTGTTACAAAAGGTATCCTGACTCCTGTAAGGCTTTGCTCTAAATTCTGAGATTAAATTTTTCTTACAAAATTTATTTACTTGCTAAAAACGCATTTTTCAAAACTTCAAGACAAACATAAACTTTGCATTACTTGAATATCACTGTTTGCATATGGCTATTTGTTTGACAACGAAGAAATTCACACAACGAATATCCAGTGACCGAAAGCTCTCTCAGTGAACAAAATTAATTCAAGTGGGATGACACTCTCATTGACAAATCTCCTATCAATAGGGGGACATGACATGTCACTATCCAGCACACCTGGGGAAGTCTAGTCAAGATTCCAAGAAATCTCCCAAGAGTGCAGAGTAACCAGGGGCAGGTCTCCATCTCCGTCACTTGGGGCATTGAACGTCAATCTCAACGAAGGGTTGCGTATAATCAAGCATTTTCTGGCAGTGCTACAAGCACTCGTTACTAGGGGCAGTGACAAATCTCCCCAAAATCCTTCTCACAGGATGATTCCCCAGCAAGAGTTTAATCTCTAAAAACCTTTCCCCAGCCGAAACAACCTCAAGAGTCCTCGAGGATTTTCCCCAACGAAGTCGTCACCTCTCTAGCAGACCGGCAACAAGGTGTATTTCCCCAACAAACTACAAATTCCCCAGCTTGAGTTTGCCTCTCGAACTGCTACAAATCAAAGGACCACAACTCCTCTTCCATAGTAGGCTACTCTACAATCCCCAGCGAGTTACTGTGAAACTTGGACCCGACCAGATATCAGTTCAACTTCGACTCCCCAGTAGAGCAACGGACAACCGAGACTCCTGAACTCTTTTCCCAAGAAGGAATAAACATTCTCCCCATAAAGTTTTCAATATCCCCTAGCCGAGTTTCTCCCTACATAATAAAACAGGAATCCCCGGTGGAAACATTCTAAGCAAAGTTTGAAGACGCACATACTCTTTGACAGCAATCCGGGATTTAATAACTCCCCAACACTTGTCAAGGATTTATTTTCCAAGACAAAATTATATTTCAACAACATTCGTAGCATATGAATACAAAATACATATAATCACAAATCTCATTTATTTTGAGAATATCATTATGCAATGCATACATCATAACATTGCATACAATTAACTCTTTACCTTTTCAGGAAAGATCAATCAACAGATAAAGGTCCCCATCTTTTTGGAGTAGTAATCATCCAAGATTCCTTCATCGTCCAGATGAGGTAGTAATCGTCCAAGATTCCTTTATCATCTTTTTGAGGTAGTAATCATCCAAGATTCCTTCATCATCCTTTTGAAGTATCAATCGTCTCAGCTTCCTTCATACACATCATTATAAATAAAAAATCTCTACCGGTTCAGTTTAAATCTCTCAACAGTTTATGTTGATTCTTTCCCGTAGAGACCTTCTCTGGTTCAGTTAGATCGACACTAAGATCTCTATGATTCTTATTCCAGTTGAAAATGTCCCAAGACTTTTTCTGGTTCAGTTAAATCGATCATAAGATTTTTCTGATTCTTATCCAGTCAAAGTTAATTTAAGACCTTCTCTGGTTCAGTTAGATCGACACTAAGATCTCTCTGATTCTTATTCCAGTTGAAGATACTCCAAGAATTTTGTCTGGTTCAGTTAAATCGATCATAAGATTTTTCTGATTCTTATCCAGTCAAAGTTAATTCAAGACCTTCTCTGGTTCAATTAGATCGACACTAAGATCTCTCTGATTCTTATTCCAGTTGAAGATACTCCAAGACTTTTGTCTGGTTCAGTTAAATCGATCATAAGATTTTTCTGATTCTTATCCAGTCAAAGTTAATTCAAGACCTTCTATGGTTCAGTTAGATCGACACTAAGATCTCTTTGATTCTTATTCCAGTTGAAGATATCCCAAGACTTTTTTTGGATCAGTTAAATCGATCCTAAGATTTTTCTGATTCTTATCCAGTCAAAGTGAATTCAAGACCTTCTCTGGTTCAGTCAGATCGACACTAAGATCTCTCTGATTCTTATTCCAGTTGAAGATTTTCCAAGACTTTTTCTGGTTCAGTTAAATCGATCCTAAGATTTTTTTTATTCTTATCCAGTCAAAGTTAATTCAAGACCTTCTCTGGTTCAGTCAGATCGGCACTAAGATCTCTCTGATTCTTATTCCAGTTAAAGATTTTCCAAGACTTTTTCTGGTTCAGTTAAATCGATCCTAAGATTTTTCTGATTCTTATCCAGTCAAAGTTAATTCAAGACCTTCTCTGGTTCAGTCAGATCGACACTAAGATCTCTCTGATTCTTATTCCAGTTGAAGATATTCCAAGACTTTTGTCTGGTTCAGTTAAATCGATCATAAGATTTTTCTGATTCTTATCCAGTCAAAGTTAATTCAAGACCTTCTCTGGTTCAGTTAGATCAACACTAAGATCTCTCTGATTCTTATTCCAGCTGAAGATATTCCAAGACTTTTATCTGGTTCAGTTAAATCGATCCTAAGATTTTTCTGATTTCTTTCTAGTTAAAGAAAATTCAAAGACCTCTACCGGTTCAGTTTAAATCTCTCAATGGTTTATCCTGATCCGTTCTGGTAGACATTTCTCCTGGTTCAGTTTAAATCTCTCAATGGTTTATCCTGATCCGTACTGGTAGACACTTCACCTGGTTCAAATAAATCACTCCAAGATTTATTCTGATTTTTTCCCAGCTAAAATCAAGTTCAGGCTTAGTCCATTTCCTGTCAACAGTCACCTTTGGATGGCGTCTACAAGCCCATCTCCAGGAAATCTTTGCCATTCCTCCAAATGGCGTCTATAAGCTCATTCACAATTCATCTTTGAGTGTAAATTTTTGGGCACTTTAGTGTTCAATCATCTTCCACCTTCAAGTCACGAATGGCAGATTTGCCAATCTAACTCTTCAGGTGTAAGAAGATTGAATAGGGACAGCTGTTGCACCCCAAAATTTACCCTCTCATTTCTCAAGGAATCACATTGGATCCTCAAGTTTTCTTCCATCCAATTCCAAGCCCTGAATTATCATTTTTCCAAGAAAATCACTCATAAGGGCAAAATGGTCATTTGCACATTGAAAAGTCAAATTTTGACTTTTTAATCAACATCAAATCTCAAGAATCATATTTCATCAAAACATGTTGGAATATGAAGTTTGTTTCATCAAGAGGTTCAAAAATCAAATTTACTATGGAAAAGTCAAATTTCTAAATACTTGAGATTTTTCTAAGTATTTAAGAAAAAATGACACTTCAGAACTTCTGAACCAACCTCTAGGCAGGAGCAGTCAGAAGATGTAAACATGGTTCAACATATAGTCTCCAGTCAGAACATGGCTCTTCAGCATCCATGCAAGTTCAGTCAGAGTTTGCTAGGGTAATGCAAAGAAGGTTAAGGAGTGTGCTACAAGCTTTCTAGAAAGTCTGAAAGCTCCTTCAGAACATGATGGAGCCAGAAGATACAAAGATCAGAGGATGGATGCTACGCTGAAGCAGAACCTCTGATCCAGAACAAAGCCTTGGTGTAGAGTATCACGTTGCGGGATTTCTGGTTGTGACAAGTCTCATCATCATTTAATACTCATTTAATGCTCACAACCACCTTCTGAGTCTTTATCCAAAAGATCTTCACCACGTGTACCTCTACTGTCTTGGGATAGCAACTCTGCTTTTTCTTTTCCTTAATTCCTGTTGATAGCCACCATGCTTGCTTCAAAGACAAGGTAGCACTTCAGCACATGAAGGCTATTTTTAACGCTTTGGTCAGAACTATACCAAATCCCTAAACCTTGCTTATACAACTTGCTGCAGACCTATGACCAACAACTAGCTCAGTCTACGCCTGCATCTCATGATTACACCAAACTAGCATACAAAAACTGTGATGAAAAAGCAAAGGAACAGGATGCCAAAACAGGTTCAAATCCTATTTGTTTTTCCTCCCAAAATCACAATAAGTTCATCTATAAATACTTGGCTCCATCATACGTTCAAGGGGGCTTTTTTTTTAGACGAGAGACTGAAGGTTAGGGGCTGGATTTTGAAAGAAAGAGATTGGCCAAAAGAGAGAAAAAGGAAATTGTGAAACCTTTATAAAAATCCAGATTTCTCATACATAAAAACAAACCTTTGTTCTTCCCTTTGAACAAAAGGACACAACCACTCTTCCATCTCTCTTGCTGACTCAGAACATCCAGAGGCACACCACTCAAAACTCCCAGCACGCTCCAGGTAAGTCTTTAAGTCTTTACTTGCTTTTCATTTTGAATATCATTAACATGTAAATATCATGGTGTTAATGTTGTACATATCATTGTATGAATAGAAAAACTATGGATCAGAACTTCTAGAATAATGCTAGGCTTAGACTTAGGATTGGAACTTCTGTGATTTGTTGTGATGTGATTATTCTGATTTGTTGAACTGGATAAATTATTGTTGTGTTGATTAAGAGCTGAAATATAACACAAAACTTTTGTTTTTCATGTATCATTTTAACACACAGAACTTCCATGATTTTTCTCACTGTTAATACACACTGAACTTCTGATGTTCACACACTGACTCAGCATAATACTGAAATTCTGATGTTCACTCACAATCTTAACACAACACAGAACTTCTGAGTTCTCCTTACATGTCAAATACACTGAACTGCTGACGTTCGCTCACTGTTTAGTGTAATGCAGAACTTCTGACTTTTGGTTCACTGGCTGCACACCACCCAGAACCTATGTGTTTTCCCTCTAACGTTTTTTGTAGAACCTCAAAGTTTACCAGTCCAGAACTTCTGATCCCTCTGACGTCTCCTGCTGAGTCATGCGTCTGACTTCAGAACTTCTGATCCTTGTTACTTTCGCTTACAGCAGTGCTGTTTCTATTTTGCATTTATTTTCTTTCATAATTTTTAATATTAACTTGTTTTTAACATAAAAAACATAAACATATTTTCCTTTATTTTATTTCCTTAAGACAAAAAAACATTTTCTAAACAAGTTCATTTTACACTTCTTCTACACTATTTCATTGATCCTTTACTCTACCATTTGTGCCTATAATTTATTAATTTAATTTTAGCTTTATTTTATTCACTTGAACTACATTACGAGAGATATATAACCTATCATGTGAGGCTACAACAATTCTAATTTTATATAAGTCTACAACCTTAACTTTTATCTTTTTGCATTCACTACTACAACCAACAATAATTCAATCTATTTTTTTATTCTGCCCTACTACCAACACATTCCTATCTTACAGAACCACACAACATGTTTCCATTCTCACCAGTACTTGCAGCCTCAGTTGCAATTTTATCAACCCTTGCAAAAATATACTAAAATGCACCATTGTTTAACTGATTATGTCTACAATATGATAAATGTAATACTAAACGTTAATATCTCAAAACAACCTAGCCATACTAAATAAAGTATTTATATTACACAACTTAATATGCATGTTCATAATACAACAATTTGTCAAACTTAACAAAAAAAATACGCCAAACTAACATAACAAAAATACATATTTTAGGTCTGTAATTTAACCAACTTCAAAATAACAACTAAACCAGTACTCCAACACATACTTAAAATTTCCAACAGGTTTTTCCACTAAGTCCACCTAAGGGCTTCCAAGAAATAATCAAATACCAATCCTTTAACCAACACATCCTGCTTCAACGTCTAGCATTTCCACGCTTCACAAAAACTAATATTTCATCAACAGGCGAATATCGGATGCATAAGTTCAAAAAATGTCTCTTTCTTTCTAGCTTTAGCGAACTCATACCATCCACTAGCAAGATACTTCTCCATTTGTGGACCTCACCTCTTTTTCAATACGCAGTTGTAGGGTACACCTTTTTCTAAGTCGTATAAGACAATCGAACTACGCGGTGCAGATAAGCAATTCTTAATCACATGACACAGTATTTGAAACACATGTCAACATCAAACTAAATTACCTTAACATCTAATCACCTTAGAATATAATTACAAATCTTATCCTATATTACTTACCAAGACATTGGTACTCATAACCTTAGCATCTGTAGCGATCATACTCCAATTTTGTTCATTTTCTTCCTCGAAGATAGGAGTAAATTCCCTCTATTCAATCACCAGACGACTAATTCTTTATTAATCATACATTATTCATTTCCTACCTGTTATCCTATATCAACTTTAGGAACAAAACATGATTGAACAATACTATATTGGAAAACAATTTTGCATTTTCACTGTAACTTATACATTCCATATGCTTTAAAGAATACCGTCAATCATATAACATCAATAAAGCTTAAATGTTTACTTCACTTTCAACCATGAAAACAAAATTAACCTTAACTTACAAATACAATCTATTGTAACTACACATTAAATTGTTGTTATATATAAACTAGTATATACCTTTCACTGTCAGAAGATATGTGAATAACTGAAGATCTAACACCAGAAAGGCTTTTGGCTTTCTTTGTATTCTTATTTTCCTTGAATGTTTCACGAATATCATTTTCATGCAGCTTTCTCTTTCCATCAACAACTCCACGGTCGACGAAGGGTTCAGCTCATAGTACATTATTTTAATTACTATATAAATTTTTGGAAAAGCAAATCTTTATAATTGGACTCTTCATTGTAATCTTTTGTCTCCATCTTCTCTTTGCCCAATATTATGTACGTTAGGCCTGTTGCCCATATTTATGTATTTGTGCTGTCATATTGATCCATGTTTCGGTTATTAAATTCTGATTTTTTTCCTGAAAAAATATTATATTGATTTCTTTTTACACTTAAGTGGTAAGTATGTGATTTATAAATATGAACTTAATTTACTATATGAATGCATTTGCTTCTAAATAAATTTAATGAAACGTGGATATCAAACCAATATCTTGTGGTATGATACTATACAGGCAGTATCCACAATATCTATGTGCATTGACCATTCAGAAGCTTTAACTTATATGAAATATATATCCATGGGTTTGGTAGGTATAAAGCCTATAGCACAACTTTTGAAAGTTGATAAGTACAGTTGGAAATAAAAACGTGCACACAACTCAATGTTTTCATCATTTTTTCCTTTTAATGTAGTACCTGGAAGATTTTGATTAATAATTATTAAATTAATAAATAAGATAAATCTTTGCAGCTGAGTTAACTCTTGCCATTTCACTTACATCTGTCTGTTTTTATCTTGCATGCATCTTCCTATCTCAGCAGAAACAAAAACCGTAGTAGACTTTATAACATAATTAGTTCAACATACAAGACTTTATAATAGCTAAATATTACAACAAAAATGGTATAATAGCTAAATATTACAACAAAAATGATAACGCAGAATGGATACAACATTAACATTCTTACAAATATCATCCCAAGCATTGCCATCAAAATGTTAAACATTAATGACCCATTAGGGGTGAAAGTTGCTTCAACAAAATAACACAACATTTTTTTACTTCAAACTTAACAACCAAAATACAACATGAACCATCTCTTCGATTGTTCTACAAAATCAACAAACAAATAAAAAATGTCAAACATTATTGGAATCAACATTTTATAGACATGCAAAATGGCAGATTGAATACTGAAACAACCTTCCAATGGAGATATGAGCGACTTGTCGGTGGACATTCTCGTATGTTTGAATGTTGTTGATGGCTCTGCTTTCAACACTCTGTGGGAGTAATGCCTTGGAAGGTTGCAACTTTATAAACTAAAAAACACAACCTTAAAACGTTTCATCTACTTATTGTTGTAGAATTTCATAAACCCGGACTTATGGTCCAAACACAGTCTATGGGCCTTACTTAATAAATTGGCCCATTTGTTTCACATGCTTATTTTTTTAAAGGTCTCTTTAAATACAACATTTGTCTCAGCCCACAAGTTAAAATATCATACTGTTATCTATTTTAATTTTAGAAAATTTTGCACTCTAAATTTTTTTTCCTTTTACTATATTCATTTAAAAGTTTTGTAATCTTTATTTAACTATATATTTTGTTTCATATTTTTTACTGGGCACAATGAATGTTTATTTCATCGAAAATATAATATTTATAATCAAAATGTAATTATTTTATTCAATATTCATCTGAAACAAATGAGTGTATCACACTGACACCCGTGCGAACGCACGGATATCTCACTAGTTAATCATTTTCAAATTATTGTTAGCAATGCATGTTTATAGTTTTGTAAAATTTGAAGTAAGCCGCTTACATTCCTTTCCTACTACGGAACGGTAAAAAAGTTTAAGGTGAAATAGGTATGGTGGAGAACATGAACCCTAAAAAGTTTAGGGGTGAAAACAACCCTACAGAAGTGTATCTATGAATTTTAGGAATACATGTGTTTTTAGGTAAAATCGGAGATACATCTCCGAACCATTTTTTTAAAATTGGGGTGAAACTCGGAACAAATGACATGATTTTGAGATGAACCAAAGGTAAAGTTGGATTTTCAAGTGTAGTATGTTGATATAAAGATGGAAAGAGCAATTCCTTATCTTATATACAACATGTCATATTACATGGCAAAAAGGCCCACAATATGCTTCCAATGCAGGACAAACCGTACTGCAGACTCCAGGCCCTGTGCTAGTTTAATTACTCGCGGCACACATAATTTTGTGCCATCATTTTACCTTCATCGTAAGGCATAGTGCATTGGACAAAAATTGCTTTAACTGCCTAAAAACTTCTTTAGCAAGTCTTTGGGATGGATATTGTTGCACTTCTGCCGTGCTGTGGTCTTCAGTCTCCGACTATGTCTTCTTTGAGCGTATCTTCCTTTAAAATTGACTTGTTCCTACTTCCCAACTAGCTTACTTGTCTTCTTCGGAATATTTTCACAACTTTGAATCTTTTAATTTCGAATATATCTCTCTTCTTATACTCATGAGTCATGCGTGGAAAAATGACAGGAAAGTCTTCCATTAGGAGTAAAATATGGAGTGTTGGTGAGAATTCTCTCATGCTAAAATGCTTAATTTACCTTGAAAATGTCTCAATTTGCATACACAATTCATTTCCAAAATCTTTACCAAATAAGTTGTTTCAAATTTCAAATGAAAAAAGGGCATCCTTGTCTCCTGAAAATTCCTCAACTTTCCTTCTCAAGTGACTCAAGACTTCATAAATTTCTCCTGAATTCAAACAACACTTATCATCAGCAACAAACTTGTGGATGGTTTGATCAATTTCAATGAAACTGCAAGCAGAAACAATCGCCACTCCCCTATCTTTCATCATTTTTCTTACCTCAGAAACACCTTCCCACTTACCCATATTGGCATAAATGTTCGCCAAAAGGATGTACCTACCACTATGTTGAGGCTCAAACTCTATCAAATACTTGCCAACTTTCTGTCCCAATTCAAAATCACCATGCAGCAAACATCCATTAAGCAAAGACCCCCATATAGCTCCATCAGGTTCAATATGCATACTTTCAATAAAAGTTAAGGCCTTTTTTACTCGTCCACTTCGAGCCAAAACATCAACCACACATCCATAATGTTCAATAGATGGTGCAATGCCATATTTTTCACTCATAATTCCGAATAACCGCAACGCTTCACCAAACAGACTTTTACGATTGCAAGCAGTGAGAACACCAATGAAAGTAATCTCATTAGGTTTTGGTCCAACCTTCTCCATCTTCTCAAACAGTTTCAGTGCCATCAGATTATTCCCATTAATAGCCAATCCCAAAATCATAGCACTCCAAGTAGCAACATCTTTAACAGCCATTTTCTCAAACACTTCCTCTGCACTCTTTAAACAACCACATTTCGTGTAGAAATCAATTAACGCTGTTCCAAGCTCAAGTTCATACTCCAAACCATTTTCCTCAACATAGGAATGAATCCATTTCCCTTCCTCAAAAGCACCCACCATTGTACAAGCCTTAAGAACACTCACCAAAAGAGTCCCATTGGGTTTCACACCTGCACAACCCTTGTTCTTCTTCAATTCACGAAAAAGCTCAATCCCCTCACTGAAAAAACCGTTCTTTACATACCCAGAAACCATAGCACTATAGGACGCATCATTTCTCTGTGGCATTTCGTCAAACAATTCCCTCGCTTCATTAACCAACCCGCAACTGCAATAGCCACTCACGAGACTCGTCCAACAAACTACATTTCTGTTAGAACTTTCATCGAACACGTCACGCGCAAAGTGTATCGCCCCGTGTTTCGAAAAAGCAATGATAAGAGAGCTCACGAAATATAAATCAGATGAATTTCCCAACTTCATGGACAGAGAGAAGACTTGTTCTAGAGAGGAAAGTGTATCACACGCTTTTACAACAGTGGTGAAAGTGTTGGAATTGGGGCGAATATTGGTGTTGAGCATTTTGGTGAAGATGGAGAGTGATTTGTGGGATTGGGAATTTGTTGTGTAAGAGGTGATGATGGAGTTGTAGTCGAAGAGATTGGGATTGGGGATGTGGGTGAAAAGGGTCTCTGCGTAGTGAAAATGGCTGCGCGGCGAGAAAGAGTACAAGGCTAAGATTCTGCTGGAGATGTAGGAGAAACGAGTGAGGTTGTTGGTGATGGTGTGAGCGTGAATTTGTTTGATTTGTTTCATGGTTAGGTTTTGCCATTGTTGTAAGAGATGGAGACATGGACTGTGTCTGGTTGAGCTCATTAGCTCGCAGGAGCTACCATAGGATGTGGCTCAAGTTTCGTGGAAAGCAAAAACTCTTACGACCTGTTTGGTTTGGTGGAAGTAGAAACGAGAAAGGTTGAAGAGACATTATTAATTTCTTTCTATTCGGTTGCAATCAAATTGTACATAGAGAAAGATAATATATCGGTTCCACCATTTTTTTGCCATTCCTAGTCTCGTGTTTGAAAGATGCCAAAATGTCATCTCTCGCTTTAAATCATTCTACTCTTACATGTCTTGTATTTGAAAGTCGATAGAACATTATATTCCACTTTAACCACTTATTTCTTACATGCCTTTGATGAGACGATTTTCTGGGGTGCTCCATCAGTGATAGTTGCAATATGTTGTCGCTTTCTTTTACTAACTCCTTTATCCTCGTCGCTAGTCCCTTCCCCATTAGCCACGACATCCATAATCTTGGACTGAGATTTATTCTTGGTGATTTTTTCCTATATGTCTTCCGCCTTTAGTATACTCAAAAAAACGACACTTTTTAATTAAACACTCAATGACATCCTTCAGATGGATCTATTAGTCGGTGGTGTGGACATCGCCCTTGTGTAAGTGATAATATTTTGTCTTGTCAGTTTTGGAAGGTTCTCTAACAAGAAAGGGGTTTATGATTTCGGCCTTCCGAAATTTTGTGTTAGTGTTATGAGTGCAACTTGCCTTTAGATTTGTTTTGAGTGATGTCAAAATTGTAAGAACTTAGCATTTATGTATAGTGAACGTTATTACTGAGTTAGTGTGACATCTTGTGTATTTAGAGGTCTTATGAATCATCTTAAACATGTTTGAAACTAGTCTCATTCATTAAAAATTATTTTCTGTACAAAATTGTACTACATGTGTCGGCATATACGTGTTTCAAACCTACACATACAACTCAATAATAAAACACGTGGAGTTTATAGTGCTTAAGCCGACATATATTGTGTATAGGCTAACATATGTGCTATCAAATTAAAGCATGTAGCCACTGTGTAGCTTAGGCCAACACATGCTCCTTCATAGACCGACACATACGGCTGATTTTGTGTTTATGTGCCGACACATATTGATTGTTTGAGTCATTTTTTTAATTCCTTGATTCCTACACTTTTATTTTTGCCATGTAACTTACACAACTATAAATACATCATTCATGTATCATTTCAACTTGGTGAAAATATAAACACATACTACATTTTCTTTTCACCTTCAACCCCAAATCTATGCATACACACTGATAAATCGCGCATAATCATCTTTTATCAGAGTGTCATCTATGTGAGGTTTGATAACGTCCAATTAGGTTCTTGTGTAGCCAAGAATATTGGGTTGAGATTTGCAGGGGGTTTCATCCGGAAAACCCGCGGATTTGTTCTCCAAGATCTTTGTTAGATTTGAGGGTTTTCGTGCAAGACATTCAATAGAGGATTGCGGCCTAGTGAAAATCCTTCGGAGTTTGGTACCTAAGGAAGTACTGCGAGAACGAAGAATCGAATTGAAGTTTTTTGTGTGCAATAAGTACAATTGATCGTGCACGAAAGAGATTTAGAGTTTGGTACCCAAAGGAGTAGTAATATTGGATAAATTAATTGGTATGCTATTGTGTCTTGGTCTTGCTCAAGATCAACAAAAGAGAATGGGTTGAATCAACAACAAATGGTTAGGGTGCATAATAAGAATTTATCCTAATTCCAAAATTGGAATTGAGGGGAGACGTAGCCATAGCGAGGACGATTGGTGAACTTCCTAAATAAATCCTCGCGTCTCTTTTTCTTATTGCTTTACTTGATTTATTTTTCATTAAGCAATTTGTCAAATATCATTGATTAAATGATCGACTCGTAAGAATTTTTTCGTGGTTGTTATTGTTTGGAATTGGGTTATGATTGGCTTATAATAACTTTTGATTATAAGTTCTTTTTTATATCAACACAACTCAAAGGAAAATTCTAAAAATTCAGTTGCACACCAAGTGTTCGACAAATTGTTATGTTCGTTAATTTTGATAGTTACCATTAGAAATAGCTTTACTAGTAACTTGCTATAAATGATAAGAACATCAAGTGTTATTTATTTTTCTGCATTTACCACTTTCATATTCATACACAAACCAAAAAATAAGAACATCATCGCATAAAAGAATAAAAATCTGCAATTCACTTTATTCAGCCCTGTCTTAGGCGCATTAAAAACCAACAGAGAAGATTTACCTTAAATATAAAATTATAAGATAAACTTAGAGTTATAAATTGTTATTAGTACATAGAAAAAGGAGAGAAAGAGGCTAGAGGATAAGCAAGACAAAGGGGAGGCTAAAGGTTGAAGGGAGAATCCATCCAAACTAGTTCTGAATCAGACTCTTGCTAAGAATTAAGGCAAAGGGGAGAATAACCTTAATAAAGGGTATATGTATGAGGGGCAGGGTAGAAGAGTCCTTAACCTCCAATAGGTTGATATGGATGTGTATGTTTTGTTTTGTTACTATGTGAATCTTAAAAATTATGATTCATTGGTGTTATAATATGTTTTGAATGATGAAATTCGTGTACCATTTACCATGAAAATATGCCACTTATATGTGTTGTTGATTTGGGTTAATAAACATGAAATTGTATGATTTAATCCATGTAAATTTGATTAGATTGATGTTATAGACGTACAAATGTGTGTGGTTGTCTGTTTTAATTTGTTTAGCATATTTGTAATTGAAATTTGGAGGATTGGGATCCAAAAATCAGAGCTTAAAGGTGCTCCATGACTGAAAACTCGATTTTTTATTTCTAGTTTAGGTGACGGGCGTCACTAGCATGAAGGGTAAACCATCATGCATTACGAACCAATGGTGGGTGTCATCGACCTGACGCCCAGGGCGCCATGGACCTGAGACTTGCGCAATGAGTCTGTTTGGAAGTATAAAATGCAAATTTTTGGTCAATTGACTTTTATTGATTGTTTGACTTCTGTTGGGGCTGAAGTGATGAAAATTAATTAATTTAAAATTATTTAATCGAGTAAATGTTGATCGGTGCGTTTTGATGTTGTGTTGAGGATGAATTATGAGGTGTAGTGATAATATAATATATCGAGTATGTTGAATTGTAATTATTGTGTTGTTGCATGTATGAGATGATAAATGATTGAGAAGAGTTATTATATGCTTGAACTGCACTGAGTTATGTTGTTTTGTGCATATATGAATTGGAAACAACTTTAAAACAATAACTCAGTGGAAACATAATATCCAACTTAAAGGACATAACATCTTGTCCAACTGGAAACAACTTTAAAACAACAAGTACTTAACAAAAATCAACTTAAAATTCAATAATAGAAGTAAAATCGGCAATAAATCAATAAGTGTTCATCCCCCCGAGTGTTACGTATTAGAGCAATGACACCGACTCGAACTACTGAAGGTAAACCGCCTTCACTCTGGATTACCTGCACGTTATCAACATTGGGGTAACATTCAAACAGAAGAGGTGAGATATCTAACAATATAATTGAGCGTATGATAAACATTATGTTAGAACCGGTTCATACAAAGTCACCGCTTCACAACTTATAACCAACAACAATCACAACAAGATACCGGCAAAATATAACGATTAATTCATCACAAAACATCTCAAATATGCAACGTGGAATGCGACTTATTACTACGCACATGCATGTGGTACCAGTGGAGCAAAACTCCAAACTTAAAAATTTATGAATAAATAGAGGCATCAACAAAGCATAAGTCTTCAACTTAATATTTTTCCAATCCAGGCTAACCTAACGAGCCTCAGCTCCCAACATGATATGTTATGTATGCGACAACATGATTAACGGCAACAACAACAACATCAACATATAACAACTTTGGCATAAGCCTACAACTTAATGTTTTGCCCATAATAGAGGCAACACAACAAAATTCATCACCTGCAACTTCAACAATTAATAACACCGACATCACAACAACTTATATATATATATATATATATATATATATATATATATATATATATATATATATATATATATATATATATATATATATATATATATATATATATATATATATATATATATATATATATATCAATTACCCCTATTAATACTATACTTCCCGTCGAGACCAACTCTGTTACCTAATACTCTTACCTACTATACTTATGCTAATCTACAATTATTCACTTATGTTACTAATAAATAGCCTCTACTGTTATTCATTCTTTTCTAACTCTTCTACATCCATTTGTGTAACTAAATACTAAAGTTATGGTCGATTCCAGAAAATCCAACAAAAAAAGAAACATCTATCAGCTACTAACAACCATCGCCAAGCGAAGCCCCTCGTCGCCCGGCGATGCAGCCTTCGCGTCACCCTTCGCCCGACGATGCTAGGCATAATGCACTCTAGTAACTCATCCAAAAATCTTCCTTCTTATCGCCTCCACTTTTTTCCCGGTGATGCACCACCGCCCGACGATTCTCTGCGAACAAGGTTTTCCTGTTTGCGATTCTGCGCTATACCAGGCCAAATTTTCTTGTGATCTTGTCACATTACGGGTCCTAAAAGTCACCTAAACATATTGTTTCACTATCTATCAATTCATCACAATGCAATACTTTTTGTACACCAATTACGGGTCCTTTTTCATCATCAAATCTTTTAATCCTAATTTCTATTACTCATTGGTTTTAGGTTGGGGTTTCATGGAATTATCATCATTACAACAATCACAATCATAAGATTCTATTATAGAGTCAGAACCCCGCCCTTACCTTGAATTGAAGGTTGCTCTACAATTTTTTCGACCGAACCTCGCTTTTCCTCTTCTCTTTGCTCTGCAACTTCTATGTTCTCTTTCTCTCTTCCAACCCTTATTCCTCTTCTTCCTGACAAAAACCTATTTTTTCTATTATTATAACTAAACTCAATAACAATAGTATTTCTATTGGGCTTAATTCTCACACCCCCTTAATACTACATACCACCATATAAAATAAGCCTACGTGAATATTCTATTAATTCCAACATTACTATTATTATTAATCAACTAATTAATTAATAATAATATAGCAACTTATACCAACAATTCTCAACATCTCACACTTTTCAACAAATAACCCAAAAATAATTTAGTTAAATAATTAATTAAATAGACGGGCGTTACAACTCTCCCCCACTTAGAATATTTTCGTCCTCGAAAATTTACCTTATTCGAACAACTCAGGATGGGAGTCCCACATCTTGCTTTCCAACTCCCACGTCATGCTTTCTCCGGAAACTCCTAGCCAAACTACTTTCACCAAAGCAATCTCTTTTCCTCTTAGAGTCTTCATCTCACGATTAGTGATTCGTACATGCATCGTCTCCATAGTAAGATTATCCCGTACTTTCACATCATCCACATGAATCACATGAGATAGATCTGAAATATACTTCCGGAGTTGTGACACATGAAATACATCATGAAAATTCGAAAGATTAGGCGGTATAGCCACTCTATAAGCAACATTCTCAACTCTGTCTGAAATCTGATACGGATCAATAAAATGAGAAGTGAGCTTCTTAGACTTCAATGCTCGCCCAACACCAGTCACAGGTGTAACTCTCAAAAATACATGGTCACCTGATTGAAATTCTAAATATTTCCTTCACTTGTCATGATAACTCTTCTGTCTACTTTGGGAAGCTTTCATCTTTCCTCGAATTAACTTCACCGTCTCAGTAGTCTCACGAACAAGTTCAGGTCCAAGTACTATGCTTTCTCCAGATTCATGCCAACATAAAGGAGTTCTACATCTCCGACCATACAACGCTTCAAAAGGTGCCCTTCCAATACTAGAATGGTAACTGTTATTATAAGTGAACCCTATCAATGGAAGATAAGTATCCCATGAACCTCCTGTTAGAACATAGTTTGATTCTACAACCCTTGATTAGAGTTTTGATGATAACAAAATACAAAGAATAAATAAATCCAAAGATATATACAAAGAACAAATATGCTACTTAAAATTATGTCTTGTATATGCAGAAGTTCTGGTGGAATCAGCATCAGAAGATCAGCAATATGTGCTACACACTGAAGCTACCAGATTATACGCTGAAGTTTGATGACCAGAATCTGCGCCTAAACAAGTACACTCTGACTCTGAACAAATACATCTCAACCAAGTCATTAACACTCTGAAGCGTTATCAGCAGTTAAAGCAAAGAAGACTCTAAAGCGTTATTAATTATTCAAGACAGAATTAAACGCTAACGGCTTTCTTCAGACAAGATCTTCTTCAAAAGGAAAGTGTGTTATTATCATTAAACTTGCTTTATGGACAACGTTCTTGCCTTGCCTATATAAACAAGTCTGCTTGTGAAAGAAGCACGTACGTACGAACACAACAATTTGCCAAGCTTTCCAAACCACGCATATTCAAGCTCTAGCAAATTTATTTTATTCCAAGCTTAATCTGTGTAATTATCACAGTTGTGATATACTGTTTTGTTAGAAAACAACAACACACTCTTGTTCAATTATTTGTAAAAGATTTCCTTGAGATTAACTGCCTTGTGGTTGTACTCAAGAAGACTTTAACAGTTGTTAAAGTAGCTGTTGTAATCCTTTGAGAATAGTGGATTAAGACCTCGTTGGAGAGAGGCGAAATCACCTTGACGGGTGGACTGGAGTAGTTTGAGATCAAACGAACCAGGATAAAAATATTGTGTCATTAAGCTGTTTTTATTTGATCCAAGTTTTTCAATTCAATCCCCCCTTCTTGTGTTTTTCACATCTTCAATTGGCATCAGAGTGCCTAGTTCTGAGCTTAAACACTTAACCGTGTCAGTACAAGATCCAACGTTATAAAAACACAATGGCAGAACCAAGTCAAAACATCAGCAATGACAACAATGAAGAAAGGGACAGATTCAGTGGCAAACCTCCAGTCTTTGATGGAGAGAACTTTGACTACTGGAAAGACAGAATTGAGAGTTTCTTTCTGGCCCATGAGGCTGATTTGTGGGACATGATGACTGATGGATACACGCACCCAATGGATGGACGTGGTCAGAAGATTGACAGGAAAATGATGTCTGATCAGCAAAAGCGTGAGTTCACAAATCATCACAAGGCCATAACAATTCTTCTCAGCGCCATCTCATATTTAGAATATGAGAAAATATCAAACAGAGAAACTGCCAAGAATATGTTTGATTCTCTGAGAATGACGCATGAAGGCAACATTCAAGTCAAAGAAACCAAAGCCCTTGCGCTCATTCAAAATTATGAGGCATTCAAGATGGAAGATAGTTAATCAATAGAAACTGTGTTTTCAAGATTCCAAATTCTTGTTGTTGGTCTAAAAGTTCTTGACAAAGGGTATTCCACTGCTGATCACGTTAAAAAGATCATCAGAAGCTTGCCAAAACAGTGGAGGCCAATGATCACAGCGCTTAAGCTAGCCAAGGATCTCAACAAAATCTCTCTGGAGGAACTTGTCAGCTCCCTCAGAAGTCACGAGATAGAGCTAGAAGCAGATGAACCTCAAAAGCAAGGTAAGCCATTAGCTTTAAAATCTAACAGAAAATCTGACTCCAAAGTTTTGTAGGTTGTAGAAGAAACCTCTGATGGATCCTCATCAGAAGAAGATGAACCGTCTCTCCTCTCCAGAAGGGTGAACCAACTGTGGAAGCAGAGGAAAAGAAAGTTCAGGAATCCCAGAAGATCAGAAAATCAAAATGAATCCTCATCCAGATACAGAAGGTCAGAATCCTCCTCTGGACACAGAAGATTTGAAGGCTCTTAAAGATACAGAAAGCCAAACAACAAAGACATCATCTGCTATGAGTGTAACGAGCAAGGGCACTACAAAAGTGACTGCCCAAAGCTTCAGAAAGAGAAGCCCAAGAAGAAGTTTATCAAAGAAAAGAAGAAAAGCCTCATGGCTACATGGGATGATTCTGACACATCTGAAGCTGACTCAGAATCAGATGATGAAAGAGCAAACATAACTCTCATGGAAAATGTATATGAAGACAATGAAGCTTTTGGTTCAGACTCAGAATCAGATACAGAAGAGGTATTCCCTGACTTTACTATAAACTTTACTAAGGTTGAACTAGCTGAAAGCCTTAATGAAATTCTGGAAAGGTATCAGCAGATCAGAGTCAAATTCAGAAAGCTGAAAAGGAATCTTGCTTCTGACTCTGATAAGACTGAGAGTCTCAGATTGGAGAATTCTGAGTTAAAAGATAAAATTTCAAAATTAGAAAACCAGTTGCAAAACTCTCAGAAGGAAACAATCCCTGAAACTCCTAGCAATGTTGATGAGATCATCAAAGAGTATGATCACAACTTTCAGAAGTTTCTAGCTAAAAACATAGACAGAAGTAAAATGGATTCAATGATCTATGGAGTTAGCAGAAATGGCAGAAAAGGGATAGGATATCAAGGTAAGGTACCTACACCAAAAAATGCCATGGATTTAGTTATAAAACATACTCCACTTGATTCACACTTTATATATGGGCACACACATGACATAAAATATACAAGTAGTGATTACTCTGTCAAACCAAAATTCAACCAGAGTTTTGGTAAAACTAACAAATCAGGACCCAAGAAAATGTGGGTACCTAAGGATAAAATAATACATGTGGCAGATATCTTTAGCAGCAAAGCAAAGACACCAATCATGGTACCTGGACTCTGGCTGCTCACGACACATGACAGGAAGAAGGCATATATTCCAAAGCCTGGAACTTAATCCTGGAGGCCATGTGGGCTTTGGAGGCAATCAAAGGGGAAAGATCATTGACTCTAGAACAGTAGGTAATGGAAATCTTCCCTCTATAAATAATGTTTTATTAGTTGATGGATTAATGCATAACCTGTTATCCACAAGTCAATTAAGTGATAACGATTATGATATAATCTTAAATCAAAATTCATGCAAAGTTGTTAGTCAGAAAGATGGGACTATCCTATTTAATGGAAAGAGGAAAAACAACATTTATAAAATCAAACTTTCTGAACTAAAAAGTCATAATGTAAAATGTCTTTTGTCTGTTAACAACGAGCAATGGATCTGGCACAGAAGATTGGGACATGTTAGTATGAGAAGAATATCTCAGATTAACAAACTCAATCTGGTCAGAGGACTTCCTAACTTGAAGTTCAATTCAGATGCTCTGTGTGAAGCATGTCAGAAAGGCAAGTTTTCAAAACCTGCTTTCAAATCCAAAAATGTTGTTTCCACCTCTAAGCCATTAGAACTTATTCACATTGACTTATTTGGACCAGTAAAAACCGCTTCAGTCAGTGGCAAGAAGTATGGGTTAGTAATTGTAGATGACTATAGCAGATGGACATGGGTAAAGTTCTTAAGGCACAAGGACGAGTCACACTCTATGTTTGTTACCTTCTGCATCCAAGTTCATAATGAAAAGGATCTTAGAATCGTCAAAGTCAGAAGTGATCATGGTGGAGAATTTAAAAATAAAGATTTTGAATTATTCTTTAATGAAAAAGGCATTCTGCATGATTTCTCTTGTCCTAGAACTCCCCAGCAAAATGGAGTTGTAGAACGAAAGAACAAGACATTGCAAGAAATGGCCAGAACCATGATCAACGAGACTAACGTTGCTAAGATATTCTGGGCAGAGGCAATAAACACACCGTGTTACATTCAGAATAGAATCTCCATAAGACCTATTCTGGAAAAGACTCCATATGAATTGTGGAAGAACAGAAAGCCCAACATTTCTTATTTCCATCCATTTGGATGTACATGTTTTATTTTAAATACAAAAAATTATTTGAACAAGTTTGACTCTAAAGCACAAAAGTGTATTATCTTAGGATACTCTGAACGCTCAAGAGGGTACAGAGTATACAATACAAAAAGACATATTGTTGAAGAGTCAATCAGTGTTCGGTTTGATGATAAGCTTGACTCTCAAAAGTCAAAGCAGAATGAATTCCTTGCAGGTATGGAAGTTGAACTCACAGGTACTGAAGACAACTCATCAGAGGCCCTTAACAGAGACACTCCCTCAACATCAGAAAGAGTCATTGCAAGCAATCCAGCACCTTATGTTGATCAACTCCATAAAAGACCATCCAGAAGCAGCATTGATCACCCAGAAGAAACAATTTTAGGAAGGAAGGAAGATCCAATCAGAACAAGATCTACTTTCAGAAATTCTGAAGAGTCTCTCATGGGACTAGTTTCTCTGATTGAACCAACAACAATTGATGAAACACTTCTGGACAATGACTGGATTCTGGAAATGCAAGAGGAGCTAAATCAATTCACCAGAAATGACGTATGGGATCTGGTTCCCAAACCAAAAGGATTCAACGTCATTGGTACAAAATGGGTGTTCAGAAACAAACTGAACGAACAAGGTGAAGTCATCAGAAACAAAGCACGACTGGTAGCACAAGGTTATAGTCAGAAAGAGGGGATAGACTATACAGAAACCTTTGCTCCAGTCGCCAGGTTAGAATCTATCAGACTTTTAATATCATTTGTTGTTAATAAAGGCGTCACTCTGTATCAGATGGATGTCAAGAGTGCATTCTTAAATGGCTATATAGAAGAAGAGGTATATGTGCACCAGCCCCCTGGTTTTGAAAGTTCCAAAAATCCAGAATATGTTTTCAAACTAAAGAAGTCACTATATGGTCTGAAACAAGCTCCCAGAGCTTGGTATGAAAGACTAAGTAACTTCCTGTTAGAAAAGGAATTCACCAGAGGGAAAGTGGACACAACCTTATTCTGTAAGACAGTTAAGAATGACATTTTAGTATGTCAGATTTATGTTGATGACATCATATTTGGATCCACTAAACCCTCTCTGGAAAGAGAGTTTGCTAAATGTATGCAGGCAGAGTTTGAGATGAGCCTAATGGGGGAACTAAAATTCTTTTTGGGCATTCAGATTAATCAAACTCCTGAAGGAACTTACATTCATCAGAGCAAATATGTCAGAGAACTTCTGAAGAAATTTGATCTCTCAGAATGTAAGCCATCAAGGATTCCAATGCATCCCACGTGCATTCTGGAAAAAGAAGAGGTAAGTAAAAAGGTATAACAGAAGGTCTACATAGGTATGATTGGTTCTCTTCTCTATCTGACGGCCTTAAGGCCTGACATTCTATTCAGTGTTTGCATTTGTGCTAGATTCCAATCAGATCCTAGAGAATCTCACTTAATAGCAGTTAAGCGAATTTTCAAGTATCTGAAAGGTACTGCTAATCTGGGTTTGTTTTATAGAAAATCAAGTGATTACAGCTTAATAGGATAATGTGATGCTGATTTTGCTGGAGACAGAGTAGAACGTAAAAGCACTTCTAGAAGCTGCCAGTTTCTGAGAGAAAATCTGATCTCATGGTCCAACAAAAGACAATCCACAATAGCTCTATCAACAGCAGAAGCTGAATACATAGCAGCAGCTGGATGCAGCACGCAAATGCTCTGGATGAAGAGTCAACTTGAGGACTTCAATATATTTGAGAGTAACATCCTTATCCTCTGTGACAATACTTCTGCTATTTGTCTCAGTAAAAATCCTATTTTGCATTCTAGGGCTAAGCATATAGAAATAAAACATCATTTTATTAGGGACTATATTCAGAAAGGGATTCTCAATTTAAAATTCATTGACACAGACCATCAACGGGTTGATATCTTTACAAAACCTCTTTCTGAAGATAGGTTTAACTTCATTCTGAAACATCTCAGCATGAAGCTTTGCCCAGAATAAACTGTTTTATTTACATATCTTAACCTTCAGAATTTTTGTTATTTTTTGTGAACTGCTGGTCAACCTGCCTTCAGAATTTTAGAAGTACAGATTGTATTAGAATCTATCCATGAAGATCTGAGCGTTTCATTTCAAGGATAAAAGTGTGTTGTTCACGTAAGCAAACAGTTGTCATCCATTCATCAGCTACCTTCTGAGGCTGAACACGCGTTCATTTTTCTGAAAGATCAAAAGCGCTGATTGGGTGCATTGAGACACATGTCATGGGTAACTGTTCCAATATCTTTCTGAATCCCCTAAAATCAGCTGTCATTAATGCTTATAATCATTACAAATTATTTCTCTCTCTTGCAGTTTATGTTTTCAAAATCTATTTAAACACATTTTTCACTCTTTACACTTTTTCACTTTCACTTTCTCTACAATCAAATTATTTTCTGTTCATCTTTCAAAACCCTTTCATTTTCTTCTCAAATTTTCTATGTGAACATGGCTTCCTCAAGCATCCCAAATTCCAGTACTCAGAGAACAGAATCCATGGAACAATATGAAGAACCATTCAGAACTCTCCTCACGCCCATTGACAACCTAGAAGTGCATTCGGAACTGATCGTGGATTTTGAAAGTCTTCAAGAAAATGGATTCAATCTTTCTGAAGAAGTAAAGGCTCAAGGATGGAACAGGTATTTTGACCGTCTTCTAGGTCCAACGTTTCCAATCCTTGTGAAGGAATTCTGGATTCATGCTTCATCCTCCAACCATCAAGTCACTTTATATGTAATGGGGAAGAAGATAATTATTACTGAAGACCTTATTTCAAGATTGATAGGTTACAGTGGTGGTGGCGTAAGGTGTATAGACATGGCTGAAAGATGTGTTGATGTTGCTTCAATTGCAAGGGAAATTTTCACTCTGGGTCTTCCCTCCAGCAAGATAAGGGATCTGAAGGATCATCACAGAATATGGGCTAAGATAATTATGGGATGCATAAACCACAGGAAGCCAACCAGCTCTCCTGACTACATAAACATTTATCAGCAGTTTCTGATCTACTTTATCTCCCAGAAGACAAAGGTGAATCTGGATCACTTGCTATTCAATCATCTGAGGACCAGTGTTAAGGAGACTAGAGAAGATGAGCGCACCAAAAGGTACTGGATACCCCTTGGAAGGCTCATATCAGATATTCTGACAGAGAATAGGCTGATAGAGCATCTAACAGAAGCACAAGTAATCAGCTCTCTAGAGGCAGACTTTGGAAGAACTGAAGAGAGAAGATATTGTTATGCAGGAAAGGATGGATAAACATAATGGTACAATTCAGGAAATCAAGAGCATGTTAAGCAAACAAGAGGAAACCAACATCCAGATCAAGGGCTTGCTGGAAGCTTTGTTCACGCGCCTTCCTCCTCCATCTTAGATTTTCCTTTGTTTTTAAAATTTGTTTATCTGTAATATTTATTCTACATTGCTGTTGTTCTGAACTTCTTATCATCGCTTCTTTTTTAATATAAAGCCTTTTCAGCTCTGATTATATGTTCTTTTTGATAGCTGACAAAAAGGGGGAGAAAGAATACGATATTTTCAATAACGGATTACTGAGACACAAGTCTCAAACATTCTGATCCACTTAATTTCTTTCTTCTGAAAAGCTTGAACAGGTACAAAACTCTGATGAAAGATGTAGTAAAATTCTGATGCTCAAGGACTCAAAGAATTTAAGGTAAGTAATCAACTCAGGGGGAGTTTTTCTTCTTAATTTTACTTTTTATTCTTTATTCTTTAATTGAAAAATCCGGTTTTTGTCATCATCAAAAAGGGGGAGATTGTTAGAACATAGTTTGATTCTACAACCCTTGATTAGAGTTTTGATGATAACAAAATACAAAGAATAAATAAATCCAAAGATATATACAAAGAACAAATATGCTACTTAAAATTATGTCTTGTATATGCAGAAGTTCTGATGGAATCAGCATCAGAAGATCAGCAATATGTGCTACACGCTGAAGCTACCAGATTATACGCTGAAGTTTGATGACCAGAATCTGCGCCTAAACAAATACACTCTGACTCTGAACAAAGATATCTCAACCAAGTCATCAACACTCTGAAGCGTTATCAGTAGTTAAAGCAAAGAAGACTCTGAAGCGTTATTAATTATTCAAGACATAATTAAATGCTAACGGCTTTCTTCAGACAAGATCTTCTTCAAAAGGAAAGTGTGTTATTATCATTAAACTTGCTTTATGGACAACGTTCTTGCCTTGCCTATATAAAAAATTCTGCTTGTGAAAGAAGCATGTACGTACGCACACAACAATTTGCCAAGCTTTCCAAACCACGCATATTCAAGCTCTAGCAAATTTATTTTATTCCAAGCTTAATCTGTGTAATTATCATAGTTGTGATATACTATTTTGTTAGAAAACAACAACACACTCTTATTCAATTATTTGTAAAAGATTTCCTTGAGATTAACCGGCTTGTAGTTGTACTTAAGAAGACTTTAACAGTTGTTAAAGTAGTTGTTGTAATCCTTTGAGAATAGTGGATTAAGACCTCGTTGGAGAGAGGCGAAATCACCTTGACGGGTGGACTGGAGTAGTTTAAGATCAAACGAACCAGGATAAAAATACTGTGTCATTAAGCTGTTTTTATTTGATCCAAGTATTTCAATTCAACCCCTTTCTTATGTTTTTCACATCTTCACCTCCCTGTTCAAGAACACATGCTCTCAATAAATCTTCTAACGACTGAATAGTCCTCTCCGTCTGACCATCCGTATAAGCATGATACGCCGAACTTAACCTCAACTTAGAACCCAATGCCTCTTGAAAACTCTTCCAAAAATCTGAAGTAAACCTCGGATCTCTATCCGACACAATGCACAAAGGAACACCATGCAACTTTACAATTACACTAGTATAAATCTCTGCCAACTTTGGTGCTAGAAAACGGATGTTAATAGGAATAACATGAGATGACTTCGTAAGCCTATCAACAATGACCCAAATCAAATCATGCCCTCTTGAAGTATTAGGTAATCTTGTCACAAAGTCCATCGAAATGCTATCCCATTTACATTCTGGAACTTCTAACGGTTACATCAACCCTGCAGGCTTCTGATGTTTAACTTTCGACTTCTGACAAGTTAAACATGCATACATAAACCGAGCCACATCACTCTTCATTTCAGGCCACCAAAATAAATTCTTCAAATCCTAATACATTTTTGTAGCTCCTGGATGAATACTCAACTTGCTTCTATGAATTTCCTCGATAATCACTTTCTTCATCTCTGCATCATCAGGAATACAAATCTGATTACAAAATCTCAACACACCTTGTGCATCTAACTTGAAATCAATATTCTCTGACTGATCAATCCCAACCATCGAATTTACCAGTTTTACATCCAACTTCTGAGCCTCTTTGATATTATCCATAAAATCATTGTTAATCTTCAACATCCCTAATATAAAACTTTGCGGTGTTACTTCGCATACTAAGCTCATATCTCTGAACTGTTCAATTAATTCCAACTCTTTAACCATCATTGCCAACATATGTATCTTTCGACTTAACGCATGAGCCACCACATTCGCTTTTCCTGGATGATAATTCAAATCAAAATCATAATCCTTTAACAACTCCAACCATCTTCGTTGCCTCATATTCAATTCCTTCTGATCAAATAAATAATTTAAACTCGTATGGTCGCTAGATACTTCAAATCTAGAACCATAAAGATAATGCCTCCAAATCTTCAAAACAAAAACAACCGCAATAAGCTCTAAATCATGCGTAGGATAGTTATTCTCATGAGTCCTCGATTGCCTTGACGCATAAGTAACAACCTTCTCATTATGCATAAGCACACCTCCTAAACCCATCTTGGAAGCATCACAATATACCATAAAAGGTTCTCCTGGATTAGGTAATGTCAAAATCGGAGCTGACGTCAATCTTTTCTTTAATTTTGTAAAACTTTCTTCACATTGAGCATCCCACACAAAAGATCTACCTTTACAAATCAACTTAGCTAACATAAGTGCCAACTTAGAGAAACCTTCGACAAACCTTCTATAATAACCAACTAATCCCAAAAAGCTTCTAATCTCGGTAGCCTACTTTGGAGTTTCCCATTGCAACACAACATCTACTTTAGATGGATCTACAACAATTCCACTACCTGAGATCACATGACCAAGAAAACTAACCTCCTTTAACAAAAATTCACACTTAGACAGCTTTGCATACAACTTTTTCTCTTTCAAAATTTGCAATACAATTCTTAAGTGTTCTTCATGCGTTTATTCCGATTTAGATTAAATCAAAATGTCATCAATGAACACCACTACAAATCGATCCAAATAAGTATGAAAGATGCGGTTCATGTATTCTATAAATACTCTCGGTGCATTAGTAACACCAAAAGGCATCACTGAATACTTATAATGTCCATAACGCGTTCTGAAAGCCGTCTTCTAGATATCTTCATCCTTCACTTTAATCTGATGATAACCCGATCTTAAATCAATCTTACTAAATACACGAGTGTGATACAGTGGGAGAACTGACTTAGGTGTTTTGCATTTTATCGCAAATGTTGTGGTTAGCAAGAGTCGCCACCGACTTTTCTTTTATCCAAAAGGAAAGGCTGAAAAGAACAAGAAAGACCTTTGAGATTATTTCTTGAGTTCGGGGGGTAGATTATGAAAAGATAATGTGTTAGCACCCTTTTCATCCATAGTTATCTATGGGCTCTTAGTTTTCTTGCTAGATCACTTGCTTTTGTTTGAAAATGTGCTTTGTGTGGTTTTTTGAAAGTATTTTGAAAAGGCGTCATCGTTTAGGCAAACTTTGTAATAGTTATCGTTCGTAAGAATGTATAAAAAGTGTTGAGCTTTTGAAAATGTTTCAAGTTTGGAAGATGTTTTGAAAGTGTTTTTAAAAGTGTTGGTGTTTATTTTTGAAAATAAGTAAGAGCGTTTGATTTGAAATTGAGCAAGCAATTAGGAACAATCTACCTACTCAAAAGTCTTAGTTCATTTCTTCCTTTCCTTTGATATTTCTATCTTACCATTGATTTGGTAAGAAGCCCTATATTTGGATGTAAAGGGATGGGCGTGGGTCATCGTATAGCCATGATAGCAATATTGTGAAATATCTTAGCAATTCTCTTTGAGGGACTAAGATCACTTTGAAAGGCAACATTTGATAGCACCATCGAGGGACTATGATCTTTGTATTTTTGATTGCTTTGCTAAGATATCCCACATGTATAACATGGCCATTTTTGTAAGGCAACAGAGTGAAATTACCCTAAGAGTGCAAGTGTGCAAATGTGTTGATTTACATGCTTGTTTATCTTGGATTAGGGTTTGCTAACTTGTTGATTTTATCTTTCCATACAAAACCTAATTTACTAGCATTTATATAAAACGATAAATTGCCGAAAGTAAAAATACTAAGCTATTACATCATTGGGGGAGGGGGTACACAAATTTACAAATGGAGATTTTTTGCAAGAAAATTAAACCTAATTAATTATTACAACCATATTGAATAAATGTATAATAATTGGATAAATGATAATGTACAAATGTAAATGGATAAAAAAACATGTTTTTTGTTTGGATTTTTGTGAAAGGGTTTTAACCTAAACCTAATTAAGAAAATAATTAATGATAAATAAAATAAAATTAACTCAAACTAATTAAGAAAAGAAATTAATTCAAAAGGGTTTTTTAGGGTTTCTTATGAAAAGGTTTTAAATAATGAAAATAACATGAGAATTGATTAATTAAAAAGAAATATAAGTTCTAAATTAATTTTAATTTACAAGAAAATAATGTAATAAATAACCTAAGTCTAAACATTAATTATTGTTAAAAAAGGAATTAATTTGTTAAAAGAAAATATTTTGGTCTTTTGTTTTATGAAGAAAAATAAAATATTAATGAACATTTTTAAATATGTAAATAAATAAATAAAATATATTTTTGGATTTTTATTAATAAAAATGATAATGATAATAATAATAATAAAAATAATAAAAGTAATATGAAAAATGAAAATAAAATAAAGAAAAAGAAAAAGAAAAAGAAATAATAGAAATAAAAGGTCAGGGGTGCAAAAATGAGACTGGGGTATGAAGAAGCAAAAAAAAAAGCCAGGTCCAATGTTGGAGGCCCAGCGCTGCAAACAAAAATAAAAAAGGAAGTGAAAATGTGAAAAATAGGCAAAAGGATACCACTGGGGCTCGGACCCATGTCCCTAAGGCGACAGGTGCGCGCTTTAACCATTGGGGTGGTGATATATCTATTAACTCAAACAAAACAACAAAGATATGATACAAGTCTTGCCCTGACTGTACTTCATCTTCAACCTCCAGCCAAAGGATTTGTAACTCATTCATTTCTCATCCATTCACAAAACTTCCAACATCAAACTTGTTATAAATTTCCTCACGATTATGAATATGTAAATAACTTAATCCAATTCTCAAAGATGAGCATGAATTTCTAACAGTACCAAATTCTGACCTAAATATTTTCAGAGGTTCAAACTCAAAATTCTCCCTACTCAAGCAATATAAATGAAATCTATGGACATGTATAATTTCAGGGTAATAATGTCTAAATTTTATCTTCACAAATGCAAGCCTAACAATGCTTAAATAATGAGATAGCAGTTCAAGAAAGATACCTCAAAACTGGAAATCGTGAAATGAGTTTGAGCTCATTTCAAGTGATAGTGATGATCAGGTTAGCTTCCTTGAACATCTAGGAAGCTAATGCAATAACTGACTTGAACTGAGAGTGGTTGGAATGGTCTGGAGAAGTCCAACTGCAATGCTTTGTTTTTGGCTATGGAAGTTGATGAAAATGATGTTATAGTCTGTAAACAGGGACATGGATAGTTGGTATTTAATGTGAGGAAGCTTTTGAAACTAAAAGGCCAAGAAATGCACGAGTGGTTTTGAATATTGAAGTTCAAAGTCAGAAATGAGACAAAAATGAAGGTTTTGTGCAATCTGAGTTTTCAGGGAGTTTAGGAGCTTGTAAAATCGTGTGTTAGCTTGCAAATAACTTGTATGGTTATATGAAAAATGTTAGTGCACTTGAGGTGGTCAAAAGCACAAGATATAGAGTTATGGCTATGTTACTTGATTTTGAAGAAAAGTGAAAACATGGTTTCAAGGCATAGTACATGCATGGCCTGAGTTTATGGGAGGCTCTAGACATATTTCATTTGCCTTTGGAATTGCTTGTGATCAGAAGGAACAAGTGCAAAGCTCTATGCATTGACTTTGTGATTAAAGTCACTTTTCCAAAATGGAAGTGTGAACTTTGTTCCATTAATGGAATAATCACTTGGACAATGGCTCAAACACTTGGATCATAGCTCAAATAGTTATGTAATCTTCTAATTATGGATATATTTAGAGGCTAGAAGCCTGCAAAGTAATATTTATGCAGCATGGGCTTGGATTTGAATTCTTGTTCATCATGGAAATGACCTATAATTCAAGAATGAATGTCCAACTTCTTGTCTTTGATTCTCTTTGCTCAAACATGATCTCAATGAGTTCTTGGACATTTTGGAAAGATTGTAACATCCTATACAACCTATATGTTGGTCATTTTTGAAAATTCTTCTTGGAACTATGTGAAAAATTGCCATGAAGTTAGGTCAAAATCCTGCCTAAACTAGGGCAAAATTTCACTAAGTTTCCAAGTTTCATGAACATGTATTCACAAAACCATAACTTGAAATCCATGCATTTCTAGGAGAAGTTGTGTTATACAATGTTTTAGACATCATTGAGATCTACAACTTTAATGTTGAAAGTTTCCTTTGAATCATCTTTCATCATGGTGAAAAATTGGCTCAAAGTTGTAAAAAAATATGAATTTTCAAACACTTAGAAAAATTTCTAAGTTTAGAAATTTTGACTTTTCAAAATGAAATTTTGACTTTTTGATTTCTTGATGAACAAGATTCATATTTTGACATGTTTTGATGAATTATGATCTTTGATACTTCATTTTGACCAAAAAGTCAAGGTTTGACTTTTTAGTGTACAATTGACTTTTGATTAGTTGACTGAAAATCAACTATCCATCAATTAATCTTGAGAGAAGTTTTGAGTCATGGCATTAGGTCAAGATGATGCAATTGAATCCTTGAGATCAAGTCTCCAACCAATCAACCATTTGCAAGGTCAAAAAACAGAATTTGCACTTTCTCAGTCAAAACCCTAATTTTGACCATTTTGCCCTTTTGATGATCTGATCAAAATTCTTGAGGAATTGTGGTACAAACTTGATCAAATGACATATATGAGTTCATAATGTTGATATGGATAAAAAATTATGAAGTTTGACTGTAAATTGACCATAATTGACTTTTCCCCCAATACAACTGATTTTTAGGTCAACTGATCAACTGACTGAGCAAAAATGTGATCCAAGACTTGAAACTTGACATGAGAATCTTGAGGGTCCAAAATGATTCATGAAAGTAATATGAGGCATTAAAAGTTCAATTGTCTTTGTGCAATCTCAAACCCTAATTTTCAGTCATCAGTGCTTGAGGAGGTGTCTTGAGCTGATCAACCCTAGTGCGGTCTTGAATCAAAGGAGATCTTGTGAGAGGGCAAATTTTGGGGTACAACAGTTGCCCCTATTCAATCTTCTTAAACCTGAAGAGTTAGATTGGCAGATCCACCATTCATGACTTGAAGATGAAAGATGATTGAACACTAGACTGCCCAGAAATTTGCACTCGAAGATGGATTGTGAATGGGCTTATAGATGCCATTTGGAGGAATGTTGGTAAACACTGGAAGAAGTATCAACATAAACCTCTTATTGATTTTATACTAAAACTTGATGTTTTACCTGTGAGAAAAAGAGTTAGTAAAATGCAGATGTATGCATGATGTTCACCAGATGTGGTATTATGCTAAATGCATTTTGTATGTACATGCTATGATGTATGAATCTGAGGTGTATGTTTTTGTCCGGGAAAATAAATCCCTGACTGTTGCTGAGGAGTTTTAGGAAGTTGACTCCCTGATTTCCGTTGGGGATGGAGAGTATACATATCTTCAAACTTTGTTGAAAAGATGCTTCCGCTGGGGAATATCTCTTGAATGTCAGTTGTTATCTAGTCGAATCCAGGCTTCACAACTTGCTGAGAATGAGGAAGTCAACTGCTATCTGGTCGGGTCCTAGGCTTCGCGATAACTTACTGGGGAAGAGATAAATTAACTGTTATCTGGTCGCATTCCAGACTTTGCAGAAAATTTCTTGAAATTGAATAGTTATCTGGTCGGATCCAGACTTCACAACAACTTGCTGGGGATAAGGAAGTTAACTGTTATCTGGTTAGATCCAAGATTTGCAGTAACTTGAAGTGGTAACTACTATCTGGTCGGGTCCAGGTTTCATGTTTTTTGGAAAGTTGTACTATTATCTGGTCGGGTCCAGGCTTCACAATGTCTCTCTGGGGATCCTAGTTAATTGTTATCTGGTCGGGCTCCAGGTTTCACAATAACTTGCTTAAAAACAGACATCTGGTCGGGTCCAGGCTTTGTAGATTTTTGAGGTTGATGAGGTTAATTGTTATCTGGTCGGGTCCAGGTTTCACAATAAACTGCTTGAGGATTATCTGGTCGGGTTCTAGGTTTCACAACAAATTTCTGAGGGTAATTGTTATCTGGTCGGATCCAGGCTTCACAACAACTTGTTGGGGTAGAGGCAAACTATACTTGGGAAAAGAAGTTAAACCTTGGTCTGGTTGAGTCCAGGTTCTTCTACATTTTGAAGAGTTAAACTATTATCTGGTCGGGTCCAGGCTTCATAGTATTTGAAAGATTACACTATTATCTGGTCGGATCCAGGCTCTAAGTGACTTGAGAAGTTGACTATTATTTGGTCGGGTCCAGACTTTATAGTAACTTGAAAATTATGCTAATATCTGGTCGGGTCCAGGCTTCATAGTATCTTTTGGAGATAGTAAAGGTTTTGTTGATGACTTTACTGGGGATTAGGGGTTGTGACCCTATGATTTGGAATAGTCTGAAAGGCAAACTCAAGCTGGGGAATATGGACTCAGTCGGGGAGGATAGACTTAGCTTGGGGAGGTATATTCAGTTGGGGATAACAGGCTCAACTAGAGAAGATAGAGAAAGTTGGGGAATTTTGTACTCGGCTAGGGAGTTATACTACTCGTTGTTTGTTGGGGAAATAAACCATGTTGATGAATACTTAATGAACTGTTAACGAAGCGAGTTCTTTGAGGAAGAGATCCACGAAGCTTCTACTTGTAGGATAAACTTAGCTAGGGAGAGAGCTGCCAAGGGATTGAGGCTCTGGCTGGATATTGGCCTATGCAAAGAAACTTTGTGGGTAACTTTGCTGGAGATGATGTTAATGAAATAATTTTACGGGGATATTCCATATACATTAAAGAGATGCTTGTTACTGCTTAGGTCATATGTGCCAAACAATTTTAATTATGTTCATATGTATATGTTCGTTCAATTTTAGTCATTGGACAAATTTGCATTCAAAACAAAGACAGAAAGTTTGCACTTCAAAGTATATTTATATTGATATTTTTCCCATGAATAGGCGTTTTTGTACAAAGAGACGGAGACCCTATTAAGAGGAAATCGTTAAAAGGGAAACAAAATTGAAAACAAAAACAAATAGCCATGTGAAATGATCTTATTGCCTTCCAACTCTATTATTCCCCCCAATGTCTTTGAATGCACCTTGTCGTTGATAGAAGTTGATTGGATTGATCTTGGACCGTTTGAACTCGGACCTTGGTGATAAAGTTGATTGTGGTGAATCCACGGGACATAGTCATACATTTTTAATCCTTAACTTTTGCCTGGACCTCCCTTTCAGGTTTTCAGCCCAACAGGATACCCATTTTTGCCCAAGTCGCCCTTTCGGGTTTTCAACTTGTCGGGTGTATAATCTTTTGCATATATCCCTAACTTTTGCCCAAACCTTTTGGTTTGTCGGGATGCCCTTATTTTGCCTAGGTGTGTCAACCTAGAGGGTCTCTTATGTGCAGTATTTTTAACTATGTCCGCGTTTATAGGATGTGGGAAGTCTTCACCATCCATGGTAGTCAGCATCATAGCACCGCCAGAGAAAACTCTCTTGACAACAAATGGCACTTTGTAGGTGGGAGTCCATTTGACCCTGGGGTCGCCTTGTGGCAGAATAATGCGCTTTATCACCAAGTCACCAGCTTGATATGCTCGAGGCTTGATCTTTTTGTCGAAAGCCTTGATCATATGTTTTTGGTACGTCTGACCGTGACAAACAACATACAATCGTTTTTCATCAATCAAATTCAGCTGATCCAATATCGTATGAATTCACTCGTCTTCGCCTAAGCCTGCTTCATTCATGATCCTTAGTGAGGGAATTTGAACTTCCACCGACAAAACAGCTTCCATGCCATAGACTAAGGAAAAGGGAGTTTCCCCAGTTGATGTTCTAGCTGAAGTGCGGTAACCATGTAGAGCAAATGGTAACATCTCATGCTAATCCTTATAGGTTACTACCATTTTATACACAATCTTCGTGATGTTTTTATTGTCCACTTCGACTGTGCCATTCATTTTGGGTCTATAAGGAGAAGAATTGTGATGCTTGATCTTAAACTGAGTTCAAATCTCAATAAACATGGAATTATTGAGGTTAGTCCCATTGTCGATGATGATCCTTTCAGGGATACCATAACGACAGATGAGGTTATGTTTGATGAATCTGGCTACCATATTCTTGGTGACTGAGGCAAAAGAGGTGGCTTCGACCCATTGGTGAAATAGTCGATATCAAGGTTAAGGTTCTTACCGAGAATGCAAGTTTGATTTGGACACGATATAAAGAATGAGGTTAGAATACAAGGCATATGGTTTACTTGAAATACAAGTTACAAAGATCATCTGTGATTTCTTGAAGTTCAAGTTACAAAAGCGAGGTGTATCATTCAAATCATTCAAGTAGGGAATTCCCAATTTCAAACAAGATTCAAGAGTTGTCTAACTTCCATACAACAAGTTCATCATTCATGAGTTAAAATAAATATCATTCAAGTTTCCTATTCCATTACATTTTTTGTGGATAATTTACAAAGCAAGTTACAAATTTGTTTCACACAAGTTATAAATGTTTGTTTACAAAAAAGAAAGAAATATTGGTTCTTCAAGTTTCCTTGCTTCATCTTTAAGGAACTCGTCCTCACTCCTTCCCATGACTTTTTCTTCACCTTCCAACCATGCTTTTTCCATCCGATCCTCATGTTCATGAAACAAGAAAGAGATTTTTTTTGCAAACATCAATATGTGAATAGAATTCCAAACAAGAACTAATTGTTAAAAGAAAATTTGCATTTCATCATTAGGGTTTGTATTTAAAATCAGAAATTAAAAGGTTTTTTTTTTCAATCATGGGCTATCTTCTCCTATTTTTCAAATCACAAAGTTTGGGTTTTTGGTTCATAAAAGAAAAAGAAGTTTACAAATAATTTTGCTGCAAAAACAAAGCCAATCAAAAACATTGCTAAAGTCAGGTCTGCTGCCCTGCTCGCCGCTGTCAAAGAAACAATCCTAATTGGCCAAATGTAAAAACAACAAACAGTAGGCAACTAGAAATAAAAAATAGCAAGTCAAAAGAGCAGCAACACTGCTAAACAACATCTACAAAACCGCCAAATAAATGCAGCAGGGCATAACCAAACAAAACAAACCAAGCTGCAAACAACAGTAGCAACACAACCTCAACAAACAACAAGAAACATCAACAGTAAAATGTCCAACAGGAGCACAAAAGCTAAAAACAACAACTACAATAAAACAATAGCCTAAAGCAAAGCAGCAACCCAAACGGGCAAACAACAACTGCAGGCAAAATAGATATCACCTAACCAAAACAGTCCAAAAGGACCGACACAAAGCCCTGCACTAGTTGCTATCTAGCCCTTTTATGAACCACCAAAACTAGTCCAAAAAACTTGTTAAAACAATCCACAACATGTCAAAAGTCAGCCCTGCACATTGCTGTCAAAACTTACCTCATCTCCATCTGTTGTCAACACAAACAAGCCAAGCATATTAATCCAAGTTTTGCACCAAAAATGACAAAAAATAAAACCTCCATCCTAAAGCACAAAGTAAGCATAACAAGATTGTTTAAATTTCACCAATTTCCACCCTGATCTCACTATAAGAAAACCATTGTTTCATTGACCAAAGGGAGGGCAAGAGAAGAAAAAACAAATTGCAAATATACCGCTTCAAAACCAAACAACCCTCCTCATTAACCAATTTTCATACACCACTCGCCCCTCCAACTTGTTTTTAACCTGGCCACTGTCAACAAAGGGCAGAAAACTTAAAGACACTGTTTCATTACCTCCAAAAATCCCTCTTTCAAAACTTTGCTCAGCCTTCTCCCTAAACAGACCAAGAGGTCACTTGAATAACTCCTCCGAATCAATTGCTCAGCACGAAAATCCTTCTACATACCTTCATTCACTTTTTAGCTTCCATCTTCACTCCACATAATCAGTTATCTGTCAAAAAACAAATTCATGGCAAGCCTGCAAAAGTTTCATAATCCAGCATAGATCATCCAGAATTTGCATCAGAAATATAACAAAAATAAGGAGATAGAGATAAAAGGAAGGAAGAATATCGCAAGAAGTGGAGAAATAGAGGGTCGAGCTTACCTTTGGATCGCCACCTCCGAGAATGTTCGGAGCAGGTACTCTTTAAATTACTCTGCATTTTCTTTCCTGCCAACATTATAGCCTAACTTGATTTTGGTGACCCGCTTTTGTTGACCGCCGTTGAGACCTCCCATCACCTCCATCTTCCCCTTCTCACTGCCAGTAAGTTAGAGATTAGTACTAGGGAGGGTGACAAAATTTTTTAATTAGATTTCATACCTTACACGACGATAGCGCCATGATGTTCTTGATGGCCTCCGTGTTGTTCCTGACCACCTACATGGACCTCCATACGCTACGCCGCAAGTTCTTCCCAACCATCGCAGGAATTCTCGTTCGCCACTGTCTCAGATCCATTTTGGTGTTGTTTTCTAGGTTTCATTATGTGTGTGTTTGAAGGATATAGAGAGAAGTGATAGAATGAAAGGAAGGACAGAGAAGTCGAGAGATTAAAGAGAATGAGGATTTGTTGTTGTATTTTTGTTAAGAAGAAGAACAAAGTGAGAACAAAGTTGAGATTGAGGGAGAGAGGGCGAAGGCTGTGAGGAAGATGAGGGCAAGTTCTGTTTTGTCCTTTTAGGGTTTTACAAACCCGTTTGAGAGCTTGAAGAAGGGGGGGGGGGGGGGCTTGGGTCGACTCGATTCGGCCCAGGTCAACCATTTTTTTAATTAATTATTTTATTAATATTAATTTAAACTATTTATAACAAACTTGGGCCTTTCACAACAAGCCCATTCGTAAATTTAGCATACTTTCCCTACATTCTGTTTTACACCCTTTACTTTGTTTAGTTTAATTTCAATTTTCTTAAACTTTACCATTTTTAAAAATAGTTTTAGAGTCAAATTAGTAACTTTTTAAATTTATATATTTTAGTTTAATTGATCATTTCCTTACTTAATAAAAATTGGGAAAATATTAGAATAGTTTATAATTAGGTATTAATATTTTATTTTCATAAAAATCACAAAAAAAAAATTATCTTCTTCTATTTTACTTGATAAAAATCGTAAAAAAAATATATTTAGAACTAGTTTATTAATTTTCTTTTAATATTTTCTTAAATATAAAAATACAAAATTTGATTACTTCTTTTTATAACTTATTAAACTAATTTTATTTTTTATTAGTCATTTAGAATAGTTAATTTTATAGATAATTTAGTTAGTTTGTTGGTTAATTTTCGATTTGATTGTATTGCTTGTTTAACTAGATTTTTAATCGAACGTTTGATCTGATCTATCCCCATTCATCAAACTTGTACCCCCATCCCCATATGGTTTGTAATAATTTAGAATTTTGTTCTTTTGCTATTTTTCTCTATATATTTAAATTGCTAATTATTCATATTTTGTCCCAAATTAGAACACTTGGCCTCCTCTTGGGCTCATCATCAATGAGTATGTATCCACTTACAAATGCACACTCGCACACATTTCATAGTTTGGTCCTGGGCTTTTCTATTTGACTGATTGTTTCAATCGGCCGTTTAGAATACTAGTTCCACGCAAGTCCCACTTTTTAGGAGCATGCATATAGCCACCTTGTATGGGCTTTTATCTTATCCATTGAGGTAATTTCTCTCCCCTTGGTTTACATATCGAGCATCTTCTTAAAGGGTCTCATAGTTGAGTTTGGGCATGGCCATTCTCACGAGGTTAATCAAGTTTTTCCCTTGGTTAACCATAACCCAAACTAACCACTTTGGTCCATATACCAAGTGTTTCCATGCACAAAAGGTCTCATGGTTGAGGGTAGGAGCATCTACTCTAACGAGATTAATCAAGTATACCCCTTGGTTAATCATAACCCAATTCAATTTCCATACACCAAGCATTTCATTTACTCCTTTCATAATACTATTCATTTGGTCGTCACTTTTTCCATGATCACTCTTCACAAACATCGTCTACTTTTACTTTATGCTTATAACATGCTCCCTTAGGATGATAGTTTCCTCTTCTTTAAGATGTGAACTAATTAGACCTTAGGTTGGAACCCATGTATGACAACATTAATTTAGACTTTCCCCTTTAGACTTTTTCTCCTTTTGTAATTAAAATTTATCATTCACAAATCAAAAATCCAAAAACATTTAATCATTACTCGAATTCATTTTAAAATTCGCAAAACACTCAACAAATTAAAACTCCCCCCAAATGGCATGTTATCTTTGTTTTACTGCGATACATGCCGTGCCTATTGCTAGAATGCGTGCGTTAACGTCGCCCACTAAAAAACACCAACAAACCAACCATTTTCTAGAGGAACTACGGTGTTCTTATTCCTTCATTGGATACGTAGGCAAAGGGTTGCGAGACCCTTACGAACGCACTAATAAAAAATAATTATCTTTCCCCTTAAGCAAGTATAGTTATAGATAAACACACCCTTAGAAGCAAATAAACAAAATGGATCACATTGAGTACAACGGATGTGAGGGGTGCTTATACCTTAGCCTCGCATAATCGACTCCCTTACCCTTTCTCTTGGTCGTAAGACCATATTATCCATTCTCTTGTGGTTTTCTCGATATTTCCCCTTCCTTCGGGATAAATAAAGTTTGGCGGCGGATCTGTGTTTTTTGCCGGTAGTTTCAGTTGGCGACTCTGCTGGGGACCTTTCTTTTGTGAGTCTCTCCTAGTTTTGTTTATTTGTCTCTCTGGGTGTTTATTTATTTTCTTTATTTTACTTTACAGTTTTATTTATTTATTGCTTTATTGTATTCTTTTGTATATATTAAATTGTATTGTTGCTACTCACATATTCTGGATATGCTGTGATGTTGGGTTGGGTGATTACATTTGATAAGTCTTATACCCGGACTTGGGTTACACCTAGGATTAGGACGGGAGGTATAGTCATGTTAACTTTGAGGGAGTAATCTCGAAGAAGGAGGCATGAAATCTCCCACTCAGTGGAGGTCCCCTTTAAAGTAGCAATGTTTATCGAGTAATTAGGAAGACATTGTTGATTTTGACCTGGGAACTCAAGAAGCTGAGAGTCGTAGAACCATCAACCCATCTTGGCCTTTTTTAGGTGTAGTTCATAGACTATAATGGAGTAATCCGGAAATAGTTGTCACGCGATGTTGCACTCGGACGAGTTTTTCCTGTGAATATTATTGATTATCGAGTAATTGGGACGTCGGTAATATCCAAAGGAAGAGTGTAGACTCTGATATTTCCCTAGAACCTTGTTTGGCAGGTGATAAACCCCTAGTACATACCTTATGGATAGTTACTTTGGCTTCTTGCTTGTGACGTCAGACTTTTGATCCTGTTACTTTCAGTTTATGCAAAGGACTACACAGTGGTTATCCAGAATATGCGGAGCTGAAACTTCATGCCATATCATACTGTGACATCATTCCATCATGTATATACATCTCATATCTAAGGAATTCCAAAGACAAGTCTCGTTGGTCGAGCTTTTCAAAAATGAAAACAAATTTTTAAAAGATAGATGAGTCTTTGGATTTCCTTGGAAATAAAGATAAAACATTCATTCATACTATCATGCATTCATTATTCACAATAAAAAATTATTGGGGTCTCTTTTCCATCAGACTTCAGTAAACAACAGAGACGACTTCTCCACATCCCTACCTGTGATACGGTGGGAGAACTGACTTGAAGGTTTTGCATTTGTGTTCGCAAATGTTTCAGTTTAGAAAGAGTCACCACCGAATTTTTATTTTATCCTAAGGAAAGGTCAAAAAGCACAGGAAAGACCTTTGAGATGTTTTCTTGGGTTCGGGGAGTAGATTATGAAAAGGTAAGGTGCTAGCACCCTTTTCATCCATGGTTTTCCATGGGCTCTTAGTTTTAGATCACTTGCGTTTGCTTTTCAATTTGTTTGAAATGGTGCTTTGTGTGTGGTTTTTGAAAAATGCTTTTGAAAATAGGCCATCGTTGTGGCAACCTTTGTAATGATTCTTGTTTGAATGTATACAAATGTGTTTTTGTCTTTTGAAAATATTTCAATGTTTGAAAGTTTGTTTTGAGAAATGTTTTGAAATTGTGTTGTGAGGTGTGTTTGAAAATAGCAAGAATGTTTTTGAAAGCTTTTTGATCAAGTAACTAAGAGTTGTCTACCCTATTTTACTCAAAGATTTTCCTTATGTTTTTAACCCTTTTGACAGTGTTATTTTACCATTGAGTTTGGTAGACAACCTTGTATTAGGATGTTAAACGGGACAGGCACGGGTCATCGTATAGACCACGATAGCAATATTGCCAAGTATCTTTAGCAATTTTCCGAGGGACTAGATCATTTTGTATAGGCAACCAAGATAGAGTCATCGAGGGACTATGATCTTTTGTTTTGTTTTTGTTTTGCCAATAGATACTCAACATGCATACCATGGCCATTTGCTTAGGCAACCAAGTGGAGATACCTTAGGGGTGTTTATGTGCAAGTGTGTTTTATTGCATGCAAGAGTTTATATTGAATTAGGATTTTCTATTTCATTGATTTTATCTTGCCATACATATCCTAATTACTAGCATTTACATTTGAAAGCAATAAAATGCGGAAATGTAAAATCCTACGCTATTACAGTATTTAGGGGATGGGGATACACATTTGTACATGGGGGTGGTTCAATGAGAAAAATAGATAAGAAAAGAAAATAACAAGGGGAAGAAAAAGAGAAAGAGAGAGGGATAGCGCATTGCTGAGAAGAAGTCAGAAGTTCTGACCCAGGCATATTGCAAGATTATCAACCTTTTGGTGAAAATGTATGAGTCAGAACTTCTGACTCTGGCACCTGCAAAACAGAAACCTGTTAGTGGGAAGGTCAGAAGTTCTGACCCTCATGTGCTGCAAGACAAAAGTTTGTTAGTGGGGAAGTCAGAAGTTCTGACCCTGCTAGAAATACAATAATTTTCAGAAGTTCTGATATTATTGACAGCAAAACAGGCTTCAGATGTGCTAACGTCAAAGTCAGAACTTGGCTTCTCCCTGTGCTAGCCAGAACATCTGCAGTTTTATTATTTTTCCTTAAAACAGAAAACATGCTTGGGACAACCTCAACAAATGTCAAAGTGTTTCAGGAGACAGAACCAACAAGGTCACAGGCAGGTTCTACACTGATTCACTTTCTACTAAAACATTCAGAGGTATGAAAATCCTCAGAACATAAACATCAGCAACATGATATTTACATTATGTTTTATTGAGTCTGCAAAGCTGATGATGCTTAGTAGCATGATGAAAGTCAGCAGGTGCTTACCTGGCTGTTGAAAAAGTCTGAGTGGGAGCTAGCTTTAGCTCTGATGGTGTTCTGGACAAGTTCTTTTTTAGGATGGGTGGATGGAAAAAGTATGTGTATGTATGGTCATAAACTGTATGGATGTTCTTTATTCAGGAAGCAAACTGAGTATCAATGAAGTTTGAAGGAAGGAAGTTCAAAGTTATGAAACACTGGGGATTTTGGCAGAGTTTCACAAGGTTTCCTTTACTAGAGTTTTCTGTTCCTCTTCTAGCAATTTTTTTCTGGATGTTTCCTCACCTCCTTTTTTGATGGACAATGGTGTCCTATTTATAGGCAAGGCTTTGTGGGTTTTTAAACGTTAAATGGCGCCAATATTATACAGTAGGGGTTAACTTATTCTTGAAGGAAGTTCATGAAAAGTTGTGATGATGGACAGCTTTTCAGCCTAGGCTGGAACAGTAAGCAAGGATTGAGGAGAAGTGACACCTATAGGCGAAAAGTGGCGCATAGACCCATGCCTAAACCTGCACAAGGGTATTACCAAGCCACACGTGGAGAGACCCTTTGGGTGAATGCTCAAAAGTGGTTGTGAGCATTAATGAGTATTAAATGGTGATGAGATTTGTCAAGATCCAAAATCTTGTAATAGGAGATTTTGCATCATTACCTAAAATCTGAGCTAGCAGTTCTTCTTCACCAAAAAAGAACAACGTAAACCATGCTCTGACCTTGGCCTATTGCCGCCTCAGTAAATTCTGAGAGTTTTCCAGACTTCCCAACATGCTCTTTTGACCTGCCTATGAAAATTGTGGACTTAGAGATTCTGTTTCAGTATTATACCCAAACTGCTGATCCCATTATCTTCTGATCCCAGTACGTTCTGAAGGAGTTTCAGGCTTTGTTGCTTTCTCTAGCAAACTCTGACTGAACTTTTGCGTAGCTGCTGAAAAAGCCATATTTTGACTGAATGTTATGTGCTGAGCCAAGTTTGTAGCTTCTGACCATTTTTGCCCGGAGTTTGGTTCAGAAGCTCTGAAGTGCCATTTTCTCTCAACCCCCCCCTTTTTTTAGAGAAAAAATCCAAGTATTTAGAATTTAACTTTTCCAAGGTAGAAGCTTTGCCTTTAGAGCTTGCAAATGACCATTTTGCTCTTGTAAGTTGTTTGCTTGGAAAGGAACGATAATAAAGGGCTTGGCTTTGTTTAAGAGAAAACCTGATAGTTCAGGATGAATTCCTGAAGGATGAGAGGGCAAATTTTAGGGTACAACAGTTGCCCCTGTTCAATCTTCTTGAACCTGAAGAGTTAGATTGACGAGTTCGCCGTTCGCGACTCGAAGGTAAAAGATGATTGGACACTAGAGTGCCCATAAATTTGCACTCGTCAAAGCATAGTTGAGGGAATGGGCTTAAAGATGCCATTTGGAGATGTGACAAAACCTTGTCGGAGATGGGCTTAAAGATGCCATCCAAGAATGTTTATTAAACTGTTGTAGGTGAAAGAATGAGTATCAGAAAGATATCCATGTTTGGAACGTCTCTGAGCTGGGGGTCTGAATAAGCAATAGATTAGCATCCGTGTTGGGAAGCATTCGTAAACTGTTTTCAGAAATCCTTGAATTCGAAGCTTGCTAGTCTTATCCTGAAAAGGGTAAAATATTAGCTGAAACACAAAGTTATGTTGCATGAAATGTATATGTATATGTTATATCAATGTTTATGATATATGAATGCAATGTATGCGCATGTAAGCCGATGAGCTGTCTTGCTGAGGAAGATAAATCCTGGATAGCTGGAGATAATAAAATCTTTGACCGCTGCCGAGGAAAATAAATCCTTGACTGCTGCTGGGGATTGAAAATCCTTTGATCATTGAGAATGAGAAGTCCTGGGACCACTGCTGGGGATTGAAAATCCTTTGATCATTGATAATGAGAAGTCCTGGGACCACTGCTGGGGATTGAAACTCCTGGGAGGCTTCAACTTGAAAAAGTGAGAACAAGAATCGTTGTTCTACTGGGAAATAACTCTGTGGGGAGAACCTTTATCCTGCTGGTAAAATCAGGACTTTTGGGTTGTATGCCAATCTACTGGGGATTCCTGTTTTTTCGTTTGAGGAGAACTCCGCTGGGGAATATCTGAAAACTGTGGAGAATTGAGAACGATAATCTTCATTCTGCCAGGGGGATTTGTGTTGAGGAGCCAAGAACGAGAATCTTCGATCTGCAGGGGATTAAAAACTCTGACAAATTCATGCTGAGAGTAAAGAAAGCTCTGGAGAATCAAGGATAAGAATCTTGATTTTGTCGGGGAGTAAGAACTCTGTGGGGAATAGCTATACTGCTGGAGAGTAGTTATCCTGCTGGACAATAAGCTCGGGATTCTGGGAAAAGCTTATTCCTGTTTTCAGAAGTTAAGTCGTATGCCACTTTGAGAATGAGAATCTTCATTTTGTCGGGAATATCGGGGATTCAAGTTATATACCACTTTGAGAATGAGAATCTTCATTCTGTCGGGAATATCAGGAATTCAGGTTATATACCACTTTGAGAATGAGAATCTTCATTCTGTCGGGAATATCAGGAATTCAGGTTATATACCACTTTGAGAATGAGAATCTTCATTCTGTCGGGAATATCAGGAATTCAGGTTATGTACCACTTTGAGAATGAGAATCTTCATTCTGTTGGGAATATAAGGTATTCAAGTTATATACCACTTTGAGAATGAGAATCTTCATTCTGTCGGGAATATCAGGAATTCAGGTTATATACCACTTTGAGAATGAGAATCTTCATTCTGTCGGGAATATCAAGAATTCAGGTTATATACCACTTTGAGAATGAGAATCTTCATTCTGTCGAGAATATCAGAGATTCAAGTTATATACCACTTTGAGAATGATAATCTTTATTCTGTCGGGAATATCAGGAATTCAGGTTATATACCACTTTGAGAATGAGAATCTTCATTCTGTCGGGAATATCGGGGATTCAAGTTATATACCACTTTGAGAATGAGAATCTTCATTCTGTCGGGAATATCAGGAATTTAGGTTATATACCACTTTGAGAATGAGAATCTTCATTTTGTCGAGAATATCGGAGATTCAAGTTATATACCACTTTGAGAATGAGAATCTTCATTCTGTCGGGAATATCAGGAACTCGAGTAATATGCCATTTTGAGAATGAGAATCTTCATTCTGTTGAGAATATCAGGTATTCAAGTTATATACCACTTTGAGAATGAGAATCTTCATTCTGTCGGGAATATCAGGAATTCAGGTTATATACCACTTTGAGAATGAGAATCTTCATTCTGTCGGGAATATCAGGAATTCAGGTTATATACCACTTTGAGAATGAGAATCTTCATTCTTTCGGGAATATCGGGAACTCGAGTAATATGCCATTTTGAGAATGAGAATCTTCATTCTATTGGGAATATCAGGTATTCAAGTTATATACCACTTTGAGAATGAGAATCTTCATTCTGTCGGGAATATCAGGAATTCAGGTTATACCCCACTTTGAGAATGAGAATCTTCATTCTGTCGGGAATATCAGGAATTCAGGTTATATACCACTTTGAGAATGAGAATCTTCATTCTGTCGGGAATATCGGGAACTCGATTAATATGCCATTTTGAGAATGAGAATCTTCATTCTATTGGTAATATCAGGTATTCAAGTTATATACCACTTTGAGAATGAGAATCTTCATTCTGTCGGGAATATCAGGAATTCAGGTTATACCCCACTTTGAGAATGAGAATCTTCATTCTGTCAGGAGTATCAGGATTTTAAGTTATATGCCACTTTGAGAATGAGGATCTTTATTCTGTCGGGAATATCAGGAATTCAGGTTATATACCACTTTGAGAATGAGAATCTTCATTCTGTCGGGAATATTAGGAACTCGAGTAATATGCCATTTTGAGAATGAGAATCTTCATTCTGTTGAGAATATCAGGTATTCAAGTTATATACCACTTTGAGAATGAGAATCTTCATTCTGTCGGGAATATCAAGAATTCAGGTTATATACCACTTTGAGAATGAGAATCTTCATTCTGTCGGGAATATCAGGAATTCAAGTTATATACCACTTTGAGAATGAGAATCTTCATTCTGTCGGGAATATCGGGAACTCGAGTAATATGCCATTTTGAGAATGAGAATCTTCATTCTATTGGGAATATCAGGTATTCAAGTTATATAGCACTTCGAGAATGAGAATCTTCATTCTGTCGGGAATATCAGGAATTCAGGTTATACCCCACTTTGAGAATGAGAATCTTCATTCTGTCAGGAGTATCAGGATTTTAAGTTATATGCCACTTTGAGAATGAGGATCTTTATTCTGTCGGGAATATCAGGAGGTTGGGTGTATGCCAATCTACTGGGGAAGCAAGAATGAGAATCTTCATTCAGGCGTTTGGGTCAGAAGGTTGGGTGTATGCCAATCTACTGGGGTTTTAAGGATGAGAATCTTCATTCTTGAGAGAAACAAAATTTCGGGAGCTTCATTTGTCCGTTATTCTGCTGGTGGGTTGTTTCTGCTGAGATTTAGGAACTTGTCCATAATTCAACTGAAGTAAAAGCTTTTGTCGAGATTTTGATTGTACCTTTCCTGAAAGGCAAAGGTTAGTGGCATATATCAAACAATGATTTTCTCAAAATAAATGAGATTGTGTTGCATGATATCCTGATGCACGGAGGTGTAATGTTTTTCAAGACGACCTTTCGCTGGGGAAAATAAATCCCAAGCTGGTGAAGGAGAAAATAGTTGGATTCTTCATCTCTGATAGCGAAAAATCAGAATAAATCGTTGAGAGATTTATCTGAAACATCAAAAACCCGAAATATCTTCCACTGGCATAAAAATCAGGGAGATCTTAGTGTCGATCTGACCAAAACAGAGAGGGTCTTGGATTAACTTTGACTCAAACGGATGATGGAGGAATCTTTGACGACCGTAACTCCAACAGGTGATGAAGGAATCTTCGACGACCGTAACTCCAACAGGTGATGAAGGAATCTTTATAACTCCAACAGGTGATGAAGGAATCTTTGACGACTGTAACTCCAACAGGTGATGAAGGAATATTTGAAGCCGATCAATCTGCGTATGTTATTGAAATGTAATTTGTTTTTGGAGAATAAATCCTTGACAAGTGTTGGGGAAATAAACCCATGACCGCTGGTCTGCTAGAGAGGTGCTGAACTTCTCGAGGATTCTTGAATTTCTTTTCAGAAGGATTTTGGAGAGATTTGTCTCTGCCCCAAGTATCAAATGTTTGTGACATTGCCAGGAAATTTGGACCGTACATAACCCTTTGATGAGATTGACGCTCAATGCCCCAAGCGACGATGATGGAGGCTTGCCCCAAGTTAATCTGCAATTGAGAGATCTTGAAATCTTGACTGGACTCCCCGGGTTTACTGGACTTTGAGAGATTTGCTGAAATCATGACTGAACTGCCCCAGGTTTACTGGACAACGTCATGCCAAGTCCCCTTTTGTTGATAGGAGATTTTTGCAACGGAAGTGTCATTCCACTTGAAGTGATTTTGTTCGCTGAGAGAGATTTCGTTCACCGGAACATTCACTGTATGAATTTCTTTGTTGTCAAACAAATAGCCATGTGCAAACAACGATATTCAAATAATACAAAGTTCATGCTTGTCTCGAAGTTTTTTTTTTTTTGAAAAATGTGTTTTTTTAGCAGAAAACTTTTATAAGACAAATTCAACACAAGATTTAGAGCAAAACCTTACAGGAGTCAGGATACCTTTTGTAACAGTATGCTTTCGAACTAACCCATGTTTAAATTAGGACTTTTGAAGGGTTGTAACGTGGCCTGGTTCACGGTTTAAGAAACAACTGATAAAGGCTCAAAGTATATTTGTACCCACCCTCTCTTCGTAATGTTCTTCAATCCTATCCTCAGTTAATTGTGTGTCGAACTCTATTCGAGTTTGGAACGGCGTTTTGGTGATGGTCCACACAAGTTGAATTTGTTGGAAGGCAGTCATTTTTGCAACATTTTTCATGTTGTTGAGGATTTGTAGTGACCTCTTTCTTTTGATTCATTATCCCTAATTTTTGCATGACTGTTCCTGTTTTCGAGATTACAGTCAGCGGGATGCCCTGGCTTTCTTTAAGCCTCCTTAGTGGGCTTTTTCTTTGAGAGATAATGACTTCCTATGAGATAAGGAACCATCAATGTCTTTTGATTCCAAGGGAATGTTTTTGATGTCGTTTGTTGTATTACGAACTGAGAGTTTGCGGCTAAACGTACATTTTGAATTAACTGAGAAACTACCCTACCCCAGGTTTGATTAAAGGTTTCAATTTGTGTTTAAAACAGAAAACTTCTACTTCTTTGGCTCAAAGGGGTTGACTAGGGATTATCTTCCTTATAACTCCAGTATTTTAGGATTTGAAAGAAATGCCTGTACATCGTCAGCAAGGTCGGTCCAAAAGCATACTGTACGAGATCATGGCATTGTTTTCGTCATCCTCCCTTTAAAGGCTTGTAACTTTTAGCAAGAGTTAAATGTCATAAAGAAGGTAGAAAGCATAGTTCAAGAATAGTGAAAACGAATGGATGAATTCAAGACAAACATATGCAATGCATTAATGAAACAGAGTTTGACATCAACAGATAATTGTTTGAATAACAAAAGAAATTACAACTTGAAAATTCAAATGAAATAAAAGCCTCTCAGTTTGAACTTGTCATTTCAGGTGGAGAACCCTCAGCGGAAGATCTTCATCTGGCCATCCTGTGTGAATTCCAGCACTCCTCTGTCAATCAAGTCTTGAGTCTTGTTTTTCAAAGCCTAACAGTCGTCGGTATCATGTCTAGGACTATAAGAGTGGTATGCACAAAATGCGTTGGGGTGATAGCCAGGAGTAGAGGTATTGGGATTCCAAAGAGGATCCTTTAAAACAGTCAGATTGACCTCCAACAAGCGTTCCAGTACTAGAGATAATGGTATGTCAATCTCGGTGAAGCGTCTTCCAGATGTATTTTGCTTACGCTGATTACCCCGTTGATGTTGGTGAGGTTGTTATTGGGCTTGTGACCCTGAAGCAAGCTGTGGAGACTTTCCCTTATCTTCTTGTCTCAAAGGAAGCTGGATGATGACTTGGTCTTAAACCCTAGTTTCTTTCCCCACTTGGTTATCTTGAGCAGTTTGTTGATGAGGACCCTGAGCTCCTCTTGTCCTTGAGTCAGGTTTTGAATGAGAGCCATCTGGCCCACCAGTTGTCCCATCATTTGAATTTTCATTGTTGCCAACTCAATTTGTAGTCCTTCCAACTGATCATTCCTGACGCCCCCTGGATTCCCTAGGACCAAGCCCCTTGTGAGGAGAGATTTCACCTCTTCCTGCCCCTGGGACAGGTTCAAGAACATTTCTTGAAGTTGAGCGTTTTGAGCCTGGATCTCTTTGACAGTCCTCTCTAGAGCCATCTCTACTGAAATAAACAGTAGGAGAATAAGGAAACCTAAAAGGGAAAACCTGTCATGATACAATGCATGATATGTGGATGCATGTTTTCAAGAATCTCGCAGGGTAAACACAAGAAAATGTTAGAGATTGAACTTCGATCAACATCTTTGATTGGAGAACTTTGTATCGGTGGATGTCTTTCCACGAGAATCAAGCTCACCATGTCAAGTGGGTCATAGCCCTTGATTCAAGTTGTTGCACTTGATCTTTAACGGTGTTTGTTTAGAGGAAAATGAATCCTCTTGCCCTTTGGTAGACGTCTGGTTCAACGTGACCCTGCATCAAAGACCCTTGAGATCCTTGAAATGGTTATTGAAAATGCTATGGTATGATGTTATGATGTTATGTACAAGTATGCAAAAGTAAGCAAGTATATATACAGATAATCACATTTACACAAAGAAGACAAGTCCTTAGGTTTAGGCTTGCATGGGGTTCATAGGTAAGTACCCTCTTGAAGTTAGTTGGCTCAACCTGTCCTAGAAATAGTAACCGGGTTCTAAGGAGCTCAGTATCACTGAATTATTTTCTGTGTTCATTGTTTCAGTTTAGCCACTTAACTGGCGACCGAAATATTCCAACAAAACAACCCTCAATGAGTGTAGTATCGAGTATCTACCAACTTCAGACTGTACCAAAGCCGGTCATCTCACTACCCCTAATAAGGCCAAGATGGTCAAGTAAGGTTCTAAGAGTTCGTTAGTGCTTCATGACATCACTCAGCGGCCTCGTATTCTCTTTGATTAACTCAAAGGCTACCGGTACCCACAAATATGTCACACTAACGTAGCCACTGCTTCAACCATATCGGTATACCCCACACAGTTCCCTCACAGTTTATTGCTACTTACTTAAAAGGTGCCCCCAAATCCGGGTATAGGATTTAAAACAAACCCAAGCAAGGTACCAAAAATAAAGCAATTAAAGCAATCAAGGTAAGCATGTAAAGGTGATCTTAAAACCCTAAGGTAACCCCACTTTTAGAATTTTTCCCCAGCAGAGTCGCCAGTTCTGTGATACGGTGGAAGAACTGACTTGAAGGTTTTGCGTTTGTGTTCGCAAATGTTTCGGTTTAGCAAGAGTCGCCACCGACTTTTTATTTTATCCTAAGGAAAGGTCAAAAAGCACAGGAAAGACCTTTGAGATGTTTTCTTGGGTTCGGGGAGTAGATTATGAAAAGGGAAGGTGCTAGCACCCTTTTCATCCATGGTTTTCCATGGGCTCTTAGTTTTAGATCACTTGCGTTTGCTTTTCAATTTGTTTGAAATGGTGCTTTGTGTGTGGTTTTTGAAAAATGCTTTTGAAAATAGGCCATCATTGTGGCAACCTTTGTAATGATTCTTGTTTGAATGTATACAAATATGTTTTTGTCTTTTGAAAAGATTTTAATGTTTGAAAGTTTGTTTTGAGAAATGTTTTGAAATTGTGTTGTGAGGTGTGTTTGAAAATAGCAAGAATGTTTTTGCAAGATTTTTGATCAAGTAACTAAGAGTTGTCTACCCTATTTTACTCAAAGATTTTCCTTATGTTTTTAACCCTTTTGACAGTGTTGTTTTACCATTGAGTTTGGTAGACAACCTTGTATTAGGATGTTAAACGGGACAGACACGGGTCATCGTATAGACCATGATAGCAATATTGCCAAGTATCTTTAGCAATTTTCCGAGGGACTAGATCATTTTGTATAGGCAACCAAGATAGTGTCATCGAGGGACTATGATTTTTTGTTTTGTTTTTGTTTTGCCAATAGATACTCAACATGTATACCATGGCCATTTGCTTAGGCAACCAAGTGGAGATACCTTATGGGTGTTTATGTGCAAGTGTGTTTTATTGCATGCAAGAGTTTATCATGAATTAGGATTTTCTATTTCATTGATTTTATCTTGCCATACATATCCTAATTACTAGCATTTACATTTGAAAGCAATAAAATGCAGAAATGTAAAATCCTATGCTATTACAGTATTTAAGGGATGGGGATACACATTTGTACATGGGGGTGGTTCAACGAGAAAAATAGATAAGAAAAGAAAATAACAAGGGGAAGAAAAAGAGAAAGAGAGAGGGCTAGCGCGCTGCTGAGAGGAAGTCAGAAGTTCTGACCCAGGCCTATTGCAAGATTATCAACCTTTTGGTGAAAATGTATGAGTCAAAACTTCTGACTCTAGCACCTGCAAAACAGAAACCTGTTAGTGGGAAGGTCAGAAGTTCTGACCCCCATGCGCTGCAAGACAAAATTTTGTTAGTGGGGAAGTCAGAAGTTCTGACCCTGCTGGAAATACAATAATTTTCAGAAGTTCTGATATTATTGACAGCAAAACAGGCTTCAGATGTGCTAACGTCAAAGTCAGAACCTGGCTTCTCCCTGTGCTAGCCAGAACATCTGTAGTTTTATTATTTTTCCTCAAAACAGAAAACATGCTTGGGACAACCTCAACAAATGTCAAAGTGTTTCAGGAGACAAAACCAACAAGGTCACAGGCAGGGTCTACACTGATTCACTTCCTACTTAAACATTCAGAGGTATGAAAATCCTCATAACGCAAACAGCAGCAACATGATATTTACATTATGTTTTATTGAGTCTGCAAAGCTGATGATGCTTAGCAACGTGATGAAAGTCAGCAGGTGCTTACCTGGCTGTTGAAAAAGTCTGTGAGTGGGAGCTATCTTTAGCTCTGATGGTGTTCTGGACAAGTTCTTTTTTAGGAAGGGTGGATGGAAAAAGTATGTGTATGTATGGTCATAAAGTGTATGGATGTTCTTTAGTCAGGAAGCAAACTGAGTATCAATGAAGTTTGAAGGCAGGAAGTTCAAAGTTATGAAACACTGGGGATTTTGGCAGAGTTTCACAAGGTTTCCTTTACTAGAGTTTTATGTTCCTCTTCTAGCAATTTTTTTCTGGATGTTTCCTCACCTCCTTTTGTGATGGACAATGGTGTCCTATTTATAGGCAAGGCTTTGTGGGTTTTTGAACGTTAAATGGCACCAATATTATGCAGTAGGGGTTAACTTATTCTTGAAGGAAGTTCATGAAAAGTTGTGATGATGGACAGCTTTTCAGCCTAGGCTGGAACAGTAAGCAAGGATTGAGGAGAAGTGACACCTATAGGCGAAAAGTGGCACATAGACCCATGCCTAAACCTGCACAAGGGTATTACCAAGCCACACATGGAGAGACCCTTTGGATGAATGCTCAAAAGTGGTTGTGAGCATTAATGAGCATTAAATGGTGATGAGATTTGTCAAGATCCAAAATCTTGTAATAGTAGATTTTGCATCATTACCTAAAATTTGAGCCAGCAGTTCTGCTTCACCAAAAAAGAACAACATAAACCATGCTCTGACCTTGACCTATTGCTGCCTCAGCAAATTATGAGAGTTTTCCAGACTTTCCAACATGCTCTTTTGACCTGCCTCTGAAAATTGTGGACTTAGAGATTCTGTTTCAGTATTATGCCCAAACTGCTGATCTCATTATCTTCTGATCCCAATACGTTCTGAAGGAGTTTCAGGCTTTGTTGCTTTCTCTAGCAAACTCTGACTGAACTTTTGCATAGCTGCTGAAAAATCCATGTTCTGACTGAATGTTATATGCTGAGCCAAGTTTGCAGCTTCTGACCGTTTCTTCTTGGAGGTTGGTTCAGAAGCTCTGAAGTGCCATTTTCTCTCAAACACCCCCCCTTTTTTTAGAGAAAAATTCCAAGTATTTAGAATTTAACTTTTCCAAGGTAGAAGCTTTGCCTTTAGAGCTTGCAAATGACCATTTTTCTCTTGTAAGTTGTTTGCTTGGAAAGGAACGATAATAAAGGGCTTGGATTTGTTTAAGAGGAAACCTGAGAGTTCAGGATGAATTCCTGAAGGATGAGAGGGAAAATTTTGGGGTACAACACTACCGTACAAGAAGCAACCAGCAAAGACTTATGGATCTTTTTGAAGAGAATCAGAATGTTCTCCACCGAGATATGGACACCATGGGCACTTGCATGGATCAGCTTATGGAAACTCTTCATGCTGTCATCAAGGGTCAAGAAGAGTTACATCAAAGTTTTGCCAAGCTTGCTACTGCTGCTCCCTCCACTTCTGCTACTGGAGCTCCTCAGAATGATGTTGATGATCATCATAACGTCATTGATCTTGATGAAACCTAAGTGAATCTTGCCGCAAGAGTTGCTGAAACTACAAAGATGTACCATGCTCTCGAAGAGCGTCTCAAAGCCATGGAGGGTGTCAAGACTTCTGGATTCAATACTGCCGCAATGTGTCTCGTGCCTGGGGTAGTCATCCCTCCCAAGTTTAAGGTTCATGATTTTGACAAATATAAAGGCACTTCTTGTCCAGAGACTCATCTTCGTTCCTATTATCGTAAGATGGCGGCCTATGTTGAAAATGAACTGTTACTCATGCACTTCTTCCAAGATAGTTTGACCGGGGCACCGTTGGACTGGTATATGCAACTAGAAAGAACTCATGTCAGTACTTGGGGAGAACTTGCTGATGCCTTTTTGAAACATTATCATTATAATACTTCCATGGCTCCTAGTGGTACTCAACTTCAAGGGATGATACAGAAATCTGAAGAGTCGTTCAAAGAGTACGCTCAAAGGTGGCGTGAACTGGCTGTAAGGGTCCAACCTCCTCTCTTGGATCATGAATTTATTAATTTATGTATGGGTACTCTACGAGGTCCTTATCTCCAACACATGCTCAGCAGTACCTCTACTTCTTTCTTTGATATGGTCGTTATTGGAGAACGTGTTGAAACTTGTATTAAGGCTGGAATGATCCAAGGTATCCATAACAATACCAACAACAATACTGGCATTGGTAGAAATCCATTTTTTGGTTTCTTCAAGAAGAAAAAGGGTGAGACTAGTGTTGTCACCATCAACCAAGGAAAAGCTCCTGCATATCCTTAAGTTTGGTTTCCTTATTTTCCAACACCCGTTGTTGTTCCTAATCAATTTGTTCCTCAAGTGTATGCTGCTACAACTCCAGCACCCTGGATGGCCCAACAACGACCTTTCACTCCTCAACCACAGTATCTTCCACAACGACGATTTACACCACCTCCAACTTATCAACAACAGAATCAACAACCTCAAGGTCCGAGAGCTCCACAAAGACAAAGAGTGCATGAAAGAAGATTTGATCCCATTCCTATGTCCTATGCTCATCTTCCCCCTCAGCTACTTTCCAATCAGTTGGTTCAACTGCGTGAACTTGGTCAACCACCTAATCCTCTCCCCAGGGGGTATGACATTAATGCCCATTGTGAATTTCATTCTGGAGCCCCAGGTGACACGATTGAGAATTGTAGAGAATTTAAATGTAAAGTTCAAGACCTCCTCAATGCAAAGGCCATCAATTTCAACCTTGTTGGTCCCAATACTCAAAATAATCCCATGCCTCCTCACCCAGGGGCAGCAGTCAATGCTATTGAAGAAAGTAATGAACAGACTCTGGTAACCAAGGTTGACGAGATCAAGATGTCATTAGGAACTGTTAAATAACATTTGTTGCAGCATGAGGTGCTGTAAGGACTCCATGAGTTTTTCTTAACATGTTCCCCTAAACCCGAAAAGTGTACTAGTTTGAAGACGGCTATCCAACAGCTAATGGATGAAGGTGTCCTATAGGTAGAGAAGATATTTCGAGAAGAAGAGATTGATGTCTTGGATATTCCTTATTATTCGAGAAGAATCTCAATAACCCCAGGTACCCCGTTGATAATTGAGGCTCCTACTACCTTGTTAACGATTCAAGCTCCGGTTACCCCTGCGACAACTCAAGCTCCTATTCCTCCTCTATGTAATAACTCGAAGGCAGTTTAGTGAGAGTATAATATGGTCTATATTCTTGGGAAGAAATAAGAGTGTCCTCTAGTGGATGACAAAAGTATTACTAACATTGCAGGAACCAATAACATGACTCGTAGTGGCAGGATCTTTTCTCCCCCACCACCGCCTCCCAAGGAAACTAACAGTGATGCTCTGGCTAAGGCTAGGGGAAAGTAAGTGATTGATAGTCATCCTGAACCTTCTGTAGAACAAGAAGAGGAGCATCTTTTGAGGATTCTTAAGCGAAGAGATTACAAAGTGGTGGATCAACTCAATCAGACATCGTCCAAGATCTCCATATTGTCTCTCCTCTTATGTTCGGAGACCCACCATAATGCTTAATTGAAGATTTTGTGTTTCTCCTATGTTACTCAAGACATTTCTGTGGCCCAGTTTGAAGGGATCGTAACCAATATTGCAGTGGGAAATTGTTTGGGTTTCTGTGTTGATGAGCTCCCAGTTCAAGGCAGAGCCCACAACAAAGCGCTGCATGTTTCTATGAAATGTTTGGATATGGTTTTATCTCAAGTTTTGGTAGATACGAGTTCTTCACTCAATGTGATGCCTAAGGCTACTCCGTTTAAGCTGAATATGGACGGGGTAATGATGAGGCCTTCCACCCTAAGTGTTCAGGCCTTTGATGGCTTAAGAAGATCTGTAGAGGGAGAAGTGGACTTGCCTGTCAAGATTAGTCCCCACACTTTCTATCTGTCATTCTATATTATGGACATTTGTCCATCCTATACTTGCCTTTTGGGTCGCCCATGGATCCATGTAGCCGGAGTTGTGACATCTACTCTTCATCAACGCCTAAAGTTCATCGTAAATGACAAAGTTATCATTATTTATGGAGAAGAAGATGTAGTGATTAACAATTTGACAACCTACCGTTATGTGGAAGTGGAAGGTAAGGTGCATGAGTTTCCCTTTCATGCTTTGGAGATTGTTACTGTTGACAAGTTCCCCGTCATGGAAGGTAAGAATTCTGAAGCACCCATGGCCTCTTCGAAGGATGCCAAATCCCTCATAGAAGCTAGATCTCCCCATGATGGTTGGGGAAAATTGATTGACGTACCTGAGAAGAAAGATCGTTGTGATCTTGGATATCAGCCGTCATCCTCCGTGCAAGCTAGTTTGGCTCCAATCAAAGGAAAGAAGGTTCCCCCAATTTCTGAAGTGTTCATCAGTGCTGGTACAAGCAAAGAAGGAAAAGTTCTCTCAACAAATAATGAAGGTGACGATGAAGATGTTTCCAGATTTATCTATCAGGTTGTGTCGGACCAGGAGCTCAGCAATTGGATTGCCGTGGGCATCCCTAAAGTTGTTTTCCTTGATGTGTAATTTTTTGTTTCCAATAAGTTATATGCCCTGCCCAAGGCATAGAGATAATTTGTAGAAGGGGCCCTTATGTTTCAATCTCCGTTTAAAATTGAATGAAAAATCGCACTTTCTCATACAATTTTGTTCCCTGTCTTTTCTTTTACTTTCACTTTTCAAAATAAAAAATGGCAATGATTTTCCTTTCATATTCTAAATATTTTATTGCACTTTCTTAAATAAAACATAAAATCGTCAATCATGCAGATCTGTCTCGAATTCCATCAGAAATGATAATACTATGGTTCCTTATATCCTTGAGAATTCAGTTGACCATGCTGACGAAGATAGTGGGGAAGATTGTGAAGTCCCTGAAGAACTAGCAAGACTCTTGAGACAAGAGGAGAAGTTCATCCAGCCATATCAAGAAGAAACAAAAGTTATCAATCTCGGTACTAAAGAGGTAAAGAGAGAAGTCAAGATAGGTGCTGCCTTGCAAAGTGAAGAAAAGAAGGGGTTGATTGAGTTGCTCCGAGAGTATGCTGACATTTTTGTCTGGTCGTATGAAGACATGCCCGGTTTAGATACTGATATAGTGATGCACAAATTTCCACTCAAGCCAGAATGTCCTCCTGTAAAGCAGAAGCTGAGAATGACCAGACCCGACATGGCTTTGAAGATCAAAGAAGAAGTTCAGAAACAACTTGATGCAGGCTTCATATCTGTGATAAATTATCCGCCTTGGATTGCTAACATTGTGCCTATACCTAAGAAAGATGGTCAGGTACGTATATGTGTTGACTACCGAGACTTGAATAGAGCAAGCCCAAAAGATGATTTCCTGTTGCCTCATATTAATGTATTGGTTGATAATACTGCTCAGTCTTTAGTGTTTTCTTTCATGGATGGATTCTCGGGTTATAGTCAGATAAAGATGGCTCCTGAAGACATGGATAAAACAACTTTCACAACTCCTTGGGGTACCTTTTGCTATAGGGTCATGCCTTTTGGTCTCAAAAATGTTGGTGCGACATATAAGCGTGCTATGGTGACTCTCTTTCATGACATGATTCATAAAGAGATTGAGGTGTATGTGGACGATATGATTGCAAAATAACAAACTGAGGAAGAACATCTGGTCCATTTGCAGAAGTTGTTTGATCGTCTATGAAAGTTCAGGTTAAGGCTTAATCCCAACAAGTGCACCTTCGGGGTTCGATCGGGCAAGTTACTCGGTTTTATCATAAGTCAACAAGGAATTGAAGTAGATCCTGACAAGGTAAGAGCAATACAGGATACTCCGACACCGAAAATGAAAAGGAAGTACGTGGGTTTCTTGGAAGGTTGAATTATATAGCTCGGTTCATTTCTCACCTTACTGCTACCTGTAAACCCATCTTTAAATTGCTACGCAAGAATCAAGATGTCCATTGGGATGAAAGTTGTCAAGAAGCCTTCGAAAAGATTAATCAGCACCTTCAGGAACCACCAATACTCATACCTCCAGTTCCAGGGAGACCTCTTATCATGTTGTCATACCCCAAATTTGACCTATCGAATAATCATGTTACATTACCTTTTGTATTTTTATATTGTGTAAGTTTTCTAGTTTAATCTTATTATTTTTGAGGAGGGATTTAAATAGCGATAAAGTGGGATGTATTATAGGAAGAAGGGGTGTATGGGCTTTACGAATTCTGTATTGTAGTAATATCAATATTTGTTTAAGTACTATTATTATTATTATTATTATTATTATTTGTTATTCAATTAATCAGTATTATAGTTCATATCGATATTACTACTGCTATATGATAAAATTATGTTATTAAAATTATTTTATTATATTAGTTAAACTAAAGTCAATATCTGACTTTAAGTCTATTATTAATTATTATTAATATTATTGATGTTATTATCATTATTATTATAATTATGTCATTATCTTAATCAAAATATGGTAATGATAATAATTTTGTTAGTAAATATTTTAATTAGCTTCATAATTATTGTTATTATTATTAACAGGGACCTTTTTTTTATTATGTGGAAAAAACATTGACCGGTAATAAATAGGCCCAAGTCCTTATGTGTTCATTATCATATTAGGCCCAAAACCTACCAGTCCAGTTCCAACCAAAACAAGAAAATGTGTTACGATCCAGAAAATAATACAAATGTGGCCCAATTAACAATATAAAAAATACAGTACAAAAACAACAACATCACCACCGCAAAACTCCGTCTCTCCGATTGTGCCTCTGCCAATCGTCGACTTCACAACACGCACCTCCCACAACTAGCAACGACACGACGCGCCGACCGAACCACGAACACCGTGCAAGAATATCACAGCCGGATCCGCCGGTATTCTTTTCTCTATTTCAATCTTGCGTTTATTGGATTTGTTGTTTATTTATGATTCAGAAATTGAGGTGGTTGTGAGATTATTTGGTTGTGAAAAAAAAAAGGATTTGGTTATTCTGGACAAAGAGAAAGATGAAAGGAGGATAGAGATGGATATGGGTTTCATCTATTTATTTTATTATTTAAAATTCCCTATACCACATGTCAACCTATGATTCGTTAGAACTTTTTTAAAAAAAGAAAACAATGCAAAAATGGAAGAAAAAAGAAGTCTGATGCGGAAGGTGGGACGTCCCCACGTTATTTATATAACAACATTACTTTTTATTTTATTTTATAAATATATTAGTAATACTATAGAAACTAATTAGGATTTAAAAAATTAGGATTTATTTGAAGCTGGGCTTTTTGGGCTAATGTTTCAAATCTCTTGTTTGTCTAAATATTTTGCTAATTTTACACCACCTAGTCTGCTATGGAACACTCTTTAAATATTAGTTATTTAAAATTTTGTTGTTAACTCAATTAATTTATGTGTTTTCGATCATTATAATAAAAAAAACATTGTTTTGTTAGTTTTTCTTAGAATTAATTAAATCAAACATTCTATAAATAATAGGATGTTCACCGTCGAATAATTAAATCGGTCGACACATCATTTACCTGTTTATTATTCAAAATCAAACAATTAAAATTCACGCGACTAGTCAAATACTTCATTTGCGAGCGACACGTGGCCAATATCTAGCCACGTGATGAGGAGATTACATTAGACTCCCTCGCTCTCTATATAAAAAATATTCAACCAAACACCAAATCTTTTTTCGCAAATTAAATTAATTCAAACAATTCATTTCGAAAAGGAACGCAAATATATTTAAATTAACCGCGTACGTGGTCTAAACAAACCCCTCTATTCACACTCTTAGACCATGTATGCGGGAAATTCAAATATATTTTGCAATCTATAAAAAATACAAACAATCTCGTGAACTACGAAATGGGACTCTGATTTCTCCTAAGAGGATACGTACGCATACAATCAAAAATCGTGGCGAGTTCCACTAACTAAAACAATAAAAATCCTATTTCCTAAACATCGCGCTTCTAAACCTAGTATCCTTGCGAACAAGGTAGATAAGGGGTGCCTAACACCTTCCCCTCGTCTAGAATCGAGTCCAAATCTAGAATCTCTGAAACTTTTAGGGTTATTCCTTTATACTCCCTTCCTTTAAGATAAAAATTAAGGGTGACGACTCTCAAATTTAAAACCAGATACAACAGCTGGCGACTCTGCTGGGGGCTCAACCCTAGGTTTAGAAGCCTTATCTTTGGATTTTAGGGTTTTTAGGGTTTTTCTTATTTCATTTGGGTTTTATTATTTCTTATTTAATTATTTACTTATTTTCTTGCCTATTCTTCATTATTCATTTCACTTATATATCTATGGTGGGATTTAAAAATTCTGCAATAATTATTCTCAAAACCCTTAGAAAGAAGGTTCGTCTATTAACCAATGGGTTATATCAACCCTATGAGTTTATGTGACGAATTCGCCTAGAGTCGATGAAGTTCCGCAAAAGGAATACCTCTCGAGAGACATTTGTTGCACCTCAAAATTTGCCCTCCTTAATTTCTCTTATGCTGGCTTAGACTCTTGCATTCATCCGTATATATTCTGTTAGGTCATTAACATACATTTGCATTCAATAAAGCGCTTGAGGTTCGAAGTTCCGTGGCTGTGCAATATTAGGGTTTCACAACGGTTAAGGTGTTCATATCCAATAAAGCATGATTCTTCTGATTATTCTTCAAGCAGTGAAATGTGGAACTAGGGTTGCAACTATGCTTATTGAGGGTTTCGTCCTCTTCAAGTTAAGGGGGTTATTACTCATTCAGATACATTCAAGACAAGAGTCAGAGTGTTTCTCCACCAAGTTTATGCTTGTCAGCATTTCATCAACCGAGATTCATTAGGTTTTCTAAGTCATGGCCATCTTGGTCATTTCTCTTTCTGTATCCCCATGTTCATTTCCAAGTTGTTCTACGAGGTCATCTAAGGGATACTAAATCAGGCATTCATTATCTCCTTGTGCTCAATGTCATCCTTGATTAGGGTTTACTTCTCTAAATCATGTACCATCCAGGAGAGGTTTCTCTGTGAAGTTGTGATTATCAGGCAAGGCTATTATCATAGGATGTCGTCCATGAATAACTAGGGTTTCAATTGATATATCTTTGAAAAGATAAGAAGGAAATCATTGCTTAAAACTCTAGTCAGGTGGACAACAATTCTATTCTAGAAAAGAAGATTCAGTTGGACTTTCTTCACGATTTAGGGTTCGTTTGCTTTATAATGCAAAGCTCTTCATCTGGTCGATTGGCTTACTTGAAGTATAATCTATTTTCTTCAAATTTCATTTAAATTGTTTGAGACAAAATCTAAAAAGCTTTGTATGGAAGATTAGGGTTTTTGACATATAGACGTTTAAACATGGACTCATTCAAGTTGATTTAATGAAACCTATATTCGTTCATTCGAAGATATTCAAGCAAGGGAGTTCATCCAAATTGATAGAATGCGAGACATCGGGATTTCACAAACATAAGGTCAAAGAAGGACTTGGGATATCAAACCCAAAAAGAAAGGGAAGCATTTCATCCATGGGAAACTCAAAATCAAATGGAAAGAAAGTAATTTGCACTCTTGATAATTTGTCATTTGGATTCAAGAGGTCCGAAAGTTACATTTGTATGCAGGGTCATACTGCATTACTTTGGTTTCAATAGAATTTACAAGTGCAAAGCCATTTGCAGTTCACACTATAACATTCAAGTTCCATTCACCATTTAAAAAATTCTTCATTTCATGTTCAATAAAAAATTCCAACAAATTCATTCATTACAAATTCACCATAAGTTATTCCAATTTCAAATTCTATACACCATTTTTGTCGATTCAATTAAATTCAGAACACCATTACAAAACCATAGAAAACTACATTCAAAAAAATAATTACACGAAAAGTTATAATCCAATCTCTAAATCCTTCTTCATGCGAATTTTGTATTCCAATCTCCATGCTAAGCTCTTGATTATCCTTCACCACCGTGCTATACTTATCCCTAACATTAGTTCTCCATCTACATGTATTCTTCAAGCTTCGCTCTCCGAGTTTCAACCTGTACTAATGAACCTAATTCAGCCAACCAACTCAGAAAAAGCCAAAAGTTCTTACAAAATTGGTACTGCGCCTGAATCTGTAAATGCAGCTTACATATTTTCCAAAAAAGATATTTCTCGGCCTGCTATACAGATTCCCTGTGCAAGAAAAGCTTTTTTAGCTGTCCGGTTCTGTCCTATATTTTTCAATCTTAAGGGAACAAACTCAGATGGGTTATTTAAGCTCCCATATCACATTGTATTTGCTGTTGCCACACTGAATTCATTGCATATTTATGACACTGAGAGCACTTCTCCAATAGCTGTATTTGCTAGTCTTCACTATGCTCGCATTCTCCTCGCAAGATGGCTTCTGCTCATTGGTGGAGTTTGAAGGCGACGAACTTGGATCACCTTACTGTTTATCAAAAGGAAATGTCTTAGACAAGGATAGTAAAAGCACCCTGCAACAGCCAACAGAAAACAGGATTTCAGAAAAAAGAGAAAAAAAACTGTGACTAAACTTATGAATAACCAATTAACAGCTTACTAACAACCCATAACAGAAAATCAAAACCTACCCCCAACTGTCATAACGGAATGGACAGCCTAACCGAATCCATATAACAAAATTTCCACCTAACTCCAGACCTGCAACATCCCAACTTCAAAAACAGAATTTGCTAATAGCTCATACTATTATTACCAAGCCAACTAATTGATTCCTAACCTCTAACCATTCTAGTAACCTGCTATTGTTTTCTAACAGATTTGTTCAATCCCTATCAATCTCTAAACAACCTTTAAACAACCCTCTAAAACTCCTAACTGTCATAACCAATTTCTAAACATTCCATAACAAACTTCCAGCAGAAAAAATAACTAACAAATTTCTGAACTTCCCCAAACTTTATAACAACCTAACTGATTTTCTAACAACTCTAACAGATATATAAATCAGAAAATCTCACCTTTCACGATGACTACTCCATTCTTCTAGCAGAATCACAAAAACCTTCCATGATTCATTCTTCAATTCTCTGAAGAATCAAAGAAATTTCCTCTCTTATCTTCATCCGTTCCACGCTTCATCTCTAACCATCTTCATCTTCAACCTTAATTCATCTTTCATCGCCATCACCAAAAGAAACTCCTCAATCACACTTAACCTTCATCACCATAAACAACAGAGGTACACACAAAAATTACTCACAACTTGAATGCGCCAAAACACAGAGAACAGAGTCAAAAAAGGAAATAAGGAGAAGATTGCAGAACAGATCATTCATACCTGAAGGATTCATCATCACCATTATCAATCGTCATCTTTGTAACCAACACATCACCTTAACCAAACATCAATTTCACTCTCTATACCGCACCATCGTGTAACTTCTTCAACACCGCTACACCTTCAATCTTTAACCCTCCGTAATAATCATTTAGAAGAAGCTCTGAAACGCATAAACATCAATTTCACCTCAACCTGCAACAATCCTCTTCATCAACAGAAAACATGCAAATAGAGTATAAATCAAGATCGAAAGGACACAGAAGCAGAAGAAAGCCGAAGAATGAACAAGACAGTTTCGGTGCTCGCCTGAGTTCGAATCACGAATCGAATTAGGACGAAGGTAGGCGCGACATGAGTAAAGGCGAAATCGATGGTGGAAGCATTGGATTTCGCCGGAGAGGACTGAAGATGGTTACGGTTTCGTTCGAAGTAGAGAAGACGGAGATGAAGAGGCGGCGAACGGTGTGGTTATAGTGGTGTGTTTGATCGGTCGCGGCGGAAGGAGAAGAAGAGAATATCGTGGAGGCTTAGAGGCAATCTCTTAACCTAATTTAGAATGCATTTTTCCACATGTTTATTCTCTTTTTTTTATATATTTATTTGTTTTAATTCCCATAAATAATAGTTTAAACAAAAGAAAAGCTGGGTTGGCAATATTGTAATTGGACCGAGTTGCATGTCTCTAAGGCCCATGGCTATATTTTTTGGAAGTTGATTTTTGTTGAAGCTATACAAAAAGGGCTTATTGGACATTACAGGATGGGCCTAGCGCCTGATTTCTAGTTGTACACCTGAAAATCACTTTTACACCCCCATTCTTGTGTACATAACCTTTGGTATCTCGCTTAGTTTAGCCCATGATTTCGACTTTTCTGGCCTATAAAAAATCTGAAAAAAATATGTTTCTGACTCTTTAGTGTCTTAAGAATATTTAGATATTTTTTGTAGATTTTTCTTAATTGATTTTCATTCTCGTTTAAATTCTTTTTTTCTAATGTGTTCAAAAGGAGATGTGTATGCGTTTACTTGTGCGGTTTTAATCCTAATTTCGATCGTTTCTTGGCAAATAAAATTCACAAGTTATGGTTCTGATCCTTTGGTGTCTTAGGGATTTTTTTAGAATATTTTTTCTTATTTTTAAGTTTATTTGCATTTTACTTTGAGTCCTTTTTTTGAAGTTGTTCTAATTGGTCATCACACGATCGAAGCTTGCGTTTAATAGTTGTCAAAAACTATTTCGGGCCGATCTTTGGACCATAATCAAAGGTTGACTTGTACATAATGTGTGTTTTGGTTTGATAATTCTTGGATTAAGAATTGAAGCATTTTTCCAATTAGCTTTGCTAGCCTTGATTCTTATGTGCTTATTGTGATCGGTGGAAATAGAACTGACTCTTTAACGCTAGTTCGCGAAATGTCGCGGAAGCAAGAGTCGCCACCGTCTTTTATTTTCTCCAACATGGACAGGACAAAAGCACAGCAAAATTCCTTATGAGAGTTTCTCGGTTCGGGAGGTAGATTTATAGAAAGGGAAGGTGTTAGCACCCTTTCTATCCGTGGTTATCCACGGGCTCTTAGATACTTGCTCTTATGTTTTCAAAATGTTTACTTTTCAATTGTGAGTGGGTTTGAAAAAGTTTCATTTAAAGATTTCTGAATAACTCTTGTATCAGTCCTCAAGAGTGTTTGAAAAATTGTTTTGAAAGCTTTTTGAAAGTGTCGGTGTGAAAAGAGTTTTGATTTGTTTTTGAGAGAGCAAGTATCCATGAGTCATCTACCTACCCTAAGGAATTAGGCTGTGTAAATGTCCTTAAGGTAGTGCCATCCCACCATTGAGAGGTAGGTAGCACCACCGTTGGAGGTGTTCGGGTCAATTCGAGTTTAGGGACAGTGTGGTCACCGAAGCAACAACAGGACACCTTAGAAGCTACCCTTATGTCCTTGATCCTTTTTTAATTTCGAGGCAACCGTTTCGAGGCAACTATTCCGAGGCAACCGTTTCGAGGCAACTGTTTCGAGGCAACCGGATCATGGACATAAGGACTTACTAAAACGTCCTATACTTGACGACCACGTTTCGAAGGCAACGAGTGAGGCGTACCCTAGAAGTGGCGTGTGTATTGTGTGTTGTTTTCAGTTAATGTTTGTCTTTGTAATTAGTGAGCTACGAGTTGTTTTTATTTACATACATTCTTTCATGCAAGTTTAGCAGGTAAAGGGGTGCGGAAAGTAAATTGCGGAAACATAAATCCTACGCTATTACAAGGCGCGGGTCTATACATCGCCAAAAATTACAAAGACCCGTTTTTAGTAAATAAGTACGGAAAGTAAATAAAAACAGTAAAAGTCCTAATTACTATTACATCCGGAGGCAATTACATAATAATCCAAAATAAGGAATTAAAATTAAAATGCGCGCGAAAGAAGAATCGGGAATGTTCTAAGGGTGTTGACCCCTTTTAGAAAAGAAATTGATTTTTTTGGTCTTTTTTATAATTAAAATGAAATTAAAGCTAATTAATGACTAATTAATTAATTTAATTAAAGAAAATATTTTTTGTTTTTTATGTTTTTATGAAATAAAAGAAATGAAATAAAATTAAAAATGAACTTTACCTAATTCTAGATCTATTTTAATTATTTAAGAAAAGGAATTAAAATTGCCTAAATTAAACTAATTTAGTTAATGTTTATTTACAAAATAAAATAATAATAATAATAATGTTAATTCTATTTTTTTGGTTTTTTATGAAAATGTGTTAATTATGCTAATTATTAAAAAAAATAAAATAAGGCAAATAAATAAAAGAAAAGAAAATGACAAAACAAAATAAAATAAGAAAAAAGTAAATAAACCCAAGGGGGGTGAGATGGCCTTCATGGAGGTTTTCTGAAGTAATTCTGGCCCAACAACAAGAAGCCTTATTTGACTTTTTTCGGTTGCCTACGCATGCGCTGACTCCAGAGCATAGTACTCTTGCGTTCTGGGCCTTTAGATCTGCCTCCAATGACACTTGGCTTGTTGGATGGGTGAGGCTTATGGTGGAAACTACTTGAGAAACTGCACAAGAACGCGTTAACAAAAATGATATGAGAATTATGGGGGACCTGGGAAGAACTTACAGCGCGGTATGAGCCTCAGGACTTGGCAAAGGTTGCTTTAGCTTCAGGGTGTGGCAAGAAATATAACCACGTGCTTGTTTTGATCTGAAGATGCTCGCAACTATGTTTTAGAACTCTCACTTTTTGAATAATTTTTGGTTTTGCTCTTGGCCGTTTATGCACACACTTTTTTTGAATGAGGTTGGGAAGACTTGTATATATAGTAATGAATGAGAATCAATCAAAATTATGGTCATTAAGCTTATGCAATTATGTTCTTGATTTCCTCCATAACCAACATTGAACCATTTGCCATATTTGTGAAAATTTGAATTTTTATGCCCATAATTGGCCTTGCACGAATTTGGAAGGTATTTCAAGGTGTATCAAAGCTAATCAACACAAAATATATCCCTCCATTAATTTCTTTGATTTTTATTTGAATTTTAAAGATTTAAAATGAATTAAATCAAATAAAATTAAATAAAAATGAAAAAATTAATTTTAAATCTTGAAATAAATTGTGGGACACGTGGGAAGCATGGCCAAGCTGAATCAAGTGGAAAAAGTGGGCCCCTTTTGTCAAAAATGAAGTTTCAAGGATAATTGACTTTGGCCATTTCACAAAAATTTCCCAACTTCTCCAATGCATATCTTGCTCAAGTTTGAAGCTATGAACATGTTCTTGGACATTTTGGAAAGGTCTTGAAGTCCTCTAACCAATGTCTTTAGTCCCATGTCATTTTGATTTACCAATCTCAAGTTATGGTCTTTGACTTAAAGTGCCTTTTTGTTGACTTTTGAAAATGACCTATAATGTTGAAATTGATAACTTTTTGTGAGAGCATTTCTTGGACTTGGAATGTGAAGATGAGTTGTAGGAAATGTCTTCCCTTTCAAGATGAGCATTGGATGGGATTTTTCTGATGAACCATGAAAAAGTTATGCCTTGGTCAATTTGCAGTTGACTTTTCAGTTGTCCAAAAATAGAAACTTTTGCATCTTGAGACTTTTTGAGCCATTCTTGTGAAATCATGGTCAAGACTTGACCAAATAATGATTGTGGCTTCAAAATAAGATGTTGATAAAATTTTTTGACTTTTGACTGCCAAATGACCATTTTGCCCCTACAGTTGACTGTTGAGCAAATGGGACTTTTGACTGTGCAACTTGACCTTGTGAGCCTTGAAACTTGACATGTAGATGCTTGACAATGCTTATAGGCATATGGGACTTGATTGAGCCCTTGAAAACTTCAACTTCCTTTGAAAGAACCAAAACCCTAATTTGACTGGCTTAGGAGGATGGTTGATTGTGTAGCCCTTGGGTAGACTTTAAACCCTTTGAGGTGATAACTTTGAAGATTATGGGAGGGCAAATTTTGGGGTACAACAGTTTACCCTGTTCAATCTTCTTAGACCTGAGGATGTAGATTGGCTTGTGTGCCTTTCGTGATCTGAGGGTGGAAGATGATTGAACACTAGAGTGCCCAGAAATTTGCACTCACATAGTTGAGTATCAGCAGTGTGATAGCGGGAATGGGCTTACAGATTCCATTTGGAGAGATGGTGGATAGGAGGATGGGCTTATAGATGCCATCTGGATGTGTGACAGAACCTTGTCGGGAATGGGCTTATAGATGCCATTTGGAACTGTTGGGGATAGGTGAATCTAAATAAGAAATAGAATAGCTTCCGTGTCTGGAGCATATCTAGTCTGTGCCTGATTGCTGACGTCTGAATAAATGGTAGAATGACCGCCATGTCTGGGGTATATCCATACTGCATGAGTAACAGAATGTCATCCGAATCTGGATCGTATCTGGACTGAACAATAGAATAGCATCCGGGATGGAGCATCTCTAAGTTGTCTTTAGAAGTTTGAATCTGAATAAGCAATAGAATAGCGTCCGGATCTGGAGCATCTCTAGGCTATATCTGAAAGGAAATCTGAATAAGTATCAGAACGTCGCCATGCCTGGGTCACATCTGAACTATCTCTAGAAGGAGTCTTGAATAAGCAAAAGAACAACATCCATATCTGGAGCATTTCCAAGCTATCTCTGAAAGGAAATCTGGAATGAGTATTAGAACGTCGCCATGCCTGGGTCACATCTGAACTATATCTAGAAGGAGTCTTGAATAAGCAAAAGAACAGCATCCATATCTAGAGCATTTCCAAGCTATCTCTGAAAGGAAATCTGGAATGAGTATCAGAACGTCGCCATGCCTGGGTCACATCTGAACTATATCTAGAAGGAGTCTTGAATAAGCAAAAGAACAACATCCATATCTGGAGTGTGATACGGTGGGAGAACTGACTTGGGTTTTGCGTTTGTTTTCGCAAATGTTGCGGTTAGCAAGAGTCGCCACCGACTTTTTATTTTATCCTAAGGAAAGGTTAAAAAGCACAGCAAAAACCTTTTGAGATGTTTTCTTGGGTTCGGGGAGTAGATTATAGAAAGGGAAGGTATTAGCACCCTTTCTATCCATGGTTATCCATGGGCTCTTAGTTACTTGCTTAGATCACTTGCCTTTTGTTTTCAATTGTTTTAAATGGTGCTTGAGTGTGTGGGTTTTGAAAATATTTTGAAAAGATGCCAATGTGGTGGCAACCTTTGTAATGATCCATGTGGGGATGTATACAAAGATGTATGTCTTTTGAAAAGGTTTTCATTTGTTTTTGAAAGTTATTTTGAAAGTGTAGTGTTGTGTGGTTTTGAAATTAGGCAAGTGTTTTGTTTTGCAAGTTTGATTCAAGTAACTAAGAGGTTATCTACTCCTAAATTTCTCAAAAGACTATTGCTATGTTTTAACCCTTTTAACAAGTTTGTTCCACCATTGTATTTGGTGGACAATCTTGTGTTAGGATGTGAGAGGGACAGGCGCGGGTCATCGTTTAGACCATAATTGCAACGGCGTTAAATGTCTTTGGGCAATTTTCTTTAAGGGACTTGATCATTTGTTTTTGTTTGTTTTTGAAAAGTTTTATCGGGGGACTATGATCATTCAAATTGTTTACTTTGCCCAAAGAAGTTCAACATACAATATGACCCATTTATTTGAAGGCAACAAGTGGAATACCCTAGGGGGTGCAAGTGTGATTTGTGTGTCCATTTTCATGCTTGTTTATCTTGAGATTAGGTCAAACTATTTTTTATCGTTTCTTCGCATACAAATCCTAATTCTAACATGTTATCATTAGAAAGCAATAAAGTGCGAAATTAGAATTACTAAGCTATTACAAAACCAAATATGGGAAAGGGGGTACAAATGTTCAAATGGGGATATTGACAAGAATTTAAATCTAAATTATTACATCATTTTGAATATTTGCAATGTAAATAATGTACAAAAATTAAATAAGAATGCAAGATGCAAAAAGAAATGTTTTGTATATGTATGAAAAAAATATTATTTATGTAAAAGAGAAAAGAAAATAAAAATATATTATTCTTTGGAGTATTTTGAATTTAGGGCAAAAACCCTAATTTGAAGAAAATGCATTATTATCTAATTTAATACAACTATTTATTTATTATTTATAAATAAAAAACAAAATGAAGTATATTATGAAAAAAAAGTATTTTTGTATCAAATATTAATAAAAATGGAAAATTCAAGTATTTTTATATTTTAACTTGAATATATTAATAAACATATATATATATTTATATTAAGTCTTAAATATGTATTATACACAAAATAAATATTTATATAAAATAAATAAAAAGAGTATTTTTTTATGTGAAATATTTTCAGAAGGTAAAAAATAATAAAAAAAATGTATTTACACTATTTTTCTATTTATTCTAATAATAGTATATATACAATATTTATATGCAAACAAAAGAAATAAATCAAATAAATATGCCATATATTCAAAAAATGATGGAAAAAATATTTTTATTTTTTTAATGTCATGAGAAAAAATAAACAAAGTTAATCAAAAAAGAAAAAGTCAAAAAAAGTCAAAAATGAAGCAAATGGGCTCAGGGGGTGTAATAGCAATTAAGTGGTGTGAATAAGAAAAAATGCACAGGCCCAGCCCAAAGCTTACTGTCTTCAACCTCCAGCACAAATGTTTGAAAAAACGCGCGCCATGTTCAACTTCTTCTAACTCTTGATTCCTGGCTTTTTAGCAAAAACTCATAACACAACAAATGTTCAGCATGAAGAGACGGTTCTAACCATGTATGGAACTTGACCTAACTCTCTAAGATGAGGGAGAATTTCTCCTCCCCCAAATCCTAACCTAATTTTTCTGCCATTTTTAAACTACAAATTCTCCCTACTCAGGCAAAAGAAATGAAATGTAAAGATATGTACATGTTCAGGGCTATGAGTAGAACCTTGTTTCTTCACAAACTTAAGACTAAAGATGCATGATAAGAGAGATACGAGTTCAAAGTTTTACCTGTGCAGTTGAACTTCTATCTGGAGAATGAGGAACTTCTAGTGCAAGGTAATGATTGGAAAAGCTTCCTTGAGGCCCAGGGATGCTTTTTCAATGCTTACTTTGTCTTGAGAGCTTCTGAATCAAGCTATGGAACTTCAACTGCAAAAGGAAAAAAATGAAAATGGTGGAAACTGTTAGGGTGATTACAGGTCAGGTTTTAGGCCATGGTTAGCTTGCATATGTTGTAAGGAAGGTAGAGGAACAGGTTTGGACAAGAATGCTCGAAGGGATTGAGAGATAGCACTCAATCTGCAGGGGTTCCCCTGTTTGAGCAGTTTCAAGATGATTCTGAGATGAAGGGTGCTTGAGAGGTCTAGGACTCGTGCAAAAGCTTGGATATGTTATGTGTAATGTGTTTGATGACTTCTTTCTTGTGTGCTTAAGCTGAGATGAGAGATGGCACAAGTTATGGACTTTTTCTTCTATGTTAAGCAACAAAATGCCACTTGATGTTTTAGGTCAGTAGGGGACCTCTAATCCTGCTGCATAAGCCTCTCTTGATCAGAGCAATTTTCCCATAATCTTGTGCCAAAAGGATCTTGCTTGTACCTTCTTGATTTGCAATTGGTCATAAAGTTAATCTTTTCAAAAATGGAAAGTTCACTTTATCTAGTTTAGGATTAATCCACTATGCAATGTTAGAACACAAAGAACATGGTCTTAACACATTGAATATGCATTAAATTATTGAGTATGGAATGGTTCAAGGACCTGTAATCAAGCATAAAGCAAGCTGAGTTCAAATTTGCAAAGTTATGAACATGTTTTGATGATGAACAAAAGTGAATTTTTGCCAACTTGTGAAATTCGAATCTCTCAAGTTATGAGGTTGTTTGATGAGTTCTTAGACATTTTGGAAAGCTTGGAATGAGTACTACAATCCCTCTTTGAAATGCAAATCAAAATTCCAAGTGGAAGGGTATGAAAAGTGGCCTTGAAGTGGGGTAGAAAACCTTGTCAAAATAGGTTAAAATTTCACTAAGTTAAAAATGGTTTAGTGCCCTTATTCAAAAAATTGTAACTTGAGATACAAGCTTCAAATGAGAAAATTTTGTGAATCAAAGTTGTAGATTATGAAACAAGCTACAACTTTCATGTTTTGACTTTTGTTTGAATCCAAATGGATCTTGGTGAAAAGATGGGGCAAAGTTGGGAAAAAAATTAGGGTTTTTCATAACTTAGAAAAATTCTAAGTTATGAAAAATTCCATTTTCAAACCCTAATTTGCATTTTGTGATTTCTTGGTGGACAAGTTTCATGATTTGGCATGTTTTGATGAAAAATGAATCTTGACTCTTGATTTTGACCAAAAAGTCAAAGTTTGACTTTTCAGTATACAGTCAAAATTGATCAATTGACTGGGAAATTCAACTGTCAACCTTGTGTACTTGGGATCTTTTGAGCTTGATGAATGTGTCAAGACCATTTCATTGAGTCCTTGAGTCCATATGTGAACTTGGTTTGCCATTGGCTAGGTCAAACAGTCAAAAATTGCCTTTGTGCAGTCAAAACCCTAAAAATGACCATTTTGCCCTTTTGGTGATCTGATCAAATTTCTTGTGGAATTGTGTTCCAAACTTGATCAAATGGTCCATATGAGTTCATAATGTTGATGTGGGTCAAATTTCATGAGGTTTGACTGTCAATTGGCCACAGTTGACTTTTTCCCCAATACAACTGATTTCTAGGTCAACTGTCCAATTGACTGGGTAAAACTTGGAATCAAGACTTGAAACTTGGCATGGGTAAACTTGGGAGTCAAACATGAGACATGAAAGTCATCTTAGGCTTTTTAGGTCAAAACATCCTTAGGCAAACACAAACCCTAATTTGAGTCCACAGTGCAAGGAGAAGTCTTGAGCAGAGGAAACCCTAACTGGATCTTGATCTTCAAAGGTCTTGTGATGAGAAAATGTTGAGGAAATGGGAGGGCAAATTTTGGGGTACAACAGTTGCCCCTGTTCAATCTTCTTGGACCTGAAGAGTTAGATTGGCAAGTTTGCCTTTCGTGACTCGAGGGTAAAAGGAGATTGGACACTAGAGTGCCCGGAAATTTGCACTCGCATGCTGGAGTCTCAACAATGTGGTGTCGGGAATGGGCTTATAGATGCCATTTGGAGAGATGGTGGATAGGGAGATGGGCTTATAGATGCCATCTGGAGACGTGACAGAACCTTGTCGGGAATGGGCTTATAAATGCCATTTGGAAGTGTCGATCGCATAAGAGATTCCTTAGCGAGAACTTGTGTATTTGAGAAGGACAGATGTTTTCCTGGCTTGTTACAGGTGTTTGATCTTTAATCTCCTCATGCAGATATGCCCTGGCTAGATACATGTGTCGAATCTACAATTGGTTGTTCACAGATGTGCCCTGGCTGGATACAAGAATCGAATCTGGAAATAGTCGTTAATAGATGTGCCCTGGCTGGATACAGGAATCGAATCTTCGGACTCTTCAGACGTGCCCTGGCTAGATACAGGAATCGAATCTGGAAATGTTGTAGTTGATAGATGTGCCCTGGCTGGATACAGGAATCGAATCTTCGAACTTTTCAGACGTGCCCTGGCCAGATACAGGAATCGAGTCTAGAAACTGATCACTCTCAGATGTGCCCTGGCTAGATACAGGTATCGAATCTGGAATTGTGACAGTTGAAGGTAGTTGTTTTTGAGATTGTCATTATCCTGAAAAGGCAAAAAACGTAAGTTGTATGCAATGTCATGATGTATGATATGCATGTTGTCATGATATTCAACATGAGATGTTGTTGTATGCGCTTTATAATATATGTAAGCAAGATGTATGAAAATGTGAAATGTTTATGGATGTAATTTCGCCTTAGGAAAATAAATCCTTGACGATCGGCCGGAGAATTGCTCTGTGGAAGAGATATTTGGCCGAAGTTTTGATGCGAGGCCTGTTGAGGACTCTAATGATGGATTCAGCTGGTGATAACGATGATAAACTCCGCTGGGGATTTGAAGGAACTTTGCCGAGGGCGGTCTTCCGTGGTAATTAGCTGAGGATAACCCAGTTATAAGCCCTTGTGAGGAAATAACTCTAAATAAAACTCGGGAGAGACGTCCGTACTCTGCAGGGGATGAGCTTCCAGAATCTACTGGGGATGAGCTTTAAGACCTGCCGGGGAATGTTGTGTCCTTTTCAGGATTGACGGGGAATCAACTCTGCTTGGGGAAAGTACTACTGAACCTGATTTTACTCTGCGGGGAGCTGAGATGATCTGGCCACATTCTTCAGTTGAACCCACCTTGGTGCCTTGGCGGACAAAACAACCAGACTGCATTAGACAACTTCAATTGCCCCTGTCTCTGATGTCACCTGTAATCAATCTCTCGTTTTATATGCAAATATTTATGAATTAGCAATTTTAATGTCAAATGCATATATCAAAAATGAACATTGGACGTTCTTCGCAAGACAAAACAGAAAAAAGGAAAACAATGGTAATTTGTATGGACAAGTGAATTTGTATTGATTTAAATTTTGCCTGTGAATAGGCGTTTTTGTACAAGGGGGCTGACATCCTAGTAAGAGGACGCCGCCAAATAGTATAGAGTTTACAATTTGAAAAAGGAAACAAAACAGCTATGTGAACAATCCCACTGGGTTCCAACTCTGCTATCGCCTTTATGTCTTCGAACGTCTCATCGCCTTGCTGCCTAAGATGAAGCTGATTGGTCAATGCCGAAATCTGGAGCCAGATAGTTGATGCCGAATTCCGGATGCGAAGTGATCCAATGAGACATAGTGTTACGCTTTTATCCCTAACTTTTGCCTGGACCGCCCTTTCGGGTTTTCAGTCCACCGGGATACCCATTTTTGCCCAAGCCGCCTTTTCAGGTTTTCGACTTGCCGGGTGTATAGATTTTTATTCATTTCATCCCTTATTTTTGCCCGAACCCTTTTGGTTCGCCGGGAAGCCCTTATTTTTGCCTAGGTATGTCAACCTAGCGGGTCCTTTATTTATGCGTAGTATTTTTTCACTATGTCTGCATTGGCGGGGTGAGGAAGGTCGTCACCATCCATGGTGGTTAGGATCATGGCTCCTCCTGAGAACACACGTTTAACCACAAATGGCCCCTCGTATGTAGGGGTCCATTTGCCCCGGGGATCACTTTGAGGAAGGATGATGCGTTTGATTACCAGGTCCCCAACTTGATACTCTTGCGGTCTGACTTTCTTGTTAAATGCCCTGATCATCCGTTTTTGATACGTTTGACCATGACAGATAGCAGTGAGCCTCTTTTCGTCAATCAGATTTAATTGATCAAGTCGAGTCTAGATCCAATCATCTTCATTCAAGTCTGCATCCTTCATTATCCGGAGAGAGGGTATCTGGACTTCAATTGGCAAGACTGCCTCCATGCCATAAACCAAGGAGAAGGGAGTTGCCCCGGTTGACGTCCTTGCTGAGGTGCGATACCCATGAAGAGCGAACGGTAACATCTCGTGCCAATCTTTATAGGTCACTATCATCTTCTGCACAATTTTCTTGATATTTTTATTGGCTGCCTCTACAGCCCCATTCATCTTCGGCCGGTAGGGAGAAGAATTATGGTGCTGTATCTTGAATTGTTCACAGAGTTCAGTGACCATTTTGTTATTGAGATTGGTACCATTGTCCGTAATGACTCTTTCCGGGATGCCGTACCGACAGATCAGATTATGCCGGATGAAACTTGCCACGACGCTCTTGGTTACTGTGGCGTAGGAAGCTGCCTCAACCCACTTCATGAAGTAATCGATCGCCACCAAGATGAAGCGATGCCCATTGGATGCCGTCGGTCGGATCTCACCGATCATATCGATGCCCCACATTGCGAAAGGCCAAGGTGCCGTCAGGACATTCAAAGGAACCGGAGGGATATGCACCTTGTCAGCATAGATCTGGCATTTATGACAAGTTCGGGAGTGTTGGTAACAATCGGCTTCCATTGTGGACCAGAAATATCCTGCCCGAAGGATTTTCTTAGCCATGGTGTGTCCACTGGAATGTGTTCCAAACGTGCCTTCATGTAATTCCATCATAATTTTCTCTGCTTCAGCCTTATCCACACAACGTAGCAGAGTTGAATCATGATTCCGCTTGTAGAGAATGCCGTTGCTGAGGAAGAATTTTGCAGCAAACCTCCTCATGAACTTCTTATCATTGACAGATGCACCTTCAGGGTATTCCTGAGCTTCCAAGTACCTCTTCACCTCGTGATACCAGGGTTTTTCAGTCACCTTCTCAGCCTCGAGCTCGCAGCAGTATGCCGGTTCATCCAACTTCCAGATTATGATTCGGGGAGCCTCATTGTCCCATTTAACTTTGAACATTGAAGACATCGTAGCTAGGGCGTCCGCTAGCTGATTCTCCTCTCTAGGGAAGTGCTCAAAAGTTATCTCTTCAAAGTGGGGAAGCAGGGTCGACACATACTCCTTGTAAGGAATAAGATTCGGGTGTTTCGTATCCCACTCGCCTTTGATCTGATTGATCACGAGAGCGGAATCTCCGAAGACACTCAGAAATTTTATCCTTAAGTCGATTGCAGCTTGTAAACCCATGATGCATGCCTCATATTCTGCCATGTTGTTAGTGCAGCTGAAACATAATCGGGCGGTGAGGGGAGTATGAGTTCCTTTGGGAGATATGATTACGGTGCCGACGCCGTTACCCAAAGCATTGGAGGCTCCATCGAAATGCATAGACCATCGGGATCCTTCCTCAGGTCCTTCATCCGGTCCAGGTACTTCACAGTCAGTTACCACCATGATGTCTTCGTCCGGAAAATCAAAGTTCAATGATTGGTAATCGTCCACAGGTTGGTGTGCCAAATGATCTGCCAGTACACTTCCCTTAATTGCTTTCTGAGTTGTATACTGGATATCATATTCTGTCAAGATCATTTGCCATCTCGCTATTCTTCCAGACAGAGCGGGCTTTTCAAATATGTACTTGATGGGATCCATCTTGGAAATCAATAAAGTAGTGTGAGTCAGCATATACTGTCTCAGCCGGCGAGCAGCCCATACAAGAGCGCAGCAAGTTTTCTCAAGCAGTGAGTAACGAGACTCACAGTCGGTAAACTTTTTGCTCAAGTAATAAATAGCGTGCTCTTTTCGGCCAGACTCGTCATGCTGCCCCAGCACACACCCCATTAAATTGTCAAGCACTGTCAAGTATAGTATCAGAGGTCTTCCTTCCACCGGTGGCATAAGAATGGGTGGCTCTTGGAGGTATTCCTTTATCCTTTCAAAGGCAGCCTGACATTCATCGTTCCAGCGTACTACTTGATCTTTCTTCAGTAATTTGAAGATTGGCTCACAAGTAGCAGTTAGATGTGAGATGAATCGGGCAATGTAATTCAGTCGTCCTAGGAAACCTCTGACTTCTTTCTCTGTCTTTGGAGTTGGCATCTCTTGTATGGCTTTTACCTTGGCAGGGTCCACCTGAATACCTTTATCACTTACAATGAAACCTAGCAATTTTCCGGATCTTACCCCAAAGGTGCATTTGTTGGGATTCAACCTCAGCTTGTATAACTTGAGTCGGTCAAACAACTTCCTCAGATGGTCAAGGTGCTCCTCCTCAGTTTGAGACCTCGCAATCATGTCATCAACGTATACCTCAATCTCATGATGGATCATATCATGAAATAAAGCAACCATGGCACGTTGATAGGTTGCCCCAGCATTTTTCAATCCGAATGGCATGACCTTATAACAGAAGGTCCCCCACTGAGTCACAAATGTAGTCTTCTCCATATCCTCTGGAGCCATCTTGATCTGATTATACCCCGAAAAACCATCCATGAAGGAGAACACCTTGTGTTGAGCTGTATTGTCAACAAGGACATCAATGTGAGGTAGGGGGAAGTCATCCTTGGGGCTGGCCCTGTTCAGATCCCTGTAGTCAACACACATTCTGACTTTACCGTCCTTCTTCGGCACTGGCACTACATTGGCAACCCACTGAGGGTAAGAAGTCACTGCAAGGAACCCGGCATCAAACTGCTTCATAACCACGGCCTTGATCTTTTCAGACATCTCCGGACGCATCCGTCGGACTTTTTGCTTTACCGGAGGGCAATCTTCCTTGGTCGGCAGGTAGTGAACTACAATGTCGGCATCCAAACCAGGCATATCTTCATAGGACCAAGCAAAGATCTCCATGTAGTCCTGTAGCATCTGGATCAATCGTTGCTTCACGCTGAGCTCTAGATTAGCACCAATCTTGACCTCTTTCCTATCTGTCTCAGTACCCAGGTTAATTGTCTCCACCGGCTCTTCATGTGGTTGAATAGCTCTCTCTTCCTGGAGTAGCAGTCTTGCGAGTTCACCAGGCACTTCGCAATCATCTTCACCTTCGTCTTCGGCCAAGTTGATCGGATTTTCGAAGTCATAACTGGCGGTAGCAGAGCTGTTACCAGTGAGATCCAGAGTGGATTGAAACCTGTATAAGTGAGTGTGTGTAAATATAGCTGTTTTGCAATATATAACACAGAAAGGAAAAGAGCACAAGATTTGAAATGCAACAAACGTCCAATGTTTTGATTGATGATATATGAAAATGTCATACAAAAAGCCCTCACAAATGGAGCTACGATGCCCCGGGTAGGACACCGAGCCAACAAAGTTTTAACATATTGTTTGTTACAAATTGGAAATCAAAAGAAATTAATTACTGCGTAACAAATGTGATAGGGGTAAAATCCTTTGCCGTCCAGTTGCTTGGTCCGTTGCTGGTAGTCGGGTAGATCCAACTGTCAAATTCTGCTTCCTCCACATCCTCCTCAATAGCATTCACCCTTGAGCTGGAGATAAACACCAGAGCCTTTCTGGTCTTCTCCTTGCGCACAGCCTTCTGAGCCTCTGTAGTAAAGCCCAGCCCAAACTTGTCGTTCTTCTGAGTGAAGTCAGGAAGCTGACCCCAGTTTGCACAATCGCCTTTCTGAACCACAGCCCGGGCATCCCTTAGGGAAGCCATCTTCAAGGAAACATTCTCTTCGACCGCTGTTTCTGCTGCTGCTGAAATTGGATGCACCTCCTCGAAATGCTGAAAGGGGGTTTCAATAAACTCCCCATCCATCTCAATGTATCTGAAGGAGTTCAAATGGCTCACCATATACTCCTCTTCTCCCTGCACAGTGACGATCTTCCCCCTGACGGGATACTTCAGCTTCTGGTGCAAGGTAGAGGTCACTGCCCCAGCTTTATGGATCCAAGGTCGAACCAGTAGACAAGAGTACGATGGACGTATATCCATCACATAAAACGTAGAGTCGAACACCTGAGAGCCCACACGAATAGGGATGTTAACCTCTCCATGAACCATCCTTTTTGAACCGTCAAAGGCCCTGACGATGATATTGCTGGGCTTCAATTCCAGGCCTTCATAATCCAGATGGTCTAAAGCCTTTTTCGGTAGAACATTCAAAGAAGAACCAGTGTCCACCAATACATGCGCCAGAGTAGTGCCCCTGCATTCGATAGAGACATGCAGGGCATCATTGTGGTCTCTTCCCTTCGCAGTCAGGTCAGCATCTGAAAAACCCAAGCCATTGTCTGCTGTCAGATTTGCTACGCAATCAGTGAACTGGACTGCAGACGTCTCCTGCGGCACATGGGCTGTCTTGAGAAATGAGATCAAGGCCTTAGCATGGGCCTCGGAGCATAGCAATAAGGAGAGCATGGAGATCTTGGAGGGCGTATGCCCCAACTGCTCGACAACATTGAAATCACTTTTCTTTATTATTTTCAGGATCTCCTCCACTTCTTGTTGGGAGGCCTCAGCATTTATAGGTATCGGTGCCTCCATCCGGGCAGGCTCTTCTTCAATCTCTTTGCCCCGAGCATTAGATGACTCGGCAGCAGGGGACACAACTTGATCAGCAACAGGAACAGGTAAACTTGTAGGTTTTATAAGGAGGGGTTTTCGAATAGCGGGCGGTGCAATGTCAGGCGAGAAGAGCCTGCCACTGCGGGTGACCTTGGCTGGACCAGTGATATCGCAGATACTGGCGCCAGTGTTGAATTCTTGTTTGATTCCATTCACATATACGTCTGCCCCATAATGCCAGGGGACAGCTTTGTCAGATACGTAGGGGAGAGGCCCCGGAACAGTAATAATCACAGGTGCAACAGTCATGATTTGAACAGGCTTCTTCGGGGGAGCCTTGATTGGATTATTGAAGATGGTAACCACAGAAACTTCTTTTATCGGAACCAACTGAACAGCAGACTTCTTAAACAGAATCTCCTTGCTATCCATTAGGCTTTGGACGCCTAACCTCAGCAAGGGACAACCAGATAGGGAAACAACACAGAACATGAAACCTTCACCGCAACCCGGAAATAAACCGGCCCGCAGTAGGTTCTTCTTAACGGTCTTCAGAGGGGTAACAACTTCATCTACCGAAACAGCGTACATTTCTTCCTCAACGGCATTTACTCTATGCTGGGGCATAGGAGCAGTTACGACATTTGGTCTCTCCGGCGCTTCAAACTGAATTTCCTTTGCGTCGATCAGATCTTGCACTTTGTTTCTCAAGGCCCAGCAATCATCAGTAGTGTGCCCGGGACTATCAGAATGATAAGCACACCGGGCATTTGGGTTATACTTAGGTGACGCAGTGTTGACGACCTTAGGAGCTTCTTTGAGGGTCACTAGGTTGGTGGATAAAAATTGGGGTAAAATTTGAGATAAGGTCATACTCAGCCGGGTATACTGCCTCTTGGGCCTTTCGCTTCTTTGTTGATTATACTGCTGAGGAGCAGCAACAGGTTTCGAGATGACCAAAGCATTGACGGCTTGGCGACTTTCGGGCTTGACTTGTCTTCTAGGACCATAGACGGCACTTGCTTCTTTCTTAAACGGCCTCTTCTCAGCACTTGTGGAGGCAGCCTTTTGTATTTTGCCTGACCTGATGCCAGCTTCAATTCTTTCTCCCGTCAATATTAAATCTGTAAACCCAGCGGAGGAGTTACCAACCAAATGATTGAAAAACGGACCAGACAACGTCCCTAGAAACATATCAACTAGCTCTCGATCAGTCAATGGAGGCTGCACCCTGCCAGCCAAATCTCTCCATTTTTGAGCGTACTCTTTGAACCCTTCACCCGTTCCTAGAGACATACCCTGAAGTTGGGTACGCGTAGGAGCGAGATCAGAATTGTATTGGTATTGTCTGTAGAATGCGGTTGCCAGATCTTCCCAGTGTCAGATGCTAGTTCCATCCAATTGGTAGAACCATTCAAGTTGTGACCCTGAGAGGCTATCTTGGAAGAAGTGAATCCAAAGGTTCTTATCTGCCGTGTAAGGTTGGATTTTCCTTACGTACGACCTTAGATGCAGCTTTGGGCAGGAGACCCCGTCATACTTGGCGAAGGCAGGCGCCTTAAACTTGTGTGGAATTACTACCCCAAAAGATAACCCCAAATCTCCGAAATCCAGTCCCGACACATTCTGAATTTCCATGGCGCTCAAGCGGTCCTCCAATTGCTTGTATCTGTCAGCAGCAGGTGGGTATTGTTCGTCGTTATAGTCCGTCTCGTTGTCGGAGACTGCGGGACTAGGAGCTCCTCCCCCTTGGGGACTGTTCTTCTCAGCAGAAGAAGTAGTTGGATCAGCTTCATTATGGAGTGTGTTCCCAAATCTGCGTCCGGTGTTGAACAATGCAGTCCTCTTTTTCTTCTTCTTCTTCAGGAGTAGAGTCTTCAACTCTTGCTGACCTTGGGCTAGGCTTAGGACCATCTCTTGAAACTGTGCACTTTGGGCCTGAAGGGCCTTGATTGCTTGCTCACTGGAGGAGTCTGGATTCATGATGATTGTGCAAAATAAACAGCGAAGGAGATTAAGCAACCTGTGAAATAGGGTACCTGCTATGCATATGGTGCAATGGAATGCGTATGTTTTATGTTTTCAAAGACAAACAAGATTCAACTTTGTAGACAAAAAGGGAAACACACTTCATTAGATTAAAATTTCAATTGTTCAACAACTTGCCCTTAGGCATTACAGGAATGAAAAATACTGGAAAGGAAATAAACTACAAAAGGAAACAATCAAAGCTCATCAATGCTCCCATGGCCTCCTCTTTTCAGTGCTGATGTAGTTGTTCAGGACCCGTTCTTCTTCCAATTGCTTAGTCAGCCTCTGGATCTTCCGTTCCTGCTCGTTGAACTTCTCTCGATAGAAATCCCGTTCTTCCTTTAGCTGCGCCCAAGATCTCTTCATGGTGTCAAAATCAGTAGGCATCTGAGGAGGGAGGACAGTTGGAGGAACCCCATCTTCATCAGGAGATTCAAAGATGATTGGTCTGACAGCTTCGTAGGGCATACCTAACTTCTGAGCACGGATGCAGACCCATTTGCAATAGGGCTTCAATGGCAGAGAAGTCTTTGGTCCCAACTCATGTGGGTTGGCTTTGTGGACTCTGTCCCAAGCTCTAATGAATCCCTGGCGTAGTTTGTCACTGTCTGCCTGAAACTCAAAATGGAAGTGAGGAACCAGCATTTCATGAGGCCCATCTCCTATGGCTCTCCCAAACTGTCGGAGAGCCAAGCACGGATTGTAAGAGATTCCTCCTTGGATACCAATCAGCGGAACATTAGGGTATTCTCCGCAACGGTCAATAACAGCTACCTCATCCAAACCTCTGAGAGTCCAGGTGATGTCATTATTAGTGAGAGACATTAACCTCTGAGCCCAACCTTTTCCTTCTTCATTCTTCAGCACGAACTTAGGAAGGTGCGAAATAAACCACCTTACTAGCAAAGGAGCACAACACCACGGAGTTCCCCGTTTTCGAGCAGTACGAGCATAGAGTTGTTGTAGAATATCTCCCAAAAGAGTGGGTATCGGATTCCGAGACATGAAGATCCTTATGACATGGATACTGATAAAAGTGTCAGGGTTGGGAAACAATACCAGACCATAGATCAAAAGAGCTAGAATATCCTCATATGCCTTGAAGTCCAAGTCATTCCAGAAATCATTAGCCTTGCCAACCAGAAATTTGACCAAAAATCTCTTGATCCCATTTCTAGTTTCCCAGTTGGACAAAACCTCTTCCTTGGTCAAGGGGAGAATTGCAGCAATCTCCTCAGGCCTAGGAGTATTTTCCAAACCAGTGAATGGAGTTTGTTCCAAGACAGGAATCCCAAGCAAATAAGAAAATTCTTCCAGGGTAGGAACCAGCTGGAAGTCTTGAAAGGTGAAACAATGGTACAGAGGGTCATAAAACTGGGTCAGAACACTTATCAGTTGTTGGTCCCATTTTGCAGTGACCAAGCCAAGGAGAGAACCATGTCTGTTGATGAAGGAGGTAGTGTTTGGAATCCTTCCAACCAAATCCTTGAGTAAAACTGGTGGTTGAACAAAGTTGAGCCGGACAGTATTTCTACGCACGGGCATCATGATGTCCTACAAAACAGAGCAAAGATGAAACCTTTTTGTCTTTGAAATGGGTTAGCCTTTTATACAGGATGTATGCAATGGTATGATGGCATGATGCTATGATGAAGCACACCACAAGTATTCACATAGGCAAATAAGGCACACAAGTCACATAAGACACCCTTAGGTTTTAGGCCAGCATGAGTTTCAGGTATTACCCTCTTTTGGTTTTGTTGGTTAAAACCTGTCCTATCAGAAGTAACCGGGTTCTAGAGGATCTCAAATCATTGGCTACCCTCAATCGGTCATAACTCCAACATCGCAATCTTTTCTCGCGGCCAGAACCATCTCGAGAGTTTAGCCTCAATGAGTGTAGCATACTGCTACTGTCCTAATAGCCAAGTTGGTCAATTTAGGGTTCTAAGGTTGGTTGGTGTTTAATGACCCCTTAGAAGACCTATATTCTCCCCGTTACAACACAAGGGATATAGGTACAGACTAAGATGCCACACCAACGTAGCCACTGCTTCACCCATGTCGGTCTACGCCGGACAGGTCCCTCACAGATTATGCTACCTAAAAAGGGTATATCCCAGATCCGGGTTAGGATCTATAAAACTCCGATACAAAGCCCACAAATATAAAGCAAACAAAGCAAACAATTGAAGACAAAGGTGATCTAGGCCCTAAGGTTACTCCATTTTTAAAAGTATTCCCCAGCAGAGTCGCCAGTTCTGTGATACGGTGGGAGAACTGACTTGGGTTTTGCGTTTGTATTCGCAAATGTTGCGGTTAGCAAGAGTCGCCACCGACTTTTTATTTTATCCTAAGGAAAGGTTAAAAAGCACAGCAAAAACCTTTTGAGATGTTTTCTTGGGTTCGGGGAGTAGATTATAGAAAGGGAAGGTATTAGCACCCTTTCTATCCATGGTTATCCATGGGCTCTTAGTTACTTGCTTAGATCACTTGCCTTTTGTTTTCAATTGTTTTAAATGGTGCTTGAGTGTGTGGGTTTTGAAAATATTTTGAAAAGATGCCAATGTGGTGGCAACCTTTGTAATGATCCATGTGGGGATGTATACAAAGATGTATGTCTTTTGAAAAGGTTTTCATTTGTTTTTGAAAGTTGTTTTGAAAGTGTAGTGTTGTGTGGTTTTGAAATTAGGCAAGTGTTTTGTTTTGCAAGTTTGATTCAAGTAACTAAGAGGTTATCTACTCCTAAATTTCTCAAAAGACTATTGCTATGTTTTAACCCTTTTAACAAGTTTGTTCCACCATTGTATTTGGTGGACAATCTTGTGTTAGGATGTGAGAGGGACAGGCGCGGGTCATCGTTTAGACCATAATTGCAACGGCGTTAAATGTCTTTGGGCAATTTTCTTTAAGGGACTTGATCATTTGTTTTTGTTTGTTTTTGAAAAGTTTTATCGGGGGACTATGATCATTCAAATTGTTTACTTTGCCCAAAGAAGTTCAACATACAATATGGCCCATTTATTTGAAGGCAACAAGTGGAATACCCTAGGGGGTGCAAGTGTGATTTGTGTGTCCATTTTCATGCTTGTTTATCTTGAGATTAGGTCAAACTATTTTTTATCGTTTCTTCGCATACAAACCCTAATTCTAACATGTTATCATTAGAAAGCAATAAAGTGCGAAATTAGAATTACTAAGCTATTACAAAACCAAATATGGGAAAGGGGGTACAAATGTTCAAATGGGGATATTGACAAGAATTTAAATCTAAATTATTACATCATTTTGAATATTTGCAATGTAAATAATGTACAAAAATTAAATAAGAATGCAAGATGCAAAAAGAAATGTTTTGTATATGTATGAAAAAAATATTATTTATGTAAAAGAGAAAAGAAAATAAAAATATATTATTCTTTGGAGTATTTTGAATTTAGGGCAAAAACCCTAATTTGAAGAAAATGCATTATTATCTAATTTAATACAACTATTTATTTATTATTTATAAATAAAAAACAAAATGAAGTATATTATGAAAAAAAAGTATTTTTGTATCAAATATTAATAAAAATGGAAAATTCAAGTATTTTTATATTTTAACTTGAATATATTAATAAACATATATATATATTTATATTAAGTCTTAAATATGTATTATACACAAAATAAATATTTATATAAAATAAATAAAAAGAGTATTTTTTTTATGCGAAATATTTTCAGAAGGTAAAAAATAATAAAAAAAATGTATTTACACTATTTTTCTATTTATTCTAATAATAGTATATATACAATATTTATATGCAAACAAAAGAAATAAATCAAATAAATATGCCATATATTCAAAAAATGATGGAAAAAATATTTTTATTTTTTTAATGTCATGAGAAAAAATAAACAAAGTCAATCAAAAAAGAAAAAGTCAAAAAAAGTCAAAAATGAAGCAAATGGGCTCAGGGGGTGTAATAGCAATTAAGTGGTGTGAATAAGAAAAAATGCACAGGCCCAACCCAAAGCTTACTGTCTTCAACCTCCAGCACAAATGTTTGAAAAAACGCGCGCCATGTTCAACTTCTTCTAACTCTTGATTCCTGGCTTTTTAGCAAAAACTCATAACACAACAAATGTTCAGCATGAAGAGACGGTTCTAACCATGTATGGAACTTGACCTAACTCTCTAAGATGAGGGAGAATTTCTCCTCCCCCAAATCCTAACCTAATTTTTCTGCCATTTTTAAACTACAAATTCTCCCTACTCAGGCAAAAGAAATGAAATGTAAAGATATGTACATGTTCAGGGCTATGAGTAGAACCTTGTTTCTTCACAAACTTAAGACTAAAGATGCATGATAAGAGAGATACGAGTTCAAAGTTTTACCTGTGCAGTTGAACTTCTATCTGGAGAATGAGGAACTTCTAGTGCAAGGTAATGATTGGAAAAGCTTCCTTGAGGCCCAGGGATGCTTTTTCAATGCTTACTTTGTCTTGAGAGCTTCTGAATCAAGCTATGGAACTTCAACTGCAAAAGGAAAAAAATGAAAATGGTGGAAACTGTTAGGGTGATTACAGGTCAGGTTTTAGGCCATGGTTAGCTTGCATATGTTGTAAGGAAGGTAGAGGAACAGGTTTGGACAAGAATGCTCGAAGGGATTGAGAGATAGCACTCAATCTGCAGGGGTTCCCCTGTTTGAGCAGTTTCAAGATGATTCTGAGATGGAGGGTGCTTGAGAGGTCTAGGACTCGTGCAAAAGCTTGGATATGTTATGTGTAATGTGTTTGATGACTTCTTTCTTGTGTGCTTAAGCTGAGATGAGAGATGGCACAAGTTATGGACTTTTTCTTCTATGTTAAGCAACAAAATGCCACTTGATGTTTTAGGTCAGTAGGGGACCTCTAATCCTGCTGCATAAGCCTCTCTTGATCAGAGCAATTTGCCCATAATCTTGTGCCAAAAGGATCTTGCTTGTACCTTCTTGATTTGCAATTGGACATAAAGTTAATCTTTTCAAAAATGGAAAGTTCACTTTATCTAGTTTAGGATTAATCCACTATGCAATGTTAGAACACAAAGAACATGGTCTTAACACATTGAATATGCATTAAATTATTGAGTATGGAATGGTTCAAGGACCTGTAATCAAGCATAAAGCAAGCTGAGTTCAAATTTGCAAAGTTATGAACATGTTTTGATGAAGAACAAAAGTGAATTTTTGCCAACTTGTGAAATTCGAATCTCTCAAGTTATGAGGTTGTTTGATGAGTTCTTAGACATTTTGGAAAGCTTGGAATGAGTACTACAATCCCTCTTTGAAATGAAAATCAAAATTCCAAGTGGAAGGGTATGAAAAGTGGCCTTGAAGTGGGGTAGAAAACCTTGTCAAAATAGGTTAAAATTTCACTAAGTTAAAAATGGTTTAGTGCCCTTATTCAAAAAATTGTAACTTGAGATACAAGCTTCAAATGAGAAAATTTTGTGAATCAAAGTTGTAGATTATGAAACAAGCTACAACTTTCATGTTTTGACTTTTGTTTGAATCCAAATGGATCTTGGTGAAAAGATGGGGCAAAGTTGGGAAAAAATTAGGGTTTTTCATAACTTAGAAAAATTCTAAGTTATGAAAAATTCCATTTTCAAACCCTAATTTGCATTTTGTGATTTCTTGGTGGACAAGTTTCATGATTTGGCATGTTTTGATGAAAAATGAATCTTGACTCTTGATTTTGACCAAAAAGTCAAAGTTTGACTTTTTAATATACAGTTAAAATTGATCAATTGACTGGGAAATTCAACTGTCAACCTTGTGTACTTGGGATCTTTTGAGCTTGATGAATGTGTCAAGACCATTTCATTGAGTCCTTGAGTCCATATGTGAACTTGGTTTGCCATTGGCTAGGTCAAACAGTCAAAAATTGCCTTTGTGCAGTCAAAACCCTAAAAATGACCATTTTGCCCTTTTGGTGATCTGATCAAATTTCTTGTGGAATTGTGATCCAAACTTGATCAAATGGTCCATATGAGTTCATAATGTTGATGTGGGTCAAATTTCATGAGGTTTGACTGTCAATTGGCCACAGTTGACTTTTTCCCCAATACAGCTGATTTCTAGGTCAACTGTCCAATTGACTGGGTAAAACTTGGAATCAAGACTTGAAACTTGGCATGGGTAAACTTGGGAGTCAAACATGAGACATGAAAGTCATCTTAGGCTTTTTAGGTCAAAACATCCTTAGGCAAACACAAACCCTAATTTGAGTCCACAGTGCAAGGAGAAGTCTTGAGCAGAGGAAACCCTAACTGGATCTTGATCTTCAAAGGTCTTGTGATGAGAAAATGTTGAGGAAATGGGAGGGCAAATTTTGGGGTACAACATGGAGCATTTCCAAGCTATCTCTGAAAGGAAATCTGGAATGAGTATCAGAACGTCGCCATGCCTGGGTCACATCTGAACTATATCTAGAAGGAGTCTTGAATAAGCAAAAGAACAACATCCATATCTGGAGCATTTCCAAGCTATCTCTGAAAGGAAATCTGGAATAAGTATCAGAACGTCGCCATGCCTGGGTCACATCTGAACTATATCTAGAAGGAGTCTTGAATAAGCATAAGAACAACATCCATATTTGGAGCATTTCCAAGCTATCTCTGAAAGGAAATCTGGAATAAGTATCAGAACGTCGCCATGCCTGGGTCACATCTGAACTATATCTAGAAGGAGTTTTGAATAAGCAAAAGAACAACATCCATATCTGGAGCATTTCCAAGCTATCTCTGAAGGAAATCTGGAATGAGCATCAGAATGTCGCCATGCCTGGGTCACATATGAACTATCTCTAGAAGGAGTCTTGAATAAGCAAAAGAACAACATCCATATCTGAAGCATTTCCAAGCTATCTCTGAAAGGAAATCTGGAATGAGTATCAGAATTTCGCCATGCCTGGGTCACATCTGAACTATATCTAGAAGGAGTCTTGAATAAACAAAAGAACAACATCCATATCTGGAGCATTTCCAAGCTATCTCTGAAAGGAAATCTGGAATAAGTATCAGAACGTCGCCATGCCTGGGTCACATCTGAACTATCTCTAGAAGGAGTCTTGAATAAGAAAAAGAACAACATCCATATCTGGAGCATTTCCAAGCTATCTCTGAAAGGAAATCTGGAATGAGTATTAGAACGTCGCCATGCCTGGGTCACATCTGAACTATATCTAGAAGGAGTCTTGAATAAGCAAAAGAACAGCATCCATATCTGGAGCATTTCCAAGCTATCTCTGAAAGGAAATCTGGAATGAGTATCAGAACGTCGCCATGCCTGGGTCACATATGAACTATATCTAGAAGGAGTCTTGAATAAGCAAAAGAACAACATCCATATCTGGAGCATTTCCAAGCTATCTCTGAAGGAAATCTGGAATGAGCATCAGAACGTCGCCATGCCTGGGTCACATCTGAACTATCTCTAGAAGGAGTCTTGAATAAGCAAAAGAACAGCATCCATATCTGGAGCATTTCCAAGCTATCTCTGAAAGGAAATCTGGAATAAGTATCAGAACGTCGCCATGCCTGGGTCACATCTGAACTATCTCTAGAAGGAGTTTTGAATAAGCAAAAGAACAGCATCCATATCTGGAGCATTTCTAAGCTATCTCTTTAATGTAGATATGCCCTGGCTAGATACAGGTATCGAATCTGGAATTGCGACAGTTGATAGTAATCGTCTTTGGATTGACCTTTTTCCTGAAAAGGCAAAACATCAGTTGTATGCAATGTCATGATGCATGAACTGCATGATTTTAAGATGTTCTCAAAAATAACTGAGATTTGTGTGATATGATGCGTATGTGCATGCATTGTGTATGTAAGCAAGATGTATGAAAGGTGATATGTTTATGAATGTATTTTCGTCTAGGAAAATAAATACTTGATGAATGCCGGGAAGTTGAATCCTGGGCTGATGTTGAAGAACAAAGTTCTTCGTTTCTGCTGGGGATGATGGTTGCAAGAACAAACCGGTAGGAGAAGATGACTCCGTTGGGGAATAAACTTGCTGGAGAGATACTCTGCGGGGAATACTCTGTGGGGAAGGGATACTTCACTGAGAATTTGATGATAACTCCGCTGAGGGATACCGTTGATAAGCTTTGTTGAGGGAATTGATGAACTCCGCTGGGGGTAGGAAGAACTTCGCCGAGGACGATCTTTCCGTGGTTATTAGCTGAGGATAACCCAGTTATAAGCCCTGGTGCGGAATAACCTTTGGATAAAGTCGGGGAGACGCGTTCGTGCTCTGTAGGGGATAAGCTTCCAGAATCTACTGGGGATAAGCTTCCTACTGGGGGGATTGATTCAACTCTCCTGGGGAAACTTTTGAACTGTACTGGGGAAGTGGCTCCACTGGTGTGTCTGTATTCCGCCGGGGAACAATCTTATATTAAGACTGCCGGGGATGCTTGCTTAGGAAGATCTGTATACTCTGCTGGGGAATATTGAGATCTTCTGGGGGATAAACCAACTTCCTTGAGGCTGACAGTAGACTAACTCTACTTGGGGAGAGTATCGCTGACTTGCTGGAGGATACTGTGCCTTTTCAGGGTTGATTGGGAGACCAAACTCTGCTCGGGGGAGTATTGCTGAAATCTGGTCTTACTCTGTGGGGAGTTGAGGTAACTTGGTTACATTCTTCAGCCGAACCTACCTTGGTACCTTGGTTGACAGAGCAACTAGATCGTTTGGAAAACTCATTATTGCCCCTGTTTCTGCAGGAGAAGGTACCTGTAGAGGTGCTTGAGGACTGCCGATTTGACAAATCTTCTTCTGGTATGCAAGTGACAAGATGACGGGACATAGTCGTACGCTTTGATCCCTAACTTTTGCCTGGATCGCCCTTTTGGGTCTTCAATCCAACGGGATACCCATTTTTGCCCAAGCCGCCTTTTCAGGTTTTCGGCTTGCCGGGTGTACAGATTTTTTTCATTTTCATCCCTTATTTTGCCAGAACCCTTTTGGTTCGCCGGGAAGCCCTTATTTTTGCCTAGGTGTGTCAACCTAGCGGGTCTTTGATTATGCGCAGTATTTTTCGACTATGTCCGTGCTCTCAGGATGTAGGGAGGTTCCCCTGTCAGTAGTGTTGTGTCGTCATACCACCAGAAGATCTTCGTTTGATCGTCCAATGCCCCAAGTGACTCAGACGGAGATTTGCCCCAAGTGACTCAGACGGAGATTTGCCCCAAGCTGGTTGGCCTTTTGAGAGATTCTCTGAATCTTGACTTAACTGCCCCAGATGATGGACAATGATCATGCCATGTTCCTTGATTGGATATGCTTTTGTTCATTAGACATTCGTCGTGCGAACTTCTATGCTCTTCAAACAAATAGTCATATGCAAGCAATGTTATATTAAAAATGCAAAGCTTATGTCCGTCTTGAAGTTTTTGTGAAAATGCATTTTTTCCCATAAAAACAAGTGAATTTTTTGTAAACTGTGATGTCAACTCGTCATTTTACCGCAAGCCTTAAGGAGTCAGGATACCTTTCGTAACAGTATGCTTTTGAACTAACCCATGCTTCAGCTAGGACTTTTAAGGGTTGTAGCGTGGTCTGGTTCATGGTTTAAGAAACAAAGGATAAAGGCTCAAATTATTTGTACCCACCCGCTCTTCGGGATGTTCCTCAAACCTAAACTCAGCTGATCATGCATTAGACCTTGTTTGAGTCTTTGTCCTGATATTCTGGTGATGGTTCGGATATTGACAGTTTATTTTGAATAGGCCGTCATTTCTTTTTTTGTTGAGGGTTTGTAGGACCTCTTTCTTTTTGATTTCGTTATCCCTGTTTTTGCCTGAACTGTTTCTTTTGTGATTTACAGTCAGCGGGATGCCCCAGTTTTGTAAGTCTCCTTCATAGGTTTTGACTTATGGGTTTTTATTTTTGGGAGATAATGACTTCCTGTCTTTATGATTATTCGTAGCCATCACTGTCTTTTGTTTTGTAAGGATTCCTTTGGTGCCATTCGTTGTGCACTTGGACCAACTGAGAGAACTACCCTGCCCCAGGTTATGATTAAGGGTTTTAATTTTTTGTGAAAAGAAAACTCCTACTTCTTTGGCTCAAAAAAGGGGGTAACGAGGGATTATCTTCCTTATAACTCCAGTGTTTAGGATTTGAAACAATGCCTGTACCTCATCAGCGGGGTCTGTTCAAAAGCATACTGTAAATTGTGGTATCGTTTTCGTCATCCTCCCTCAAGAGGCTTAGAATTATTAACCGAGAGTTGGACATCACAAAAAATATGAAAGCAATGTGAATATAGTGAAAATAATTGGATTAATTCAAAAACAGACATGTGCCGTGCATTAATGAAATAAAAGAGTTCACTATGACATTTAATTGTTTGTATAAGCAAAAAATTACAACTCGGAAATTCAAATAAACAAAAGTCTTCAATGATTGGGCAAAGGAGCATTGATTATGTTTGGAGTCTCTGACGCTTCAAACTAAATCTCTCCGGCGTCGATCATGTCTTGAATCTTGTTCTTCAAAGGCCAGCAGTTGTCCGTAGTATGACCCGGGCTATCAGAGTGGTATGCGCACCTCTCATTAGGATGGTAGTTGGGAGCAGAGGTGTTTGGATTCCGGAGAGGAGCCCTCAAGGTAATCAGCCCTGCCTTCAACATTTGCTGTAGCGCTTGATCCAGTGACATGTTGATTTTAGTGAATTGTCTCTTGGGTGCGACCTCCTCACGTTGATGCCCCTGTCCTTGTTGAGCATGCCTAGGATTAGAGATCTGGACTGCCCCTACATGTTGATCATGGTGACCCTTTTGGCTGTACGCAGCATTGGCCTCTTTCTTCCCAGTGTAAGGCTTTTTGTGAGTATCAGAAGGTGCAGCTTCTTGAATCTTTCCAGCCTTGATGCCAGCTTCGATCCTCTCCCCGGTCAAGATCAAATCTGTAAACCCAGCAGAAGAATTTCCAATCAGATGGTTGAAGAAGGGACCAGACAGGGTCCCCAAGAACATGTCAACGAGCTCACGGTCAGTCAAGGGCGGCTGCACCCTTCCAGCCAGACCTCTCCACCTTTGCGCATACTCCTTAAAACCTTCACTTGTCCCAAGTGACATACCCTGGAGTTGGGTACGCGTGAGAGCGAGGTCGGCATTATACTGATACTGCTTATAAAAAGCAGTTGCCAAGTCCTCCCAGTTACGAATACTGGTTCCATCCAACTGATAGAACCAATCGAGCTGAGTCCCTGAAAGACTCTCCTGGAAGAAATGGATCCATAGATTCTTGTCTGCCGTGTAGGGCTGGATCTTCCTTGCGTATGAACAGAGGTGTAGCTTAGGACAAGAAACCCCGTCGTACTTTACAAAGGCAGGTGCCTTGAACTTGTGAGGGATCACCACCCCAAAAGATAAACCTAGGTCCCTAAAGTCCAACCCAGGCACACGTTGGATATCCATAGCATTTAACCGGTCCTCCAGCCGTTTGTACCTGTCTTCAGCAGGGGGGTATTGTTCATCATTGAAGTCTGTCTCGGTGCCAGAGACCACAGGGCTAGGAACCTCTCTCCCTTGGTGACTGCCTTCCCCCACAGATGGAGTAGTCCTCTCAACTTCATTCTGCAGTGTGTTCCCAGATCTGCGTCTAGGGTTGAACAAAAACAGTCCTCTTGTTCTTCTTCTTCTGAATCAGAGTCTTCAATTCCTTTTGACCCTGGGCTAGGCTCACAATCAACTCCTGGAACTGGGCATTCTGGGCCTGGAGGGCCTTGATAGCTTGTCCATTGGATGATTCAGGATTCATGATGACTGCTGAAATAAACAGCGAAGAAGGTAAGTGACCTGCAACAAGTATACCTGTAATGCAATGATATGTATGATATGCATGCAATGTTTTCAAGGACCTCGCGGGATAAACAAAGAAGCTTGTTAGAATTTGAATCCGGTGGCTTGATTGAAGGAACTGCATATTGTTGAGAGTCCTTCTTCAAGAGTCAAGGCTCACCATATCGAGTGGGTCATAGCCCCTGACTCAAGCTGTTAACTTTGGCTAGAGGAAAATAAATCCCCTTTGCCCCTTGCTAGACATTTGATTCATCATGACCTACATCACAAGCCCTTGAGATCCTTGAAATGGATTAGTCCTTATGTAGGATGTATGCAATGGTATGATGGTATGATGTTATGCTGTGGGGTAATGTAGGTAAACCCTGTTATGAGTCCAGATTAAGGACTGTAAACAAAACCTGCAAGAAACTCAAGTGTCAGATAACAAGTATGCAAGTAGTCAAGTTTTGAAGGCACACAAGTCACACAAAGAGCCCTTAGAGTTTAGGCCAGCATGAAGTTTGGGGTACTACCCTCTTGAAGTTGGTGGGCTCAGACCTGTCCTATCGAAAGTAACCGGATTCTAAGGAGCTCAATATCATTGGATTGTTTTCTGTGTTCATCGTTTCGATTTAGCCACTAAACTGACGATCAAAATATCCCAAGAAAACAAGCCTCAACTGAGTGTGGCATCGAGTATCAACCAACTTCGGACTGCACCAAAGTAGTTATCTCACTACCCTAAAGAGGCCAAGATGGTTCAATTAAGGTTCCTAAGGTCAGTTGATGCTTTACGACACCACGCGGCGGCCCCGTACTCTCCTTGACTGGACTCAAGGGTTACCGGTACTCACCAAAGTGCCACATCAACGCAGCAGACTGCTTCAACCGTGTCGGTATACCCCACACAGTTCCCTCACAGCCTTGTTGCTACTTTCTAAGAAGGTATCCCCCAGATCCGGGTTAGGATCTATAAAACTCCCAAGACAGGCCCAATAATTTAAAGCACACAAATCAGGCAATTGAAAACATAAGTCTGATTTATCCTAAGGTACACCTCACTTTAAAGTATCCCCAGCAGAGTCGCCAGTTCTGTGATCGGTGGAAATAGAACTGACTGTTTAACGCTGGTTCGCGAAATGTCGCGGAAGCAAGAGTCGCCACCGTCTTTTATTTTCTCCAACATGGACAGGACAAAAGCACAGCAAAATTCCTTATGAGATAGTTTCTCGGTTCGGGAGGTAGATTTATAGAAAGGGAAGGTGTTAGCACCCTTTCTATCTGTGGTTATCCACGGGCTCTTAGATACTTGCTCTTATGTTTTCAAAATGTTTTCTTTTCAATTGTGAGTGGGTTTGAAAAAGTTCCGTTTAAAGATTTCTGAATAACTCTTGTATCAGTCCTCAAGAGTGTTTGAAAAATTGTTTTGAAAGCTTTTTGAAAGTGTCGGTGTGAAAAGAGTTTTGATTTGTTTTTGAGAGAGCAAGTATCCATGAGTCATCTACCTACCCTAAGGAATTAGGCTGTGTAAATGTCCTTAAGGTAGTGCCATCCCACCATTGAGAGGTAGGTAGCACCACCGTTGGAGGTGTTCGGGTCAATTCGAGTTTAGGGACAGTGTGGTCACCGAAGCAACAGCAGGACACCTTAGAAGCTACCCTTATGTCATTGATCCTTTTTTAATTCCGAGGCAACCGTTTCGAGGAAACTATTCCGAGGCAACCGTTTCGAGGCAACTGTTTCGAGGCAACCGGATCATGGACATAAGGACTTACTAAAACGTCCTATACTTGACGACCACGTTTCGAAGGCAACGAGTGAGGCGTACCCTAGAAGTGGTGTGTGTATTGTGTGTTGTTTTCAGTTAATGTTTGTCTTTGTAATTAGTGAGCTACGAGTTGTTTTTATTTACATACATTCTTTCATGCAAGTTTAGCAGTTAAAGGGGTGCGGAAAGTAAATTGCGGAAACATAAATCCTACGCTATTACAAGGCGCGGGTCTATACATCGCCAAAAATTACAAAGACCCATTTTTAGTAAATAAGTACGGAAAGTAAATAAAAACAGTAAAAGTCCTAATTACTATTACATCCGGAGGCAATTACATAATAATCCAAAATAAGGAATTAAAATTAAAATGCGCGCGAAAGAAGAATCGGGAATGTTCTAAGGGTGTTGACCCCTTTTAGAAAAGAAATTGATTTTTTTGGTCTTTTTTGTAATTAAAATGAAATTAAAGCTAATTAATGACTAATTAATTAATTTAATTAAAGAAAATATTTTTTGTTTTTTATGTTTTTATGAAATAAAAGAAATGAAATAAAATTAAAAATGAACTTTACCTAATTCTAGATCTATTTTAATTATTTAAGAAAAGGAATTAAAATTGCCTAAATTAAACTAATTTAGTTAATGTTTATTTACAAAATAAAATAATAATAATAATAATGTTAATTCTATTTTTTTGGTTTTTTATGAAAATGTGTTAATTATGCTAATTATTAAAAAAAATAAAATAAGGCAAATAAATAAAAGAAAAGAAAATGACAAAACAAAATAAAATAAGAAAAAAGTAAATAAACCCAAGGGGGGTGAGATGGCCTTCATGGAGGTTTTCTGAAGTAATTCTGGCCCAACAACAAGAAGCCTTATTTGACTTTTTTCGGTTGCCTACGCATGCGCTGACTCCAGAGCATAGTACTCTTGCGTTCTGGGCCTTTAGATCTGCCTCCAATGACACTTGGCTTGTTGGATGGGTGAGGCTTATGGTGGAAACTACTTGAGAAACTGCACAAGAACGCGTTAACAAAAATGATATGAGAATTATGGGGGACCTGGGAAGAACTTACAGCGCGGTATGAGCCTCAGGACTTGGCAAAGGTTGCTTTAGCTTCAGGGTGTGGCAAGAAATAGAACCACGTGCTTGTTTTGATCTGAAGATGCTCGCAACTATGTTTTAGAACTCTCACTTTTTGAATAATTTTTGGTTTTGCTCTTGGCCGTTTCTGCACACACTTTTTTTGAATGAGGTTGGGAAGACTTGTATATATAGTAATGAATGAGAATCAATCAAAATTATGGTCATTAAGCTTATGCAATTATGTTCTTGATTTCCTCCATAACCAACATTGAACCATTTGCCATATTTGTGAAAATTTGAATTTTTATGCCCATAATTGGCCTTGCACGAATTTGGAAGGTATTTCAAGGTGTATCAAAGCTAATCAACACAAAATATATCCCTCCATTAATTTCTTTGATTTTTATTTGAATTTTAAAGATTTAAAATGAATTAAATCAAATAAAATTAAATAAAAATGAAAAAATTAATTTTAAATCTTGAAATAAATTGTTGGACACGTGGGAAGCATGGCCAAGCTGAATCAAGTGGAAAAAGTGGGCCCCTTTTGTCAAAAATGAAGTTTCAAGGATAATTGACTTTGGCCATTTCACAAAAATTTCCCAACTTCTCCAATGCATATCTTGCTCAATTTTGAAACTATGAACATGTTCTTGGACATTTTGGAAAGGTCTTGAAGTCCTCTAACCAATGTCTTTGGTCCCATGTCATTTTGATTTACCAATCTCAAGTTATGGTCTTTGACTTAAAGTGCCTTTTTGTTGACTTTTGAAAATGACCTATAATGTTGAAATTGATAACTTTTTGTGAGAGCATTTATTGGACTTGGAATGTGAATATGAGTTGTAGGAAATGTCTTCCCATTCAAGATGAGAATTGGATGGGATTTTTATGATGAACCATGAAAAAGTTATGCCTTGGTCAATTTGCAGTTGACTTTTCAACTGTCTAAAAATAGAAACTTTTGCATCTTGAGACTTTTTGAGCCATTCTTGTGAAATCATGGTCAAGACTTGACCAAATGATGATTGTGGCTTCAAAATAAGATGTTGATCAAAAATTTTGACTTTTGACTGCCAAATGACCATTTTGCCCCTACAGTTGACTGTTGAGCAAATGGGACTTTTGACTGTGCAACTTGACCTTGTGAGCCTTGAAACTTGACATGTAGATGCTTGACAATGTTTATAGGCATATGGGACTTGATTGAGCCCTTGAAAACTTCAACTTCCTTTGAAAGAACCAAAACCCTAATTTGACTGGCTTAGGAGGATGGTTGATTGTGTAGCCCTTGGGTAGACTTTGAACCCTTTGAGGTGATAACTTTGAAGATTATGGGAGGGCAAATTTTGGGGTACAACACTTATTATGGACTATTGTTGAAAAGTTTGGTAGCTTTTAATGCAACTTTTGCTCACTTTCATGTGTTGATGACATTGCTGCCCGAGTTTTAAAGTTGTTATTCCGAGACTGCTTGGGGTTTTCAAGTTTTCTCTATTTTGCTTGCTACGAACCATTGTTCGTTTGAGAAACTTCTGTAGAGTTTTCCTATCACTTGCGTGGCTTTGAAGAGGCAACGAACCTTCTCTGTTCGGTATCATCGCGACCTCAATTTATCCCTCATTTCTGCAGTTTATCACGTTTCTTTACTGCTTTTCTAGAAATCATGAGAAATCGGGCTTTACCGTAATTCATATGCATGCTAACATTAGGTAGAAATTTCCCCTTTTCACCCAAATATTAGGACCACCATTGTATGATAACTTTAGGTTTAGAAATAGGCTAGTCTCCCCTTGACTTTTCTTTTTCTTTTCGCATATGTATTTAAAACAAAAACTTCTTTTTTCTTTCAAACTTCAAAAATACTTAAAAATTATTGACGAGAATTGGGCCTTTGTTAAACATGGGAGATGATAAGCGGGTCTCTTCTCGATCTTATCGTTTTTCCATTATAAGCCTTGGCATGGTTCAAGTCTCAAAGACTTATTTCACGAATAAGTAGAGAAATGGATAAAATCACTCTCTTGAGATTAACTAGCTATTATCCACAAGCAAAAACACCAACAAATACAAACTCTTTATGCCTTCGGGCCTTTCTTTCAAAACTTTTTTCAGAAAAGAATAAATTAGTTCACTTCTGTGCTAACACGTAAGCCTCCAAAGGTCGAGTTGCGGTAGAAGGCGAAATTAATATCGTTCATTACAAACACAAACAAAATTCAAACCTTTTTGTGCGACCAAGCACATTATCTCCAAACTCTTTTCAAAAGAATATGTTAATTCACTTCTATGCTGACGCGTAAGTCTCCAAAGGTCGAGTTACGGCAGAAGGCAAAATTAATACTGTTCATTAAAAAATACAAACCAACAAAAAACATATGAGCCAAACTACGGTAGCTCTGATTCCTCAAAAAGGATACGTAGGCATTGGGGTAGGGCCCGAACGAGCACAATTTTATTTTCCCTACATTCTTTCTCCCCTTTCTTTTGCATGCATTCTCCCTTCAGTAGTATAGTAAACAATAAGCATAAATTGAACACACCCATAAGATAGACAACAAGAGTGGATACCATGGAATACTACGGGCGTGTGGGGTGCTAATACCTTCCCCTCGCGTAACACACTCCCTTACCCAATCTCTCGGTCGCAAGACAATGACTTCTCCCTTCTCAGGTTTTCTCGATGTTTACCTTTCCCTACATGTGGGATAAAAGACGTTCGATGGCGACTTCATTGTTTAATGATTTTCAGTCGGTTGTTTCAACATCCTCTTGGGAAGTAGGACTTTGGAATGACACCTATGACTCTTTGTACGATCTTTAAACCAAAAACTCATGATGAGACCTTTCATGACCTAGAAACAAAAGTTTCGGTCTGTAAAGAGGTTATGCTTAAGGGAGGCCCTTGTGCCTTTCCCTCTAGTTTCATTCATGATACCCTTAAGGAAACCACCATATGGGGAGGGTAGAATATCCGTAGGCTAATACTAAGAACCTACCTTCTAAGAATACCTTTCCCAAATCCCACTACAATCTGCAAAACCGCAAGGGTTATCCCTTCATCCACTACTATCTTTAGCCCGTAGGGCTTTCGTCTATATCATCGTCCCTATTATGTAGGGATTCTTCGTCGTCTTTCATTTTCCAAAAACCTTAAGGAACTCCTACATGTCTTAGTCTCTGAGACAATGTTGAATATCATCAAATCCATATCTATATTTTAAGGAGTTTCTACCAGTCTCAATTTATGAGTCAGTGTAGGTTATCATTATGCTTATCTTTAAACCTATATAGGATACCCCTACTGTTGCACCCCAAAATTTGCCCTCCCATATTCTTCAAGAAATTGCCAAGCCAAGTCACAAAATTCCCCAAGGGTTGTGCAGTTCAACTGTCTCCTATACAGTCAAAATTAGGGTTTGTACTCTGATCAAGAAAATGAAGTTTTCAAAGGCCCAATCAAGTCTCATATGCTTACAAACATGGTCAAGCATCCTCATATCAAGTTTCAAGGCATTCAGCTCAAAATTGCACAGTCAAAACCCTAGATTGCACTACAGTCAACTGTAGGGGCAAAATGGTCATTTGGCAGTCAAAAGTTCAAATTTTTGGTCAACATATCATTTTGAAGCCACAAGCATCATTTGATCAATGCTTGATCATGATTCTCAAAATTTGGCTCAGAAATCATCAAAGATGCAAAAGTTGCTATATTTGGACAGTTGAAAAAGTCAACTGAAATTGACCAGGGCATAACTTTCACATGGATTATCATAAAAATTCCATCCAAAGCTCATTTTGAAGAGAAAGACATTTCCTACAACTCATCTTCATACTTCAAGTCCAAGAAATGCTCTCACAAAAAGTTATCAATTTCAACATTATAGGTCATTTTCAAAAGTCAACAAAAAGGGACTTTAAGTCAAAGGCCATAACTTGAGATTGGTAAATCAAAATGACATGGGACAAAAGGCATTGGTTAGAGGACTCAAAGAACTTTCCAAAATGTCCAAGAAAATGTGGAAAGCTTAAAAATTGAGCAAGTTATGCCTTGTAGAAGTTGGGAAATTTTTGGGAATTTTGGAAAGTCAACTTTGATCCAAATGACCTAAAAATGCAAATGGGCCCATTTTTCTTCCATGATTCATCATTCTAAGCCTATGCACGACCATTAAGCCCAAAGGGAAGTATTTTCTCAATTTTTAATTATTTATTTGAATTTATATTAATATTAATTCATTTAAATTATTTAAATATGTGAAAAATATAAGCTTGACCTAAAAAAATCTTTTTATGCACATTCTAAGGTCAATATTTCGTGCACATCCTAATTAGGCAAGATTTGGTTTGATTTGGCATAATTGAACAAAATTGCACATGGAAAAGATATGAAAAAATCTTGAAAAATCAATTTGCAAAAACCATTGAATGAAGAAGATTTGATTGATATTTTTGACCTAAAAGCTTCTATACATATTCAGAATCATAACCCTAAAGCATTTAGACTAGAAACTGCGCTCAGAAGCCATAGACAACATTGAAAATTTTCCATAAAAACACAAAACTGATTTCAAGGTTATAGGTGGTTTTAGGCCCTAATACTCATCCCAAAAGCTTGCTCGTGGACTCCTGATCATATCCCAACTCCAAACATCCTTCAAAACTCCAGGAATTGGTAGAGAGAACTCAAACTGTGTCACAAAACTTTTGAAATCGCATATAACAATTCATCCATCTTTTTGCATTTTTGTTTATGAATTCTTGTTCAATATGAAGTTTCCAAGCTAACCAACGTATTCAATTGTGTTTTTGTGCCACATATGCGAATCTACCATGTTTGGATATTAGGGTTTGCAGGTTTTAAAATTGGGGTTTCCCAAACCAAGTGAAATTAGGACTCAGGGCTATGACCATTGCAATCAGCTCACCAAGACGAAGAGAAGGCACTAGTCGCGATCAATTTATGATCACCATGGCGCTATTCGCTATTTCTTCTAAACCTGCCTAAAACCACGCATCCAAAACCATGGCTGAAGGGTCTTGTTTTCAGAAAAATAAAAAGAGAACGAAGACGATGATGCGTTGGCAAGCAGTGGTTGGGTGTTTCAAATTTGCGCGCGTTCCAAATGACTAACCCACGTTTTCTCTTATTATATTCATTGTTTATTTATATATCAAATAAGTCAATTGGCACAGGTGGTTGATGCAGGCGTTAGCAATCCCCTTGACCTGGGTTCGAATCCCAGGTCTTTCACATGTTCCATATTATTTTTCATCAATTAATCTCATGCAGCACACCCTTGTGGATCACCATACGTTCACCATCTCAAGCCACACACGCGTCCAGTTCCATCAATCAAAAGGCCAAGGTTCAAGGAACACGCTATACTCCTAGTCAACGCATCATACAGGACTCAAAAAGTCAATGGACCAATGCTTATTGGGCCAGATTCCATTAATTTGACCTCCAATTTTGGGGCTACCCCCCCCTGGTTTGCATTTTCTTTTCATTTTTTTATATCTTATTTTCAATTACAATTTTATTTAATTTATCATCTCAATTTAATTAATTTATTATTTTTTTAAAAATACAAAAACATCATAAAAAATTCAGAAAAGACAAAAAGTTAATAATTATTTTATTTTAATTATTTGTTTAAAATAAGTTAATATGTAATTATTTAGTATAATTAGGGTTTTGCAAGTTTAATTCTTTTCATAATAAAAAATCCAAAAATAGAATTAGGTTTAATTTTTATTCCTTTTAATTTCCTTTTTTCAATAATAATATTTATTTATTTTTATAAATTAAATTTTGCATGTAAATAACTTAGATTTAAATTAGGTTAAAAATTCAATCTTTTTCTTAATAACTTAAAAAACATTAGAATTAGGGTTTGACGTTTCATTTTAATTAATTATTTTTTTTTTCATTTAATCTTAAAAAAAACACAAAATACCAAAAAAAAAAAAACATTCTTTTTAATTTTAATTCTTAATTCCTTATTAACTTTAGTTTGTTGCAAAAGGGTCCAACGCCCATGTCCATAATTTATTTAATTTGCGCATTTATTTTATGTCAATTATTATAATTATGTATATGTCCCAAAGCCTTGTAACAATTTTATTTCTCGCACTTTTACTTTTGCTTTATTTATTTTTCAGTCAAATCGGGTCCGGTTTAATTTTGGTGATATGGACCCGCGCCATTTGTATTAGTTGTAGATTTATTTTCCCGCAAACTTTATAACTGTTAATAAAAAGCATGAAAGAATGAATGAATCAAAATAAAATCAAGCGTAGAACACAACAAACATGACAAGACAAATAACTGAAACATGACACACAATTCGCACACACCACCCCTAGGGTACGCCTCACTGTTGCCTTCAAAAAGGTGATCGTCGAGTAGAGGACGTCTTAGTAAGTCCTCATGATCCGGGAACCTGGCATGAGGGTAGCTTCTGAGGTGTCTTCCCATTGCTCTGGTGATCACCACGTCCCTAAAACTCGAATTGACCCGAACACCTCCAACGGTGGTGCTACCTACCTCTCAATGGTGGGATGGCACTACTTTAAAGGACATTTACACAGACGAATTCCTTAGGGTAGGTAGGTTCTCAAGGATACTTGCTCTAATTTCAAACAAATCAAAACACCTTTTCACCAACACATTTTCAAAAGCTTTCAAAGCAAATTTTTCAAACACTCTGACGTACGAGTCTGTGATACGGTGGGAGAACTGACTTGAGGTTTGCGTTTGTATTCGCAAATGTTGCGGTTAGCAAGAGTCGCCACCGACTTTTTATTTTATCCTAAGGAAAGGTTAAAAAGCACAGCAAAAACCTTTTGAGATGTTTTCTTGGGTTCGGGGAGTAGATTATAGAAAGGGAAGGTATTAGCACCCTTTCTATCCATGGTTATCCATGGGCTCTTAGTTACTTGCTTAGATCACTTGCCTTTTGTTTTCAATTGTTTTAAATGGTGCTTGAGTGTGTGGGTTTTGAAAATGTTTTTGAAAAGAGGCCAATGTGGTGGCAACCTTTGTAATGATCCATGTGGGGATGTATACAAAGATGGATGTCTTTTGAAAAGGTTTTCATTTTGTTTTTGAAAGTTTTGTTTTGAAAGTGTTGTGATGTGTGATTTTGAATTTAGACAAGTGTTTTGTTTTGCAAGTTGATTCAAGTAACTAAGAGGTTATCTACTCCTAAATTTCTCAAAAGATCATTTCTATACTTTTAACCCTTTTGACAAGTTTGCTCCACCATTGTATTTGGTGGGCAACCTTGTGTTAGGATGTGAAAGGGACAGGCGCGGGTCATTGTTTAGACCATAATTGTAACGACGTTAAATGTCTTTGAGCAATTTCTCTAAGGGACTTGATCATTTGTTTTTGTTTGTTTTGAAAAGTTTTTTTTTTGTCGAGGGACTATGATCATTCAAATTGTTTGCTTTGCCCAAAGATGTTCAACATACAATATGGCCCATTTATTTGAAGGCAACAAGTGGAATACCCTAGGGGTGCAAGTGTGATTTGTGTGTCCATTTTCATGCTTGTTTATCTTGTATTAGGTCAAACTATTTTTTATCGTTTTTTCGCATACAAACCCTAATTCTAGCATGTTATTATTTAGAAAGCAATAAAGTGCGAAATTAAAATTACTAAGCTATTACACAACCAAATATGGGAAGGGGGGTACAAATGTTCAAATGGGGATATAGACAAGAATTTAAATCTAGATTATTACAACAATTGGATATTTGCATAGTAAATAAATTGCATAATTTAAATGTAAACAAAATAAATATGTAAAATGTAAAAGAGGAAGTTTTTTATGTGTATGAGAAAATATTTATGTAAAAGGAAAAAGAAAATAAAAATGTATCTATTTTTTAGTATTTTGAAACTTAGGGTAAGAAACCCTAATTTTTATATAAAAAGTATTATTATCTAATTAAATTCTACTATTTGTTTATTATTTATAGAAATAACCTAAAAGAAAGTATATTGTGAAAAAGAAAGTATTTTTGTATCAAATGTTAATAAAATAAAATAAAAAAGTATTTTTATATCTTTTCCTTAAATACATTAATAATCAAATATATATATATATATATATATATATAACCCTAAATATGTATTATACAAAAATATTTATTTATTTAATATTTTAATAAAATAAATAAAAGAGTGTTTTTTGTGTGAAATATTTTCAGAAAGTAAAATAAAAATAAAAATGTATTTACATTATTTTTACATTTTTCTAATAATCAAATATATATATATATTTATGTACAAACTAAACAAATAATCAAATAAATATGTAATAAATGCAAAAAATTATGAAAAAAATATTTTTAATTTTTTAATGGCATGAGAAAAAATAAGTGAAGTCAACCAAAAAGAAAAAAGTCAAAAATGTTTAAAAATAAGCAAATGGGCTCAGGGGGGTGCAAGCCAAAAAGGATGGTGTGAAAAGAAAGAACCACAACAGCCCAGCCCAATAACACACTGTCTTCAACCTCCAGCTTCAAACTTTGAAAAAAAACGCGCGCCTCTTGCTTCAATGTCTAACTCCTGATTCCTTGATTTTTTGAACAAACTTCCAACACAAAAGATGTTAAGCATGAAGAGACGGTTCTAACCATATAAAGAACATGTCCTATCTCTCTAAGATGAGGGAGAATTTCTCTCCCCCTCTTTCCTGACCTAATTTTTTATCAATGTTCAGACATGAAATTCTCTAAGCACACGAAACATAAATGAAATCTAATCATATGAGCATGTTCAGGGCTATGATTGTGACATGTTTTCTTCAAAAACCTAAAGCTAACAATGCCTAACAAGAGAGATAGAACTCCATGAATATACCTGTTCAGTTGGAATCGAGCTGGGCAATGGAGGATGTTTCAGAGTGAAATGAGGACTTGTACAGCTTCCTTGAAGTGTAAGGAAGCTTTTCCAGTTCCTACTTTGCCTTGAAACTTCCTGAATCGAGCTGATGAACTCCAACTGCAAAACAGAAAATTAAAAATGGTGAAGTGGCTTGGAGGTGTTACAGGTCTGGTTTTAGGATATGGATAGCTTGTATATATTGTAGGGAAGGTAGAGGAAAAGGTTTGAATCAAAATGCTTGAAGGGATTGGGAGTTTGAACTCAAACTGCAGGGGCACCCCTGTTTGTGCAGTTTGAGGATGATTCTGAGATGGAGAGGGTTTGGAAGGCAAATGGCTCGAGCAAAAGCTTCAATGTGGTCTATGGAATGTGTTTGATATCTTTTGTGCTGTGTTTGTAAGCTGAGATTCAAGTTTTTACAAGTTATGGACTTTTCTTCTTTTCTAAGCAACAAAAGCAAATTGGTGTTCTAGGTCAGTATAGGACCCCCTAATGTGCTGCATCAACTCCTCTTGATCAGTGTGTTATGCCCATAATCTTGTGCTAAGCAGATCTTCTTTGTACTTGTTTGATTTACCAATTGACATAAAGCAAACTTTTGTAAAAATGGAAAGTTCACTTTATCCAAAAATGGATCAATCTTGTGTATAATGCTTGAATTCATGGAACAACACTTAGACACAATGAGCAAGCATTAAATTAAGGAGTGTAATGTGGTTTAAGGACCTGCAAAGTAGCACAAACTATGCTGAGTTCAAATTTGCCAAGTTTATGAACATGCTTTGATGAAGAACAAAAGTGAATTTTTGCCAACTTGTGAAATTCGAATCTCTCAAGTTATGAGGTTGTTTGATGAGTTCTTGGACATTTTGGAAAGCTTGGAATGTGTACTACAATCCATCTTTGAAATGCAATTTGAAATTCCAAGTGGAAGGGTATGAAAAGTGGCCTTGAAGTAGGGTAAAAAACCTTGTCAAAATAGGTCAAATTTCACTAAGTTAAAAGATGGTTTAGTGCCCTTATTCAAAAAATCATAACTTGAGATACAAGCTTCAAATGAGAAAACTTTGTGAATCAAAGTTGTAGATTTTGCAACAAGCTACAACTTTCATGTTTTGACTTTTGTTTGAATCCAAATGGATCATGGTGAAAAGATGGGGCAAAGTTGGGAAAAAAATTAGGGTTTTTCATAACTTAGAAAAATTCTAAGTTATGAAAAATTCCATTTTCAAACCCTAATTTGCATTTTGTGATTTCTTGGTGAACAAGTTTCATGATTTGTAATGTTTTGATGAAAAATGAATCTTGACTCTTGATTTTGACCAAAAAGTCAAAGTTTGACTTTTCAGTATACAGTCAAAATTGATCAATTGACTGGGAAATTCAACTGTCAATCTTGTGTACTTGGGATCTTTTGAGCTTGATGAACATGTCAAGATAATTCCATGGGGTCCTTGAGTCCATATGTGAGCTTGGTTTGCCATTGGCTAGGTCAAACAGTCAAAAATTGCCTTTGTGCAGTCAAAACCCTAAAAATGACCATTTTGGCCTTTTGGTGATCTGATCAAATTTCTTGTGGAATTGTGATTCAAACTTGATCAAATGGTTCATATGAATTCAAAATGTTGATGTGGATCAAATTTCATGAGGTTTGACTGTCAATTGGCCACAGTTGACTTTTTCCCCAATACAGCTGATTTCTAGGTCAACTGTCCAATTGACTGGGAAAAACTTGGAATCAAGACTTGAAACTTGGTATGGGTAAATTTGGGAGTCCAATATGAAGCATGAAAGTCATCTTAGGTATTTTAGGTCAAAACATCTTTAGGCAAACACAAACCCTAATCTGAGTCCACAGGGCAAGGAGAAGTCTTGAGCAGAAGAAACCCTAATTGGATCTTGATCTTCAAAGGTCTTGTGATGAGAAAAATGTTGAGGAAATGGGAGGGCAAATTTTGGGGTACAACAGTTGCCCCTGTTCAATCTTCTTAGACCTGAAGAGTTAGATTGGCAAGTTTGCCTTTCGTGACTCGAGGGTAAAAGGAGATTGGACACTAGAGTGCCCGGAAATTTGCACTCGCATGCTGGAGTCTTAACAATGTGGTGTCGGGAATGGGCTTATAGATGCCATTTGGAGAGATGGTGGATAGGGAGATGGGCTTTGTAGATGCCATCTGGGAAAGTGACAGAACTTTGTCGGGAATGGGCTTATAGATGCCACTTGGAAGTGTTGATCGCATAAGAGATTCCTTAGCGAGAACTTGTGTTTAAGAAAGACAGATGTTTTCCTGGCTTGTTACAGGTGTTTGATCTTCAGTCTCCTTATGCAGATATGCCCTGGCTGGATACAGGTATCGAATCTACGATCGGTTGCTCACAGATGTGCCCTGGCTGGATACAGGAATCGAATCTGGGAATAGTCGTCAATAGATATGCCCTGGCTGGATACAGGAGTCGAATCTTTGAACTCTGCAGACGTGCCCTGGCTAGATACAGGAGTCGAGTCTGGAAATAGATCACTCTCAGATGTGCCCTGGCTGGATACAGGTATCGAATCTGGAATTGTGACAGTTGAAAGTAGTCGTTTCTGAGATTGTCTTTTTCCTGAAAAGGCAAAGACGTAAGCTGTATGCAATGTCATGATGTATGATATGCATGATGTCATGATGTTCAACATTTGATGTTGTATGTGTCTCATCATGTATGTAAGCAAGATGTATGAAAATGTGAAATGTTTATGGGTGTAATTTCATCTTAGGAAAATAAATCCTTAACGAATGGCCAGGAAGCTGCTCTGCGGAAGAGATGCTTGGCCGAAGTTCTGATGAGAGGCCTGCTGAGGATTTTAACGATGGATTCCGCTAGGGATAGTGATGATAAACTCCGCTGGGGAACTCTAAAGATAAACTCTGCTTGGGAATACCAAAGATAGACTTTACTGGGGATTTGAAGGGACTTTGCCGAGAGCGGTCTTCCGTGGCTTTTAGCTGAGGATAACCCAGTTATAAGTCCTTGTGAGGAAATAACTCTAAATAAAACTTGGGCGAGACGTTCGTACTTCGCCGGGGATAAGCTCGCAGAATCTACTGGGGACGAGCTTTTAAGACCTGCCGGGGGATGTTGTGCCTTTTTCAGGATCGACAGGGAATCGACTCTTGCTTGGGGAAAGTGCTGCTGAATTTTGCTTTATTCTGCGGGGAGTTGAGATGATTTGGTCACATTTTCAGTTGAACCTGCCTTGGTGCTTTGGCGGACAAAACAACTAGACCGCATTAGACAACTCCACATTGCCCCTGTCTTTGATGACATTTGTAATTAACCTCTTTTCATATGCAAACATTCATGAATCAGCAATTTAATGTCAAATGCATATATCAAAAATGAACATTGGACGTTCTTCGCAAGACAAAACAACAAAAGAAAAACAATGGCAATTTGTATGAACAAGTGAATTTGTATTGATTTAAATTTTGCCTGTGAATAGGCGTTTTTGTACAAGAGGCTGATATCCTAGTAAGAAGACATCGCCAAAAGGTATAGAGTTTACAATTTGAAAAAGAAAACAAAACAGCTATGTGAACAATCCCACTGGGTTCCAACTCTGCTATTGCCTTTATGTCTTCGAACGTCTCATCGCTTTGCTGCCTGGTCGAAGATGAAGCTGATTGGTCGATGCCGTAATCTGAGCCAGAGAGCTGATGCCGAATTCCGGATGCGAAGTGATCCAATGAGACATAGTGTTACGCTTTTATCCCTAACTTTTGCCTGGACCGCCCTTTCGGGTTTTCGGTCCACCGGGATACCCATTTTTGCCCAAGCCGCCCTTTCAGGTTTTCGACTTGCCGGGTGTACAGATTTTGATTCATTTCATCCCTTATTTTTGCCCGAACCCTTTTGGTTCGCCGGGAAGCCCTTATTTTTGCCTAGGCATGTCAACCTAGCGGGTCTTTTATTTATGCGTAGTATTTTTTCACTATGTCCGCATTGGCGGGGTGAGGAAGGTCGTCACCATCCATGGTGGTTAGGATCATGGCTCCTCCTGAGAACACACGTTTAACCACAAATGGCCCTTCATAAGTAGGGGTCCATTTGCCCCGGGGATCACTCTGAGGAAGGATGATGCGTTTGATTACCAGATCCCCAACTTGATACTCTTGCGGTCTGACTTTCTTGTTAAATGCCCTGATCATCCGTTTCTGATACGTTTGACCGTGACAGATAGCAGTGAGCCTCTTTTCATCAATCAGATTTAGTTGATCAAGTCGAGTCTGGATCCAATCATCTTCATTCAAGTCTGCATCCTTCATTATTCGGAGAGAGGGTATCTGGATTTCAATCGGCAAGACTGCCTCCATGCCGTAGACCAAGGAGAAGGGAGTTGCCCCGGTTGATGTCCTTGCTGAGGTGCGGTACCCATGAAGAGCGAACGGTAACATCTCGTGCCAATCTTTATAGGTCACTGTCATCTTCTGCACAATTTTCTTGATATTCTTATTGGCTGCCTCTACAGCCCCATTCATCTTCGGCCGATAGGGGGAAGAATTGTGGTGCTGTATCTTGAATTGTTCGCAGAGTTCAGTGATCATTTTGTTATTGAGATTGGTACCATTGTCCGTAATGATTCTTTCTGGGACTCCGTACCGACAGATCAGATTATGCCGGATGAAACGTGCCACGACGCTCTTGGTTACTGTGGCATAGGAAGCTGCCTCGACCCATTTTGTGAAGTAATCGATCGCCACCAAGATGAAACGATGCCCATTGGATGCCGTTGGTCGGATCTCACCGATCATATCGATGCCCCACATTGCGAAAGGCCAAGGTGCCGTCAGGACATTCAAAGGAACCGGAGGGATATGCACTTTGTCAGCATAGATCTGGCATTTATGACAAGTTCGGGAGTGCTGGTAACAATCGGCTTCCATCGTGGACCAGAAATATCCTGCCCGAAGGATTTTCTTAGCCATGGTGTGTCCACTGGAATGGGTCCCAAATGTACCTTCATGTAGTTCCATCATAATTTTCTCTGCTTCAGCCTTATCCACACAACGTAACAAAGTTGAATCATGATTCCGTTTGTAGAGAATGCCGTTGCTGAGGAAGAATTTTGCAGCAAATCTCCTCATGAACTTCTTATCATTGACAGATGCACCTTCCGGGTATTCCTGGGCTTCCAAGTACCTCTTCACCTCGTGATACCAGGGTTTTTCAGTCACCTTCTCAGCCTCGAGCTCGCAGCAGTATGCCGGTTCATCCAACTTCCAGATCGTGATTTGGGGAGCCTCATTGTCCCATTTAACTTTGAACATTGAAGACATCGTGGCTAGTGCGTCCGCTAGCTGATTCTCTTCTCTGGGGAAATGCTCAAAAGTTATTTCTTCAAAGTGAGGGAGCAAGGTCGACACATACTCCTTGTAAGGAATGAGATTCGGGTGTTTCGTATCCCACTCGCCTTTGATCTGATTGATCACGAGAGCGGAATCTCCGAAGACACTTAGAAACTTGATCCTCAAATCGATCGCAGCTTGTAAACCCATGATACATGCCTCATATTCTGCCATGTTGTTGGTGCAGCTGAAACATAATCGGGCGGTGAGTGGAGTATGAGTCCCCTTGGGAGATATGATTACAGCGCCGACGCCGTTACCCAGAGCATTGGAGGCTCCATCAAAATGCATAGACCATCGGGATCCTTCCTCAGGTCCTTCATCCGGTCCAGGTACTTCACAGTCAGTTACCACCATGATGTCTTCGTCCGGAAAATCAAAGTTCAATGATTGATAATCGTCCACAGGTTGGTGTGCCAAATGATCAGCCAGTACACTCCCCTTAATTGCCTTCTGAGTTGTATACTGGATGTCATATTCTGTTAAGATCATTTGCCATCTCGCTATCCTCCCAGACAGAGCGGGCTTTTCAAATATGTACTTGATGGGATCCATCTTTGAAATCAATAAAGTAGTGTGAGTCAGCATATACTGTCTCAGCCGGCGAGCAGCCCATACAAGAGCGCAGCAAGTTTTCTCAAGCAGCGAGTAACGAGACTCACAGTCGGTAAACTTTTTGCTCAAGTAATAAATAGCGTGCTCTTTTCGGCCAGACTCGTCATGCTGCCCCAGCACACACCCCATTGAATTATCAAGCACTGTCAAGTAAAGTATCAGAGGTCTTCCTTCCACTGGTGGCATAAGAATGGGTGGCTCTTGGAGGTATTCCTTTATTCTTTCAAAGGCGACCTGACATTCATCATTCCAGCGTACCACTTGATCTTTCTTCAGTAATTTGAAGATTGGCTCACAAGTAGCAGTCAGATGTGAGATGAATCGGGCAATGTAATTCAATCGTCCCAGGAAACCTCTGACTTCTTTCTCTGTTTTTGGGGTCGGCATCTCTTGAATGGCTTTAACCTTGGCAGGGTCCACCTGGATACCTTTATCACTTACAATGAAACCTAGCAATTTTCCGGACCTCACCCCGAAGGTGCATTTGTTGGGATTCAATCTCAGCTTGTACAACTTGAGTCGGTCAAACAACTTCCTCAGGTGATCAAGGTGCTCCTCCTCAGTTTGAGACCTTGCGATCATGTCATCAACGTATACTTCAATCTCATGATGGATCATATCATGAAATAAAGCAACCATGGCACGTTGATAGGTTGCCCCAGCATTTTTCAATCCGAATGGCATGACCTTATAACAGAAGGTCCCCCACTGAGTTACAAATGTAGTCTTCTCCATATCTTCAGGAGCCATCTTGATCTGATTATACCCTGAGAAGCCATCCATGAAGGAGAACACCTTGTGTTGGGCTGTATTATCAACAAGGACATCGATGTGAGGTAGGGGGAAATCATCCTTGGGGCTGGCCCTGTTCAGATCCCTGTAGTCAACACACATCCTGACCTTACCGTCCTTCTTCGGTACTGGCACAACATTGGCAACCCACTGAGGGTAAGAAGTTACTGCAAGGAAACCCGCATCAAACTGTTTCATCACCTCAGCTTTAATCTTCTCAGACATCTCTGGACGCATTCGTCGAACTTTTTGCTTTACTGGAGGGCAATCTTCCTTGGTTGGCAAATGGTGAACTACAATGTCGGCATCCAAACCAGGCATATCTTCATAAGACCAGGCAAAGATCTCCATGTAGTCCTGTAACATCTGGATCAATCGTTGCTTCACGCTGAGCTCTAGATTGGCACCAATTTTGACCTCTTTCCTATCTGTCTCAGTACCCAGGTTAATTGTCTCCACAGGCTCTTCATGTGGTTGAATAGCCCTCTCTTCCTGTAGTAGCAGTCTTGCGAGTTCACCAGGCACTTCGCAATCATCTTCTCCTTCGTCTTCGGCCAAGTTGATCGGATTTTCGAAGTCATAACTGGCGGTAGCAGAGCTGTTGCCAGTGAGATCCAGAGTGGATTGAAACCTGTATAAGTGAGTGTGTGTAAATATAGCTGTTTTGCAATATATATAACACAGAAAGAAAAGGAACACAAGATTTGAAATGCAACAAACGTCCAATGTTTTGATTGATGATATATGAAAATGTCATACAAAAAGCCCTCACAAATGGAGCTACGATGCCCCGGGCAGGACACCGAGCCAACAGAGTTTTAACATATTGTTTGTTACAAATTTGGAAATTAAAAGAAATCAATTACTGCGTGACAAATGTGATAGGGGTAAAATCCTTTGCTGTCCAGTTGCTTGGTCCGTCGCTAGCAGTCGGGTAGATCCAATTATCAAACTCAGCTTCCTCCACATCCTCCTCGATAGCATTCACCCTGGAGCTGGAAATAAACACCGGAGCCTTTCCAATCTTCTCTTTGCGCACCACCTTCTGAGCCTCTGCAGTAAAGCCTAGCCCAAACTTGTCGTTCTTCTGAGTGAAGTCAGGAAGCTGACCCCAGTGTGCACCATCGCCTTTCTGAACCACAGCCCGGGCATCCCTTAGGGAAACCATCTTCAAGGAATCATTCTCTTCGGCCATTGTCTCTGCAGCTGCTGAAATTGGATGTACCTCCTCGAAATGTTGGAAGGGAGTTTCAATAAATTCTCCGTCCATCTCGATGTATCTGAAGGAATTCAAATGGCTCACCATATACTCCTCTTCTCCTTGCACAGTGACAATTTTCCCCCTGACGGGATATTTCAGCTTTTGGTGTAAGGTGGAGGTCACTGCCCCAGCTTTGTGGATCCAAGGTCTACCCAACAGACAGGAGTACGATGGACGTATATCCATTACGTAAAAGGTAGAGTCAAACACTTGAGAGCCCACACGAATAGGGATGTTAACCTCTCCATGAACCATCCTCTTGGAGCCGTCAAAGGCTCTGACGATGATATTGCTGGGTTTCAACTCCAGGCCTTCATAATCCAGACGATCCAAAGCCTTTTTCGGAAGAACATTCAAAGAAGAACCAGTGTCCACCAATACATGTGCCAGAGTAGTGCCCCTGCATTCAATAGAGACATGCAGGGCATCATTGTGGTTCCTCCCTTTTGCGGTTAGGTCAGCATCTGAAAAGCCCAAGCCGTTGTCCGCCGTCAGATTTGCTATGCAGTCAGTGAACTGAACTGCAGACGTCTCCTGCGGCACATGGGCCGTCTTGAGAAATGAGATTAATGCCTTAGCGTGAGCCTCGGAACATAGCAATAGGGAGAGCAGGGAGATCTTGGAGGGTGTGTGCCCTAACTGCTCAACAACATTAAAATCACTTTTCTTTATTATTTTCAGAATCTCCTCCATTTCTTGTCGGGAGGCCTCAGCATTCACGGGTATTGGTGCCTCCATCCGGGCAGGCTCTTCTTCAATCCCTTTGCCCCGAGCATTTGATGACTCGGCAGCAGGGGACACAATTTGATCAGCAACAGGACTTGATAAACTTGCAGGTTTTATGAGGAGGGGTCTTCGAATAGCGGGAGGCGCAATGTCAGGCGAGAAGAGCCTGCCACTGCGGGTGACTTTAGCCGGACCAGTGATATCGCAGATACTGGCACTAGCATCAAATTCTTGCTTGATTCCATTTACATATACGTCTGCCCCATAATGCCAGGGGACAGCCTTGTCAGACACGTAGGAGAGGGGTCCTGGAACAGTAATGATCACAGGCGCAACTGTCAAGATTTGAATAGGCTTCTTTGGGGGAGCCTTGATTGGATTTTTGAAGATGGTAATCACGGAAACTTCTTTCATTGGAACCAAATGAACAGCAGTCTTTTTGAATAAAATCTCCTTGCTATCCATTAGGCCTTGGATGCCTAACCTTAACAAGGGACAATTAGATAGGGAAATAGCACAGAATGGGCAACCTTCGCCGCAACCCGGAAATAAACCGGCCCGCAGTAGGTTCTTCTTAACAGTCTTCAAAGGGGTAACAACTTCATCTACCGAAACAGCGTACACTTCTTCCTCAATGGCATTTACCCTATGCTGGGGCATAGGAGCCGTTACAACATTCGGTCTTTCCGGCGCTTCAAACTGAATTTCTTTTGCATCAATTAGATCTTGCACTTTGTTTCTCAAGGCCCAACAATCATCAGTAGTGTGCCCGGGACTATCAGAATGATAAGCACACCGGGCATTTGGGTTGTATTTAGGGGACGCAGTATTGACGACCTTAGGAGCTTCTTTGCGGGTCACCAGGTTGGTGGATAACAGCTGGGGTAAAATTTGAGATAATGTCATACTCAAACGGGTATACTGCCTTTTGGGCCTTTCACTTCTTTGCTGATTGTACTGCTGAGGAGCAGCAACAGGTTTAGAGATGACCAAAGCATTAACGGCTTGGCGACTCTCGGGCTTGACTTGTCTTCTAGGGCCATAGACGGCGCTTGCTTCCTTCTTAAATGGCCTCTTCTCAGCACTTGTAGAGGCGGCTTTCTGTATCTTGCCTGACCTGATACCAGCTTCAATTCTTTCTCCTGTTAATATCAGATCTGTGAACCCAGCGGAGGAGTTTCCAACCAAATGATTGAAAAACGGACCAGACAACGTTCCCAGAAACATATCAACCAGCTCTCGATCAGTTAATGGAGGCTGCACCCTGCCAGCCAAATCTCTCCATTTTTGAGCGTACTCTTTGAATCCTTCACCCGTCCCTAGAGACATACCCTGAAGTTGGGTACGCGTAGGAGCGAGATCAGAATTATATTGGTATTGTCTGTAGAAAGCAGTCGCCAAATCCTCCCAGTGCCGTATGCTAGCTCCGTCTAATTGGTAGAACCATTCAAGCTGAGACCCCGAGAGGCTGTCCTGGAAGAAGTGAATCCAGAGGTTCTTATCTGCCGTGTAAGGTTGGATTTTCCTTACATACGACCTCAGATGCAGCTTTGGGCAGGAGACCCCATCATACTTGGCGAAGGCAGGCGCCTTAAACTTGTGTGGAATTACTACTCCGGAAGATAATCCCAAATCTCCGAAATCCAGTCCTGGCACGTTCTGAATTTCCATAGCGCTCAAGCGATCCTCCAATTGTTTATATCTGTCAGCAGCAGGCGGGTATTGTTCCTCGTTATAGTCCGTCTCGTTGTCGGAGACTGCGGGACTAGGAGCTTCTCCCCCTTGGGGACTGTCTTTCTCAGCAGAAGAAGTGGTTGGATCAGCTTCATTGTGGAGTGTGTTCCCAAATCTGCGTCCGGTGTTGAACATTGCCGTCCTCTTTTTCTTCTTCTTCTTCAGGAGTAGAGTCTTCAACTCTTGCTGACCCTGGGCTAGGCTTAGGACCATCTCTTGAAACTGTGCACTTTGGGCCTGAAGGGCCTTGATTGCTTGCTCACTGGATGACTCCGAATTCATGATGACTGTTCACACAAACAGCGAAGAAAATTAAGCAACCCGTGAATTAGGGTACCTGCTATGCATATGGTGCAATGGAATGCGTATGTATGCAATGCATTCAAGGATTTAGAACATTCAAACTTTGTTGTAGACAAAAAGGAACGCACATCATATTAATAAGGAAAAATTCGTTAGTACATAAATGCCTCATGGGCCAAATATTACAAAATAACTCCTTAAGGTAAAAAGACATTGCGCATCCTCTTTGGCGCGATGTAGGTGTTGAGATTCCTTTCCTCGTGCAGCAGGCGGGTGAGTTCCAGGACCTTCTTTTCACTAGCATGTAGACTGGTCTCAAGAGAATTCCGTTCTTCCTTAAGTTGGATCCAGCTCTTCTGCATCTCTTCCCAGGAGGTGGGCATGTCGGGATGTTGAATGGTGTAGGATGCTTCTCCTTCCAAGACTGGCTCTTTGATTACAGGTAACATGTGAGGGTAAGGCATTACTAACTTCTGAGAGCGGGCTCGTACCCACTTGAGGTAAGGCTCCAACGGGATGGAGTTCCGGTGCCCCAGTGTTTTGCTGTCTATCCTACTCGGCATCCTCCAAGCTCTGATAAATCTCTGACGAAGCCCTTGAGTATCGTTGTCGAAGTCGAAGACTATGTCAGGAATTAACATGTCATGAGGGCCATCCTTCCGAGCATAACCAAACTGTCTCCAAGCCAGGCATGGGTTGTAGGTTATACCTCCTTTGATTCCAAATAAAGGAACATTAGGGTATTCCCCACAACGATCAATGATAGTGACGTCTTCCCGGGACCTAGAACACCAATGTATATCTGCATGCGTGAGAGTCATTAACCGTTGTGACCATCTCAAACCCCGCTCGTTCTTCAAAACTGCTTGTGGAAGATGCGAAATAAACCACCTTCCCAAGAGAGGAGTGCAACACAAAAGGACACCCCTTCTTCTCATGGTTCGAGTGTAACATGAGTGAAGGATGTCCCCCAATAGTGTAGGTATAGGATTCCTGGTCATAAAGATCTGGACAGCACTGACATCGATAAGCTGATCTGGGTTAGGGAACAACACCAAACCATAGACAAGGAGGGCTACAACTTCTTCAAAAGCTCGTAGGTCAAGAGAGTTCCAACATTCTTGGGCCTTATCAAACAGAAACCTAGCTAAGAACCCTTTGATACCACTTCTCGCTTCCCAATGTCCTTTGAGGTCGGATGTCTGTAGGTGCAAGGCTTTAGCAATCTCTTCAAGTCTGGGTTCCTTTTCCGTACCGTTGTAGGGTAGTTGATCGAGGATAGGGACCTTCAGAAGTCGGGAGAATTCTTCTAATGTAGGCACCAACTGATAATCCGGGAAGGTGAAACAGTGATGCAGAGGGTCAAAGAATTGGAACAGGACCTTTATCAAGTCCTCCTCAATGTTGGTGTTAACCAAGTTGATGAGTCTTCCATGTCTCTCACTGAATGAAGAACTCTCGGGAATTCTGGACAGAAGCTCCTTAAGCTGAGGAGGGATCTTTACAAGGCTAATCTGAATTGTCTTTCTGCGAGCAGTTTCCATGTCCTATAAAACAAGAACAAAGATGAAGATTCGAAACCCTTGAAATGGTTAGTCAATGCTCATGATGTTTGTATGATGTAATGATGTGATGATTAAATGCACTATAAATATTCACAAAGGCAAACATGGTAAGGCATACAAGTCACACAAACCCTTAGAGTTTAGGCCTGCATGGGGTCTGGGTATTACCCTCTTGAAGTTTTGTGGGCTCAACCTGTCCTATCAAAAGTAACCGGGTTCTAAAGGTCCCAATATCACTGGATTGCTTTCATTGTTCATCGTTTCGATTTAGCCACTGAACTGGCGACCGAAATATTCCAGGAAAGCAACCCTCAATTGAGTGTAGTATCGAGTATCAACCAACCTCGGACTGCACCAAAGTCAGTTATCTCACTACCCTAAAAAGGCCAAGATGGTTCAATTAAGGTTCCTAAGGTCTGTTGATGCTTCATGACACCACATGGAGGCCCCGTACTCTCCTTGACTGAACTCAAGGGTTACCGGTACACACCAAAGTGCCACATCAACGTAGCAGACTGCTTCAACCATGTCGGTATACCCCGCACAGTTCCCTCACAGCCTTGTTGCTACCTAAAAAGGTTTCCCCCAGATCCGGGTTAGGATCTATAAAACTCCGATACAAAGCCCACAATATGTAAAAGCAAACAAAGCAAGCAATTGAAAACAAAGGTGATCTAAACCCTAAGGTTACTCCACTTTAAAATTATTCAATCCCCAGCAGAGTCGCCAGTTCTGTGATACGGTGGGAGAACTGACTTGAGGTTTGCGTTTGTATTCGCAAATGTTGCGGTTAGCAAGAGTCGCCACCGACTTTTTATTTTATCCTAAGGAAAGGTTAAAAAGCACAGCAAAAACCTTTTGAGATGTTTTCTTGGGTTCGGGGAGTAGATTATAGAAAGGGAAGGTATTAGCACCCTTTCTATCCATGGTTATCCATGGGCTCTTAGTTACTTGCTTAGATCACTTGCCTTTTGTTTTCAATTGTTTTAAATGGTGCTTGAGTGTGTGGGTTTTGAAAATGTTTTTGAAAAGAGGCCAATGTGGTGGCAACCTTTGTAATGATCCATGTGGGGATGTATACAAAGATGGATGTCTTTTGAAAAGGTTTTCATTTTGTTTTTGAAAGTTTTGTTTTGAAAGTGTTGTGATGTGTGATTTTGAATTTAGACAAGTGTTTTGTTTTGCAAGTTGATTCAAGTAACTAAGAGGTTATCTACTCCTAAATTTCTCAAAAGATCATTTCTATACTTTTAACCCTTTTGACAAGTTTGCTCCACCATTGTATTTGGTGGGCAACCTTGTGTTAGGATGTGAAAGGGACAGGCGCGGGTCATTGTTTAGACCATAATTGTAACGACGTTAAATGTCTTTGAGCAATTTCTCTAAGGGACTTGATCATTTGTTTTTGTTTGTTTTGAAAAGTTTTTTTTTTGTCGAGGGACTATGATCATTCAAATTGTTTGCTTTGCCCAAAGATGTTCAACATACAATATGGCCCATTTATTTGAAGGCAACAAGTGGAATACCCTAGGGGTGCAAGTGTGATTTGTGTGTCCATTTTCATGCTTGTTTATCTTGTATTAGGTCAAACTATTTTTTATCGTTTTTTCGCATACAAACCCTAATTCTAGCATGTTATTATTTAGAAAGCAATAAAGTGCGAAATTAAAATTACTAAGCTATTACACAACCAAATATGGGAAGGGGGGTACAAATGTTCAAATGGGGATATAGACAAGAATTTAAATCTAGATTATTACAACAATTGGATATTTGCATAGTAAATAAATTGCATAATTTAAATGTAAACAAAATAAATATGTAAAATGTAAAAGAGGAAGTTTTTTATGTGTATGAGAAAATATTTATGTAAAAGGAAAAAGAAAATAAAAATGTATCTATTTTTTAGTATTTTGAAACTTAGGGTAAGAAACCCTAATTTTTATATAAAAAGTATTATTATCTAATTAAATTCTACTATTTGTTTATTATTTATAGAAATAACCTAAAAGAAAGTATATTGTGAAAAAGAAAGTATTTTTGTATCAAATGTTAATAAAATAAAATAAAAAAGTATTTTTATATCTTTTCCTTAAATACATTAATAATCAAATATATATATATATATATATATATAACCCTAAATATGTATTATACAAAAATATTTATTTATTTAATATTTTAATAAAATAAATAAAAGAGTGTTTTTTGTGTGAAATATTTTCAGAAAGTAAAATAAAAATAAAAATGTATTTACATTATTTTTACATTTTTCTAATAATCAAATATATATATATATTTATGTACAAACTAAACAAATAATCAAATAAATATGTAATAAATGCAAAAAATTATGAAAAAAATATTTTTAATTTTTTAATGGCATGAGAAAAAATAAGTGAAGTCAACCAAAAAGAAAAAAGTCAAAAATGTTTAAAAATAAGCAAATGGGCTCAGGGGGGTGCAAGCCAAAAAGGATGGTGTGAAAAGAAAGAACCACAACAGCCCAGCCCAATAACACACTGTCTTCAACCTCCAGCTTCAAACTTTGAAAAAAAACGCGCGCCTCTTGCTTCAATGTCTAACTCCTGATTCCTTGATTTTTTGAACAAACTTCCAACACAAAAGATGTTAAGCATGAAGAGACGGTTCTAACCATATAAAGAACATGTCCTATCTCTCTAAGATGAGGGAGAATTTCTCTCCCCCTCTTTCCTGACCTAATTTTTTATCAATGTTCAGACATGAAATTCTCTAAGCACACGAAACATAAATGAAATCTAATCATATGAGCATGTTCAGGGCTATGATTGTGACATGTTTTCTTCAAAAACCTAAAGCTAACAATGCCTAACAAGAGAGATAGAACTCCATGAATATACCTGTTCAGTTGGAATCGAGCTGGGCAATGGAGGATGTTTCAGAGTGAAATGAGGACTTGTACAGCTTCCTTGAAGTGTAAGGAAGCTTTTCCAGTTCCTACTTTGCCTTGAAACTTCCTGAATCGAGCTGATGAACTCCAACTGCAAAACAGAAAATTAAAAATGGTGAAGTGGCTTGGAGGTGTTACAGGTCTGGTTTTAGGATATGGATAGCTTGTATATATTGTAGGGAAGGTAGAGGAAAAGGTTTGAATCAAAATGCTTGAAGGGATTGGGAGTTTGAACTCAAACTGCAGGGGCACCCCTGTTTGTGCAGTTTGAGGATGATTCTGAGATGGAGAGGGTTTGGAAGGCAAATGGCTCGAGCAAAAGCTTCAATGTGGTCTATGGAATGTGTTTGATATCTTTTGTGCTGTGTTTGTAAGCTGAGATTCAAGTTTTTACAAGTTATGGACTTTTCTTCTTTTCTAAGCAACAAAAGCAAATTGGTGTTCTAGGTCAGTATAGGACCCCCTAATGTGCTGCATCAACTCCTCTTGATCAGTGTGTTATGCCCATAATCTTGTGCTAAGCAGATCTTCTTTGTACTTGTTTGATTTACCAATTGACATAAAGCAAACTTTTGTAAAAATGGAAAGTTCACTTTATCCAAAAATGGATCAATCTTGTGTATAATGCTTGAATTCATGGAACAACACTTAGACACAATGAGCAAGCATTAAATTAAGGAGTGTAATGTGGTTTAAGGACCTGCAAAGTAGCACAAACTATGCTGAGTTCAAATTTGCCAAGTTTATGAACATGCTTTGATGAAGAACAAAAGTGAATTTTTGCCAACTTGTGAAATTCGAATCTCTCAAGTTATGAGGTTGTTTGATGAGTTCTTGGACATTTTGGAAAGCTTGGAATGTGTACTACAATCCATCTTTGAAATGCAATTTGAAATTCCAAGTGGAAGGGTATGAAAAGTGGCCTTGAAGTAGGGTAAAAAACCTTGTCAAAATAGGTCAAATTTCACTAAGTTAAAAGATGGTTTAGTGCCCTTATTCAAAAAATCATAACTTGAGATACAAGCTTCAAATGAGAAAACTTTGTGAATCAAAGTTGTAGATTTTGCAACAAGCTACAACTTTCATGTTTTGACTTTTGTTTGAATCCAAATGGATCATGGTGAAAAGATGGGGCAAAGTTGGGAAAAAATTAGGGTTTTTCATAACTTAGAAAAATTCTAAGTTATGAAAAATTCCATTTTCAAACCCTAATTTGCATTTTGTGATTTCTTGGTGAACAAGTTTCATGATTTGTAATGTTTTGATGAAAAATGAATCTTGACTCTTGATTTTGACCAAAAAGTCAAAGTTTGACTTTTCAGTATACAGTCAAAATTGATCAATTGACTGGGAAATTCAACTGTCAATCTTGTGTACTTGGGATCTTTTGAGCTTGATGAACATGTCAAGATAATTCCATGGGGTCCTTGAGTCCATATGTGAGCTTGGTTTGCCATTGGCTAGGTCAAACAGTCAAAAATTGCCTTTGTGCAGTCAAAACCCTAAAAATGACCATTTTGGCCTTTTGGTGATCTGATCAAATTTCTTGTGGAATTGTGATTCAAACTTGATCAAATGGTTCATATGAATTCAAAATGTTGATGTGGATCAAATTTCATGAGGTTTGACTGTCAATTGGCCACAGTTGACTTTTTCCCCAATACAGCTGATTTCTAGGTCAACTGTCCAATTGACTGGGAAAAACTTGGAATCAAGACTTGAAACTTGGTATGGGTAAATTTGGGAGTCCAATATGAAGCATGAAAGTCATCTTAGGTATTTTAGGTCAAAACATCTTTAGGCAAACACAAACCCTAATCTGAGTCCACAGGGCAAGGAGAAGTCTTGAGCAGAAGAAACCCTAATTGGATCTTGATCTTCAAAGGTCTTGTGATGAGAAAAATGTTGAGGAAATGGGAGGGCAAATTTTGGGGTACAACAGAGTCGAACTGAAATTTTTCAAAGAAACTTTTTAAACCCACATTGAAAAGCAAACAAACAATTTTGAAAACACATTGAGCAAGTATCTAAGAGCCCATGGATAACCATGGATAGAAAGGGTGCTAACACCTTCCCTTTCTATAACCTACCTCCCGAACCGAGAGCAATCTCTTTAAAGGAATTTTTCTGTGCTTTTGTCCTTTCCATTTGGAGAAAATAAAAGACGGTGGCGACTCTTGCTTCCGCGACATTTCGCGAACCAGCGTTAAACAGTCAGTTCCAGATCCACCGATCACAGAACTGGCGACTCTGCTGGGGACTACTCTTAAAGTGAGGTGTACCTTAGGATTAAGATCACTGTGTTTTCAATTGTCTTCTTTGCTTGCTTTATTATTGTGGTTTGCTTGGGAGTTCTATAGATCCTAAACCCGGATCTGGGGGATACCTTTCTTAGAAAGTAGCAACAAGGCTGTGAGGGAACTGTGCGGGGTATACCGACATGGTTGAAACAGTCTGCTACGTTGATGTGGCACTTTGGTGTGTACCGGTAACCCTTGAGTTCAGTCAAGGAGAGTACGGGGCCTCCGCGTGGTGTCGTGAAGCATCAACTGACCTTAGGAACCTTAATTGAACCATCTTGGCCTCTTTAGGGTAGTGAGATAACTGACTTTGGTGCAGTCCGAGGTTGGTTGATACTCGATACTACACTCAATTGAGGGTTGCTTTCCTGGAATATTTCGGTCGCCAGTTCAGTGGCTAAATCGAAACGATGAACAATGAAAGCAATCCCGTGATATTGGGACCCTTAGAACCCGGTTACTTCTAATAGGACAGGATGAACCCACCAACTTCAAGAGGGTACTACCCAGACCCCATGCTGGCTTAAACTCTAAGGGCTCTTTTTGCGTGACTTGTGTGCCTTTGTACTTGCCTACTTGCGTACTTGTTACCTGACACTTGTTTCTTGCAGGTCTTGTTTATAGTCCTTAATTGGGACTCATAACAGGGTACTAAATTTCTTGCAGGTCTTGTTTATAGTCCTTAACTAGGACTCATGACAGGGTTTACCAAATTTCTTGCAGGTCTTGTTTATAGTCCTTAACTAGGACTCATGACAGGGTTTACCAAATTTCTTGCAGGTTTTGTTTATAGTCCTTAACTGGGACTCATAACAGGGTACTAAATTTCTTGCAGGTCTTGTTTATAGTCCTTAAATAGGACTCATGACAGGGTTTACCAAATTTCTTGCAGGTTTTGTTTATAGTCCTTAACTAGGACTCATGACAGGGTTTACCAAATTTCTTGCAGGTTTTGTTTATAGTCCTTAACTGGGACTCATAACAGGGTTTACTAGATCTCTTGCAGGTTTTGTTTATAGCCCTTAATTGGGACTCATAACAAAGTATACTGAATTTCTTGCAGGGTCTGTTTATAGTCCTTAATTGGGACTCATAGCAGGGTTTACCTACATCACCCCATGCATAGCATGACATCATACCATTGCATACCATTGCATACATCCTAACCCATTTCAAGGATCTCAAGGGCTTGTGATGCAGGTCATGATGAACCAACTGCCCAGCAAGGGGCAAAGAGGATTTATTTTCCTCTAGCTAAGGTTGTCAGGGGCTATGACCCACTGGATATGGTGAGCCTTTGACCCTTGAAGAAGAGCTCCCTACAACAGGAGGTTCCTTCAATCAAGTTGCCAGTTTCCAACTCTAACAAGTTTCTCTGTTTACCCCGCGAGGTCCTTGAAAACATTACATGCATGTCATACATCTCATTGCATTGCAGGTATCCCTTGACAGGTTGCTTACCCTTCCTCGCTGTTTATTTCAGCCGATCGCCATGAATCCTGAGTCATCAGCCGAGCAGACTATCAAGGATCTCCAGGCTCAGAACGCCCAGTTCCAAGAGCTGATCATGAATTTGACCCAGGGGCAACAAGATCTGAAAGCTCTGCTCTTGAAGAAGGACAAGAAGAAGAAGAGGACTGTTCTGTTCAGCCCTAGACGCAGATCTGGGAATACACCGCAAATTGAAACTGAGAGGACAACCCCATCTGTGAGGGAAAGCAGTCACCATGAGAGGGAGGTGCCCAGTCCAGTGGTCTCTGACAATGAAACAGATTTCGACGATGAACAGTACCCTCCGGCTGAGGACAAGTACAAACAACTGGAGGACAGGTTGAAGGCTATGGAGGTGCAACAGGCACCTGGGCTGGATCTGGGAGATTTGGGTTTGTCAACTGGTGTGGTTATCCCTCGGAATTTCAAAGCACCCTCCTTCACTAAGTATGACGGGGCGTCTTGCCCCAAGCTGCATCTAAGGTCCTATGTTCGGAAGATTCAGCCATATACGGTGGACAAGAATTTATGGATCCACTTCTTCCAGGAGAGTCTTTCAGGGACTCATCTCGAATGGTTCTATCAGCTGGATGGGACCAAGGTTCGTAACTGGGAGGAGTTGGCTACTGCTTTCTACAAGCAGTATCAATATAATGCCGACCTTGCCCCTACGCGTACCCAACTCCAGGGTATGTCGTTAGTGTTGTACCCCAAAATTTGCCCTCCCATTTCCTCAACATTTTTCTCATCACAAGACCTTTGAAGATCAAGATCCAATTAGGGTTTCTTCTGCTCAAGACTTCTCCTTGCCCTGTGGACTCAGATTAGGGTTTGTGTTTGCCTAAAGATGTTTTGACCTAAAATACCTAAGATGACTTTCATGCTTCATATTGGACTCCCAAATTTACCCATACCAAGTTTCAAGTCTTGATTCCAAGTTTTTCCCAGTCAATTGGACAGTTGACCTAGAAATCAGCTGTATTGGGGAAAAAGTCAACTGTGGCCAATTGACAGTCAAACCTCATGAAATTTGATCCACATCAACATTTTGAATTCATATGAACCATTTGATCAAGTTTGAATCACAATTCCACAAGAAATTTGATCAGATCACCAAAAGGCCAAAATGGTCATTTTTAGGGTTTTGACTGCACAAAGGCAATTTTTGACTGTTTGACCTAGCCAATGGCAAACCAAGCTCACATATGGACTCAAGGACCCCATGGAATTATCTTGACATGTTCATCAAGCTCAAAAGATCCCAAGTACACAAGATTGACAGTTGAATTTCCCAGTCAATTGATCAATTTTGACTGTATACTGAAAAGTCAAACTTTGACTTTTTGGTCAAAATCAAGAGTCAAGATTCATTTTTCATCAAAAAATTACAAATCATGAAACTTGTTCACCAAGAAATCACAAAATGCAAATTAGGGTTTGAAAATGGAATTTTTCATAACTTAGAATTTTTCTAAGTTATGAAAAACCCTAATTTTTTCCCAACTTTGCCCCATCTTTTCACCATGATCCATTTGGATTCAAACAAAAGTCAAAACATGAAAGTTGTAGCTTGTTGCAAAATCTACAACTTTGATTCACAAAGTTTTCTCATTTGAAGCTTGTATCTCAAGTTATGATTTTTTGAATAAGGGCACTAAACCATCTTTTAACTTAGTGAAATTTGACCTATTTTGACAAGGTTTTTTACCCTACTTCAAGGCCACTTTTCATACCCTTCCACTTGGAATTTCAAATTGCATTTCAAAGATGGATTGTAGTACACATTCCAAGCTTTCCAAAATGTCCAAGAACTCATCAAACAACCTCATAACTTGAGAGATTCGAATTTCACAAGTTGGCAAAAATTCACTTTTGTTCTTCATCAAAGCATGTTCATAAACTTGGCAAATTTGAACTCAGCATAGTTTGTGCTACTTTGCAGGTCCTTAAACCACATTACACTCCTTAATTTAATGCTTGCTCATTGTGTCTAAGTGTTGTTCCATGAATTCAAGCATTATACACAAGATTGATCCATTTTTGGATAAAGTGAACTTTCCATTTTTACAAAAGTTTGCTTTATGTCAATTGGTAAATCAAACAAGTACAAAGAAGATCTGCTTAGCACAAGATTATGGGCATAACACACTGATCAAGAGGAGTTGATGCAGCACATTAGGGGGTCCTATACTGACCTAGAACACCAATTTGCTTTTGTTGCTTAGAAAAGAAGAAAAGTCCATAACTTGTAAAAACTTGAATCTCAGCTTACAAACACAGCACAAAAGATATCAAACACATTCCATAGACCACATTGAAGCTTTTGCTCGAGCCATTTGCCTTCCAAACCCTCTCCATCTCAGAATCATCCTCAAACTGCACAAACAGGGGTGCCCCTGCAGTTTGAGTTCAAACTCCCAATCCCTTCAAGCATTTTGATTCAAACCTTTTCCTCTACCTTCCCTACAATATATACAAGCTATCCATATCCTAAAACCAGACCTGTAACACCTCCAAGCCACTTCACCATTTTTAATTTTCTGTTTTGCAGTTGGAGTTCATCAGCTCGATTCAGGAAGTTTCAAGGCAAAGTAGGAACTGGAAAAGCTTCCTTACACTTCAAGGAAGCTGTACAAGTCCTCATTTCACTCTGAAACATCCTCCATTGCCCAGCTCGATTCCAACTGAACAGGTATATTCATGGAGTTCTATCTCTCTTGTTAGGCATTGTTAGCTTTAGGTTTTTGAAGAAAACATGTCACAATCATAGCCCTGAACATGCTCATATGATTAGATTTCATTTATGTTTCGTGTGCTTAGAGAATTTCATGTCTGAACATTGATAAAAAATTAGGTCAGGAAAGAGGGGGAGAGAAATTCTCCCTCATCTTAGAGAGATAGGACATGTTCTTTATATGGTTAGAACCGTCTCTTCATGCTTAACATCTTTTGTGTTGGAAGTTTGTTCAAAAAATCAAGGAATCAGGAGTTAGACATTGAAGCAAGAGGCGCGCGTTTTTTTTCAAAGTTTGAAGCTGGAGGTTGAAGACAGTGTGTTATTGGGCTGGGCTGTTGTGGTTCTTTCTTTTCACACCATCCTTTTTGGCTTGCACCCCCCTGAGCCCATTTGCTTATTTTTAAACATTTTTGACTTTTTTCTTTTTGGTTGACTTCACTTATTTTTTCTCATGCCATTAAAAAATTAAAAATATTTTTTTCATAATTTTTTGCATTTATTACATATTTATTTGATTATTTGTTTAGTTTGTACATAAATATATATATATATTTGATTATTAGAAAAATGTAAAAATAATGTAAATACATTTTTATTTTTATTTTACTTTCTGAAAATATTTCACACAAAAAACACTCTTTTATTTATTTTATTAAAATATTAAATAAATAAATATTTTTGTATAATACATATTTAGGGTTATATATATATATATATATATATATTTGATTATTAATGTATTTAAGGAAAAGATATAAAAATACTTTTTTATTTTATTTTATTAACATTTGATACAAAAATACTTTCTTTTTCACAATATACTTTCTTTTAGGTTATTTCTATAAATAATAAACAAATAGTAGAATTTAATTAGATAATAATACTTTTTATATAAAAATTAGGGTTTCTTACCCTAAGTTTCAAAATACTAAAAAATAGATACATTTTTATTTTCTTTTTCCTTTTACATAAATATTTTCTCATACACATAAAAAAACTTCCTCTTTTACATTTTACATATTTATTTTGTTTACATTTAAATTATGCAATTTATTTACTATGCAAATATCCAATTGTTGTAATAATCTAGATTTAAATTCTTGTCTATATCCCCATTTGAACATTTGTACCCCCCTTCCCATATTTGGTTGTGTAATAGCTTAGTAATTTTAATTTCGCACTTTATTGCTTTCTAAATAATAACATGCTAGAATTAGGGTTTGTATGCGAAAAAACGATAAAAAATAGTTTGACCTAATACAAGATAAACAAGCATGAAAATGGACACACAAATCACACTTGCACCCCTAGGGTATTCCACTTGTTGCCTTCAAATAAATGGGCCATATTGTATGTTGAACATCTTTGGGCAAAGCAAACAATTTGAATGATCATAGTCCCTCGACAAAAAAAAAACTTTTCAAAACAAACAAAAACAAATGATCAAGTCCCTTAGAGAAATTGCTCAAAGACATTTAACGTCGTTACAATTATGGTCTAAACAATGACCCGCGCCTGTCCCTTTCACATCCTAACACAAGGTTGCCCACCAAATACAATGGTGGAGCAAACTTGTCAAAAGGGTTAAAAGTATAGAAATGATCTTTTGAGAAATTTAGGAGTAGATAACCTCTTAGTTACTTGAATCAACTTGCAAAACAAAACACTTGTCTAAATTCAAAATCACACATCACAACACTTTCAAAACAAAACTTTCAAAAACAAAATGAAAACCTTTTCAAAAGACATCCATCTTTGTATACATCCCCACATGGATCATTACAAAGGTTGCCACCACATTGGCCTCTTTTCAAAAACATTTTCAAAACCCACACACTCAAGCACCATTTAAAACAATTGAAAACAAAAGACAAGTGATCTAAGCAAGTAACTAAGAGCCCATGGATAACCATGGATAGAAAGGGTGCTAATACCTTCCCTTTCTATAATCTACTCCCCGAACCCAAGAAAACATCTCAAAAGGTTTTTGCTGTGCTTTTTAACCTTTCCTTAGGATAAAATAAAAAGTCGGTGGCGACTCTTGCTAACCGCAACATTTGCGAATACAAACGCAAACCTCAAGTCAGTTCTCCCACCGTATCACAGAACTGGCGACTCTGCTGGGGATTGAATAATTTTAAAGTGGAGTAACCTTAGGGTTTAGATCACCTTTGTTTTCAATTGCTTGCTTTGTTTGCTTTTACATATTGTGGGCTTTGTATCGGAGTTTTATAGATCCTAACCCGGATCTGGGGGAAACCTTTTTAGGTAGCAACAAGGCTGTGAGGGAACTGTGCGGGGTATACCGACATGGTTGAAGCAGTCTGCTACGTTGATGTGGCACTTTGGTGTGTACCGGTAACCCTTGAGTTCAGTCAAGGAGAGTACGGGGCCTCCATGTGGTGTCATGAAGCATCAACAGACCTTAGGAACCTTAATTGAACCATCTTGGCCTTTTTAGGGTAGTGAGATAACTGACTTTGGTGCAGTCCGAGGTTGGTTGATACTCGATACTACACTCAATTGAGGGTTGCTTTCCTGGAATATTTCGGTCGCCAGTTCAGTGGCTAAATCGAAACGATGAACAATGAAAGCAATCCAGTGATATTGGGACCTTTAGAACCCGGTTACTTTTGATAGGACAGGTTGAGCCCACAAAACTTCAAGAGGGTAATACCCAGACCCCATGCAGGCCTAAACTCTAAGGGTTTGTGTGACTTGTATGCCTTACCATGTTTGCCTTTGTGAATATTTATAGTGCATTTAATCATCACATCATTACATCATACAAACATCATGAGCATTGACTAACCATTTCAAGGGTTTCGAATCTTCATCTTTGTTCTTGTTTTATAGGACATGGAAACTGCTCGCAGAAAGACAATTCAGATTAGCCTTGTAAAGATCCCTCCTCAGCTTAAGGAGCTTCTGTCCAGAATTCCCGAGAGTTCTTCATTCAGTGAGAGACATGGAAGACTCATCAACTTGGTTAACACCAACATTGAGGAGGACTTGATAAAGGTCCTGTTCCAATTCTTTGACCCTCTGCATCACTGTTTCACCTTCCCGGATTATCAGTTGGTGCCTACATTAGAAGAATTCTCCCGACTTCTGAAGGTCCCTATCCTCGATCAACTACCCTACAACGGTACGGAAAAGGAACCCAGACTTGAAGAGATTGCTAAAGCCTTGCACCTACAGACATCCGACCTCAAAGGACATTGGGAAGCGAGAAGTGGTATCAAAGGGTTCTTAGCTAGGTTTCTGTTTGATAAGGCCCAAGAATGTTGGAACTCTCTTGACCTACGAGCTTTTGAAGAAGTTGTAGCCCTCCTTGTCTATGGTTTGGTGTTGTTCCCTAACCCAGATCAGCTTATCGATGTCAGTGCTGTCCAGATCTTTATGACCAGGAATCCTATACCTACACTATTGGGGGACATCCTTCACTCATGTTACACTCGAACCATGAGAAGAAGGGGTGTCCTTTTGTGTTGCACTCCTCTCTTGGGAAGGTGGTTTATTTCGCATCTTCCACAAGCAGTTTTGAAGAACGAGCGGGGTTTGAGATGGTCACAACGGTTAATGACTCTCACGCATGCAGATATACATTGGTGTTCTAGGTCCCGGGAAGACGTCACTATCATTGATCGTTGTGGGGAATACCCTAATGTTCCTTTATTTGGAATCAAAGGAGGTATAACCTACAACCCATGCCTGGCTTGGAGACAGTTTGGTTATGCTCGGAAGGATGGCCCTCATGACATGTTAATTCCTGACATAGTCTTCGACTTCGACAACGATACTCAAGGGCTTCGTCAGAGATTTATCAGAGCTTGGAGGATGCCGAGTAGGATAGACAGCAAAACACTGGGGCACCGGAACTCCATCCCGTTGGAGCCTTACCTCAAGTGGGTACGAGCCCGCTCTCAGAAGTTAGTAATGCCTTACCCTCACATGTTACCTGTAATCAAAGAGCCAGTCTTGGAAGGAGAAGCATCCTACACCATTCAACATCCCGACATGCCCACCTCCTGGGAAGAGATGCAGAAGAGCTGGATCCAACTTAAGGAAGAACGGAATTCTCTTGAGACCAGTCTACATGCTAGTGAAAAGAAGGTCCTGGAACTCACCCGCCTGCTGCACGAGGAAAGGAATCTCAACACCTACATCGCGCCAAAGAGGATGCGCAATGTCTTTTTACCTTAAGGAGTTATTTTGTAATATTTGGCCCATGAGGCATTTATGTACTAACGAATTTTTCCTTATTAATATGATGTGCGTTCCTTTTTGTCTACAACAAAGTTTGAATGTTCTAAATCCTTGAATGCATTGCATACATACGCATTCCATTGCACCATATGCATAGCAGGTACCCTAATTCACGGGTTGCTTAATTTTCTTCGCTGTTTGTGTGAACAGTCATCATGAATTCGGAGTCATCCAGTGAGCAAGCAATCAAGGCCCTTCAGGCCCAAAGTGCACAGTTTCAAGAGATGGTCCTAAGCCTAGCCCAGGGTCAGCAAGAGTTGAAGACTCTACTCCTGAAGAAGAAGAAGAAAAAGAGGACGGCAATGTTCAACACCGGACGCAGATTTGGGAACACACTCCACAATGAAGCTGATCCAACCACTTCTTCTGCTGAGAAAGACAGTCCCCAAGGGGGAGAAGCTCCTAGTCCCGCAGTCTCCGACAACGAGACGGACTATAACGAGGAACAATACCCGCCTGCTGCTGACAGATATAAACAATTGGAGGATCGCTTGAGCGCTATGGAAATTCAGAACGTGCCAGGACTGGATTTCGGAGATTTGGGATTATCTTCCGGAGTAGTAATTCCACACAAGTTTAAGGCGCCTGCCTTCGCCAAGTATGATGGGGTCTCCTGCCCAAAGCTGCATCTGAGGTCGTATGTAAGGAAAATCCAACCTTACACGGCAGATAAGAACCTCTGGATTCACTTCTTCCAGGACAGCCTCTCGGGGTCTCAGCTTGAATGGTTCTACCAATTAGACGGAGCTAGCATACGGCACTGGGAGGATTTGGCGACTGCTTTCTACAGACAATACCAATATAATTCTGATCTCGCTCCTACGCGTACCCAACTTCAGGGTATGTCTCTAGGGACGGGTGAAGGATTCAAAGAGTACGCTCAAAAATGGAGAGATTTGGCTGGCAGGGTGCAGCCTCCATTAACTGATCGAGAGCTGGTTGATATGTTTCTGGGAACGTTGTCTGGTCCGTTTTTCAATCATTTGGTTGGAAACTCCTCCGCTGGGTTCACAGATCTGATATTAACAGGAGAAAGAATTGAAGCTGGTATCAGGTCAGGCAAGATACAGAAAGCCGCCTCTACAAGTGCTGAGAAGAGGCCATTTAAGAAGGAAGCAAGCGCCGTCTATGGCCCTAGAAGACAAGTCAAGCCCGAGAGTCGCCAAGCCGTTAATGCTTTGGTCATCTCTAAACCTGTTGCTGCTCCTCAGCAGTACAATCAGCAAAGAAGTGAAAGGCCCAAAAGGCAGTATACCCGTTTGAGTATGACATTATCTCAAATTTTACCCCAGCTGTTATCCACCAACCTGGTGACCCGCAAAGAAGCTCCTAAGGTCGTCAATACTGCGTCCCCTAAATACAACCCAAATGCCCGGTGTGCTTATCATTCTGATAGTCCCGGGCACACTACTGATGATTGTTGGGCCTTGAGAAACAAAGTGCAAGATCTAATTGATGCAAAAGAAATTCAGTTTGAAGCGCCGGAAAGACCGAATGTTGTAACGGCTCCTATGCCCCAGCATAGGGTAAATGCCATTGAGGAAGAAGTGTACGCTGTTTCGGTAGATGAAGTTGTTACCCCTTTGAAGACTGTTAAGAAGAACCTACTGCGGGCCGGTTTATTTCCGGGTTGCGGCGAAGGTTGCCCATTCTGTGCTATTTCCCTATCTAATTGTCCCTTGTTAAGGTTAGGCATCCAAGGCCTAATGGATAGCAAGGAGATTTTATTCAAAAAGACTGCTGTTCATTTGGTTCCAATGAAAGAAGTTTCCGTGATTACCATCTTCAAAAATCCAATCAAGGCTCCCCCAAAGAAGCCTATTCAAATCTTGACAGTTGCGCCTGTGATCATTACTGTTCCAGGACCCCTCTCCTACGTGTCTGACAAGGCTGTCCCCTGGCATTATGGGGCAGACGTATATGTAAATGGAATCAAGCAAGAATTTGATGCTAGTGCCAGTATCTGCGATATCACTGGTCCGGCTAAAGTCACCCGCAGTGGCAGGCTCTTCTCGCCTGACATTGCGCCTCCCGCTATTCGAAGACCCCTCCTCATAAAACCTGCAAGTTTATCAAGTCCTGTTGCTGATCAAATTGTGTCCCCTGCTGCCGAGTCATCAAATGCTCGGGGCAAAGGGATTGAAGAAGAGCCTGCCCGGATGGAGGCACCAATACCCGTGAATGCTGAGGCCTCCCGACAAGAAATGGAGGAGATTCTGAAAATAATAAAGAAAAGTGATTTTAATGTTGTTGAGCAGTTAGGGCACACACCCTCCAAGATCTCCCTGCTCTCCCTATTGCTATGTTCCGAGGCTCACGCTAAGGCATTAATCTCATTTCTCAAGACGGCCCATGTGCCGCAGGAGACGTCTGCAGTTCAGTTCACTGACTGCATAGCAAATCTGACGGCGGACAACGGCTTGGGCTTTTCAGATGCTGACCTAACCGCAAAAGGGAGGAACCACAATGATGCCCTGCATGTCTCTATTGAATGCAGGGGCACTACTCTGGCACATGTATTGGTGGACACTGGTTCTTCTTTGAATGTTCTTCCGAAAAAGGCTTTGGATCGTCTGGATTATGAAGGCCTGGAGTTGAAACCCAGCAATATCATCGTCAGAGCCTTTGACGGCTCCAAGAGGATGGTTCATGGAGAGGTTAACATCCCTATTCGTGTGGGCTCTCAAGTGTTTGACTCTACCTTTTACGTAATGGATATACGTCCATCGTACTCCTGTCTGTTGGGTAGACCTTGGATCCACAAAGCTGGGGCAGTGACCTCCACCTTACACCAAAAGCTGAAATATCCCGTCAGGGGGAAAATTGTCACTGTGCAAGGAGAAGAGGAGTATATGGTGAGCCATTTGAATTCCTTCAGATACATCGAGATGGACGGAGAATTTATTGAAACTCCCTTCCAACATTTCGAGGAGGTACATCCAATTTCAGCAGCTGCAGAGACAATGGCCGAAGAGAATGATTCCTTGAAGATGGTTTCCCTAAGGGATGCCCGGGCTGTGGTTCAGAAAGGCGATGGTGCACACTGGGGTCAGCTTCCTGACTTCACTCAGAAGAACGACAAGTTTGGGCTAGGCTTTACTGCAGAGGCTCAGAAGGTGGTGCGCAAAGAGAAGATTGGAAAGGCTCCGGTGTTTATTTCCAGCTCCAGGGTGAATGCTATCGAGGAGGATGTGGAGGAAGCTGAGTTTGATATTTGGATCTACCCGACTGCTAGCGACGGACCAAGCAACTGGACAGCAAAGGATTTTACCCCTATCACATTTGTCACGCAGTAATTGATTTCTTTTGATTTCCAAATTTGTAACAAACAATATGTTAAAACTCTGTTGGCTCGGTGTCCTGCCCGGGGCATCGTAGCTCCATTTGTGAGGGCTTTTTGTATGACATTTTCATATATCATCAATCAAAACATTGGACGTTTGTTGCATTTCAAATCTTGTGTTCCTTTTCTTTCTGTGTTATATATATTGCAAAACAGCTATATTTACACACACTCACTTATACAGGTTTCAATCCACTCTGGATCTCACTGGCAACAGCTCTGCTACCGCCAGTTATGACTTCGAAAATCCGATCAACTTGGCCGAAGACGAAGGAGAAGATGATTGCGAAGTGCCTGGTGAACTCGCAAGACTGCTACTACAGGAAGAGAGGGCTATTCAACCACATGAAGAGCCTGTGGAGACAATTAACCTGGGTACTGAGACAGATAGGAAAGAGGTCAAAATTGGTGCCAATCTAGAGCTCAGCGTGAAGCAACGATTGATCCAGATGTTACAGGACTACATGGAGATCTTTGCCTGGTCTTATGAAGATATGCCTGGTTTGGATGCCGACATTGTAGTTCACCATTTGCCAACCAAGGAAGATTGCCCTCCAGTAAAGCAAAAAGTTCGACGAATGCGTCCAGAGATGTCTGAGAAGATTAAAGCTGAGGTGATGAAACAGTTTGATGCGGGTTTCCTTGCAGTAACTTCTTACCCTCAGTGGGTTGCCAATGTTGTGCCAGTACCGAAGAAGGACGGTAAGGTCAGGATGTGTGTTGACTACAGGGATCTGAACAGGGCCAGCCCCAAGGATGATTTCCCCCTACCTCACATCGATGTCCTTGTTGATAATACAGCCCAACACAAGGTGTTCTCCTTCATGGATGGCTTCTCAGGGTATAATCAGATCAAGATGGCTCCTGAAGATATGGAGAAGACTACGTTTGTAACTCAGTGGGGGACCTTCTGTTATAAGGTCATGCCATTCGGATTGAAAAATGCTGGGGCAACCTATCAACGTGCCATGGTTGCTTTATTTCATGATATGATCCATCATGAGATTGAAGTATACGTTGATGACATGATCGCAAGGTCTCAAACTGAGGAGGAGCACCTTGATCACCTGAGGAAGTTGTTTGACCGACTCAAGTTGTACAAGCTGAGATTGAATCCCAACAAATGCACCTTCGGGGTGAGGTCCGGAAAATTGCTAGGTTTCATTGTAAGTGATAAAGGTATCCAGGTGGACCCTGCCAAGGTTAAAGCCATTCAAGAGATGCCGACCCCAAAAACAGAGAAAGAAGTCAGAGGTTTCCTGGGACGATTGAATTACATTGCCCGATTCATCTCACATCTGACTGCTACTTGTGAGCCAATCTTCAAATTACTGAAGAAAGATCAAGTGGTACGCTGGAATGATGAATGTCAGGTCGCCTTTGAAAGAATAAAGGAATACCTCCAAGAGCCACCCATTCTTATGCCACCAGTGGAAGGAAGACCTCTGATACTTTACTTGACAGTGCTTGATAATTCAATGGGGTGTGTGCTGGGGCAGCATGACGAGTCTGGCCGAAAAGAGCACGCTATTTATTACTTGAGCAAAAAGTTTACCGACTGTGAGTCTCGTTACTCGCTGCTTGAGAAAACTTGCTGCGCTCTTGTATGGGCTGCTCGCCGGCTGAGACAGTATATGCTGACTCACACTACTTTATTGATTTCAAAGATGGATCCCATCAAGTACATATTTGAAAAGCCCGCTCTGTCTGGGAGGATAGCGAGATGGCAAATGATCTTAACAGAATATGACATCCAGTATACAACTCAGAAGGCAATTAAGGGGAGTGTACTGGCTGATCATTTGGCACACCAACCTGTGGACGATTATCAATCATTGAACTTTGATTTTCCGGACGAAGACATCATGGTGGTAACTGACTGTGAAGTACCTGGACCGGATGAAGGACCTGAGGAAGGATCCCGATGGTCTATGCATTTTGATGGAGCCTCCAATGCTCTGGGTAACGGCGTCGGCGCTGTAATCATATCTCCCAAGGGGACTCATACTCCACTCACCGCCCGATTATGTTTCAGCTGCACCAACAACATGGCAGAATATGAGGCATGTATCATGGGTTTACAAGCTGCGATCGATTTGAGGATCAAGTTTCTAAGTGTCTTCGGAGATTCCGCTCTCGTGATCAATCAGATCAAAGGCGAGTGGGATACGAAACACCCGAATCTCATTCCTTACAAGGAGTATGTGTCGACCTTGCTCCCTCACTTTGAAGAAATAACTTTTGAGCATTTCCCCAGAGAAGAGAATCAGCTAGCGGACGCACTAGCCACGATGTCTTCAATGTTCAAAGTTAAATGGGACAATGAGGCTCCCCAAATCACGATCTGGAAGTTGGATGAACCGGCATACTGCTGCGAGCTCGAGGCTGAGAAGGTGACTGAAAAACCCTGGTATCACGAGGTGAAGAGGTACTTGGAAGCCCAGGAATACCCGGAAGGTGCATCTGTCAATGATAAGAAGTTCATGAGGAGATTTGCTGCAAAATTCTTCCTCAGCAACGGCATTCTCTACAAACGGAATCATGATTCAACTTTGTTACGTTGTGTGGATAAGGCTGAAGCAGAGAAAATTATGATGGAACTACATGAAGGTACATTTGGGACCCATTCCAGTGGACACACCATGGCTAAGAAAATCCTTCGGGCAGGATATTTCTGGTCCACGATGGAAGCCGATTGTTACCAGCACTCCCGAACTTGTCATAAATGCCAGATCTATGCTGACAAAGTGCATATCCCTCCGGTTCCTTTGAATGTCCTGACGGCACCTTGGCCTTTCGCAATGTGGGGCATCGATATGATCGGTGAGATCCGACCAACGGCATCCAATGGGCATCGTTTCATCTTGGTGGCGATCGATTACTTCACAAAATGGGTCGAGGCAGCTTCCTATGCCACAGTAACCAAGAGCGTCGTGGCACGTTTCATCCGGCATAATCTGATCTGTCGGTACGGAGTCCCAGAAAGAATCATTACGGACAATGGTACCAATCTCAATAACAAAATGATCACTGAACTCTGCGAACAATTCAAGATACAGCACCACAATTCTTCCCCCTATCGGCCGAAGATGAATGGGGCTGTAGAGGCAGCCAATAAGAATATCAAGAAAATTGTGCAGAAGATGACAGTGACCTATAAAGATTGGCACGAGATGTTACCGTTCGCTCTTCATGGGTACCGCACCTCAGCAAGGACATCAACCGGGGCAACTCCCTTCTCCTTGGTCTACGGCATGGAGGCAGTCTTGCCGATTGAAATCCAGATACCCTCTCTCCGAATAATGAAGGATGCAGACTTGAATGAAGATGATTGGATCCAGACTCGACTTGATCAACTAAATCTGATTGATGAAAAGAGGCTCACTGCTATCTGTCACGGTCAAACGTATCAGAAACGGATGATCAGGGCATTTAACAAGAAAGTCAGACCGCAAGAGTATCAAGTTGGGGATCTGGTAATCAAACGCATCATCCTTCCTCAGAGTGATCCCCGGGGCAAATGGACCCCTACTTATGAAGGGCCATTTGTGGTTAAACGTGTGTTCTCAGGAGGAGCCATGATCCTAACCACCATGGATGGTGACGACCTTCCTCACCCCGCCAATGCGGACATAGTGAAAAAATACTACGCATAAATAAAAGACCCGCTAGGTTGACATGCCTAGGCAAAAATAAGGGCTTCCCGGCGAACCAAAAGGGTTCGGGCAAAAATAAGGGATGAAATGAATCAAAATCTGTACACCCGGCAAGTCGAAAACCTGAAAGGGCGGCTTGGGCAAAAATGGGTATCCCGGTGGACCGAAAACCCGAAAGGGCGGTCCAGGCAAAAGTTAGGGATAAAAGCGTAACACTATGTCTCATTGGATCACTTCGCATCCGGAATTCGGCATCAGCTCTCTGGCTCAGATTACGGCATCGACCAATCAGCTTCATCTTCGACCAGGCAGCAAAGCGATGAGACGTTCGAAGACATAAAGGCAATAGCAGAGTTGGAACCCAGTGGGATTGTTCACATAGCTGTTTTGTTTTCTTTTTCAAATTGTAAACTCTATACCTTTTGGCGATGTCTTCTTACTAGGATATCAGCCTCTTGTACAAAAACGCCTATTCACAGGCAAAATTTAAATCAATACAAATTCACTTGTTCATACAAATTGCCATTGTTTTTCTTTTGTTGTTTTGTCTTGCGAAGAACGTCCAATGTTCATTTTTGATATATGCATTTGACATTAAATTGCTGATTCATGAATGTTTGCATATGAAAAGAGGTTAATTACAAATGTCATCAAAGACAGGGGCAATGTGGAGTTGTCTAATGCGGTCTAGTTGTTTTGTCCGCCAAAGCACCAAGGCAGGTTCAACTGAAAATGTGACCAAATCATCTCAACTCCCCGCAGAATAAAGCAAAATTCAGCAGCACTTTCCCCAAGCAAGAGTCGATTCCCTGTCGATCCTGAAAAAGGCACAACATCCCCCGGCAGGTCTTAAAAGCTCGTCCCCAGTAGATTCTGCGAGCTTATCCCCGGCGAAGTACGAACGTCTCGCCCAAGTTTTATTTAGAGTTATTTCCTCACAAGGACTTATAACTGGGTTATCCTCAGCTAAAAGCCACGGAAGACCGCTCTCGGCAAAGTCCCTTCAAATCCCCAGTAAAGTCTATCTTTGGTATTCCCAAGCAGAGTTTATCTTTAGAGTTCCCCAGCGGAGTTTATCATCACTATCCCTAGCGGAATCCATCGTTAAAATCCTCAGCAGGCCTCTCATCAGAACTTCGGCCAAGCATCTCTTCCGCAGAGCAGCTTCCTGGCCATTCGTTAAGGATTTATTTTCCTAAGATGAAATTACACCCATAAACATTTCACATTTTCATACATCTTGCTTACATACATGATGAGACACATACAACATCAAATGTTGAACATCATGACATCATGCATATCATACATCATGACATTGCATACAGCTTACGTCTTTGCCTTTTCAGGAAAAAGACAATCTCAGAAACGACTACTTTCAACTGTCACAATTCCAGATTCGATACCTGTATCCAGCCAGGGCACATCTGAGAGTGATCTATTTCCAGACTCGACTCCTGTATCTAGCCAGGGCACGTCTGCAGAGTTCAAAGATTCGACTCCTGTATCCAGCCAGGGCATATCTATTGACGACTATTCCCAGATTCGATTCCTGTATCCAGCCAGGGCACATCTGTGAGCAACCGATCGTAGATTCGATACCTGTATCCAGCCAGGGCATATCTGCATAAGGAGACTGAAGATCAAACACCTGTAACAAGCCAGGAAAACATCTGTCTTTCTTAAACACAAGTTCTCGCTAAGGAATCTCTTATGCGATCAACACTTCCAAGTGGCATCTATAAGCCCATTCCCGACAAAGTTCTGTCACTTTCCCAGATGGCATCTACAAAGCCCATCTCCCTATCCACCATCTCTCCAAATGGCATCTATAAGCCCATTCCCGACACCACATTGTTAAGACTCCAGCATGCGAGTGCAAATTTCCGGGCACTCTAGTGTCCAATCTCCTTTTACCCTAGAGTCACGAAAGGCAAACTTGCCAATCTAACTCTTCAGGTCTAAGAAGATTGAACAGGGGCAACTGTTGTACCCCAAAATTTGCCCTCCCATTTCCTCAACATTTTTCTCATCACAAGACCTTTGAAGATCAAGATCCAATTAGGGTTTCTTCTGCTCAAGACTTCTCCTTGCCCTGTGGACTCAGATTAGGGTTTGTGTTTGCCTAAAGATGTTTTGACCTAAAATACCTAAGATGACTTTCATGCTTCATATTGGACTCCCAAATTTACCCATACCAAGTTTCAAGTCTTGATTCCAAGTTTTTCCCAGTCAATTGGACAGTTGACCTAGAAATCAGCTGTATTGGGGAAAAAGTCAACTGTGGCCAATTGACAGTCAAACCTCATGAAATTTGATCCACATCAACATTTTGAATTCATATGAACCATTTGATCAAGTTTGAATCACAATTCCACAAGAAATTTGATCAGATCACCAAAAGGCCAAAATGGTCATTTTTAGGGTTTTGACTGCACAAAGGCAATTTTTGACTGTTTGACCTAGCCAATGGCAAACCAAGCTCACATATGGACTCAAGGACCCCATGGAATTATCTTGACATGTTCATCAAGCTCAAAAGATCCCAAGTACACAAGATTGACAGTTGAATTTCCCAGTCAATTGATCAATTTTGACTGTATACTGAAAAGTCAAACTTTGACTTTTTGGTCAAAATCAAGAGTCAAGATTCATTTTTCATCAAAACATTACAAATCATGAAACTTGTTCACCAAGAAATCACAAAATGCAAATTAGGGTTTGAAAATGGAATTTTTCATAACTTAGAATTTTTCTAAGTTATGAAAAACCCTAATTTTTTCCCAACTTTGCCCCATCTTTTCACCATGATCCATTTGGATTCAAACAAAAGTCAAAACATGAAAGTTGTAGCTTGTTGCAAAATCTACAACTTTGATTCACAAAGTTTTCTCATTTGAAGCTTGTATCTCAAGTTATGATTTTTTGAATAAGGGCACTAAACCATCTTTTAACTTAGTGAAATTTGACCTATTTTGACAAGGTTTTTTACCCTACTTCAAGGCCACTTTTCATACCCTTCCACTTGGAATTTCAAATTGCATTTCAAAGATGGATTGTAGTACACATTCCAAGCTTTCCAAAATGTCCAAGAACTCATCAAACAACCTCATAACTTGAGAGATTCGAATTTCACAAGTTGGCAAAAATTCACTTTTGTTCTTCATCAAAGCATGTTCATAAACTTGGCAAATTTGAACTCAGCATAGTTTGTGCTACTTTGCAGGTCCTTAAACCACATTACACTCCTTAATTTAATGCTTGCTCATTGTGTCTAAGTGTTGTTCCATGAATTCAAGCATTATACACAAGATTGATCCATTTTTGGATAAAGTGAACTTTCCATTTTTACAAAAGTTTGCTTTATGTCAATTGGTAAATCAAACAAGTACAAAGAAGATCTGCTTAGCACAAGATTATGGGCATAACACACTGATCAAGAGGAGTTGATGCAGCACATTAGGGGGTCCTATACTGACCTAGAACACCAATTTGCTTTTGTTGCTTAGAAAAGAAGAAAAGTCCATAACTTGTAAAAACTTGAATCTCAGCTTACAAACACAGCACAAAAGATATCAAACACATTCCATAGACCACATTGAAGCTTTTGCTCGAGCCATTTGCCTTCCAAACCCTCTCCATCTCAGAATCATCCTCAAACTGCACAAACAGGGGTGCCCCTGCAGTTTGAGTTCAAACTCCCAATCCCTTCAAGCATTTTGATTCAAACCTTTTCCTCTACCTTCCCTACAATATATACAAGCTATCCATATCCTAAAACCAGACCTGTAACACCTCCAAGCCACTTCACCATTTTTAATTTTCTGTTTTGCAGTTGGAGTTCATCAGCTCGATTCAGGAAGTTTCAAGGCAAAGTAGGAACTGGAAAAGCTTCCTTACACTTCAAGGAAGCTGTACAAGTCCTCATTTCACTCTGAAACATCCTCCATTGCCCAGCTCGATTCCAACTGAACAGGTATATTCATGGAGTTCTATCTCTCTTGTTAGGCATTGTTAGCTTTAGGTTTTTGAAGAAAACATGTCACAATCATAGCCCTGAACATGCTCATATGATTAGATTTCATTTATGTTTCGTGTGCTTAGAGAATTTCATGTCTGAACATTGATAAAAAATTAGGTCAGGAAAGAGGGGGAGAGAAATTCTCCCTCATCTTAGAGAGATAGGACATGTTCTTTATATGGTTAGAACCGTCTCTTCATGCTTAACATCTTTTGTGTTGGAAGTTTGTTCAAAAAATCAAGGAATCAGGAGTTAGACATTGAAGCAAGAGGCGCGCGTTTTTTTTCAAAGTTTGAAGCTGGAGGTTGAAGACAGTGTGTTATTGGGCTGGGCTGTTGTGGTTCTTTCTTTTCACACCATCCTTTTTGGCTTGCACCCCCCTGAGCCCATTTGCTTATTTTTAAACATTTTTGACTTTTTTCTTTTTGGTTGACTTCACTTATTTTTTCTCATGCCATTAAAAAATTAAAAATATTTTTTTCATAATTTTTTGCATTTATTACATATTTATTTGATTATTTGTTTAGTTTGTACATAAATATATATATATATTTGATTATTAGAAAAATGTAAAAATAATGTAAATACATTTTTATTTTTATTTTACTTTCTGAAAATATTTCACACAAAAAACACTCTTTTATTTATTTTATTAAAATATTAAATAAATAAATATTTTTGTATAATACATATTTAGGGTTATATATATATATATATATATTTGATTATTAATGTATTTAAGGAAAAGATATAAAAATACTTTTTTATTTTATTTTATTAACATTTGATACAAAAATACTTTCTTTTTCACAATATACTTTCTTTTAGGTTATTTCTATAAATAATAAACAAATAGTAGAATTTAATTAGATAATAATACTTTTTATATAAAAATTAGGGTTTCTTACCCTAAGTTTCAAAATACTAAAAAATAGATACATTTTTATTTTCTTTTTCCTTTTACATAAATATTTTCTCATACACATAAAAAAACTTCCTCTTTTACATTTTACATATTTATTTTGTTTACATTTAAATTATGCAATTTATTTACTATGCAAATATCCAATTGTTGTAATAATCTAGATTTAAATTCTTGTCTATATCCCCATTTGAACATTTGTACCCCCCTTCCCATATTTGGTTGTGTAATAGCTTAGTAATTTTAATTTCGCACTTTATTGCTTTCTAAATAATAACATGCTAGAATTAGGGTTTGTATGCGAAAAAACGATAAAAAATAGTTTGACCTAATACAAGATAAACAAGCATGAAAATGGACACACAAATCACACTTGCACCCCTAGGGTATTCCACTTGTTGCCTTCAAATAAATGGGCCATATTGTATGTTGAACATCTTTGGGCAAAGCAAACAATTTGAATGATCATAGTCCCTCGACAAAAAAAAAACTTTTCAAAACAAACAAAAACAAATGATCAAGTCCCTTAGAGAAATTGCTCAAAGACATTTAACGTCGTTACAATTATGGTCTAAACAATGACCCGCGCCTGTCCCTTTCACATCCTAACACAAGGTTGCCCACCAAATACAATGGTGGAGCAAACTTGTCAAAAGGGTTAAAAGTATAGAAATGATCTTTTGAGAAATTTAGGAGTAGATAACCTCTTAGTTACTTGAATCAACTTGCAAAACAAAACACTTGTCTAAATTCAAAATCACACATCACAACACTTTCAAAACAAAACTTTCAAAAACAAAATGAAAACCTTTTCAAAAGACATCCATCTTTGTATACATCCCCACATGGATCATTACAAAGGTTGCCACCACATTGGCCTCTTTTCAAAAACATTTTCAAAACCCACACACTCAAGCACCATTTAAAACAATTGAAAACAAAAGGCAAGTGATCTAAGCAAGTAACTAAGAGCCCATGGATAACCATGGATAGAAAGGGTGCTAATACCTTCCCTTTCTATAATCTACTCCCCGAACCCAAGAAAACATCTCAAAAGGTTTTTGCTGTGCTTTTTAACCTTTCCTTAGGATAAAATAAAAAGTCGGTGGCGACTCTTGCTAACCGCAACATTTGCGAATACAAACGCAAACCTCAAGTCAGTTCTCCCACCGTATCACAGTTAGGATCAAGTGAAGGTTTTAAAGAATATGCGCAGAAATGGAGGGATCTTGCTGGAAGGGTACAACCACCTCTGACTGATCGGGAACTTGTGGACATGTTCTTGGGGACCTTGTCTGGTCCATTTTATAACCACCTGATTGGGAATTCATCTGCTGGATTCACAGATCTTATCTTGACTGGAGAGCGAATAGAAGCTGGTATCCGGTCTGGGAAAATTCAAGAGGCTGCACCTGCTGATAAAAAGCCTCATCATGGAAAGAAAGAATCCAATGCCATGCACGGTAAAAAGAGCCGTCATGAGGCAGGGGCAATCCAAATCTCCAATCCCGGGCCTGCTCAACAGGGACAGGGGCAGCAACGAAAGGAGAAACGACAGTATACCAAACTCAACATGTCGCTGGATCAAGCACTGCAACAAATGTTGAAGGCAGGGCTGATCACCTTAAGGGCTCCTCTTCGAAATCCGAACACTTCTGCACCCAACTATCATCCCAATGATAGGTGCGCATATCATTCAGATAGCCCGGGGCATACTACAGACAACTGCTGGCCTCTCAAGAACAAAATTCAAGACATGATCGACGCCGGGGAGATTCAGTTTGAAGTGTCTGAGACTGCGAACATAATCACTGCTCCGTTGCCCAATCATTGAAGACCTTTTGTTTATTTGAATTTTTGAGTTGTATTTTTCTTTGCTTATACAAACAATTAATGTCATAGCAAACTCTTTTATTCTATCAATGCATCGCATATGTCTGTTTTGGGGAATTAATACAATTATTTTTGTTATATTCTTTTCATATTTTTTCTGATGTCAACTCTCGGTTAATAACTCTGAGCCTCTTGAGGGAGGATGACGAAAACGATACCGCGATCATTACAGTATGCTTTTGAACAGATCCCGCTGATGAGGTACAGGCATTGTTTCAATCCCTAAACACTAGAGTTATAAGGAAGATACTCCCTCGTCAACCCCTCTGAGCCAAAGAAGTAGGAGTTTTATTTTCGAAAATTGAAACCCTTTATCATAACCTGGGGCAGGGTAGTTCTCTCAGTTGATCCAAGTGCATAACGAATGGCACTAAAGAGATCCTTACGAAAAAAGAAAGACAGTGATGGTTCCGAACAATCAATAAGGACAGGCAGTCATTACCCCTCAAAATAAACGCCCATTAAGTCAAAACCTATGAAGGAGACTTGCAAAACTGGGGCATCCCGCTGACTGTAATTCCACAAAAGAAACAGTACAGGCAAAAAAAATAGGGATAACAAAATCAAAAAGAAAGAGGTCCTACAAACCCTCAACAAAGAAATGACTGCCTGATCAAAATAAACTGTCAGTATCCAAACCATCACTATATCAAAGCAAAGACTCAATAAGGTCTAACGCACGATTAGCTGAGTTTAGGTTGGAAGAACATCACGAAGAACGGGTGGGTACAAATAAATTTGAGCCTTTATCCTTTGTTTCTTAAACCGTGAACCAAGCCACGTTATAACCCTCAAAAGTCCTAGCTGAAGCATGGGTTAGTTCGAAAGCATACTGTTACGAAAGGTATCCTGACTCCTTAAGGCCTACGGTAAATACGGGTTGACATCACGTTTTACAAACATTCACTTGTTTTATGAAAAAAGAATGCATTTTCAAAATCTTCGAGACAGACATAAGCTTTACATTTTTAACATAACTTTGTTTGCATATGACTTTTTTTTGTTTGAACAGTATATAAGTTTACACGACGAATGCCTAATGAACAGAAGTACCTCCAATCAAGGGGCACGGCATGATCATTGTCCATAATCTGGGGCAGTCCAATCAAGATTCGGAGAATCTCTCAAAAGGCCAAAAAGCCTGGGGCAAATCTCTGCCTGAGTCACTTGGGGCACTCCAGCAACGAATCTTGCCCGATCAGACATCTTCTGGTAATATGGCAATACAAGCAGCCAGGGGCACCTACCTGCATTCTAAGAACATGGACATAGTCGGAAAATACTACGCAAAATCAAAGACCCGCTAGGTTGACATACCTAGGCAAAAATAAGGGCTTCCCGGCGAACCAAAAGGGTTCGGGCAAAATGAAGGGATGAAATAAAAAAAAAATCTGTACACCCGGCAAGTCGAAAACCTGAAAAGGCGGCTTGGGCAAAAATGGGTATCCCGTTGGACTGAAAACCCGAAAGGGCGGTCCAGGCAAAAGTTAGGGATTAAAGCGTACGACTATGTCCCGTCTTCTTGCCATCTGTCTACCAGAAGAAGGTTTGTCCGCCAACAACTATCAGCACCCCACAAGAAACAGGGGCAATAAAGGTTGGTCTGAGCAGTCTGATTGTTCTGTCCTCCAAGGTATCAAGGTGGGGTCCGTTGAAAAACATAACCAATACAGTTCAATACTCCCCCAAGAGAATCCAATCCAGTTCCCAGGAAAGTGGAACCCATCTCCCCAAGCAGTAAGCTTATACCCAGTAGATTCTGGAAGCTTATCCCCTCGCAGAACACGAACGCGTCTCCCGGCTTTATTCAAAGAGTTATTTCCTCAACAGGATATAACTGGGTTATCCTCAGCCAAAAGCCACGGAAAGGGCGTCGTCGACAAAATCTTCTTACCCCCAGCGAAGTCCATTCATACTTCCAATACAGCAAGTCACTCTCAGCAATTCAGCAAAAGCATCTCCCCACAGAGTATTTCTTCCCAGCATGGTCGCTAAAATATCTTTTTCTTCCCGCCAAATTCTTCATTCGCCAAGCTTATTCCGCAACGAAGTCATCTTCTCCTACCGGTATACTTGCAACTATCATCCCTAACGGAGGCAAAGTCTGTTCTTCAAACATCAGCCCAGGAGTGACTTCCCGGCACCCGTCAAGGATTTATTTTCTTAGACAAAAAATACATTCATAAACATCACATCGTCATGCATATGCATCATGCTACACGAATCTCCTTAATTTTGAAGACATACAGTTCATGCATCATGATTTTGCATCCAATTATGTCTCGCCTTTTCAGGAAAAAGATCAATACAAAAACGACTACTACCAACTATTGCAATTCTTTCTCGATATAGTTTCAGATGTAAACCAGAGATGGTGACGTTCTGATGCTGCTTCCAGATTTCCTTCTAGATATAGTTTCAGATATGATCCAGAGATGGTGACGTTCTGATGCTGCTTCCAGATTTCCTTCTAGATATAGTTTCAGATATGATCCAGATATGGTGACGTTCTGATGCTGCTTCCAGATTTCCTTCTAGATATAGTTTCAGATATGATCCAGATATGGTGACGTTCTGATGCTGCTTCCAGATTTCCTTCTAGATATAGTTTCAGATATGATCCAGAGATGGTGACGTTCTGATGCTGCTTCCAGATTTCCTTCTAGATATAGTTTCAGATATGATCCAGATATGGTGACGTTCTGATGCTGCTTCCAGATATCCTTCTTGATATAGTTTCAGATGTAAACCAGATATGGTGACGTTCTGATGCTGCTTCCAGATTTCCTTCTAGATATAGTTTCGGATATGATCCAGAGATGGTGACATTCTGATACTGCTTCCAGATTTCCTTCTAGATATAGTTTCGGATATGATCCAGAGATGGTGACGTTCTGGTGCTGCTTCCAGATTTCCTTCTAGATATAGTTTCGGATATGATCCAGAGATGGTGACGTTCTGATGCTGCTTCCAGATTTCCTTCCAGATATAGTTTCAGATGTAAACCAGAGATGGTAACGTTCTGATACTGCTTCCAGAAGTCCTTTTCAGATGTTTCCCTCTCCGACGATGAGTGTGAGGCGATATTCTCTTATGGTTCCCTCTCCAACGGTGTGTGAGGTAGTAATCCCCTTTTTTAGATGTTTCCCTCTCCGACGATGAGTGTGAGGTGATATTCTCTTATGGTTCCCTCTCCGACGGCGTGTGAGGTAGTAATCCCTTTTTCAGATGTTTCCCTCTCCGACGATGAGTGTGAGGTGATATTCTCCCTATGGTTCCCTCTCCAACGGTGTGTGAGGTAGTAATCCCTTTTTTAGATGTTTCCCTCTCCGACGATGAGTGTGAGGTGATATTCTCCTATGGTTCCCTCTCCGACGGTGTGTGAGGTAGTAATCCCTTTTTCAGATGTTTCCCTCTCCGACGATGAGTGTGAGGTGATATTCTCTTACGGTTCCCTCTCCAACGGTGTGTGAGGTGGTAAGTCCTTTTCAGATGTTTCCCTCTCCAACGACGTGTGAGGTAGTAATTCCTTTTTCAAGATGTTTCCCTCTCCGACGATGAGTGTGAGGTGATCATTCCTTTCAGATTATAATTGCCTATGGTTCTCTGCCCAATACTGCGAAGATAATAACTCCCATCAAGATTTTTCTCAACGAGCGTTGTTGAGATTAAAGTCACCCAAGGTTCTCTTATCATTCAGGCTAAGGCAGTAACCATCCCTGGTTCTTTCATCAACGTTTGAAGCTCCAAACTCATCTCCTGTAACCAGTCAGGACATATCTATACCAAGCATCTAAAATCAGCTCCTGCAACGTGTCAGGTACTCATTTTTATTTTGCAGGTATGCAGGTTCTCGCTAAAGAATCTCCTACGCGATCAACATCCAGATGGCATCTATAAGCCCATCATCCTATTCAGCAATCTCCAAATGGCATCTATAAGCCCATTCCCCCATCATACTGTTACTATGTGAGCGCAAATTTCTGGGCACTTTAGTGTTCAATCATCTTCTACCTTCGGATTACGAAAGGCGCGTCAGCCAATCTGCATCCTCAGGTCTAAGAAGATTGAACAGGGGCAACTGTTGCACCCCAAAATTTGCCCTCCCATATTCTTCAAGAAATTGCCAAGCCAAGTCACAAAATTCCCCAAGGGTTGTGCAGTTCAACTGTCTCCTATACAGTCAAAATTAGGGTTTGTACTCTGATCAAGAAAATGAAGTTTTCAAAGGCCCAATCAAGTCTCATATGCTTACAAACATGGTCAAGCATCCTCATATCAAGTTTCAAGGCATTCAGCTCAAAATTGCACAGTCAAAACCCTAGATTGCACTACAGTCAACTGTAGGGGCAAAATGGTCATTTGGCAGTCAAAAGTTCAAATTTTTGGTCAACATATCATTTTGAAGCCACAAGCATCATTTGATCAATGCTTGATCATGATTCTCAAAATTTGGCTCAGAAATCATCAAAGATGCAAAAGTTGCTATATTTGGACAGCTGAAAAAGTCAACTGAAATTGACCAGGGCATAACTTTCACATGGATTATCAGAAAAATTCCATCCAAAGCTCATTTTGAAGAGAAAGACATTTCCTACAACTCATCTTCATACTTCAAGTCCAAGAAATGCTCTCACAAAAAGTTATCAATTTCAACATTATAGGTCATTTTCAAAAGTCAACAAAAAGGGACTTTAAGTCAAAGGCCATAACTTGAGATTGGTAAATCAAAATGACATGGGACAAAAGGAATTGGTTAGAGGACTCAAAGAACTTTCCAAAATGTCCAAGAAAATGTGGAAAGCTTAAAAATTGAGCAAGTTATGCCTTGTAGAAGTTGGGAAATTTTTGGGAATTTTGGAAAGTCAACTTTGATCCAAATGACCTAAAAATGCAAATGGGCCCATTTTTCTTCCATGATTCATCATTCTAAGCCTATGCACGACCATTAAGCCCAAAGGGAAGTATTTTCTCAATTTTTAATTATTTATTTGAATTTATATTAATATTAATTCATTTAAATTATTTAAATATGTGAAAAATATAAGCTTGACCTAAAAAAATCTTTTTATGCACATTCTAAGGTCAATATTTCGTGCACATCCTAATTAGGCAAGATTTGGTTTGATTTGGCATAATTGAACAAAATTGCACATGGAAAAGATATGAAAAAATCTTGAAAAATCAATTTGCAAAAACCATTGAATGAAGAAGATTTGATTGATATTTTTGACCTAAAAGCTTCTATACATATTCAGAATCATAACCCTAAAGCATTTAGACTAGAAACTGCGCTCAGAAGCCATAGACAACATTGAAAATTTTCCATAAAAACACAAAACTGATTTCAAGGTTATAGGTGGTTTTAGGCCCTAATACTCATCCCAAAAGCTTGCTCGTGGACTCCTGATCATATCCCAACTCCAAACATCCTTCAAAACTCCAGGAATTGGTAGAGAGAACTCAAACTGTGTCACAAAACTTTTGAAATCGCATATAACAATTCATCCATCTTTTTGCATTTTTGTTTATGAATTCTTGTTCAATATGAAGTTTCCAAGCTAACCAACGTATTCAATTGTGTTTTTGTGCCACATATGCGAATCTACCATGTTTGGATATTAGGGTTTGCAGGTTTTAAAATTGGGGTTTCCCAAACCAAGTGAAATTAGGACTCAGGGCTATGACCATTGCAATCAGCTCACCAAGACGAAGAGAAGGCACTAGTCGCGATCAATTTATGATCACCATGGCGCTATTCGCTATTTCTTCTAAACCTGCCTAAAACCACGCATCCAAAACCGTGGCTGAAGGGTCTTGTTTTCAGAAAAATAAAAAGAGAACGAAGACGATGATGCGTTGGCAAGCAGTGGTTGGGTGTTTCAAATTTGCGCGCGTTCCAAATGACTAACCCACGTTTTCTCTTATTATATTCATTGTTTATTTATATATCAAATAAGTCAATTGGCACAGGTGGTTGATGCAGGCGTTAGCAATCCCCTTGACCTGGGTTCGAATCCCAGGTCTTTCACATGTTCCATATTATTTTTCATCAATTAATCTCATGCAGCACACCCTTGTGGATCACCATACGTTCACCATCTCAAGCCACACACGCGTCCAGTTCCATCAATCAAAAGGTCAAGGTTCAAGGAACACGCTATACTCCCAGTCAACGCATCATACAGGACTCAAAAAGTCAATGGACCAATGCTTATTGGGCCAGATTCCATTAATTTGACCTCCAATTTTGGGGCTACCCCCCCTGGTTTGCATTTTCTTTTCATTTTTTTATATCTTATTTTCAATTGCAATTTTATTTAATTTATCATCTCAATTTAATTAATTTATTATTTTTTTAAAAATACAAAAACATCATAAAAAATTCAGAAAAGACAAAAAGTTAATAATTATTTTATTTTAATTATTTGTTTAAAATAAGTTAATATGTAATTATTTAGTATAATTAGGGTTTTGCAAGTTTAATTCTTTTCATAATAAAAAATCCAAAAATAGAATTAGGTTTAATTTTTATTCCTTTTAATTTCCTTTTTTCAATAATAATATTTATTTATTTTTATAAATTAAATTTTGCATGTAAATAACTTAGATTTAAATTAGGTTAAAAATTCAATCTTTTTCTTAATAACTTAAAAAACATTAGAATTAGGGTTTGACGTTTCATTTTAATTAATTATTTTTTTTTTCATTTAATCTTAAAAAAAACACAAAATACCAAAAAAAAAACATTCTTTTTAATTTTAATTCTTAATTCCTTATTAACTTTAGTTTGTTGCAAAAGGGTCCAACGCCCATGTCCATAATTTATTTAATTTGCGCATTTATTTTATGTCAATTATTATAATTATGTATATGTCCCAAAGCCTTGTAACAATTTTATTTCTCGCACTTTTACTTTTGCTTTATTTATTTTTCAGTCAAATCGGGTCCGGTTTAATTTTGGTGATGTGGACCCGCGCCATTTGTAATAGTTGTAGATTTATTTTCCCGCAAACTTTATAACTGTTAATAAAAAGCATGAAAGAATGAATGAATCAAAATAAAATCAAGCGTAGAACACAACAAACATGACAAGACAAATAACTGAAACATGACACACAATTCGCACACACCACCCCTAGGGTACGCCTCACTGTTGCCTTCAAAAAGGTGATCGTCGAGTAGAGGACGTCTTAGTAAGTCCTCATGATCCGGGAACCTGGCATGAGGGTAGCTTCTGAGGTGTCTTCCCATTGCTCTGGTGATCACCACGTCCCTAAAACTCGAATTGACCCGAACACCTCCAACGGTGGTGCTACCTACCTCTCAATGGTGGGATGGCACTACTTTAAAGGACATTTACACAGACGAATTCCTTAGGGTAGGTAGGTTCTCAAGGATACTTGCTCTAATTTCAAACAAATCAAAACACCTTTTCACCAACACATTTTCAAAAGCTTTCAAAGCAAATTTTTCAAACACTCTGACGTACGAGTCAAACTGAAATTTTTCAAAGAAACTTTTTAAACCCACATTGAAAAGCAAACAAACAATTTTGAAAACACATTGAGCAAGTATCTAAGAGCCCATGGATAACCATGGATAGAAAGGGTGCTAACACCTTCCCTTTCTATAACCTACCTCCCGAACCGAGAGCAATCTCTTTAAAGGAATTTTTCTGTGCTTTTGTCCTTTCCATTTGGAGAAAATAAAAGACGGTGGCGACTCTTGCTTTCGCGACATTTCGCGAACCAGCGTTAAACAGTCAGTTCCAGATCCACCGATCACACCTACGTCTATCATCATACTACGTCTATGTCGCATTGCATATCCATGAAACTTTTTTGCATACCTAAAAGCGAAAAATGTTTTTTCATACCCATGCATTTTTGTACATTCATACATTTTCATTTCATGCATTTCCACCTTCGCCCTCATCCAACTATCATCCATTTTCTAGTCGATTTCTTGATACTCGCCAACAAACTTAAGAAAGTCTGAAACAGTGGAAGAAGGATATTATATACTAGAGACTCAATGAAGCTTAGTCCTACAAGTCTTATTGGAGAGAGAAGGCATCCCTTCACCATGACAATTACAAGCCTACACAACGCCTCAAATGCCACTACCATTGGTGATGCCTCTACATCAAGAGCAATTGTCCTATCAATAAAATAAGTATGCCCAAGAAAAGTCAAGGGTCATCTGCATGATCTGACGAGTCCAAGAACTACGAAGCATCTCCTAAAGTCAGCGGATCAACAAGAAGGCTTATATCTAGATCATTAGGATTTTATCATTTCAAATTGTAATTTCTTTCTTGCTGAGTGTTATTTGTCATAAACTTTGTACTTTTTGGTCAAGTAATTTTAATAAAATAAGCATGCATGTTTTTGAAATCGATTCCTTACATAAAAAAATCAACAACTTTCCATTTTCACTCTTTCTTTTCCATTTTTAAATTAACAAACTTCGATGGAGAATGATGAAAATACAAAATAATCAAATTTTTTGCTGACGTATGCTTTTAATAGTAAGTCTTAGCCGACGATGTAAGGCATTGTTTCAATTCCTAAAAATTGGAGAAATAAAGAGTTAAACCGTAGTTAACCCCTTCGAGCCAGAAGTCAGAGTTCTTTCTATTTTCTAAAAAACCCTTAATCTTAACCAGGGGCAGGGTAGATTTCAATTAATTTGATGATGCATTCAAATCCCAGGAGAATTGACACGATCTAAGCAAAGGTTCAAGCATATCTCTTTCCTTGATTCATCATCGAGAGAACGATCTAAGAAAAGGTTCAAGCATATCTCTTTCCTCGATACATCATTGAGAGAATGATATAAGAAAATATTAGAGCACATCATCTTCCCCGCGTTCATCATCCAAGATTGAGGAATCAACAAAGATAAAGTTCACAATATCGTCTTCCTCAGTACATCAATCAAGATCAAGGAAATGATGAAGACAAAGCTTACAATAATCAGCGTTGCAGTCACAATTTTTCAAAGACAAAAGCAATTTTTTTTTTAAAAAAAGAGCCCGCTAAGTCAAAGGAAATAAAAAAAATTGACTTAGGCAGAAGTTAGGTCATTCCGATGGATCGTAAAAAAATTTAAAAACAAATTTAAAAAAATCGGTCCATGCAACAATAAAGGAATGATAACAATAAATTGGAGAACAATCTTGTGACTGCCACCTCAAGAATCATCAAGGCTTCTCATCAACGCTTGGATCTTGTCAATTCTTGGATCTTGTCAATGCTTGGATCTTATTAACGCTCAGATCTTATAAATGCTTTTCATCAACGCTTGGATCTTTGCCAACGTTTCTCATGATCTGCGCGACTATAAAACTTCTCTTGGGGGATTAAACGCATCTGTTGGATTAATTGAACTTAGGATTGGAGAACATCAAGGAGAATAGGGTGGGCTATATAATTTTTGAGCCTTATATCTTTTTTTCCTAAACCACGAACCACGACCACGTTATAACCTTCAAAAGTCCTAATTGAGGCTAGGTTCACTATGAAAGCATACCCAACAAAATTTGTGTTAAACTGACTCCTATGTTTGTTAAAATCATTTCTAACTACTTCACTTATTCAAATATTCATCTTCTAATCTTCCATTTCTTTTCAAATAATCCATTTCAAGAACGTGCATGTGCATCAAACATAATTACTTTTTCAAAATGTACAATTTTATCTACGAATCAATACTTAGCATCAAAGATATTTCAAGAAGGTCTGATCAAAGGCCAGCCTTTCCAAGTAGATCCTAACTGGGGAAAAATCATCTAAGGAGATCCCAATAAACAAGGGCATAGACTAATGATCATAGGGGTATATCACATGAAGATATTGTTGACAAGAGGTGAGCATTCTAAGGTTCAATCAATTTGGATCAAATTTCAAAGCATTGTTCAATTAGGGGCATACCTTCGAAGAAGAATTCCTTAGTCAAGTCATATCACAATAGGGTATGACTCGGTTTCCTCATGTTAACAAGCTTCTCAAGGCATTGATGATCAGGGGTAGCCTTCCGAGATTCAAATGTTGGGGCAATGTGTATCAAGTTCATCCTACTGCATGTAGGGTCCAAATTCTTCAAGCAACTTCGAGTACAAACTTTTCAAAGCTTCAAATACTTGGGGAAACCTATGACAAGTTCATGGAAAGGTCTAAGTTCCTTCTAAGGATACTTCCTCCAGATCTTGGAGATTGAGGGGCATGTCTTTCAAAATTCGAATGTTGGGGTAAACCATTACGAGACTCGATCAAAAAAGAAGTTGATATAAAAGGGTGCATCAAAGCCAAGAATTTTCTAGAATCTGTTAATCAGAGGCATAATACAAAATAGTGGGTCATCCACATTATGATCAAATTGTTTCCAAGCTCATATTAAAGAGAATCTCCTCTAAGACCCTACCCACAAATTAAAAAAGAAACAGTCCACACAGGGGCAAGCTTTCCACACACTTTCAAAACCTCCAGTGGGTCTTTCTTTTACATCAGCAGTCTTCAAATTCAAATCGAGTATCAGGGAATCATACAAGTATAACATTATACCATCATGTGACAAGCAACATTATTGTATAACCAAACCTCTACGCTCTAATCATCCATGACCCATCATGGGGGCACCATGAAAAAAAGCATTCAAGTCATAATCATAAAGCATAAGTCTTCATAAATCATGCATTAGGGCTCTTCGATCCAAAACCAGACTATACTTATCATCTCATCCATCTGATGAAATCCGACAGCATGGGTCGAGCATACCTCAAAAGGCCCAATTACACATTCTCATTTCAAAATCCAACATCCATTCACACATCATCCAAGTCATTCATCACATACGTCAATCAATCATCACATCACATACGTCAATCAATCATTACACATCATACATCGCATATGGCATTCCTCGAAACCCACTACGAACAAAGCTGATATCTTAGGGCCCTCCAATCAATTCTTACCTCAGTTAGAAACAAATAACCAGCAAAATTCATTCTCATCCCAGTTTTAGTTAACTAAGATATGGATCACTCAAAACAACTTCCTTTGTATTCAAACATATTGTGTCAGTCTTTATGCGATAAGGTGTGAATTATTCTACATATTGTGTCAGTCTCCATGCAGTGATATGTTATCCCTTTGTGATCTAGCTCATTGTGTCAGACTCCAGGCAATAATGTTGCGAGAGCAGCAATTCCACCCATTGTGCCAACCTCTATGAAACAATGTGTGAAATTTTCTATATTTAACTTATTGTTTCAGCCTCCATGCAACAATATGTTCTTTCTTCGCGATCTATCTCATTGTGTCAGACTCCAGGCAGCAATGTTGCGAAAACAACAATTCCACCCATTGTGTCATCCTATATGCAACAATGTCCAAAATTTTCAAATTAACTTATTGTGTCAGTCTCCATGCATCAATGTGTTTCTTTATTAGCTCGTTGTGTCAGACCCCAGACAACAATGTTGCGAAGTCGAAAATTCCATCCGTTATGTCAGTCTCTACGCAATAATGTGTGAATTTTCTACATATAACTTATTTTGTCAGTCTCCATGCAGTGATATGTTTTTTCCTTTGCGATCTAGCTCATTGTGTCAGACTCAAGGCATCAATTTTGTGAAATCAGCAATTCCACTCATTGTGTCAGTCTCTATGCAACAACGTGTGAAATTTCCTATATTTAACTTATTGTGTCAGTCTCCACGCAATAATATGTTCTTTCTTCGCGATCTAGCTCATTGTGTCAGACTCCAAGAAACAATGTTGCAAAATCAGCATTTCCACCCACTGTGTTAGTCTCTACGTGACAATGTGTGAAATTTTCTATATTTAGCTTTTTTTTCCAGTCTCCACACAACAATATGTTTTTCCTTTGCGATCTAGCTCATTGTGTCAGACTCCAGGCAGTAATGTTGTGAAATCAACAATTCCACTCATTGTGTCAGTCTCTATGCGACAATGTGTGAAATTTTCTATATTTAACTTATTGTGTCAGTCTTCACGCAACAATATGTTCTTTCTTGGCGATCTAGCTCATTGTGTTAGACTCTAGGCAACAATGTTGTGAAATCAGCAATTCCACCCATTGTGTCAGTCTCTATGTGACAATGTCTAAAATTTTCTACATTTAGCTTTTTGTGTCAGTCTCCATGCAACAATATGTTCTTTCTTTGCGATCCAGCTCATTGTGTCAGACTCCAGGCAGCAATGTTGCGAAATCAGCAATTCCCCTCATTGTGTCAGTCTCTATACAACAATGTGTGAAATTTTCTATATTTAATTTATTATATCAGTCTCCATGCATCAATGTATTCCTTCCTCTGTAAAATAGTTCATTGTGTCAGGCTTCAAGCAACAATGTATGGAACCTACAGTTTAACCCATTGCGTCAGTCTCCACCTATCAACATGTTTCACTATCTACAATATAATCCATTGCATCAGTCTCCATGCAGCAATGTCATTATCAAAATTCCTTCTATTGTGTTGGTCTCCATGCAACAATGCTTTTACCATATTTTGTCTACTGCATCAATCTCCATGCCATAATATTTTTATCAAGCTTTTTCCACAGTATAATCCATTGTGTCAGTCTCCAAGCAACAATGTCACCATTAGAGTTTCTTCCTCGACATAATTCATTTCATCAGTCTCAATACAACAATGTTTGTTATCTGTTTTTCCTGCGATATAACTCTTTGCATCAGTCTCCATGCAACATTGCATCATCCAACTTTGTTTTATCCATCCCCTAGGTTGCGATGAATAAATAAAATCAAATCAAAACCTGCTATATTAGTTTCCAAGCATTAGTAAATTAGTTGTTCAAACTTTTATCATTTACCTCCTAGGTTACGGTAAATAGACAAAAATCTACAATCTCTCTTAGATACTGAAAAGTTATCCACGTCGTCGTATCTAAGTTAAATCAAAACATTGGTTCAAACGCTGGTAAGATGATGCTGTTAGACGATGTGACGGATCTAGAAGGGGAGAGGGTTGAATAGATCCCTTTAAAAATTTTGCGCGTTTTGCAAAATTGTTTTTATCAGAGAGCGACAACCCTGAATCTGATCGTCTAAACTTTACATATTGGAAAGATCGGATATGCGAACCAATTTGATGAAAATGATGAGAATAGAATCAAAATTAAAAATGAATATGATTAATCACTTTATCAAGTTTAACAAGTTGTAAGTTATTACCAATTAGTTGCGGAGAAGATAAATCAAATTTGTGAGTTGTAAATTCACCAAACACTTGGTGTACGTACTACACAAGGTTTTGTTATACTCAAATTGTAGTGATTATAGCGATTCAAATGAATGCTATATGAGTTTTAAATTTTAGTTTATCACTACAATTATTTTGTATGAATGAGAAAATTGATAACTCACAAATTTAAGCAAATATAAATCAAGTGCAGAAAACTAAAATGGACACGGTATTTGTTAAGGCAGTTCACCCTATCATCCTCGCGTGGGCTACTCTACCCCCAATTTTAGAATCTAGAATTAGGATATGAAATTAATTTTGCAAAGTTTATAAGAGAAGATACAATCACCACAATTCAAAGTCACTTGATGAATCTTATATGTTGCACTCCTCTTCCCTTGATTCCAAATGAATCAAGTATGTCAAATATTAAACAAAAACTCCTTCTACCTTGATGATTTTGTACTCAAGAAAATTTGGCTCCAAATCCTTCTTCACAATCCTTCGGTTACCACTACCCGATTGAGCACTCCACGGTCTTCCAATCCCTTAGCTTGGCTGAATTCAATGAAGCAAAGATTTGTGATAAAAACCCCCAATTTTGGAGGACAAAAGCCCAATGGTTTTATTCAAGAAAAAACCCACAAAGATCTCTACCCAAATCTAAAATTGCACTTTTAATTCGGACGTTATCAACACAATCCCAAGAACTTGATCAACAAAAATGATTGTGTGTAGTTGTTGATAATTGATGAGAGGTTGAAGATGAAGAGAACTCTTGTGTATATATTTCACTTTTTCTTGTTCTTATTTAAAACAAAGGCCAAAACTATATTTATAAGTCATTCCCATAGTGTAACAGCATAGCAGAAAAATAAGACAATTTAGCGATGCATCGACTCATGCAGGGCATACAGAAGGCGTGCGCCTTCCCGAGCGAGAGAGAAATTGAAGTTCCTTCAGTTATGCACCGACTCATTGTTTTGATGCGCCAACTCATGTTTTCCCAGAACTATGCATCGACGCATAGAGAAGGTGTGCGCCTTCCCGAGCGAGAGAGGTTGAAATTCCTTCAGTCATGCGCCGACTCATTCTCTGATGCACCGAATCATGTTCCCTCAGAACCATCAATCGATGCATAGAGGAGGCGTGCGCCTTCCCGGATGTTTCCAAGTTAAAAACTTCTTCTCATGAGCTGACCTAGAGATCCATGAGCCGGCTCATACAATCTATTTTGAGATAAATGCTTGTTTTTGATGTTTCTCACTTGTACCTGTTTGAAGCAAGATATATTTGCACAAATAGGTTTTTGACAATCATTGAAACTTAGTTCTTTCACTTTTTCCCTCACAGATGCATCATCATTTATGCCTACTCTTCATACACATGGGAACGTTGTACGCCGTATCCTTATAATCTTTCAACTTGTGTTGTTTACCGCCTAGGTCATGGTAAATACGCAAAAAAAACTATGATCTCTTTTCTAGGTATTGGTGAGTTATCCGCGTCGTCATATCTAGGTCAAACTTACTCTTCAATCATATTTCTTTATCCAAACTCGTGTAGGATGATACATCACCATGTTTGCCTATTTCTTTATTCAAACTCTGGTAGGATGATACATCATCCTCCTTGCCTATTTCTTTGAGCTCTGAGGTATGCTATATCAAGTGTATCCTTGTTTAATAAATCTTGGGTCCAAATTTTGGGGTATTCCATTATTTAATAACCCTCATATTTGAAAGTGCGAGACCTGTGCATTCTCGCACCATTCAATCAAAGAGTGATTAAATAGGGGCAACTGTCATACCCCAAATTTGACCTATCTAATAATCATGTTACATTACCTTTTGTATTTTTATATTGTGTAAGTTTGCTAGTTTAAGTCTTGTTATTTTTTAGGATGGATTTAAATAGCGATGAAGAGGGATGTATTGTAGGAAGAAGGGGGTGTTTGGGCTTTACAAATTCTGAATTGATTCTATGGCCCAATAAGAGGGTTTGAAGCCCATTTTTTTAACTAAGCGAATATTTGTTTAAGTACTAACATTATTATTTGTTATTCAATTAATCAGTATTATAGTTCCTATCGATATTACTACTGCTATATGATTAAATTATGTTATTAAAATTATTTTATTATATTAGTTAAACTAAAGTCAATATCTGACTTTAAGTCTATTATTAATTATTATTAATATTATTGATGTTAATATCATTATTATTATTATGTCATTATCTTAATCAAAATCTGATTATGATAATTCTTTTGTTAGTAAATATTTTAATTAGCTTCATAATTATTGTTATTATTATTAAGAGTACTATTTTCCTTAATTAAAAGGACCTTTTTTTCTATTATGTGGAAAAAAGTTTGACTGATAATAAAGAGGCCCAAGTCCTTATGTGCTCATTATCATAATAGGCCCAAAACCTACCAGCCCATTTCCAACCAAAACAAGAAAATGTGTTACGGTCCAGAAAAAAAACACAGAAGTGGCCCAATTAACAAAAATTGTAGAGATTCACGCGAGGAAGAAGCCTTGTTCATGACTTAAATCAAACACAGTAATTACAGAAAAGCAAATATCATCAAAGCTGGAAATGATTTAAAACCGCAGAAGACATATCAAACGTAAATGGAAACATCACTCAATTACAGACAGATTTCAAAATATTGCCTAATCTAAAAGAACCTAATTAAATCCCATAATCAAGGTTGCAGAAAGACTTATGTCTTTCCTAAATTTTAGAAAACAAACATAAATCACATGATTTTGTTTCCTAAATATTAATATCCTAAAATCAGTATAAAAAGAGCATTACAGTGAAAAGAAAAGCAACAATACAGAGGGGGAAAACTATTGAGGACAGTATAAAAAATACAATACAAAAATATCAACATCACCACCGCAAAACTCCATCTCTTCGATTGCGCCTCTGCTAATCATCGACTTCACAATGCGCACCTCCCGCAACCAACAACGACACGCCGTGCCAACTGAACCACGAACACCTTGCAAGAATCTCAAAGTCGGACCCACCGGTATTATTTTCTCTATTTCAATTTTGGGTTTTTTGGATTTGTTGTTTATTTATGATTCATAAATTGAGGTGGTTGTGAGATTATTTGGTTTTGGAAAAAAAATAGGGTTTGGTTATTCTGTACAGAGAGAAAGATGAAAGGAGGATAGATATGGATATGGGTTTCATCTATTTATTTTATTATTTAAAATTCCATATACCATGTGTCAACCAATGATTTGTTAGACTTTTTTTTAAAAAAAGAAAACAAAGCAAAAATGAAAAAAAAGGTCTGACGTAGAAGGTGGGACATCCCCATGCAATACTCACATACCTTTGACAATAAGGCTATGTTTTGATTAAACGAATAATGTCGCAGAATATGAAGCTTGTGTAATGGGTCTTGAAGCAACCATTGATTTGAAGATCAATATTCTTGAAGTTTATGGGGACTCTTCCTTATTAATACATCAAGTACGAGGGGATTAGGATAAACGACATCCTAATTTAGTTCCATACTGGGATTGCATATTAGAGTTGTTTCTCGCTTTTGATGAGATCACCTTTAAGCATATTCCTACAGAAGTAAATCCACTGGTAGATTCTCTGGCCACTTTAGTAGCAATGTTCAAAGTCAGTTATTCGAATCATGCACCCAACATAAGAATCCTTCATTACAAGGAGCCAACACACATTTTCCCTGCTCATTGTCTCATAATTGAAGATGTGTCAGGCGAAAAGTCGTGGTATTTCAACATCAAAAGATATCTTGAGAAGCAAGAGTACCCCGAGGGTGCCATAATTTATGATAAGAAGACTCTTAGAAAACTAGCCTCCAAGTTTTTACTATCAGGAGACGTTTTGAATAAAAGAAACTATGATTCGATTCTGCTCAGATGCATGGATATACATGAAGCAGAATCCATCATACGAGAAATTCACGAGGGCTCTTTTGGGACTCATGCCAGTGGATATTCCATGGCCAAAAAAATCCTACGAGCAGGTCATTTATGGATGACGATGGAAAGTGACTTGTGTATATGCAAAGATGTGCAATAAATGTCAGGTTTACACAGACAGGATACACGTTCCTCCTACCCCTTTGAATGTGATTACTTCGCCATGGCCCTTTGCAATATGGGGAATTAATATGATTGGATGGATTGAGCCAAGCGCTTCAAATGGACATAAGTTCATTCTCGTTGCTATTGACAACTTCACCAAGTGGGTGGAAGCAGCTTCATACAAGAATGTGACCAAGCAAGTTGTTACCTGCTTCATCAAGAAAGAAATTATATGTCGTTATGGGACTCCTAACAAGATCATCACTGATAACAGGTCGAATCTCAACAACATAATGATAGAGGAGATGTGTGAAGAATTCAAAATTGAGCACTGTAATTCATCACCATATCGACCAAAGATGAATGGGGCAGTCGAAGACGCTAACAAGAACATAAAGAAGATTGTCTAGAAAATGGTTAGAACATACAAATATTGGCATGATATGTTGCCATTTTCCCTGCATAGCTATCGAACTTCGGTGCATACTTCCATTGGGGTAACTCCTTTTTCACTAGTCTATGGTATGGATACGGTACTCCCAGGTGAAGTGGAGATTCCTTCATTGAGGGTTCTGATGGATACTAAACTTGATGAAGTTAAATGGATTCAAACAAGGCTCGAACAAATCAATCTCATCGAAGAGAAGAACCTAACAACCATTTTCACGGTCAGTTATATCAACAGCGTCTCAAGAGAGCATTTGATAAAAAGATTTGACCTCGAGAGTTCTACAAAGGTGACCTGGTCTTAAGGAAGATTCTCCTAATTCACACTGATCCAAGAGGAAAGTGGACTCCCAACTATGAGGGGTCGTAAATCATGAAGAAAGCTTTCTCAAGAGGTGCTCTAATCTTGACAAACATGGATGGGGAAGACGTTCCACTTCCAATTAATTCAGACTCAGTCAAAAAATACTACGCATAAAAAACCCGCTAATTCGAAAACCCGAAAGAGAGGCTTAGGAAAAAGTTAGGGCTAAAAAAGAAAAAAAAAGAGAAAAAAAATAATAACCCTCTAAGTTGAAAACCCGAAAGGGCGACTTAGGCAAAAATGAGTATCCCAGTGGATTGAAAACTCGAAAGGGCAATCCAGGCAAAAATTAGGGATAAAAAGAGGGAGGCTATAGTCTGAAGACACTTCACGAATAACGAGTACACCCTCCTAACACGGGATGGATTGATTCAACTATTATCCTTCAGAAGCACAACACTAGGACGATCCAGGATATGGGAACTATAGCAATATCAATTAATGGAAGTTCGAGATTTTCTTATTGCCATTACTATAGCAATATCAGTTAATGAAAAAGTTTGAGATTTTCTTATTGCCATTTTACTCGTTGTATTTTGTCTTTTGTTTGCAACTTCCTCATTTAGGATTTGTATCCATGTACGAATTCCTATTCACAGGCCAAACTCATTAATAAAAATTTGCCCTTCCACCAAAAAATCTTTGTTATGTCCTTTTACATTATTTTCGTATGCGGATTATGATTTAAATTCTTTATTAAGCATTGCATTGAAAATAATAAGGCAATAATAATCATAAGCTAATATGAGAAACACGACATTACAGGATATGAAGGCATCCCTAGGGAATGCCATGACATTCATTTTTTTTTGTTTTTATGTGCAGGTAGCAAGTCGTAATGGTCAACTCGACCAAGCTTTCATCCTCGTCACCTCCTTACAAACGGAAAGGCACCGATTCTCCAACACCGAGAAACTTGGGGCATTTGATGAGATCCACGTCTCTACTCAGTCATTCACAAGAAGTCCAACATGTGAATAAAGTCAGGTCAAGTTATTCGTCCTCAGCAAGAATCAATCCCTTGTGAACTCGCCAAGGCTATAACTCAATTCTCTCAGTTTTCAAACACCAATCCATATTGGTATCTCAAGACAAAGAGCAACGGACCCCAATGAGCCTAATATTGGGCACTTTTCATATAATGATCATCACTGCACATTACATTGCATCCTCAAACGCATAACATATCCATGAATCATCATGTCACACTTCAAAATGCATATGAAGCATGAGCCAGATTTGGTACCTTGCCCGAAAGCCCCAAATCAATCCCAAATCAACAAAACATCCCCATAAAGAATATCATCCTTATAATTCCCAGTTAACATCTGTCATTACACCACCAACCAAAATAAGTTGTGGTGCGAATACATTATACTCCCTAACTCTCAATACATAGTTTATCTTTTTTTAGGGTTGTAGGTCGTCGGTAGACTTTACCCTCACATTATCTTTTCTAGGGTTGTAGTTCGTCCGTAGATCTTACCCTCACATTATCTTATCTTTGGTAGTAGGTCGTCCGTAGATCTTACCCTTACACTATCTTTCCTAGGTTCATAGGTCATTCGTATATCTTACCCTCGCTTTATCTTTTCTGAGGTCGTAGGTCGCTCGTAGATCTTACCTTCACTTTATCTTTTTTAAGGTCGTAGGTCGCTCATAGATCTTACCTTCACTTTATCTTCTTTAATGTCGTAGGTCGCTCGTAGATCTTACCTTCACGTTATCTTTTCTAAGGTCGTAGGTCATCCGTACATCTTACCTTCGCGTCATCATTTTTAAGGTCGTAGGTTATCTGTAGATCTTACCCTTATTGTATCTTTCTTAAGGTCGTAGGTCGTCCGTAGATCTTTCCTCCGTGTTATCATTTTTAAGGTTATAGATCGTCCGTAGATCTTACCATCACTTTATCTTATCTTGGGTCGTAGGTCGTCCGTAGATCTTACCCTCGCGCTATCTTTTCTAGAGTCGTAGGTCATCCGTAGATCTTACCCTCATTTTATCTTTTCTGAGGTCGTAGGTCGCTCGGAGATCTTACCTTCACTTTATCTTTTTTAAGGTCGTAGGTCACTCGTAGATCTTACCTTCACTTTATCTTTTTTAAGGTCGTAGATCACTTATAGATCTTACCTTCATGTTATCTTTTCTAGGGTCATAGGTCATCCGTAGATCTTACCTTCGCATCATCATTTTTAAGGTCGCAGGTCATCTGTAGATCATACCCTCATTGTATGTTTCTTAAGGTCGTAGGTCGTCCGTAGATCTTACCTTCGTGTTATCATTATTAAGGTTGTAGATCGTCCATAGATCTTACCTTAGCTTTATCATATCTTGGGTCGTAGGTCGTCCGTAGATCTTACCCTCGCGCTATCTTTTCTAGGATCATAGGTCGTCCGTAGTTCTTACCCTCGTATCATCTTTTCTTGGGTCGTATGTCGCTCACCGGTCTTACCCTTGTGACGTCCTTTCTCTCGAGTCATAGATCATACATTAATCTTTACTTGTTGTTTTTATTTTTCTTTTGGGTCGTGAATCCCACATGATAGATTCTCTGCTGTCATCGAGCTCTACCCATCGTCTTTAAGTTATCATTTTGTTAGTAATCCTGCTTTCAGTCGCCACGACATTGTCAACCGTATCTTTTCAGTCACTTTAACACCCACTTTCCACGAGGACCTTGTATTGGCACCGTTACCCCAGTACAACCTATCATTATTCAACCCCATTTATCTGTCATGATCGGTTCATCAGAAAACAAATTTTTCTTTCCCCAGCAGACATCACAAATAAATAACACTCACACCATCTCTCCAGGACAAATTTCAAGTCATGGTATTTAATCATCTTCTACCTCGAACTTTCAAACGGTTGACGCTAATCTCAGCTTCAGGTTTAAGACGATTAAATTGGGGCAGCTGTCGTACCCTACATTTGCCCTACCTTTTACTTTTGTCTGGCTTAGACTTTGCATCCCATTTGCATCATTTTCACTAAGATGTTTACATATCATGTGTGATATTGTGGTAGAACCGGCTATTTAATACTGGTTTTGCATTTGTGTTTACAAATATTGCAGTAAGCAAGAGTTGCCACCGACATTTCTTTTATCCAACAAAGGAAAGGGTGAAAAGAACAGAAAAAACCTTTTCGAGAATTTTCTGAGTAAGGGGGTAGATTATGGAAAGGGAAGTTGTTAGCACCCTTCCATCCGTAGTTTTCTACAGGCTCTTAGAGGTTTTCTCGTTTTGAAATACCTTTGTGCTTTGTGTGTTTTGAAAATGTCTTAGTGTGGCGATTTGCTTTACGTTTAACTCTTGTATCAGTCCTCAAGAGTGTTAACAAAGCAGATGTTTTGAAAATTGCTTTTGAAAAGTAGTATTTGTGTAAGTGCAAAATGTTTTTTTTAGCAAACTTCTAACACCTATCTACTTTTATACTCAAAAAGGGTCGTTCTTTTCCTCCTATCCTTTAGACAGTGCTATCCTACTATTAGTGAGTAGGTAGCCCTATCGTTGGATGTATTAGGGACATTCGAAAGGGGCGTTACAGTCACGAAGGCAACTTGTGGAGACGCTTTAGCAATTTTGTTTAGGGGCTAGATCATTTACCAAGACGGCAACTGTAGGGTCATCGAAGGACTATGATCTTTTGATTTATGGATCTTTGCTAAAGCGCTCCTGCCTCATGACTGTTTTATTTCTGAGTGCAACCAAAGTGGAGTACCCTAGAGGTGTATATGTGCAAGTGTGTTATGTTCAGTTATTTTTGTCTTTTTATTAAGTTTGCTAACGTTTGATTTCAGTCTTTTCATACACGCCTAGTTACTAGCAGTTAATATATACATAAATGTAAAGTGAGAAGATAAAACCCTATGCTATTACATGGCTTCAGAGAGGGGGTTTACAATGTACAAAAATTGTGGGAAGAAAAAAAATAAAGAAAACAGTAAAAATCCTAATTAGTTTATTACATCCAGTATATAGGTACAATGATGAACATAAATTGCAAAAATAAATAACGCCCGCGGAAGTTGAAAATAAGTCTAACAACCTAGTAAGAAAAATCTTTTTGCTTATTTTTTTATTTAAGAAATTAAATAACCTAAAAATTTATTTAGGAAATAAAATTAATCAAGAAAAATAGTCTAAATTCTTTTTTAGTTTTTTTTATTATTTAAAGAAAATAATTAAACATAAATTAAGTCCTATGTTCTAATTTAGTTTTAATTAAATAAAAATAGGTAAAATAGTTATTAATTAATTCACAAAATTAATTTAATTAAAAAACTAAAACTATATTTTTTGTGATTTTATTATTATATTATACTAATTAAATAAATGAAGAAAACAAATTAAAATAAAAAAATTTAAAGCAAAGTGACAAAAACAATGCAAAATAGGCCAGGATAATTAGAAATTAGGGGGGTGCTAAAATTGAATTTTGCTAGGCCCAAATGAATGTTAAGCCCAGGCCACGCTGGATCAGGTGAGATGAGGCCTTGAGGGTGCATGGTGTATCTCAAATTGAAGCCTTTAGATCTATACCCCTTATGATTTGAATGCTAGATTTGATGGTGTTTGGTACACTTCTGGCCATGTAATGAATCAAATCTGCATGAAACAAGTTAGAAAATATAAAAATGGAGCTTACTGAGGAGTTTTGTGATGTTTCAGGGCTTGGTAATGATTGCAAAAGCTTCAGGGAGCCTCCGGGAATATATTTGGATCTTTTGTTTGAATGAGGAAGGCTGGAACCTAAAATGCGAATTTTACAACTTTGATATTTTTTGCAAAATTTGTAGAGCTTTTCCAGGCTGTATATCATGTGTCTTGAAGCTTGCTAATGTGTACTTTATATAGAGAGGAGGGAGGATACAAGAGAAAAAGGTAATAACAACCATAAACATGTGTTTTTAAGGCCATGAATGATGTTTTGTAACTTTACCAAAGACATGGAATCTTGTCCTTTTTGAATTAACCCAAAATATCAACCCAAAGCTCAAAGCCCATTTCCAATTATTTTATACATTTTATTTTATATTTATTTGAAATAAATTAAAATAAATATGAATAAAATAGTTAGAAAATTCAAGGCATGGCAAGAATAATTTTAGAGGTCCTCTATAGGCTTAGGAAGATTTTTAAAGTCCAAGAAATTAAGCCATTGACCTAAAACTTTAAGTTTGCTCAATGCACAATTCTTGAAAATTCCCAAATTTTCCCAACTTGGGAAAGCCATAACTTCTTCAATTTTCATCTCATGATGATGATCTTGGACTTTTTCGAAAGACCAAGATTTCTATTTTCATCCCTCTTTTAATCAATTTTGAATTTGAAGATTTTATCTTGATGTAAATGGTCTTGACAAAAAGTGCCTTTTGTTGACTTTTTGAAAATGACCTGTAATGTATAAGCTTATATCTTTCAAATGGTGCATTTCTTGGACTTGAGGGATGAAGAGAATTTATATGGAATTGGATTCTATTCAAAATGAGCTTTGGTTTGGAAACAATGGATGAAGTATGAGAAAGTTATGCCTGGTCAAAGTTTGGTTGACTTTTCCTATAGAAACCCTAATTAGAAATTCTTGACTTTTGATAAATTAGAAGCATTTCTTGAGGGATCATAATCAAACCTTGATCAAATTATGGATCAAATGATGGATCATAATCTACTGGGGGATGTTGGTTTCTGTTGTTTTCCTGTTTGAAGAAAACTCGGTGGGGAATAGAGTCTAAGAACTTCAGTTGTCCATGGCTCTACTGAGGGGTTATCTCTGGATTGGAGAGATGAAAGTTTGTTGTTTTCTTGTTGAAATTCAGGCTTCATAGTAATTTGCTGGGGGAGAATGAAATCAACTACTATATGGAAATGTATAAGAAGAAACTTGTGTAGGGCTGTTTCAGGATGAGTCCGGGTAAGAATTCATCGGGAAGTGTATGAGAAGGAACCTGGGTAGGGCTATTTTAGGAGATATATGAGAGGGAGCTTGGGTAGGGCAGCTTCAGGATGAGTCCGGGTAAAACTGCATCTGAAAATTGTAAGAAGGAACCTGGGTAGGGTTGCCTCAAGATGAGTCCGTGTAAAACTGCATCTGGAAATTATGAGAAGGAACTTGGGTAGGGTTGCCTCAGGACGAGTCCGTGTAAAACTGCATCTGGAAATTCAAGAGAAGGAACCTGGGTAGGGTTGCCTCAGGATGAGTCCGTGTAAAACTGCATATGGAAATTTAAGAGAAAGAACCTGGGTAGGGTTGCCTCAGAATGAGTCAGTGTAAAACTGCATTTGGAAATTCAAGAGAAGGAACCTGGGTAGGGTTGCCCCAAGATGAGTCCATGTAAAATTTCATCTGGAGATTGTGAGAAGGAACCTGGGTAGGGTTGCTTCAGGATGAGTCCGTGTAAAACTTCAGAAGGAGGGAGAAGGAACCCGTGTAAGATTGCTTCATGAAGAGTTCATATAAAGCTGTATTTGGAAATCAGAAGAAACCCGTGTAGGATTGCTTCATGAAGCGTCCGTATAAAGCTGTATTTGGAAGTCAGAAGAAACTCGTGTAAGATTTCTTCATGATGAGCCCGTGTAAAGCTGTATTTGGAAGTCAGAAGAAACCCGTGTAATATTTCTTCATGTTGAGCCCGTGTAAAGTTGTATTTAGAAGTCATAAGAAACCCGTGTAAGATTGCTTCATGTTGAGCCCGTGTAAAGCTGGATTTGGAAGTCAGAAGAAACCCGTGTAAGATTTCTTCATGATGAGCCCGTGTAAAGTTGTATTTGGTCGCACAGATAATTACTCTGTTTTATTTCAGGAGCTAATCCTGGACCTGTTAAAAATTGTTGATGATAAATATCTATTGATTGATCTTTTCTGAAAAGGTAAAGTGTTAGCTGTATCCAATGTCATGATGTATGAAATGCATTGTGTAATGTTGTTCTCAAAATAAATGAGATTGGGATGTATGCATTTGTACTGCAAATGCTATGATGTATGAATGCAATATGTGAATGTATCAGTTATTCTATTGCAACACTATTGAATTAGAGAAAATAAATACCTGATTGCAGCTGGCGATGAAGAATGTAGGTCTTCAGATTTTGTTGAAACTGAACTGCTGGGAGATGATCTTCCGTTGTTAGAGAAATAAACTCTGTTGGGGAAGGAAAGCTCTGTGCACTTCCTGAGGATTTTGTGAAATTCTATTGGGGAATCCTGAGAAGTTTGACGACTTTACTGGGGAAAACCTGATGTCAGAGCAGTAGTTGGAAATTCCTGTTCTGCCAGGGATACAAGAACACCTGACATCACTAGGTTGTAAGCTAGGGATATGGCGTCGCCTTTTTAGTAAGATGCCCCTGCCTCTGTACCTGCTGGAGAAAGTACTTGCGGAGACTTTGTGCATGGTTTGAGTGTCATCCCAACTCCCGGGGTGCTTGGTAAATGCTGATCAGGATGATAAGTCTTCTACTGATAAACAAATGACAAGATGACGGGACATAATCGTACGTTTTTAATCCCTAACTTTTGCCTGGACCACCCTTTTGGGTTTTCAGTCCATCGGGATACCCTTTTTTGCTCAAGCTGCCTTTTCAGGTTTTCGACTTGCCGGGTGTACAATTTTTTTTGTATATATCCCTAATTTTTGCCTGAACTCTTTTGGTTTGCTGGGATGCCCTAAATTTTTCCTAAGCCTGTCAACCTAGCGGGTCTTTTTCATGCGTAGTGTTGTACCCCAAAATTTTCCCTCCCATTTCCTCAACATTTTCTCACCACAAGACCCTTGGAGCTCAGGATCAAATTAGGGTTTGCTCTGCTCAAGACTTCTCCTTGCACTGTTGACCCAAATTAGGGTTTGAGTTTGCACAAAGATGTTTTGACCTAAAATGCCTAAGATGACTTTCATACTTCATATTGGACTCACAGGTTTATCCATACCAAGTTTCAAGTCTTGATTCCAAACTTTGCCCAGTCAATTGGACAGTTGACCTAGAAATCAGCTGTATTGGGGAAAAAGTCAACTGTGGTCAATTGACAGTCAAACCTCATGATTTTTGACCCACATCAACATTATGAACTCATATGGACCATTTTATCAAGTTTGGATCACAATTCCACAAGAAATTTGATCAGATCACCAAAAGGGCAAAATGGTCATTTTTAGGGTTTTGACTGCACAAAGGAAATTTTTGACTGTTTAACCTAGCCAATGGCAAAACAAGCTCACATATGGACTCAATGACCCCATGGCATTGTCTTGACATGTTCAACAAGTTCAAAAGATCCCAAATGCACAAGATTGACAGATGAATTTTCCAGTCAACTGAGCCAAATTTGACTGTATACTGAAAAGTCAAACTTTGAATTTTTGGTCAAAATCAAGTGTCAAGATTCATTTTTCATCAAAACATGTCAAATCATGAAACTTGTTCATCAAGGAATCAAAAATTGCAAATTAGGGTTTGAAATGAGGAATTTTCATAACTTAGAATTTTTCTAAGTTATGAAAATCCCTAATTTTTTCCTAACTTTGTCCCACTTTTTCATCAATATATATTTGGATTCAAACAAAAGTCAAAATATGAAAGTTGTAGTCCATTGAAAAATCTACAACTTTGATTCACAAAGTTTCCTCAAAAGAAGCTTGTAGCTCAAGTTACAATTTTTGGTACAAGGGTGCAAAACATTCTTAACTTAGAAATTTTTTGACCTATTCTAGGCAGGATTTTTGCCTAACTTCATGGCCACTTTTCACATGTTTCCACTTGGAATTTAAATTTGCATTACAAAGATGGATTGTAGTACACATTCCAAGCTTTCCAAAATGTCATAGAACTCATCAAACAACCTTGTGGTTAGGGAGAATCGAATTTGGCAATATAGGCAAAAGTCACTTTGTTCATGAGCCATTTCCATGTTCATAACTTGTGCATTTTCAAACTCAGCATATGCAAGCTACATTACAGGCCTCTAATCTCATTTACACTCCAAAATTAAACGCTAATCCATTGTGCCAAGATGTTATTCTATGAGTTTGGTCATTACATGAAGGATTAGTCCTTAATTAGAAAAAGCACTTTATCCATTTTTGAAAAGTATGGCTTTATGTCAAATTTGCAATCCAAGTAGTACAATGCAAATCCTTTTGGCACAAGTTCAGGAACATATCACACTGATCAAGAGGGATGGTTGCAGCATGATTAGGGGGCCTGCACAAGTCTAGAAACCAAGTTGACAATTTTTGCTTAAGTTAGAAGAAACCTTGCATTTTGTAACACAACTCACATTGCTGCAACCACAAGCAAAAGTAAACTTGTTAAACACATTCCAAATATCAAACCTAAGATAAGGCACGAGCTAACCACCTTCCAAACCTCATCATTCATCAAAACACCCTCCTACTGCAAAAAACAGAGTCACCTCTGCAGTTGGACTTCCATTACTCAATCCATTCGTGCGCCTTGGCCAAAACTAGTTCATACACACTCCATACCACCTATACAAACTATCCCAAGCATTGGACACGACCTGTAACACCTCTAACCAACTTCACCATTTTCACTTTTTCTGTTTTGCAGGTTGACTTCCATAGCTTGATTCATTTGGTTTCAAAGCAAGCTAAAGGTTGGAGAAGCATCCCTGACCTTCAAGCAGCTGTACAAGTCCTCACATTGCACTGAAAGAACCTCCATTGCCAGACACGATCCAAGCTGAACAGGTAAGTTCATGGACTTCTATCTCTTAATCTAGGAAGAGTTAGCTTTAAGTTTATGAATGAAAAATGCACTACTCATGGCCCTGAAGCTATACATATCCTCACTTTCCATTTATATTGCGTATGCTGAGAGAATTTAAGACCTGAACATTGACAAAAACTTAGGTCAAGAATTAGGGATGGAGAAATTCTCTCTCATTTCTGAGAGTTAAGTTAAGTTTTTTATATGTTTGGATTCGTCTCTTGATGCTCTACATTTCTTGTGTTATGAGTTTTTCTTGAAAGTCCAGGAATCATGAGATAGCAGGAAGCACGCGTTGCTCTGTTTGTTTGTTCAGAGGTTGAAGACAAAGTCTTCTTGGGCTGGGCCTGTATTGTTCTTCTTTTTGCACCACATTCTCACACATGCACCCCCTGGCCCATTTTGAGATATATTTGTCATTTTTAATTTTTTCCTTTTGATTTTGTTTCTATATTTTTATTTAAGCATGACAAAATATTAAAAATATTTTTCTCACATTTTTTTGCATTTTTATTTGATTTTTATTTGCTTCATTTAGTTATATGTAAATAAATACATAATACTTTTTTTGTTTAGAATATTAAAAACAATACAAAATACATTTATTTTCTAATTTTATTTTATTTTATCTTTTGAAAACATTTTATAAAAAATATACTTTTTTTGTAAATATTAAATATTTTATTTTTGTACATATTTAATATATTTAGTAAATAATATAAATACTTATATATTTATTATAATATTTAGGATAAAAACATAAAAACAATACATTTTTATTTTTATTAATATATAACTTAAAAAATCACTTTTTTTACAATATACTTCCTTTTTATTTATTTTTTGTACATAATTAATAAATATTGCATATATTATATAATAAATACCTTTTATTTATAAAATAAGGGTTTTGCCCTAAAAACATAAAAATGCCAAAAATTAATTCTTTTTATTTTTGTTTATTTGACACATAAAAATACCTTTTTACATACATATAAAAATCATTTTTTGCATCTTGCATATTTATCTCATTTTTATTTAATTATTGTATATTAAATAATTTGTATAATTCAATTTGGATGTAATAGTTAGATTTAAATTTCTTGCTAAAATATCCCCATTTGAACATTTGTACCCCCATCCCATATTTGTGTTGTAATAACTTAGGACCTTTTATTTTTCGCATTTAAAAGCTTTCTAATTATGCCATGTTAGAATTAGGGTTTTGTATGCAAATCAAAAACAACAAATAGTTTGACCTAAATTCAAGATAAACAAGCATGAAAATGAACAAACACAAATCACACTTGCACCCCTAGGGTACTCCACTTGTTGCCTTCAATAGTGGGCCATATTGCATGTTAGGTATCTTTGGCAAAAACAAGACGATTCAAATGATCATAGTCCCTCGATGACGCCTTCAAAATTTGCCTAAAAAATGATCAAGTCCCTTAAAGGAAAAATTGCCCAAAGATACTTGGCACCATTGCAATCATGGTCTAAAAGATGACCCGCGCCCGTCCCGTTCACATCCTAACACAAGATTGTCCACCAAATACAATGGTGGAACAAAATTGTTAAAAGGGTTAAAACATAGCAATGATCTTTGAGAAATTTAGGGTAGATAGCTCTTGGTTACTTGCCAACTTGCAAAACAAAAACACTTGTCTATTTTTCAAAACCACACATCACAACACATTTTCAAAACAACTTTCAAAAACATTAAAAACTTTTCAAAAGACATACACCTTTGTATACATACCAACATGGATCATTACAAAGGTTGCCACCACATTGGCCTCTTTTCAAAACATTTTCAAAACCCACACACAAAACACCATTTCAAACAATTGAAAGCACCATTTCAAACAATTGAAAATCAAGGCAAGTTGATCTAAGCAAGTAACTAAGAGCCCATGGATAACCATGGATAGAAAGGGTGCTAATACCTTCCCTTTCTATAATCTACTCCCCGAACCCAAGAAAACATCTCAAAGGTTTTTGCTGTGCTTTTTAACCTTTCCTTAGGATAAAATAAAAAGTTGGTGGCGACTCTTGCTCAACCGAAACATTTGCAAAAAATAAACGCAAAACCTCAAGTCAGTTCTCCCACCGTATCACAGAACTGGCGACTCTGCTGGGGAGAACTTTTAAAGTGGAGTAACCTTAGGGCTTAAATCACCCTCTTGCATGACTAATTGTTTGTTTTGATTACTTTATATATTGGCTCTCTTGTTTGGGTTTGCAATCTTACACCCGGATTTGGGGAAACATTCATAGATAGCAATACATTGTGGAAACTGTGCGGGGTATATCGACACGGTTGAAGCAATAGCTATATTAGTGCGACATATTTGTGAGTACCGGTAACCCTCGAGTTCAATCAAGGAGAGTACGGGGCCGCTGAGTGATGTCACTAAGAACTAATGACCTAGAACCTTACTTGACCATCTTGGCCTTTTATTAGGGGTAGTGAGATGACCGGCTTTGGTGCAGTCCGAAGTTGGTAGATACTCGATACTACACTCATTGAAGGTTGTTTTCTTGGAATATTTTGGTCGCTAGTTAAGTGGCTAAACCAAAACAATGAACATGGAAAACAATCCAGTGATATTGAGCTCCTTAGAACCCGGTTACTATTTATAGGACAGGTTTTTAAGCCAACTACACTCAAGAGGGTACTTACCTATGAAACCCCATGCAAGCCTGAAACTAGGGTTTGGTGTGAATTGCTTGTACATATGTTTTGTGCATACATCATGAACATCATAAAGCATCATATGCATATACTAACCACTTCAAGGGTTTAGATTTTCATCTTTGTTCTTGTTTTGTAGGTCATGGAAATTCCTCGCAGGAAAGCTATCCAAGTCAACCTTGTGAGAATCCCTCCTCAACTCAAAGAGCTCACATCAAGAATTCCGGAAAGCTCTCCCTTCAGTGAAAGACATGGTAGACTGCTCAGCCTAGTCAACACCAACATTGAAGAGGACATGATGAAGGTGCTGTTCCAGTTCTTTGACCCTCTTCACCACTGTTTCACTTTCCCCGACTACCAGTTGGTGCCCACTTTGGAGGAATTTTCTCAACTCCTGAGAATTCCTATCCTTAATCAACTACCCTACAACGGTACGGAAAAGGAACCAAAGCCTGAAGATGTTGCTCAAGCACTACACCTACAACCATCTGACATCAAGGGGCATTGGGAAACTAGAAGCGGTGTCAAAGGCTTCTTAGCAAAATTCTTGTTTGAGAAGGCACAAGAGTGTTGGAATTCATTGGACCTACAAGCCTTTGAAGAAATTGTGGCCCTCCTCATCTATGGGTTGGTCTTCTTCCCAAATCCTGACCAGCTTGTAGATGTCAACGCCATCAAGATTTTCTTATCCAGGAATCCAATACTAACATTGCTTGGGGACATTCTTCACTCATTTTACACACGAACAATGAGAAAGAGGGGTGTTCTCATGTGCTGTACTCCTCTTCTTGCAAGGTGGTTTATTTCGCACCTTCCACAATCTGTCTTGAAAAATGACCAAGGCTTAAGGTGGTCATAATAGTTGATGACCCTTACTCACTCTGATGTACATTGGTGTTCTCGGTCCAGAAAAAATGTCATCATCGTCGATCGTTGTGGAGAATTCCATAATGTTCCATTACTTGGCATTAGAGGAGGCATTACCTACAACCCTTGTCTAGCTTTGAGACAATTTGGATATGCACGGAGGGATGGCCCTCACGACATGTTGATTCCTGACCTAGTTTTTGACTTCGACAACGATGCGCAAGGACTTCGCCAAAGATTCATCAGAGCCTGGAGGATGCCTAACAAGGTAGACAGCAAGACACTGGGGCACAAGAACTCCATCCCCCTTGAGCCTTATCTCAAGTGGGTACGAACCCGAGCCCAGAGTCTAATGATGCCTTACCCTTATGTTCTCCCTGTGGTTAAAGAGCCCGGTAAGGAAGGAGAGGTTCCCTACACCATCCTATATCCTGACATGCCTACATCGTGGGAGGAGATGCAGAAGAGTTGGATCCAACTCAAGGAGGAACGAAACACTTTTGAAGCCAGCTTCTACGCCAATGAGAAGAAGGTTTTGGAGCTTACTCGCCGACTCCATGAGGAAGAGACCCTCAACACCTACATCGCACCAAAGAGGATGCGCAACGTCTTTTTACCTTGATAATTTTTTGTAATATTTGGGCCCATGGGGCATTTATGTACTAACAAATTTCTTCTTATTAATATGACGTGCGTTCTTTTTGTTTGCAACAATTTTGAACGTTCTAAATCCTTGAATGCATTGCATACATAAGCATATCATTCATCATGCGCATAAGCAGGTCTCCACACCAGGTTTCCTTATCTTTCTGCTGTTTATTTCAGTAAGATGGATCTCGAACAGACGGTCAAGGACTTGCAGTCTCAGAATTCACAGTTTCAACAACTCCTGATGACCTTGGCTAAGGGTCAGGAAGATCTGAAAGCCCTGCTGGGGAACAAAGAGCAAGTGAAAAAGAAGAAGAAGAGAATCGGGGTGGCTACCCTAGGAAGAAGGTTTGAGGGTGAAGCTAGAAGAGTGCTTGAATTTCCCCCTACATCTGAAGAGGGAACCAATAAAGGGAATGCGGCTGCGGTACCTTCCGAATCCGAGGTTGAAGAAGAGGAGGCTGAAGAGGACGAAGACTACTCTGATCAACAATACCCGCCCGCCGATGATAAATACAAAGGCTTGGAAGACAGGTTGGCAGCTATGGAGCTGCAGAGAGTTCTCGGCTTAGATTTCGAAGATTTGGGATTAGTTGCTGGAATTGTGATCCCCCCGAAGTTCAAAGTGCCAGCTTTTGCAAGATATGACGGGCTATCCTGCCCGAAAATGCATCTCAGATCATATGTAAGGAAGATCCAACCTTACACTGCAGACAAGAACCTTTGGATCCATTTCTTTCAGGATAGCCTTTCTGGGGCTCAACTCGAGTGGTTCTATCAGCTAGATGGAGCCAGTATCCGAAACTGGGAAGACTTGGCCACCGCATTTTATAAACAGTATCAGTACAATTCTGACCTCACTCCTACGCGTACCCAACTTCAGGGTATGTCACTGGGGACGGGCGAAGGATTCAAGGAGTATGCGTAAAAGTGGAGAGACTTGGCTGGTAGGGTGCAGCCACCGCTAACTGACCGTGAACTTGTTGACATGTTCCTTGGGACCCTGTGTGGTCCATTCTTCAATCATCTGATTGGTAATTCCTCTGCTGGGTTTATAGATTTGATCTTGACTGGTGAGAGCATAGAAGCTGGTATCAAGTCAGGGAAGATACAGAAAGGTGCCGCTGCGAGTACTGAAAAGAAGCCCTTCAAGAAGGAAGCTAGTGCTGTTTATGGTCCCAGAAGACAAGTTAAGCCAGAACGCCGCCAAGCTGTCAATGCATTGGTAATTTCAAAGCCTGCTGCTGCTCCTCAGCAATATAATCAATAAAGGGGTGAGAGACCCAAAAGACAATACACTCGGCTCAGTATGACCCTGTCTCAGATTTTGCCGCAACTACTGTCAACCAATCTGGTAACTGTCAAAGAAGCTCCGAAAGTAGTGAACACAGCTTCTCCAAAGTACAACCCCAACGCCCGTTGCGCTTATCACTCTGATAGCCCCGGGCATACTACGGACGATTGCTGGGCTCTGAGGAATAAGGTTCAAGACCTTATTGATGCTAAGGAAATACAGTTTGAGGCGCCTGAAAGGCCCAATGTTGTGACTGCTCCCATGCCCCAGCATGGAGTGAATGCTGTGGAAGAAGACCGATATGTAGCCTCCGTGGAAGAGATTGTTACTCCGTTATCGACTGTTAAAAGGAATCTGTTGCTAGCCGGTTTATTTCCGGGATGTGGTGAAGATTGCCTTCTATGTGCTGTTTCACCTTTTGGTTGTCCTTTGCTGAAATCAGGTATCCAAAGCCTGATGGATAGCAAAGAAATCTTGTTCGAGAAAATTGATGTTCCTGCTGTCCCTGCCGAAGAAGTTTCTATTGTCACTATTTTCAACAAACCTCCCAAGGCTCCTTCAAAGAAGTCTGTCAAAATCATGTCCACTCAGAAGATTGCTCCTATCATCATCACAGTTCCGGGGCCTCTCCCTTATACATCTGACAAAGCTGTCCTGTGGCACTATAGGGCAGATGTTTATGTGCTTGGAGTAAAACAAGAGTTTGATACAAGTACCGATGTCAGCAACATCACCGGGCCTGCCAAAATTACTCGCAGTGGTAGGCTGTTCTCGCCAGATATTGCGCCACCAGCTATTCAGAAACCCCTTATCATCACACCTGCAAGTGTGCATGTTCCACTTCCTAATCAAGTTCCTGTTTCTACCCCTGCTGCCGAGTCATCCGACGCTCGGGGCAAAGGGATTTCTACTGATTCTCCTGCCCTGACGGAGGCGCCGAAGACAACCACTGTTGAAGCCTCCTAGCAAGAGATGGAGGAGATCCTCAAGATTATCAAGAAAAGTGATTTCAACGTAGTTGAGCAGCTGGGGCACACCCCATCAAAGATTTCTATGCTATCACTCTTGTTGTGTTCAGAGGCCCATGCCAAGGCCCTGATTTCCTTCCTGAAGACGGCCCATGTGCCACAAGAAATGTCTGCTGATCAATTTACCAATTGTGTGGCCAACTTGACTGCTGATAATGGTTTGGGCTTCTCTGACGCCGATCTGACTACCAAAGGAAAGAACCATAATGACGCCCTGCATGTCTCCATTGAATGCAGGGGCACTACTCTTGCCCATTTGTTGGTAGACACCGGTTCTTCATTGAATGTATTGCCCAAGAAGGCCATAGACAGGTTAGATTGTGAGGGTTTGGAGCTCAAGCCTAGTAACATTGTTGTCCGAGCCTTTGACGGTTCGAAAAGGATGGTACATGGTGAAGTTTACATTCTAATCAGGGTTGGTTCTCAAGTTTTTGATTCAACTTTCTATGTGATGGACATCCGTCCATCCTACTCTTGTTTGCTGGGACGTCCATGGATCCACAAGGCTGGAGCTGTGACCTCCACACTACATCAGAAGCTTAAGTACCCGGTTAGAGGAAAGATTGTCACAGTTCAGGGGGAAGAAGAGTATATGGTCAGCCACCTTAACTCGTTCCGGTACATAGAAATGGATGGGGAATTCATTGAGACTCCATTCCAGCACTTTGAAGAGGTGCCTCAGACATTGGCATCAGCTGAAAATGTGATTGAAGACCCTCCTTTGAAGATGGCTTCCTTAAAGGATGCCCGGGCTGTGATTGAGAAGGGTGAGTCTGCAAACTGAGGCCGACTTCCTGACTTTACTCCAAAGACCGATTAGTTTGGTTTAGGTTTCACTGCGGAGGCTCAGAGGGCTGTTCGTAAAGCAAGGATTGGAAGACCTCCTGTGTTTATCACCAACCCGAGAGTGAATGCTATTGAGGACGACGTGGAGGAATCTGAATTCTACAGCTGGATCTACCCAACAACCGACAGTGGACCAAGCAACTGGACTGCCAAAGGCTTCACACCTATTACTTTTGTCACTCAGTAATGAACTCTTTTGTTTTCAATTTGTAACAAACAATATGTTGAAACTTTTATGGCTCGGTGTCCTACCCGGGGCACCGTGGCTCCATTTGTGAGGGCTTTTGTATGACATTTTCATATATCATTAATCAAAACATTGGACGTTTGTTGCATTTCAAATCTTGTGCTCCTTTTCTTTCTTTATCAAATATTGCAAAATAACTATATTTACACACACTCACTTATACAGGTTCCAATCCACTCTGGATCTCACTGGTAATGACTCTGCTACTGCCAGTTATGACTTCGAGAATCCGATCAACTTAGCCTAAGACGAAGGTGAAAATGATTGCGAAGTGCCTTGTGAACTTGCAAGACTGCTACTCCAGGAAGAGAGAGCCATTCAGCCACATGAAGAGCCAGTAGAAACGGTAAATCTGGGTACTGAGACAGACAGAAAGGAGGTCAAGATTGGTGCCAATCTAGAGCTCAGTGTGAAGCAACGATGGATTCAGATGCTGCATGACTATGTGGAAATTTTTGCTTGGTCTTACGAGGACATGCCTGGGTTGGATACCGACATTGTGGTTCATCACCTACCTACCAAGGAAGACTGCCCTCCGGTAAAACAGAAGGTCCGCCGTATGCGTCTAGAGATGTCCGAGAAAATCAAAGCTGAGGTTATGAAACAATTTGATGCCGGGTTTCTAGCAGTGACTTCTTACCCTCAGTGGGTTGCCAACGTGGTTCCAGTGCCGAAGAAGGATGGTAAGGTCCGAATGTGTGTTGATTACAGGGATTTGAACAGGGCCAGCCCCAAGGATGATTTCCCTCTGCCTCATATCGACGTCCTGGTTGACAACACTGCTCAGCATAAAGTATTCTCCTTCATGGACGGCTTCTCCGGTTATAATGAGATCAAGATGGCTCCTGAAGACATGGAGAAGACCACTTTTGTCACTCAGTGGGGCACCTTTTGCTACAAGGTCATGCCTTTTGGGTTGAAAAATGCTGGGGCAACCTACCAATGTGCCATGGTTGCTTTATTTCATGATATGATCCATCACGAGATAGAAGTGTATGTCGATGATATGATTGCAAGGTCCCAAACGGAGGAGGAACACCTTGACCATCTACAGAAGCTGTTTGACCGTATGAAGTTGTACAAGCTGAGGTTGAACCCGAACAAGTGCACCTTTGGGGTAAGATCTGGAAGATTGCTAGGCTTCATCGTGAGCGACAAAGGTATTCAAGTGGACTCTGCCAAAGGTGAAAGCCATACAAGAGATGCCAACTCCCAAGACAGAGAAAGAAGTCAGAGGCTTTCTAGGACGGTTGAACTACATTGCCCGATTCATCTCACATCTAACTGCTACATGTGAACCAATCTTCAAGCTGCTGAAGAAGGATCAAGTAGTACGTTGGAACGACGAGTGTCAGGCTACTTTCGAAAAGATCAAAGAGTATCTCTAAGAACCACCCATTCTTATGCCGCCGGTTGAAGGGAGACCTCTAATACTATACTTGACAGTACTTGACAACTCAATGGGGTGTGTGCTGGGGCAGCATGACGAGTCTGGCCGAAAAGAGCACGCTATTTATTACCTGAGCAAAAAGTTTACCGACTGTGAGACTCAGTACTCACTGCTCGAGAAAACTTGCTGCACTCTGGTATGGGCTGCTCGCCGGCTGAGACAGTATATGTTGACTCACACTACCCTGTTGATTTCAAAAATGGATCCAATCAAGTACATATTCGAAAAGCCTGCTCTATCCGGAAGAATAACAAGATGGCAAATGATCTTGACGAAATATGACATCCAGTACACGCCTCAAAAAGCAATCAAGGGAAGTGTATTGGCAGACCATTTGGCACACCAACCGGTGGACAATTACCAGTCGTTGAACTTTGAATTTCCAGACGAAGATATCATGGTAGTGACTGATTATGAAGTACCTGGACCGGATGAAGGACCTGAGGAGGGATCCCGATGGTCTATGCACTTTGACGGAGCCTCAAACGCTTTGGGTAATGGAATCGGCGCTGTGATCATATCCCCTAAAGGCACTCATACCCCACTCAACGCCCGGCTATGTTTCAACTGCACCAATAACATGGCAGAGTATGAGGCATGTATCATGGGTCTTCAAGCTGCAATTGATTTAAGGATCAAGTTTCTGAGTGTCTTCAGAGATTCCGCTCTCGTGGTCAATCAGGTCAAAGGTGAGTGGGATACGAAACACCCGAATCTTATTCCTTATAAGGAGTATGTATTGACATTGATCCCCCATTTCGAAGAGATAACTTTTGAGCACTTCCCAAGAGAGGAGAATCAGTTAGCGGACGCGTTGGCTACGATGTCTTCTATGTTCAAAGTCAAATGGGACAATGAGGCTCCCCGGATCATTATCGGGAAGTTGGATGAACCTGCATATTGCTGCGATCTCGAGACCGAAGAGATAATAGAAAAACCCTGGTATCATGAGGTGAAGAGGTACTTGGAAGCTCAAGAATACCCCGAAGGCGCATCGGTTAACGACAAGAAGTTCCTGAGAAGGTTCGCGGAAAAATTCTTCCTCAACAATGGCATTCTCTACAAGCTAAACCATGACTCAAACTTACTGCGTTGTGTGGATAAGATTGAAGCAGAAAGGATCATGGCAGAGCTACATGAAGGTACCTTCGGGACGCATTCCAGTGGACATACCATGGCTAAGAAAATCCTTCGGGCATGATATTTCTGGTCCACAATGGAAGCCGACTGTTATCAGCACTCGCGAACTTGTCATAAATGCCAGATCTATGCTGATAAGGTGCATATTCCTCCGGTTCCTCTGAACGTCTTGACAGCACCTTGGCCTTTTGCAATGTGGGGCATTGATATGATCGGCGAGATCCGACCTACAGCATCCAACGGGCATCGCTTCGTCTTAGTAGCGATTGATTATTTCACAAAGTGGGTCGAAGCAGCTTCCTACGCCACCGTAACCAAGAGCGTCGTGGCACGATTCATTCGGCACAACCTGATCTGTCGATATGGTATACCTGAAAGGATCATTACGGATAACGGTACCAATCTTAACAACAAGATGATCACTGAGCTCTGCGAGTAATTCAAGATAGAACACCACAACTCTTCACCTTACCGGCCGAAGATGAATGGGGCTGTAGAAGCAGCAAATAAGATTATTAAGAAGATTGTGCAGAAGATGACAATGACCTATAAAGATTGGCACGAGATGTTACCGTTTGCTCTTCATGGGTACCGTACCTCAGCAAGGACGTCAACAGGGGTAACTCCCTTTTCCCTGGTCTATGGCATGGAGGCAGTCTTGCCTATTGAAATCCAAATACCCTCTCTCCGGATAATGAAGGATGCAGACTTGAGCGAAGATGACTGGATACAGACTCGGCTCGATCAACTAAATCTAATTGATGAAAAGAGACTCACTGCTATTTGTCATGGTCATACGTACCAAAAACGGATGATCAGGGCATTTAACAAGAAAGTCAGACGACAAGAGTTTCAAGTTGGGGACCTGGTAATCAAGCGCATCATTCTTCCTCAAAGTGATCCCATGGGCAAATGGACCCCTACATACGAAGGGCCATTTGTGGTTAAACATATCTGTAGTTGTTTAGTTATTGGCTTGCATTTTTGGTAAATCCCAAGTGTATGTGTGAATGTCATGATTGATGTCATAACATTCTAGTTTAGTTTGTACTGATTCATTAGGTACCTTTGCAGAAAAATATTGTCATACAGGTACTGATGTTTATGAGTGTGTATCTGAGCATTTTGCAAAATGATCACATTTACCAAAATCAATAGACAGGTTTTCAGATGTCATAACAGATGTTAAGACATCCTGTTCTGAACTAACAGGTATGCAGTTTGGTTAATTCTGAGTTTTTTCAGGAAAATGACTCAGTCTTTCCAGAACAGAATCCTGCGTTTTCTTTGGGTTAATTGATAACACGAAATCGTATCGTTTATTTGCTATGAAATTCGTCCGTTTTGTATTATTATGACCCGATTAATTCCCGAATATTTCGAGTTTGTCATCACTTTTGCAGGTATTTCATAATTGAGCTCAAAATAGAAGAAAACATGAAACAATGCAAGAAAGCATCAAAAGAACAGAAGAAAAGAATAAATCTGTCAAAGAACTGCACTTTTGTAGCTGTGACGGTCGTAATGAAGCTGCCACGACCGTAAGCCAGTTTGAAGAGTGTTACGACCGTAACACAGTGGCCACGACCGTAACACGGGAAAGACCAAAATCTGCTCGTAACGCCAATGTAACGAACGTAATGCGTATAATACTTCACTTGGAAAATGCAGAACGTGGCAAGCATAACAGAAGGAGTTTCCAAACTCCTTAATTCTCTTCAGTCAAACACCACGTTCACCATTTCTTCCTCAACTACTAGGTTACTATATTTTTGGAGATTTTGAAGGAAGACTGAGTTCCAAGTTTGACAAACCAACTGCCAGATTTTATTCTTCTATAAATACCTCAATATTGAACAAAAAAGGCACGGAGTTTTATTACAGCTTATTTGTGCCGAAGCTCTGCCAAAATTGAAACCAGTATTATTTCAGTATTCATTTTCCAGCATTTGTTTATTTCAATTCTTTTAAGTTCCACTGTCCAAATAATAATTTCCAACATTAGGGAATTATTATTCTAGTTTAAGATTTATCATTCAAGCTTCAGAATTTGCAATACTCCCGATACCAAGTCCGAGTTTCCGATTTGTGGAAGAAGGATTGAAGTATTGGCTTTACTGTCAGGTTTTTATTTTGCAATTGTATTAAATTCATTTTAATTAATTTATTAATGCATGCTTGTTATTTATTATTTATAATGTCCAATTTATATTTGCTTGCTTTTATTTACAGTATGTTTATTTTGATTTCCATGGCTAGCTAAACCTTTAGTGTCGGTATGGAATAGTAAAGACATTAGGCTTCTAATCAAACTTAGACTAAAACTTTAATCAACTTAACTCTGGTTATAACTTTTTATGCTTAATAATAAAATCTTTGTTACGAAAGTAAGAAGAGTAAATAGGTTAAATCGAGACCACGAAAGTGTGAGGTTTTTAACCGGATAGCTAAAGTTAGGCATTTGATTTAAATACAGTGAAAGCGCTTTAAACCAAATTAGAATTAATTAATTTTCCAAAAAATACTTCTAAACACTTATAGGCTAGCGAAAGCAGGTATAGGGCTTTAGACGTATAATCCGAGATAAGACCATGAAAGTGTGAGTTAAGGGTTTTTAAACTGATTAATTCTACAGATAAACTAAGTTGACCATCCTTATATGCCTAGGCACGATTAGATCCCTTAGGTTGACTCTATTGCATACCGACCGTTCATTTTATAATTACTTTAAAATAAATTAATTTACCTTCCTTAATTTTCCCAAAACCAACGTGACAATTTCCGCCTTAGCTAAACCAACCTGTTCTACAACACTAGCGTGATTACAAAGTCCCTGTGGGTTCGATATCTTTTAAAACTACGCGATAGGCTGTGCGCTTGCAGTTAAGATACCATCAGACATTAAGTCGATCGCAGACCCCATCAAGTTTTTGGCTCCATTGCCGGGGACTTTAGTTTAGTCACTAGTGTAATCTGAAAACAACGCTGTCTAGACTAAGGCAACTTTTTACATTTCCCTCTGTGTATGCCAAACACTCGTTCTCAAAACGAGCCTTTGCATTTACAAATTAACGATATCGAGCGTTACTTAAGATTAAGACGCCGAATTCAAGAATACCGATCTCTTAATAATCTTCCTCCAACAAAAATTCCTGATATCCCGTTATCAGAATCTACCGAAGAATCGACAATGGCTGACGTACCAAATCCGCCTCGCGCTCTTAAGGACTATGCAGTTCCTTCGCAAGCGGAGCCTCACAACAGCATTGCCGCCCCTGCTATTGCTCGAAACGATTTCGAGCTGAAACCTTCGCTTCTATCCGCTGTTCAGCAGAATCAATTTTCTGGATCTCCTACTGACGACCCTAATCTACATTTGTCAGTGTTTGTGCAGTACGCAGACACTGTAAAAGCGAATGGTGTAAACCCCGAGGCAATATGATTGCGCCTATTTCCTTTTTCTTTAAGAGACAGAGCCCGAGCCTGGCTCCAATCCCTTCCTTCAAATTCAATCACCACATGGGATGAATTGAAAAAAGTCTTCTTGGCTAGATATTTCCCACCAAGCAAAACTGCTATGCTTAGAGCTAACATCAACGGTTTTAGACAAAAAGATAACGAATCACTTTTCGAAGCATGGGAACGTTACAAGGATATGATTAGACTCTTTCCTCATCATGGTTTAGAAGAATGGCTAATCATTCATACGTTTTACAACGGTCTGTTGTATAACACAAGAATGACTATAGACGCCGCTGCTGGTGGCGCACTGATGGATAAACCATATGCCGAAGCAAATCAACTTATCGAAAGTATGGCCCAGAACCACTATCAATGGGGAAGCGAAAGAGCTAATGTGGAGAAATCCCAAACCAAAGGTGGAATGTCTGAAGTGAATATGCTGGACCAAGTAAATGCTAAAGTGGAAGCTCTTACCCAAAAGCTAGAAAACCTCACCACTGCTCCTGCAGCTACCGTAGCTGCAGTTGTCCAAACTTGCGATCTATGTGGTCTTCAATCACATCTTTCTCCAGAATGCCCACTTCTAACAGGAGTTCCAGCTGAACAAGCAAACTATGTACAAGGGAACCCTTATAGCAATACCTATAACCCAGGCTGGAAAAATCATCCGAACTTTTCATACAAAAACAACAACGCGTTATACGCGCCTGTACAAGCTCCTGCCACACCACCCGGTTATCCAAAAGCTATCCCAAATCATCCTGGTAATGGACCTAATACTCCTAGGAAATCTAACCTAGAAATCATGATTGAACACTTCGTTGCTACCCAAGCTCAGACTAATAAAGACGTTATGAATCAAAATTTGCATACTAATGAGCAGATAAAACAATTAGCTAGCAAGGTTGATGCTTTAGCCACCCATAACAAGATGCTTGAGACGCAAATCTCACAAGTAGCTCAACAACAAGCATCTACTGCGGCACCAGCTGGAATTTTTCCTGGTCAACCACAGCCCAACCCGAAAGGACATGCTAATGCTGTGATATTGAGAAGTGGAAAAGAACTCGACGGACCTGTTGACCCGAGACTAGAAAATCCAGCCATGTACCAAAAGCAGAGCGAGCTGCCTGAACAAGCCAATGAGCCTAAAGAAAAGGAAAGCGAAACGCAAGAAGCAGTGGAGCAAGAGAAGCCTTATGTACCTCCACCACCTTATAAACCACCAATCCCGTATCCTCAGAGACTTACAAATTCCAAAACGATGGGCCAGTTCAAGAAATTCGTTGAACTTCTGAAACAACTCAATATAACCATACCTTTTACAGAAGCCATCACTCAGATGCCCTCGTACGCTAAATTTCTTAAGGAAATTCTATCCAACAAGAATAAGATAGAGGATAACGAAACAGTTACACTCACTGCCGAGTGTAGCGCGATCATTCAAAACAATATGCCTCCTAAGCTAAAAGACCCAGGTAGTTTCTCTATACCTTGTAATATTGGAAAATTTGTCATAGACAAAGCTCTATGTGACTTAGGAGCAAGCATTAGTGTCATGCCCTTATCTATTTGCAAAAAGCTAGAGATGGGAGAACTCAGACCCACGAAAATGTCCGTCCAATTAGCCGACCGATCGGTTAAATACCCTGTAGGTATACTGGAAAACGTTCCAGTTAGAATAGGTCAATTCTATATCCCTACCGATTTCATCATCATGGACATAACCGAGGACTCAGTTACCCCTATCATACTAGGAAGACCATTCCTAGCCACCGCCGGAGCTATAATTGATGTAAAGAAGGGCAGATTAACATTCGAAGTCGGAGAGGAAAAAGTGGAATTCATCCTCACTCAATTTCTACAAGCACCCGCCATAAATGACACATGTTACTTACTCGATATTATAGAAGAGTGTGTGAGAGAGATGGAAGTTGAACAAACCACATATTCTGAAATAATGAAAATCGAAACCCCTCTGATATTCGAAGACGACAATTGGCGAGAACCATATAAAGATGACAGTCTAAGCGAAAGTCCAGCACTTACACCAAATCATATGCCATGTTCCAAGAAACCAAAACTAGAATTGAAAGTTCTACCTAAAAATCTACGATACGAATTCCTTGATACTGAACAAACTCGACCTGTAATAGTAAATTCCAGTTTAGGAACGCTCGAAACTCAAAAACTTTTAGACGTTCTAAGGAAATACCCTACTGCGTTAGGTTACAACATATCAGACTTAAAAGGAATTTGTCCTTCAATTTGTATGCACCGTATTCTATTAGAAGAGGATTACAAAACCTCTCGAGAACCTCAAAGAAGAATCAATCCGATTCTAAGCACTGTAGTCAGAGATGAAATCAAAAAGCTAATGGAAGCCGGAATTATATACCCGATCTCCGACAGTAAATGGGTTAGCCCAGTGCATGTCGTACCTAAGAAAGGAGGTGTCACTGTCGTGAAAAACGCACAAGGCGAATCGATAACACAAAGAGTAGTTAGTGGACACAGAGTGTGCATTGATTATCGAAAACTGAACAAAGCTACTCGGAAAGACCATTTTCCTTTACCCTTTATTGATCAAATGTTAGAACGATTAGCCAAACACTCCTATTTCTGCTATTTAGACGGTTATTCCGGATTTTTCCAAATTCCGATTCACCCTGATGATCAGGAGAAGACTACATTCACGTGTCCCTATGGAACGTTCGCGTACAGACGAATGCCATTTGGATTATGTAATGCTCCCGCAACTTTCCAACGATGTATGATGGCCATCTTTGCAGATTTCATTGACGACATCATGGAAGTGTTTATGGATGACTTCTCTGTGTGTGGACAAAGCTTTGAAGGATGTCTGTCTAATTTAGAAAGTATTTTAGAACGATGTGTGAAAGTAAACCTTGTGCTCAACTGGGAAAAATGCCATTTCATGGTCAGAGAAGGAATCGTACTTGGACATGTTATTTCTAATAAAGGAATTGAAGTTGATAAAGCTAAGATAGAGGTGATTAAAGAACTCCAACCACCAAAGACCGTTCGAGAGATACGCAGTTTTCTAGGACACGCCGGTTTTTACCGACGTTTTATTAAAGATTTCTCGAAAATTACAAAACCACTAACCGGTCTATTAATGAAGGATGCTGAGTTCATATTCGATAACGATTGTCTTCAAGCTTTTGAAACCCTTAAGGCCGCACTTATTTCTGCACCAATCATGCAACCGCCCGATTGGAGGTTACCTTTCGAAATCATGTGCGATGCAAGTGATTACGCTGTCGGCGCAGTTCTTGGACAAAGAAAAGATAAGAAACTTCACGCAATTTACTACGCCAGCAGAACGCTAGACTCAGCTCAAATGAACTACGCCACCACTGAAAAAGAACTCTTAGCCGTGGTCTTCGCACTCGACAAATTCCGTTCTTACCTTGTAGGAGCGAAAATCACCATTTACACAGACCATGCTGCTATCCGATATTTACTTGCCAAGAAAGATGCAAAACCCAGACTCCTCCGATGGATTTTACTCTTACAAGAATTCGACTTGGAAATTAAAGATAAGAAAGGAACCGAAAACGTCGTAGCGGATCATTTATCCCGTTTAGAAGGTATAAAACCCGAACAAGTGCCAATTAACGACGATTTTCCGTATGAACATCTGATAGCACAAATGATAAGCGACCTAGATCAATTGAATTTAAATAAACCAGAAGCTAAAGAAGTTATGGAAGCCATCGACATGACCATAGGATTGCCTTGGTATGCTGACATCGTTAACTATTTAGCTGTCGGAGCACTTCCACCTGATTTAACTTACCAACAGAAAAAGAAATTTTTCCATGATCTCAAGAGTTACTATTGGGACGAACCACTTTTATTTAAACGAGGACTCGATGGAATTTTCCGCCGGTGTATACCTGACGAAGAAATAGCAAACGTCATTTCCCATTGCCATTCATCTCCTTGTGGCAGACATACTAGCACCTTTAAAACGTGTGCCAAAATTCTCCAAGCCGGCTTTTTCTGGCCTAACCTATGGAAGGATGTCCACGTCGCCGTTAAAAACTGTGACCGATGCCAACGCACCTGTAATATCTCAAGACGCGACGAAATGCCTCAGAAAGGAATACTTGAAGTGGAAATCTTTGACGTTTGGGGAATAGATTTTATGGGACCTTTCCCATCTTCTTTTGGAAACAAGTTTATACTCGTCGCTGTCGACTACGTTTCAAAATGGATCGAGGCAATAGCTTCTCCCACAAATGACACACGAGTAGTGATAAAGCTTTTCAAGAATATAATTTTCCCGCGTTTTGGTGTTCCCCGACTTGTTATCAGTGACGGTGGATCTCATTTTGTTTCGAAGATATTTGATAAATTACTATCTAAATATGGAGTGAACCACCGCGTAGCAACACCCTATCATCCGCAAACTAGCGGACAAGTCGAAGTTTCGAATAGAGAGATTAAACAAATATTAGAAAAAACCGTCGCGATATCTCGAAAAGATTGGTCATCCAAGCTTAACGACGCCTTATGGGCTTATAGGACGGCTTATAAGACTCCTATCGGAACTACACCTTTCAAACTTGTTTACGGAAAATCATGCCATCTCCCGGTAGAATTAGAGCATAAAGCTTATTGGGCGATAAAGACACTCAATATCAATTACACTGCTGCTGGCGAGAAACGAATCCTCGATTTACATGAACTGGAAGAATTAAGACTAGACGCTTACGAAAACGCTAAAATATACAAAGAACGAACTAAAAAATGGCACGATCAACGTTTATCACGGAAAGAATTTAATGTGGGAGATGTCGTACTTTTATTTAACTCTAGACTTAGACTCTTCCCTGGAAAACTTAAATCTAGATGGTCCGGTCCTTTCGACATTACAAGAGTTTTTCCCAGCGGAGCGTTAGAAATCACTGATAGAAATAACGCCCCGTTTATTGTAAACGGGCAGCGGTTAAAACAATATCATCGTGTAGATAATAGAGATTATACGAATAAGCTTAAACTCGTAGAACTGCTACCTATTTCTCCCGAATAATCTTTCACCAGGCATTTCGTCAGGCTTATGACGTTAAAAACAGCGCTTCATGGGAGGCAACCCATTTTATTTGTTTTTACCTGCTATCTTGTTTATATTATTTGTTTTTGCATTCTATATAAGTATTTTTCGTTTCTAAAAACTTTTATGAAACTGCTGCTGATTTCAAATCAATTTTACTTGACACAGGATTTCTGAATAATCTTTTTCTCTTTACTTTCTCCTCTACTCTGTTTCCCTGTTTTGTTTTTCCTATGGATCCCCCGCAGACCTTTATGGAAGCCGCCTTTAGAGGTAGAAACCAACAAAGACGATTTGAGGCTTTGACTCAGCGAGCAATCAGTTTAACCCTGTATCATGATGTACCCACTATGGACTCTTTAGGCATTACTGACAGTATTCACTACATGTTCAACCGGTTGGGATGGGAGAAAGCCCACCTGAAAAATAGGTTCGTCACTTACCGAGAGCTTACCCTTGAATTCCTAAGTTCTCTAGTTCACATCCCTGAACACGGTGTTGGAACCCGAAAAGGATTCATTACCTTCAGACTTTTTGGTATTGAATTCACCTATAACCATAGGGACTTAGCTACTTTATTAGGATTCCCCAGTGGACCCTTAGCTTTTACCACCCCTGAGGCCGATCTGTTGGATTTTGAGCTGGACTACTTCTGGGGTACTTTAACCGGAAACTATCACCCTGACCCAGAAAGTATGGATAACAACGAAATACATAACCCAGCCATCCGTTATTTCCATAGGATTCTTGCCCACACCCTGTTTGGAAAAGAGCAAAATCAAAACGCTGTATCCAAGGATGAATTATCTCTGCTTTATTGTATGAACCTAGGACGCCCTGTCAATGCGGTCCCACTCCTGATGAAGACCTTTACCCGCATTAGTGAGGACCCTAATGTTCCTGTCAGTGTGGGAGGATTAGTTATAATGATTGCACATGCTCTTGGACCTCGTTGCCAACTTAATAACTGTGCACCATTTGGATCAATTAGGCCTATGAATATTAATTTCTGTTTTAACAATCGGATAATAGGAAACTTAGGCCCTGCACCTTATGACTACCTGATCAGAGATGAGGTTGTTACTCTTTTTACCCTCCCGAACCATGCCCGAATAAGTGTCCACAACCGCGAAAATTGGTTGTACGAATTGAATCCACCCGATCACCCTTCAACACCGGAAACACCACAATCATATTCTGTTGATAATAATTTCATGTCTGAAACCGAAACAGATCCCGAAACCCCTCCTGGTTATCATGACTTTACAAATATGGCTGAAGCACAAGCAGCCCCTGATACAAACCAAGGAGAATATACCACACAATTAAACACCATTCTGACCACTTTGGATGCCTATAAAACTGATATTGTTGGAATAAAGAATGAATTGAAGACTATGCGTTTGGGATCTCGGTGGAGCAGTTCTATCACATCACTCAAGCTTTGGAAATATTAAAAGAAAAGATTGGATGAAGCAGTTTATAGTTTCTCGGTGGAGCAGTTCTATCACATCACTCAAGCTTTGGAAATATTAAAAGAAAAGATTGGATGAAGCAGTTTATAGTTTCTCAATTTTCAGTTTTCAGTTTTTCAATTCTTTGTTTTTAGACTTTTTCCATTCTGCTTTGTTTTTAGTTAGTTCCAATTTTTAAAGTTACTGCATTTAAACTTACGCGTCATTTATTTTTATTTTTATTTTTATTTTTTTTCTGGCAAAAAGGAACAAGTTACTCAGTTTAAACCAATGCAATTGTTTGTTTTCAGTTTTAAACTCACAATCATTATGCCGCTTAAAATATTTTACGGTTTTCTACTCTATTTGCGAATTATATATGTTAGATTATATGTTGAATTAATTAATGCTGTGTTTATGTTAGAATGCCTGAGATGTTCTGCTGCTATAAAAATATACTATGTGAAATTATATTGTGTTCTGTTCTGTGAAAAAAAACCAAAACTTGTAGCTGCCACGATCGTCATCTATCCCCCACGAACGTAACGCGCCTTTCAGAGCGTTACGCTCGTCAGCCAGGTGTTACGACCGTAACACGGGTTACATCAGTAACCCTGTTAGCAGAATGATCCCTTTTCCTGCACCTTTCTCTCTTCTTCTTCTTCCATAACTCCCCATTAACCCATTCAACCCAAAATTAATCCCTATCAATTTTCAAACTTCCACTACCTCCTTCCACCATATATACATCCATTACCCGTATCATCATTATCATTCTCTCATTCACCAACCAAGACCCATTTTCACTCAAACACTTTGCATGCAAATGGCAGACAATTTCATTCCTGGCATTACCCTACGAAATGGCGAAGCAGGTGAAACTCAACGGACACGGTTCCTAAAGTTCCAGCGCCGAGGCATCCACCCTACGAGGTTCGTCGACACTGACTGCCTTCAAAACCTCGGGTTGCTCGAAAGTGTCCAACACCTATTACAAAGTGTCAACCTTTGGACGCTATGTAGCCAGCCACAACCGACATACGAGACTCTCACACTTGAGTTTCTCAGTTCATTCTGCTACATTACTCCAAACGGTACAAGAAATCAACTTACCGGTGTGGTAAGGTTCCGAATTTTCAGCACCGAATACGAATTCCCTCAAAACGCATTCGGTCGCCTACATGATTTCTGTATCGATGAAGGCGCTCACCTACGCGTGCCTGACACTTTTCATGAGGAATCTTTCAACTTGTGGCATAGCTTGACCAATAATCGGGCTGATTCATACGATCACCTAAATGCCACCCAAATCCACAACCCCGCCATTCGTTACTTCCACCGCATCTTGTCCAACACAATCTTTGCGAGAGATAGCAACCACAAGCTCAACTCAAAGGAGCTATTTTTCATGCATTGTGCATTCTCGGGTCAGAAAATTAATGCCGCACCTTTCCTCCTGGCTCATATTCACTCCATCTGCACCAGAGGCGGCAAACCTTTCTATTTTGGAGGGCTTGTCACTTCTCTTGCTTTAGCACTAAACCATGGTGACACCCTTGTTCATCTGCCATCCCGACCACCGGTTCTGCTCACTTTGGATCATTGTAAATCGGCCCACCTCATCCATGAACGGGACGATGGAAGATTTCATCCAGTGATACAAAACCGAGTTTACACTAATATTGTTTTGCCTTGCAGGGACAGAATCGACCCTCGGAACCGAGCCAACTGGCTATTTAACCCTGAAGGCCCTGCTGCTGCCCAAGAAGAACCTCATGTCGGCCCCGCCGATGAGATGCAGGAAGAAATGGATCGAGCTGCTCCCGCGCCTGACATTCCTGAGTCATCCTCTTCTGCACCACCTCCTTTTACTATGGAGGACGTCCTTAGAGCCCTCCATCAGCAGAATCAGATGGCTGTAGCTCTTGAAAGGAAGAATCAGGAGCGTTATGACGCCTTGCATCAGCAAAATGTCCAAATCTTGAGTGGTAAACGCTCGACAAATGAAAGGCTAGATGAAGTGCTATGCGAGCTTAACGCTTTGAGGATGGATGTTACATCTCTTGGACCCCAGGACTCTGACCCAGAAGCTACTCCTTCTAGACGGTCACGAACCCGAAGCCGCCGTGGTCGCCAGTAGTTTTTCCTTTTCTTGTTGTTTTCCTTGTTTTTCCGATGTACTTTTATTTAACCTCGCCATTATGTCATAACATTGAGACAATGTTTGATATAGTGTGGGAGGAGCACTGCATTCTTAATCCAGAACGAGTAATTTCATTTCTATTTCTGTTATATTTTGCTATTTCATTTTCTCCCCATTTTATTTAGCCATACCAAAATTTTTTAGCCTTTTATATTCGCACAACCGTTAGTTACCTACTTTAACTGAAATCTTAGTTAGAAGGCCGAGAGTGATCCAACGAGAACTATACGATTATGACACCTTCGACTCTCTACTCACACGAATCGTCTTCATTTTTCGTTATACCGATACTTTGAGTTTCGAACCTTAAATTAGCCCCTAGTAGTTTATCTTAGCAGTCAGCACCAGTCCTAACACAATCCACGTGGAAAGTCGATGAACATAAGTGGATGATCTTGCAAATTGATTTAAATACAATGTTACATGCTTTAAGGAAATAGATATTGCACCAACTAAATTGGGCGATCCTCACCCAATCGTTTAATCCAACGGATGCAAAAGCTTCTACTAAGTAACATAAGAATCCATTGTCTAGGTGGTTCGGAAGCATCTGGTACTGAACTCGGTAGGGCAGACTACGGTTTGATCCCCCGCATCTTGCAATTGGATAAAAGAGGTTGCCACATATTTGTTCCGGAAACCGTCGTGTTTTGATCAGAACCACTAACCGGCTATTCCACTACGTGCGTGCAAGGATAATGGGCTTAATGTGATTGCGCAAGAACGAAACCGGGTGAAATATGGGCGAGAAACCTTGAGTTGAATTATAACGGTGTAATTGGACGCTTCGTTTAAAACGGATAGTCGTCGACTAGCTTGTTGCTTGTATCATTTACGTATCGTTGTTGTTTCATTCGATTTTCTCAGCCGAACTAACTTAGGATTTCTTGAAATTATTTGAAAACGAAAGGTATACTAGTTATGTGCGTTTATAAAAACTTGTCCGATATTCTAAATTTGATTGTTTTGCTTGAGGACAAGCAAAGGTTTAATTATGGGAGAATTTGATAACACGAAATCGTATCGTTTATTTGCTATGAAATTCGTCCGTTTTGTATTATTTTGACCCGATTAATTCCCGAATATTTCGAGTTTGTCATCACTTTTGCAGGTATTTCATAATTGAGCTCAAAATAGAAGAAAACATGAAACAATGCAAGAAAGCATCAAAAGAACAGAAGAAAAGAATAAATCTGTCAAAGAACTGCACTTTTGTAGCTGTGACGGTCGTAATGAAGCTGCCACGACCGTAAGCCAGTTTGAAGAGTGTTACGACCGTAACACAGTGGCCACGACCGTAACACGGGAAAGACCAAAATCTGCTCGTAACGCCAATGTAACGAACGTAATGCGTATAATACTTCACTTGGAAAATGCAGAACGTGGCAAGCATAACAGAAGGAGTTTCCAAACTCCTTAATTCTCTCCAGTCAAACACCACGTTCACCATTTCTCCCTCAACTACTAGGTTACTATATTTTTGGAGATTTTGAAGGAAGACTGAGTTCCAAGTTTGACAAACCAACTGCCAGATTTTATTCTTCTATAAATACCTCAATATTGAACAAAAAAAGCACTGAGTTTTATTACAGCTTATTTGTGCCGAAGCTCTGCCAAAATTGAAACCAGTATTATTTCAGTATTCATTTTCCAGCATTTGTTTATTTCAATTCTTTTAAGTTCCACTGTCCAAATAATAATTTCCAACATTAGGGAATTATTATTCTAGTTTAAGATTTATCATTCAAGCTTCAGAATTTGCAATACTCCCGATACCAAGTCCGAGTTTCCGATTTGTGGAAGAAGGATTGAAGTATTGGCTTTACTGTCAGGTTTTTATTTTGCAATTGTATTAAATTCATTTTAATTAATTTATTAATGCATGCTTGTTATTTATTATTTATAATGTCCAATTTATATTTGCTTGCTTTTATTTACAATATGTTTATTTTGATTTCCATGGCTAGCTAAACCTTTAGTGTCGGTATGGAATAGTAAAGACATTAGGCTTCTAATCAAACTTAGACTAAAACTTTAATCAACTTAACTCTGGTTATAACTTTTTATGCTTAATAATAAAATCTTTGTTACGAAAGTAAGAAGAGTAAATAGGTTAAATCGAGACCACGAAAGTGTGAGGTTTTTAACCGGATAGCTAAAGTTAGGCATTTGATTTAAATACAGTGAAAGCGCTTTAAACCAAATTAGAATTAATTAAGTTTCCAAAAAATACTTCTAAACACTTATAGGCTAGCGAAAGCAGGTATAGGGCTTTAGACGTATAATCCGAGATAAGACCATGAAAGTGTGAGTTGAGGGTTTTTAAACTGATTAATTCTACGGATAAACTAAGTTGACCATCCTTATATGCCTAGGCCCGATTAGATCCCTTAGGTTGACTCTATTGCATACCGACCGTTCATTTTATAATTACTTTAAAATCAATTAATTTACCTTCCTTAATTTTCCCAAAACCAACGTGACAATTTCCGCCTTAGCTAAACCAACCTGTTCTACAACACTAGCGTGATTACAAAGTCCCTGTGGGTTCGATATCTTATAAAACTACGCGATAGGCTGTGCGCTTGCAGTTAAGATACCATCAGACATTAAGTCGATCGCAGACCCCATCATTAATCTAGCTCAACCCTAACCTGGTTGATAAAGTCCTGTGACCTAGTCTTAAGGTCAAACGGAATTAACCCTAGCTTTTTGTGGAAACCCTAACTGAAGTTGCAGCTGCTATATATTCAACAGAGCTGCTGTTTTGAAAGCAATCCCTTTTTGACAGAAGATCATTTAGAAGCTGTATAGTTTTAACTATTGTAATCCAAGCAATTATCATTGTGATAAGTGACTTGGAATAGGTTTTTAATTGTAAGGGTTGTGTAGCACTCAAAGCTTTGAAGCAAGAGTGTTTGTATGTCTCTTGACTAAAGCTGTGAAGCAGAGTCAAGTTAGGTGTGTGTATCACTCAAAGCTGTGAAGCAAGAGTGGTTGTGTTGCTTGATTAAAAAGCTGTGAAGCTTAATCAAGTGTATGTTTTTGAAGAGTGTCTTCATCAATTCATTAGTCAAATTGTTTTATGTATCACTGCTGTGATTGAGGGGGAGTGAGTAGGAACTCAGGTTTAAGTTGTACTTAGATTGAAATTGCATTGGGTAGGTCTTAAGTGAAGGAGATAAACTGGTTGGTTTATTCCTGAATTAACATCTCTTATAGTGGATTTCCTCCCTGGCTTGGTAGCCCCCAGAGTAGGTGTTGTTGCACACTGAACTGGGTAAACAAATGACTGTGTTCTTTACTGTTTTTGTATTTACTGTCTTATAGAAAGTCAGATACGGTGTCACAACATTGAACGTGACATTGAGTATCTGCATCCAGAATTTCAATTGGCATCAGAGCAGGCACCCTCCCTGTATTACTGGGTGAGATCTAGGGATATCACTTTCTGGCACTATGGACAAAGAAGGAGTTTTTGGAAATAGACCACCCATTCTGGATGGAACTAATTATGACTATTGGAAACCTCGTATGATTGCCTTCTTTAAATCTCTGGACAAAAAGGCTTGGAGAGCTGCTGACAAAGGATGGATCCATCCCACCATAACTGAGAAAGATGGGACAATCAGCTTGAAGCCTGAGGAAGATTGGAGTAAAGAAGAAGATGAGTTAGCCCTGGGAAATTCCAAAGCTTTAAATGCCTTGTTCAATGGAATTGATAGAAATATTTTCAGACTAGTACATCAATATGAATTGGCCAAGGAAGTTTGGGACACTCTCAAAACTACTCATGAGGGCACTTCCAAAGTGAAAATGTCAAGGCTTCAGATGTTGACTACCAAGTTTGAGAATCTAAAAATGATGGAAGATGAAACCATTCATGAGTTTCACATGAACATCTTGGAGATTGCCAACACCTCAGGAGCACTGGGAGAAAAGATGTCAGAAGAAAAATTGGTGAGAAAGATTCTCAGATCCTTGCCTAAAAGATTTGCAATGAAGGTAACTGCCATAGAGGAAGCCCAGGACATCAGCAAGTTGAAAGTGGATGAACTTATTGGGTCTCTTCAGACTTTTGAGATGGGGATCACTGATAATGGTGACAAGAAGAACAAGAGCATAACACTTGTATCCAACACTGATGTTAAAAACAAGGAGGATGAAGAAGAAAATATTTCAGAAGCTATAGCCATGCTTGGAAGACAGTTCAACAAACTCATCAAAAGAATAGATCCAAAGTCAAGGTCTAATGTTCATAACATTCCCTCTAACATTGACAGTTCCAGCAGAAGACCAAGGTCAGAAGAGAAGGGAAACCAAGGCAGAGGTATTCAATGCCATGGCTGTGAAGGATATGGGCATATTCGAGCTGAATGTCCTACCTTTCTTAAGAAACAAAAGAAAGGAATGACTGTTACTTGGTCTGACTGTGATTCAGAAAGTAATTCTGAAGAAGAATCTTCCAAACTAGTTACTGCTCTAACTAGTGCTTGTACCTCTGAAAGTGACACTAGTGATGAAGAAGTGACATTTGAAGAACTGGCTGATACCTACAAGAAATTGTGTATCAGAAGTGCTGAAGTCTGTGTGCAGAATGAGAAACAAGAAAAACTCATCATAAAGCTGGAGGCTGAAAAAAGGGCAGATCTTGAAACTATAAGTCATCTAGAAGGGGAAGTTCAATTGCTGAACTCACAACTGAACCAAATGACCAAATCTGTCAAGATGCTGACTAATGGAACAGATAAATTGGAAGAGATTCTTCAGGTTGGACAAAATGTGGCAAACAAATCTGGACTAGGATTTGTGGAAGCAAAGAACTCTGGTACAGATAAGAAGATCAGGCCTGATAAGCAAATGTCAAAACAGATGTCTCAACACAACTCTCAACATCAGAAACAGAGACATATGAAGAAAAGGTACCAAAGATGGAGATGTCATCATTGTGGGAGATATGGCCACATAAAACCTTTCTGCTTCAGATTACATGGATACCCTAATCAGAACTCAGGTGTCAAACCTAAGTCTAAAAAGGTACCATATGCTCCTAAATGGAAGAAAAAGGCTACTGCCCTAATAGCCCACACTTCCCTGAGAGTGTCTGCAAAGGAAGGCTGGTACTTTGACAGTGGGTGTTCTAAACACATGACTGGAATAAAGAACATTCTCAATCATGTTAAACCTCACAACACTAGTTATGTGACCTTTGGAGATGGTGCTAAAGGTGAAATCAAAGGAGTTGGTAATTTGGACTGCCCTGAAGTTCCAAGTCTGAGTGAAGTACTGCTGGTAAAAGGTCTGACTGCTAATCTCATTAGTATCAGTCAATTGTGTGATCTAGGATTCAAGGTCAACTTCTCAAAATCTGAATGTCTAGTAATTAATGAAAAACTAGAAGTTGTAATGAAAGGAATCAGATCCAAAGATAACTGTTACTTGTGGCAGCCTGAGAACACTAATAACTCCACTATGTGTCCAATTACCAAAGAAGAAAAAGAGATGAAACTGTGGCACCATAAGCTTGGTCATCTTCATCTAAGAAGAATGAAAAGAGCTATCTCTATGGAAGCAGTCAGAAGGACTCCAAAACTACAGATTGATAAAAGAAGGGTTTGTGGTGAACTTAAAATTGAAAGGCTTGGTAAAAAGAAACATGTCTATGATGTGGTGAATAAACTTGAAGAAGGATGTGTTGTCAGAACCAGAAGTAATCATGACAAGGATGTTGGAAACAACAAGTCTAATAAATTCTGTTTCCCTGAAGAAATGAGTCGTGAAGTCTCTTCTCCTATAACTCTCCATCAAAATGGAGTGGACAAAAAGAAAAATAAGATCATTCAAGAATTAACCAGAACTATGATTCATGTCAAAAGAATGCCTTCCCAACTCTGTGCTGAAATGGTTGCAGCTAGGAATAACTGTTCTCAAAATATCTGGACAAAACAGATGCTCACTGAGTATAATGTCTCACAAGATGTTGTGACATTATATTGTGACAATCTGAATACAATCAATATTTCCATGAACCCTATTCAGCATAGCAGCACCAAGCACATTGACTTTGTAGAGAATAAGTCAATTAAACTGGAACATGGTATCATTAAGCTTCAGCTGGCTGATTCTTCTACCAAGGCTCTTGTTGGAAATAAACTTGAAAACTTGAGGGGCAGGTTGGGTATTTGCCAACATGAGAAATTATAGCAATTAATTTTGCTTAAAACAAGGGTTGAAGGAGTTAATTTTGTTAAGTCTATTTTTAGTGGGTTAATCATATGTTTTCCAAATTCTTTCAAAATACTTAAGAAGTTGAAAAGACTCTCTTTTGCCTCCTACCCCTCTCGACTTTGCAACCTGTTCCTTTCTCTCAATCAAAAATTTCTCTCAAATTGCTACTGGTGCTCTAAGTCAATCAAAATGTCTCAGACATCATCTTCAACCAAGGCGACTTCATCATCCTCATCATCTTCATCATCTGACCAAGACTCTAGAGCAATCACCACATGCATAGAATCTGAAGTTCTTGAGGTCACTCCTCTCAGAGAGATGGCTACTGACCCCGCCAAAGTCAAAAAGCTGAGAACTAGACATGCAGGAAGAACTCAAGCTGCAGCCTCTGGTAATCCTTCTCATCCTTCTTCTTCTGTACCAAATAGAGAAGGATCAGTTCAAGTTCATCAAGCTATTGCTAGGCTTGTTACTAGTATACTAAGCGGAAACCAACCTGTACCGGGGATTTCTGTCCCTTTAAATCAATCAGGAAGCCTAAATGTGGACGTCTCTGAGAATGTAGATGTCTCTGAGAATGTTGTGACACAAAATGACAACATTCAGAACCCTTCAGAAAAGACTGCTGATCCACCTATCATTGATGTGGATGAGGATTACTCAGATAATGATCTGATTGCCAATGTAAACCCTAGCATAGCTAGGAGATTGATGAAAAGAAAGGGTAATCAGAATGATGCAAAATGTGTGTCCAAAGATAAACCTGCTGTTAAGAAATCCAAGGCTGAAGGCATGGCTGGGGTAGAATCTGTGAAAACTATTCAGTCCAAAGGGAAGGTGAAAGCCCAGGTGCATACTGCTAGACAACCAATTTCAAAGAAGAGAAAAGAACCTGAATCTTTTGATTCTGATGAGGAATCAGAATTTGAGATTGATGCTGAAGAAATTCCTATCAGAAGGAAGCTCCCCTCCAGCAAAATTGCTAGAGTTCCTGAAGTCCCAACAGACAACATCTCTTTTCATCATCCTGACAATGCAAACAGATGGAAGTATGTTTGCTTAAAGAGAATAGCTTTAGAAAGAGAACTCAACAATGATGCCATGGAGTGCAAAGACATCATGGACCTGATCAAGAATGCTGGACTGATGAAGACAGTGATAAAATTTAACAAGTGTTATGAAAATCTGGTCAAGGAGTTCATAGTTAACTTGTCTAATGATTGTGCTGATGGAAGGTCAGCTGACTTTGAAAGTGTTTTTGTTAGAGGAAGAAGGGTCAAGTTCTCTCCATCAGAAATTAACAAATTTCTTGGAAGAACAAATGAGGATTGTCCTGATCTGGAAGTCACTGACAATGAAGTTTGTCAAACCATCACAGCAAGGCAAGTGAAGTGCTGGCCCTTGAAAGGCAAGTTGAATGCCAGCAAACTTAGCATGAAATTTGCCATCCTGCACAAGATTGGTGCAGCCAACTGGGTGCCTACAAACCATAAATCAACTATCTCCACAGGATTGGGGAGATTTATTTATGCTGTGGGAACCAAGACTGCTTTTGACTATGGTAGGTATATTTTTGAACAAACTTTAAAACATGCTGGTAGTTATGCTGTCAAAGGACCAATTGCCTTTCCCTCCCTCCTTTGTGGAATTGTCCTTGCACAATATCCTGATATCCTGGTGGCAAGAGATACTGCTTGCAAAAGAGCTCCTGCCCTTGGGTTGCACTACAAACTGTTTCAGGGATCTCATGCTCCTGATATTGTCATAACATCAGCTGAGACATCGTCTGTGAAGACCCAGTCCAAGACATCTGATGTCATAGCTGTATTAAAAGAGACCTGTAAAGAACTGGAAGCTAGGAAAAAGACCCTAGAAATCCTAATTGCCAGGTTAGAAAAGGAGGAAGCTGAAGGAAACAGAAGGGAAGAGGGTGTAGAAGCTGAAGGTCATCTCAATACTGAAGAAACTAGCTCCTCTGAGTCTGATGACAGTGCTTAAAGGTTGGTTTCTGTTTGGTGGAGTTGTTGCTGGTCCCTGATGGAGTTTGGAAGTGTGTTCAGTTTTTAGTTGCTGCTCTTATTACTTTTTATGGATGACTGTATAATTTTTATGAACATGTATCTTTGGCCCATTTGTGGCTAAAGAGGGGGAGATATATTGTGATACCTTATTTGACATTCCATTTTTCTACAGTCATTTTTATTCTGCTGCTATCTATCTCTGATTGCTTAGGGTCTTTAGCCAAAAATCTGCCAAAGGGGGAGTTTGTAGTTGTTTAGTTATTGGCTTGCATTTTTGGTAAATCCCAAGTGTATGTGTGAATGTCATGACTGATGTCATAACATTCTAGTTTAGTTTGTACTGATTCATTAGGTACCTTTGCAGAAAAATATTGTCATACAGGTACTGATGTTTATGAGTGTGTATCTGAGCATTTTGCAAAATGATCACATTTACCAAAATCAGTAGACAGGTTTTCAGATGTCATAACAGATGTTAAGACATCCTGTTCTGAACTAACAGGTATGCAGTTTGGTTAATTCTGAGTTTTTTCAGGAAAATGACTCAGTCTTTCCAGAACAGAATCCTGCATTTTCTTTGGGTTAATCTAGCTCAACCCTAACCTGGTTGATAAAGTCCTGTGACCTAGTCTTAAGGTCAAACGGAATTAACCCTAGCTTTTTGTGGAAACCCTAACTGAAGTTGCAGCTGCTATATATTCAACAGAGCTGCTGTTTTGAAAGCAATCCCTTTTTGACAGAAGATCATTTAGAAGCTGTATAGTTTTAACTATTGTAATCCAAGCAATTATCATTGTGATAAGTGACTTGGAATAGGTTTTTAATTGTAAGGGTTGTGTAGCACTCAAAGCTTTGAAGCAAGAGTGTTTGTATGTCTCTTGACTAAAGCTGTGAAGCAGAGTCAAGTTAGGTGTGTGTATCACTCAAAGCTGTGAAGCAAGAGTGGTTGTGTTGCTTGATTAAAAAGCTGTGAAGCTTAATCAAGTGTATGTTTTTGAAGAGTGTCTTCATCAATTCATTAGTCAAATTGTTTTATGTATCACTGCTGTGATTGAGGGGGAGTGAGTAGGAACTCAGGTTTAAGTTGTACTTAGATTGAAATTGCATTGGGTAGGTCTTAAGTGAAGGAGATAAACTGGTTGGTTTATTCCTGAATTAACATCTCTTATAGTGGATTTCCTCCCTGGCTTGGTAGCCCCCAAAGTAGGTGTTGTTGCACACTGAACTGGGTAAACAATTGACAGTGTTCTTTATTGTTTTTGTATTTACTGTCTTATAGAAAGTCAGATACGGTGTCACAACATTGAACGTGACATTGAGTATCTGCAGCCAGAATTTCAATATCTTCTCAGGAGGAGCCATGATTCTAACCACCATGGATGGTGACGACCTTCCTCACCCCGCCAATGCAGACATAGTAAAAAGATACTACGCATGAATCAAAGACCCGCTAGGTTGACACACCTAGGCAAAAATAAGGGCTTCCCGGCGAACCAAAAGGGTTCGGGAAAAATAAGGGATGAAAATGAAAAAATCTGCACACCCGGCAAGTCGAAAACCTGAAAAGGCGGCTTGGGCAAAAATGGGTATCCTGGTGGACTGAAAACTCGAAAGGGAGGTCCAGGCAAAAGTTAGGGATAAAGCGTAATACTATGTCTCAATGGATCACCTTGCATCCAGAATTCGGCATCCACCATCAGACTTCGGCATCGATCAATCAGCTTCATCTTCAACTAAACAACAAAGTGATGAGACGCTTGAAGACATAAAGGCGATAGCAGAGTTGAAACCCAGTGGGATTATTTTTCACACAGCTGTTTTGTTTCCTTTTCAAAATTGTATAAACTCTATGTTGTTCGGCGGCGTTCTCTTACTAGGACGTCAACCTCTTGTACAAAAACGCCTATTTACAGGCAAATTTCAAAATCAATACAAATTCACTTTTCCAGACAAATTGCCAATTGTTTTTCCTTTTTTCTGTTTTGTCTTGCGAAGAACGTCCAATGTTCATTTTTGATATATGCATTTGACATTAAATTTCTAAATCATAAATATTTACATGCGAAACAAAGGATTAATTACAGGTGACATCAGAAACAGGGGGCAATGTAGAATTGTCCAAGCAGTCTAGTTGCTCTGTCCACCAAGGTACCAAGGTAGGTTCGGCTGAAAAACGTAACCAAGTTACCTCAACTCCCCCACAGGGTAAGACAAGATTCCGCAATACTCTCCTCAAGTAGAGTTGGTTTCCCATCAGCCCTGAAAAGGCACATTTATTCCCTAGCAAGTCAGCAGGACTCTCCTCAAGCAGAGTTAGCCTACTGTCAGCCTTAAGGAAGTTGGGTATCCCCAGAAGATCTCAACATTCCCCAACAGAGTATAGGCATTCCTCAGCAAGAATCCCCGGCAGTATTAATATAAGATTGTTCCCCGGCGGAATACCAACACCCCAGTGCAGTCTGAAAAGTTTTCCCAGGAAAGTGGAGTCCATATCCCCAGCGGGTCTTGAAGCTTATCCCCAGTAGATTCTGGAAGCTTATCCCCTGCAGAGTACGGACGTCTCTCCCGGACTTTATTCAAAGTTATTCCTCACAAGAGTTTATAACTGGGTTATCCTCAGCTAATTACCACGGAAAGTCCGTCCTCGGCGAAGTTCTTCCTATCCCCAGCAGAGTTCATCAAATTCCCCAACATAACTTATCAGCAGAATCCCCAGCGGAGTTTATCGTTGAAATCCCCAGCGGAGCTCTCATCAAAACCTCAGCGAAGTATCTCTTCCCACAGGGTAATTCCCCTCAGAGTAATCTCTCCAACAAGTTTATTCCCCAACAGAGTCATCTTCTCCTACCGGTTTATTCTTGCAACCATCATCCCCAGCGGAAACGAAGAACTCTACTCTTCAACATCAGCCCAGGATTTGATTCCCCGGCCAGTCGTCAAGGATTTATTTTCCTAGACAAAAATACATTCATAAACATTTCACATTTCATACATCCTGCTTGCATACATGATAAAGTGCATACAACACTATCTCATTTTGAGCATCATGCACATCATGACATTGCATACAACTAATGTTTTGCCTTTTCAGGAAAAGTCAATCCAAAGATGATTACTATCAACTATCGCAATTCCATATTCGATTCCTGTATCTAGCCAGGGCACATCTGTGAGTGATTGATTGTAGATTCGATACCTGTATCTATCCAGGGCATATCTGTATGAAGAGTTTGAAGATCAACCCCTGTAACAGGCCAGGAAATTATCTGTCATTCTTGGGTCAGAGGTCTACACCTGTATCTAGCCAGGAAAGCTATCTCTACCAACCTTTTGCAATTCCAGATTCGATACCTGTATCCAGTCAGGGCACATCTGTGAGCAACTAATTCTAGATTCGATTCCTGTATCCAGCCAGGGCATATCTGTAGACGACAATTCCAGATTCGATACCTGTATCCAGCCATGGCACATCTGTCGACAACAGTTCCAGATTCGATTCCTGTATCTAGCCAGGGCACATCTATGAGCAACCAATAGTGGATTTGACTCCTGTATCTAGCCAGGGCATATCTGCATGAAGAGTTTGAAGATCAACACCTGTAACAAGCCAGGAAACATCTTCCTTTCTCAAAGTACGCAAGTTCTCGCAAAGGAATCTCTTACGCGATCAACACTTCCAGATGGCATCTATAAGCCCATCCTCCTATCCATCCTATCTCCAAATGGCATCTATAAGCCCATTCCCGCCATCACATTGCTGATACTCCAGCATGCGAGTGCAAATTTCCGGGCACTCTAGTGTCCAATCTCCTTTTACCCTCGAGTCACGAAAGGCAAACTTGCCAATCTAACTCTTCAGGTTCAAGAAGATTGAACAGGGGCAATTGTTGCACCCCAAAATTTTCCCTCCCATTTCCTCAACATTTTCTCACCACAAGACCCTTGGAGCTCAGGATCAAATTAGGGTTTGCTCTGCTCAAGACTTCTCCTTGCACTGTTGACCCAAATTAGGGTTTGAGTTTGCACAAAGATGTTTTGACCTAAAATTCCTAAGATGACTTTCATGCTTCATATTGGACTCACAAGTTTATCCATACCAAGTTTCAAGTCTTGATTCCAAACTTTGCCCAGTCAATTGGACAGTTGACCTAGAAATCAGCTGTATTGGGGAAAAAGTCAACTGTGGTCAATTGACAGTCAAACCTCATGATTTTTGACCCACATCAACATTATGAACTCATATGGACCATTTGATCAAGTTTGGATCACAATTCCACAAGAGATTTGATCAGGTCACCAATGGCAAACCAAGCTCACATATGGACTCAAGGACCCCATGACATTGTCTTGACATGTTCAACAAGTTCAAAAGATCCCAAATGCACAAGATTGCCAAATGAATTTTCCAGTCAACTGAGCCAAATTTGACTGTATACTGAAAAGTCAAACTTTGACTTTTTGGTCAAAATCAAGTGTCAAGATTCATTTTTCATAAAAACATGTCAAATCATGAAACTTGTTCATCAAGGAATCAAAAATTGCAAATTAGGGTTTGAAATGAGGAATTTTCATAACTTAGAATTTTTCTAAGTTATGAAAATCCCTAATTTTTTCCTAACTTTGTCCCACTGTTTCATCAAGATATATTTGGATTAAAACAAAAGTCAAAACATGAAAGTTGTAGTCCATTGCAAAATCTACAACTTTGATTCACAAAGTTTCCTCAAAAGAAGCTTATAGCTCAAGTTACAATTTTTGGAACAAGGGTGCAAAACATTCTTAACTTAGAAAAATTTTGACCTATTCTAGGCAGGATTTTTGCCTAACTTCATGGCCACTTTTCACATGTTTCCACTTGGAATTTAAATTTTCATTACAAATATGGATTGTAGTACACATTCCAAGCTTTCCAAAATGTCATAGAACTCATCAAACAACCTTGTGGTTAGGGAGAATCGAATTTGGCAATATAGGCAAAAGTCACTTTGTTCATGAGCCATTTCCATGTTCATAACTTGTGCATTTTCAAACTCAGCATATGCAAGCTACATTACAGGCCTCTAATCTCATTTACACTCCAAAATTAAATGCTAATCCATTGTGACAAGATGTTATTCTATGAGTTTGGTCATTACATGAAAGATTAGTCCTTAATTAGAAAAAGCACATTATCCATTTTTGAAAAGTATGGCTTTATGTCAAATTTGCAATCCAAGTAGTACAATGCAAATCCTTTTGGCACAAGTTCAGGAACATATCACACTGATCAAGAGGGATGGTTGCAGCATGATTAGGGGGCCTGCACAAGTCTAGAAACCAAGTTGACAATTTTTGCTTAAGTTAGAAGAAACCTTGCATTTTGTAACACAACTCACATTGCTGCAACCACAAGCAAAAGTAAACTTGTTAAACACATTCCAAATATCAAACCTAAGCTAAGGCACGAGCTAACCACCTTCCAAACCTCATCATTCATCAAAACACCCTCCTACTGCAAAAAACAGAGTCACCTCTGCAATTGGACTTCCATAACTCAATCCATTCGTGCGCCTTGGCCAAAACCAGTTCATACACACTCCATACCACCTATACAAACTATCCCAAGCATTGGACACGACCTGTAACACCTCTAACCAACTTCACCATTTTCACTTTTTCTGTTTTGCAGGTTGACTTCCATAGCTTGATTCATTTGGTTTCAAAGCAAGCTAAAGGTTGGAGAAGCATCCCTGACCTTCAAGCAAGTTGTGCAAGTCCTCACATTGCACTGAAAGAACCTCCATTGCCAGACACGATCCAAGTTGAACAGGTAAGTTCATGGACTTCTATCTCTCAATCTAGGAAGAGTTAGCTTTAAGTTTATGAATGAAAAATGCACTACTCATGGCCCTGAAGCTATACATATCCTCACTTTCCATTTATATTGCGTATGCTGAGAGAATTTAAGACCTGAACATTGACAAAAACTTAGGTCAAGAATTAGGGATGGAGAAATTCTCTCTCATTTCTGACAGTTAAGTTAAGTTTTTTATATGTCTGGATTCGTCTCTTGATGCTCTACATTTCTTGTGTTATGAGTTTTGCTTGAAAGTCCAGGAATCATGAGATAGCAGGAAGCACACGTTGCTCTGTTTGTTTGTTCAGAGGTTGAAGACAAAGTCTTCTTGGGCTGGGCCTGTATTGTTCTTCTTTTTGCACCACATTCTCACACATGCACCCCCCTGGCCCATTTTGAGATATATTTGTCATTTTTAATTTTTTCCTTTTGATTTTGTTTCTATATTTTTATTTAAGCATGACAAAATATTAAAAATATTTTTCTCACATTTTTTTGCATTTTTATTTGATTTTTATTTGCTTCATTTAGTTATATGTAAATAAATACATAATACTTTTTTTTGTTTAGAATATTAAAAACAATACAAAATACATTTATTTTCTAATTTTATTTTATTTTATCTTTTGAAAACATTTTATAAAAAATATACTTTTTTTGTAAATATTAAATATTTTATTTTTGTACATATTTAATATATTTAGTAAATAATATAAATACTTATATATTTATTATAATATTTAGGATAAAAACATAAAAACAATACATTTTTATTTTTATTAATATTTAACTTAAAAAATCACTTTTTTTACAATATACTTCCTTTTTATTTATTTTTTGTACATAATTAATAAATATTGCATATATTATATAATAAATACCTTTTATTTATAAAATTAGGGTTTTGCCCTAAAAACATAAAAATGCCAAAAATTAATTCATTTTATTTTTGTTTATTTGACACATAAAAATACCTTTTTACATACATATAAAAATCATTTTTTGCATCTTGCATATTTATCTCATTTTTATTTAATTATTGTATATTAAATAATTTGTATAATTCAATTTGGATGTAATAGTTAGATTTAAATTTCTTGCTAAAAAATCCTCATTTGAACATTTGTACCCCCCATCCCATATTTGTGTTGTAATAACTTAGGACCTTTTATTTTTCGCATTTAAAAGCTTTCTAATTATGCCATGTTAGAATTAGGGTTTTGTATGCAAATCAAAAACAACAAATAGTTTGACCTAAATTCAAGATAAACAAGCATGAAAATGAACAAACACAAATCACACTTGCACCCCTAGGGTACTCCACTTGTTGCCTTCAATAGTGGGCCATATTGCATGTTAGGTATCTTTGGTAAAAACAAGACGATTCAAATGATCATAGTCCCTCGATGACGCTTTCAAAAGTTGCCTAAAAAATAATCAAGTCCCTTAAAGGAAAAATTGCCCAAAGATACTTGGCACCATTGCAATCATGGTCTAAACGATGACCCGCGCCCGTCCCGTTCACATCCTAACACAAGATTGTCCACCAAATACAATGGTGGAACAAAATTGTTAAAAGGGTTAAAACATAACAATGATCTTTGAGAAATTTAGGGTAGATAGCTCTTGGTTACTTGCCAACTTGCAAAACAAAAACACTTGCCTATTTTTCAAAACCACACATCACAACACATTTTCAAAACAACTTTCAAAAACATTAAAAACTTTTCAAAAGACATACACCTTTGTATACATCCCAACATGGATCATTACAAAGGTTGCCACCACATTGGCCTCTTTTCAAAACATTTTCAAAACCCACACACAAAACACCATTTCAAACAATTGAAAGCACCATTTCAAACAATTGAAAATCAAGGCAAGTTGATCTAAGCAAGTAACTAAGAGCCCATGGATAACCATGGATAGAAAGGGTGCTAATACCTTCCCTTTCTATAATCTACTCCCCGAACCCAAGAAAACATCTCAAAGGTTTTTGCTGTGCTTTTTAACCTTTCCTTAGGATAAAATAAAAAGTCGGTGGCGACTCTTGCTCAACCGAAACAGTTGCGAAAAACAAACGCAAAACCTCAAGTCAGTTCTCCCACTGTATCACACGTAGTATTTTCTGACTATGTCTGCGCTCATAGGATGTGGAGAGTTGTCACCGTCTATGACAACAAGTGTTATAGAAATGCTAGAAAATGTTTATGTGATCGCATGTGCCCTTTCATACGTGGGATCCTGTGTGGGGCTGCTTAAGGATGAATCTGGTGCACCTAATGTTTGATAAAGCTTCTGATAGTCTTGAATTTCCTAGGTATTTTTTCTAAGAACTGTCATGGAAGGATTCGAAGACATGATACTGACACCATCTGATACTTCTGGCACATACAAGTAATTTGGTGGTACCAAATATTCAAATTTCACAGTGACTTTCTACTGGAAACCCCGATAAATGTAATAGCCCCCAAGTGATTAAGATAGAGATCTGCCCCTGGCTATTCAACATTTTTAGAGAGATTCTTTGCATATTGGCTTGACTTCCCCAGATTAATTAGACACCATGTCATACCCGTTGATTATGAAAGGCTTGTTATTGGGAATGCTTTTTCCATCTGAGGTGATTCTGTCCATTGAGGGGGTCTTCGTTCACTGAATATTCGTTGTGTGAATTTCTCTTCCATTTGAACAATTAACCATATGCAAACAATGTCATTTAAAGAATGCAAAGCTTATGTCTGTCTTGAAATTTTTTGAAAATGCATTTTTTGTAGTAAAACAAAACTTGCAAGAATGTGATATCAACTCATGATTTATAGCAAACCTTACAGGAGTCAAGATACCTTTGTAATAGTATGCTCTCGAACTAACCCATTCTTCAGCTAGGAATTTTAAGGGTTGTAGCATGGCCTGGTTCACGGTTTAAGAAACAAAGGATAAAGATTCAAAATTTATTTGTACCCACCCGTTCTTCGTGATGTTCTTCAGTTCTATGCTTAATTAATTGTGCATTTCGAATCCCAGTTGAGTTCTGGAATGTTGGCCCCAATATTTCGGTGATAGTTCAGAAATTTAATGTTTATTTGAGAAGGCAGTCATTTTTGTGACCTTTTCTTTTTGTTGAGGATTTGTAGGACCTCTTTATTTTTTTATTTTTCTATCCCTGTCTTTTTCCTGAACTGTTTCTTTTGTGATTACAGCTAACGGGATGCCCCTGTTTTTTTTCTTAAGTCTCCTTCATAGGTTTTGACTTAATGGGCTTTTATTTTGAGAGATAATGACTGCCAGTTCTTAATGATTATGTGGAACCATCACCATCTTTTGGAGAGCATCTTCTATATTATTTGTTGTGTATGAAGGGAAAGCTTGCGACTGAATGCACATCTGAATTAACTGAGAAAACTACCCTGCCCCAGGTTATGATTAAGGGTTTTAATTTATGTGAAAAGAAAACTCCTACTTCTTAGGCTCAAAGGGGTTGACTAGGGATTATCTTCCTTATAACTCCACTGTTTAGGATTTGAAACAACGCCTGTACATCGTCAGTGGGGTCTATTCAAAAGCACACTGTAGAGATTATGGTATCGTTCTTGTCATCCTCCCTCTAAAGGCTTAGAGCTTTTAATTAAGAGTTGAATTTCACAAAAAGGAAGTAAGAAAGCAGTTTAAGTATAATGAAAACAAATTAATTGAAGACAACATGTGCAATGTATTAATGAAATAACAAAGTTTGATATGACAATAATTGTTTGAACAAACAAAGAAAATACAACTTGAGAATTCAAATGAACAAAAATGCTCTCAATCCTGGCCATGACTTGGCATGGGAGCAGTGATCACATTGGGAGTCTCAGGAGGGTCGAACTCAATCTTCTTGGCGTCAATCATATTTTGAATCTTGTATTTCAGTGCCCAACAATCGTTAGTATCGTGCCCAGGACTGCCAGAATGATAGGCACACCTTGCATCAGGATTGTAGTTAGGAGAATAATTCTCAGGGTTTGGATGAGGTCCTATCAACATAATCAAATTCATCTCCAACATATGTTGTAATGCTTGAGACAGTGGCATGTTGATCTTGGTAAACTGTCTCTCAGACTCGTCTTGCCTTCGCTGATTACCCCGTTGTTGTGGTCGTTGCACGCGTGCCGAATTAGAGACCAGCACTGCCCCTACAGATTGGTGGTAGTCTACCTTATTACGACCCTTCTGGCCATACACAACATTGAATTCCATCTTACCAGCAAATGGGTTCTTCTCAGCATTAGAAGATGCAGCCATCGGGATCTTCCCACTCTTGATACCACTTTTGATCCTTTCTCCAGTCAGAACCATTCATGTGAACCCGAATGAGGAACTCCCAATTAGTAGATTAAAGAAAGGGTCTGTCAGAGTGCCCATGAACATGTCTACCATTTCCCAATTATTCAGAGGAGGGTTTACCCTTCCAGCTAGATCCCTCCATTTCTGTGCATATTCCTTGAACCCTTCTCTTGAGCTCATGGACATATTCTGCAGTTGCACTCGAGTTGGTGCCAGGTCAGCATTGTATTGGTACTACTTGTAGAAAGAAACAACTAAGTCTTCCCAGGTATGGATGTCAGTTCCTTCTAGCTGATAGAACCAATCCAGTTTAGTGCCAGCCAAACTTTCTTGGAAGAAATGGACCCATAGCTTACGGTTAGCAGTGTGAGGCTGGATCTCTCTGACATATGACCTCAAGTGAAGCTTGGGACAGGAAACACTGTCATATTTTGCAAAGATAGGGACCTTAAACTTAGGTGGGGTGACCACCCCTGTAACCAAACCTAATTCTTCAAAATCCAGACCAGGCACCCTTTGGATCTCCATGGCATTGAGCTGATCCTCCAACCGTTTGTATTTATCATCAGTAAGGGGTATTGCTCCTCAAAATAGTCAGTTTCATCTTCTTCAGACACTGGATTGTTGTCTCCTTCCTCTGATTCCTCGTCATCTTCCTCTTGATTATCCCCTCTCTTTGATGGGGTTGCGAAATCTAGAGCTTGGTTAGATGGTCTTCTTCTTCCCACACTCAAAACACGAACTGGTTTCTTTGCCTTCTTAGTATTCTTTTTAAGGATCAGGGCTTTCAGGTCTTCTTTCCCTTGGGTCAGAGTCATGAATATTTGTTGGAACTGAGCGTTTTGAGCCTGAAGGTCTTTGATTGTTTGTTCAAGAACCATTTCTTCTTGCTGAAATAAACAGTGAAGGGATAAGAAGCTTGTACCTGGAATACCTGTTATGAAATGACATGTATGATATGCAAATGTTTTCAAGGATCTCGCAGGGTAAACACAAGAAGATGTTAGGAGTTGTACTGCGACCTTGACTGCAGAACTTTCGTATCGTTTGAAGGTCCTTCTACGAGAGTCAAGCTCACCATATCGAGTGAGTCATAGCTCCTGACTCAAGTTGTCGTGTTTTGGTCTTTTGAAGGAATTAGTTAGAGGAAAATAAATCCCCTTTCCCCTTGCTAGACGCCTTCTTTATCATAACCTGCATCACAGGCCCTTGAGATCCTTGAAATGGTTAAGGAAATGCTATGGTATGATGCTATGATGTGTATGCTATGCATCAAGCAAAAATGCAGGGTAAGAAACTAGTTTATTGGATTTATACAAACAAAGCCCTACAATGAGTTCAAATTATTAGGCAAAGAAAGCAAACAAGTGACATAAGTAGCCTTAGGTTTAGGCTTGCATGGATTCCATAGGTAAGTACCCTCTTGAAGTTTAGTTGGCTCAACCTGTCTTAGAAGTAGTAACCGGGTTCTAAGGAGTCTCAATATCACTGATCTTTCTTTATTGAGAATTATTTCATCTTAGCAATCTTTTCTTGCGGCCGAAACATCTCGAAAGTCCAATCTCAATGAGTGTAGCATCGAGTATCAACCAATCCTAAACTTTACATCAAGGCCGGCTGTCTCACTACTTTCTAATGGCCAAATTTGTACAACTAAGGTTCTAAGGCCCGTTAGTGCTTCACGACACTACATGACGGCCCCGTATTCTCCTCGATTCAACACAAGGGATACCGGTACCAACCAAAGTTTCACACTAACACAGCTATCGCTTCAACCATATTAGTCTATGCTGTACAGTCTCCACGATCTATTGCTGTTTACCTAAAAGTGTGCCCCAGATCTGGAAGTAGGATTTATAACCCAAACAACCCTCCAAGGATAAAGCAAACAAAGAATACAAATAAAACAATTTTAAAATGAACTAACTCTAAGGTAACCCCGCTTTTTATTATCCCCAGCAGAGTCTCCAGTTCTGTGATACAGTGGCAGAACCGACTATTTAATACTGGTTTTGCGTTTGTGTTTGCAAATGTTACGGTAAGTAAGAGTCACCACCGAATTTTCTTTTATCCAACAAAGGAAAGGGTGAAAGAACAGAAAAATACCTTTTCGAAAATTTTCTGAGTAAGGGGGGTAGATTATGGAAAGGGAAGGTGTTAGCACCCTTTCCATCCGTAGTTTTCTACGGGCTCTTAGAGGTTTGCTCGTTTTGAAATATCTTTTTTCTTTGTGTGTTTTGAAAATGTTTGGAAAATGCCTTAGTGCAGCGATTTGCTTTGCGTTTAACTCTTGTATCAGTCCTCAAGAGTGTTAACAAAGCAGATGTTTTGAAAATTGCTTTTGAAAAGTAGTATTTGTGTAAGTGCAAAATGTTTTTTGAGGAAACTTCTAACAGCTATCTACTTTTATAGTAGAAAAGGGTCGTTATTTTCCTCATATCCTTTAGACAATGCTATCCTACTATTAGTGAGTAGGTAGCCCTATCGTTGGATGTATTAGAGACATTCGAAAGGGACGTTACAGTCACGAAGGCAACTTGTGGAGATGCTTTAACAATTTTGTTTAGGGACTAGATCATTTACCGAGAAGGCAACTGTAGGGTCATCGAGGGACTATGATCTTTTGATTTATGGGTCTTTGCTAAAGCATTCCTGCCTCATGACTATTTTATTTATGAAGGCAACCAAAGTGGGGTACCCTAGAGGTGTATATGTGCAAGTGTGTTATGTTCAGTTATTTTTGTCTTTTTATTAAGTTTGCTAACATTTGATTTCAGTCTTTTCATACACGCCTAGTTACTAGCAGTTAATATATACATAAATGTAAAGTGCGAAGATAAAACCCTACACTATTACATGGCTTCAGGGAGGGGGTTTACAATGTACAAAAATTAGGGGGAAGAAAAATAAATAAAGAAAACAGTAAAAATCCTAATTAGTTTATTACATCCAGTATACAGGTACAATAATGAATAGAAATTACAAAAACCAATAACGCACGCAGAAGTTGAAAATACGTCTAACAACCTAGGAAGAAAATATTTTTCCTTATTTTTTGATTTAAGAAAGTAAATAACCTAAAAATTTATTTAGAAAATAAAATTAATCAACAAAAATAGTCTAAATTCTTTTTTAGTTTTTATTTTATTATTTAAAGAAAATAATTAAACATAAATTAAGTCCTAAGTTCTAATTTATTTTTAATTAAAGAAAAATAGTTAAAATAGTTATTAATTAATTCACAAAATTCATTTAATTAAAAAACTAAAACTATATTTTTTGTGATTTTATTATTACATTATACTAATTAAATAAATATAGAAAACAAATTAAAATAAAAAAAATATAATGCAAAGTGACAAAAACAATGTGAAATAAGCCAGGATAATTAGAAATTAGGGGGTGCTGAAATTGAATTTTGCTAGGCCCAAGTGAATGTTAAGCCCAGGCCATGCTGGATCAGGTGAGATGAGGCCTTGAGGGTGCATGGTGGATCTCAAATTGAAGCCTTTAGATCTAGACCCCTTACGATTTAAAGGCTAGATCTGATGGTGTTTGGTACACTTCTGGCCATGTAATGAATCGAATATGCATGAAACAAGTTAGAAAATATAAAAATGGAGCTTACTGAGGCATTTTGTGATGTTTCAGGACTTGGTAATGATTGCAAAAGCTTCAGGGAGCCTCCAGGAATGTATTTGGATCTTTTGTTTGGACTGAGGAAGGCTGGAACCTAAAATGCGAATTTTACAACTTTGATATTTTTTGCAAAATTTCTAGAGCTTTTCCAGGCTGTATATCATGTGTCTTAAAGCTTGCTAATGTGTCCTTTATATAGAGAGGAGGGAGGAGACAAGAGAACAAAGGTAATAACAACCATAAACATGTGTTTTTAAAGCCATGAATGATGTTTTGTAACTTTTCCAAAGACATGGAATCTTGTCCTTTTTGAATTTGAATGAATGTGGAAGTTGCTTGCACGAAATTTTATTGGCCTAGGCTGTCAAAAACATCAACCCAAAGCTCAAAGCCCATTTCCAATTAATTTATACATTTTATTTTATATTTATTTGAAATAAATTAAAATAAATATGAATAAAATAGTTAGCAAATGCAAGGCATGGCAAGAATAATTTTAGAGGTCCTCTATAGGCTTAGGAAGATGTTTGAAGTCCAAGAAATTAAGCCATTGACCTAAAACTTCAAGTTTTCTCAATGCATAATTCTTGAAATTTCCCAAATTTTCCCAACTTGGGCAAGCCATAACTTTCTCAATTTTCATCTCATGATAATGATCTTGGACTTTTTCGAAATCCCAAGGTGTCTACTTCAATCCCTCTTTTGATCAATTTTACATTTGAAGATTTTATCTTGATGTAAACGGTCTTGACAAAAAGTGCCTTTTGTTGACTTTTTGAAAATGACCTGTAATGTATAAGCTTGTATCTTTCAAATGGTGCATTTATTAGACTTGAGAGATGAAGAGAATTTTTAGGGAATTGGATTCTCTTAAAAATGAGCTTTGGTTGGGAAAAAATGGATGAAGTATGAGAAAGTTATTCCTGGTCAAAGTTTGGTTAACTTTTCCTATAGAAACCCTAATTAGCAATTCTTGACTTTTGATGAATTAGGAGCATTTCTTGAGGGGTCATGATCAAACCTTGATCAAATGATGGATATCACTTCAAAATGTTGATGTTGACCAAAAATCTTGAAGTTTGACTGTATATAGACCATAGTTGACTTTTGACCTAGTATAGTTGATTTTCAAGCATTTGAGAAATTGACTGAGCAAACTTGTAGTGCAAGGTATGAAATTTGTCATGGATAATCTTGAAGACATATTAGGACCATGGAGACATTTAAGACATTTGGTGCTCACACATCTTGGTGAAAAATGAAACCCTAGTTGGAAGGCCAATGCTTAGGAGGAGAATTTGTCTGATCAATTCTTGGTCAACCTTGAGCAATTGAGGACCTCTAGGAGTATGTCTTGTGTGAAAATGGGAGGGAAATATTTTGGGTACAACATCATGCATCTCAGAGAATCAGGAACTTTGGTTTAAAGCATTAGGGTTGTTCCATCCTTATGTTTAATTTTTGGTTTGAAGTTTCTTCATCAGGTTAAAGGCTCATTTGGTTCTTGAGCAGTGGATTATGGAATGAAGTTCTGAGGTATCATGGGTTTCCTTCTCCGTCAAGTTACGGGGATATTCTTCAAAGTCCTGGATTAGGATTTCGATTATCTTTAACACTTCGAGATTTTTCTTCATCAATGTGCATCATCATGTTTGAGCCTGTTACATATTTCAAAATTATGGTAAAGGGTTTGTGACTAATATTGCAAGTGTTTGAGCCATGAAACAAGAGATGACGTTGAAAACTCGTATGATAATCAAGGCATGTTTTTGTTGCTTCAGTTATAAGTTACTTATGGTTTGGATATCAAGGTTAAGGTTCTTACTGAGAACACAAGTTTGATTTGGACACGATATGAAGAATGAGGTTAGAAGACAAGGCATATGGTTTACTTGAAATACAAGTTACAAAGGTCATCTATGATTTCTTGAAGTTCAAGTTACAAAAGTGAGGTGTATCATTTAAGTAGGGAATTTCCAATTTCAAACAAGATTCAAGGGTTGTCTAACTTCCATACAACAATTTCATCATTCATGAGTTAAAAGAAATATCATTCAAGTTTCCTATCCCGTTACATTTTTTGTGGACAATTTACAAAGCAAGTTACAAATTTGTTTCACACAAGTTACAAATGTTTGTTTACAAAAAAGAAAGAAATATTGGTTCTTCAAGTTTCCTTGCTTCATCTTCAAGCAACTCGTCCTCACTCCTTGCCATGACTTTTTCTTCACCTTCCAACCATGCTTTTGCCATTCGATCCTCATATTCATGAAACAAGAAAGAGAATTTTTTTTAGCAAACATCAATATGTGAATTGAATTCCAAACAAGAACTAATTGTTAAAAGGAAATTTGCATTTCATCATTAGGGTTTGTATTTGGAATCAGAAATTAAAAGGGTTTGTTTTTAATCATGGGCTATCTTCTCCTATTTTGAAAATCTTAAAGTTTGGGTTTTTGGTTCACAAAAGGAAAAGAAGTTTACAAATAATTTTGATGCATAAACAAAGCCAATCAAAAGCATTGCTAAAGTCAGACATGTTTCCCCGCTCGTCGCTATCAAAGAAACAATCCCAATTAGCCAAATGTAAAAACAACAAATAGTAGGTAGCTAGAAATATAAAACAGCAAGCCAAAAGAGCAACAACACTGCTAAAGAGCAGCTACAAAACTGCCAAATAAATGCAGCAGGCCATAACCAAACAAAACAGACCAAGCTGCAAACAACAACGGCACACAGCCTCAACAAACAACAAGAAACAACAGCAGCAAAATGTCCAACAACAACACAAAATCTAAAAACAACAGCTGCAATAAAACAACAGCCCAAAGCAAAGCAGCAACCCAAACATGCAAATAGTAGCTGCAAGAAAAATATAGAACAACAACAAAATTACCCAACAACTAACAAAAAATAGCAGTAGTTCATAAAAATAGCAAGCTACCAATAGCTCCCAAAACCCTATGCATCATCATTTTCCTAAAACGCAAACCCCTCAGAAATTTTAGAAAGTAGAATAGATTTACATCACAGATAGACAAAGAGGGAAAGAATAGGTTTGAAAAGATATCACCTAACCAAAATAGTCCAAAAGGACCTGCACAAAGCCCTGCACTAGTTTCTATCTAGCCCTGTTATGAACCACCAAAACTAGTCCAAAAAACCTGTTAAAATAGTCCACAACATGTCAAAAGTCAACCGTGCACATTGCTGTCAAAACTTACCTCATCTCCATCTGCTGTCAACACAAACAAGCCAAGCATATCAATCCAAGTTTTGCACCAAAAATGACAAAAAATAAAACGTGCATCCTAAAGCACAAAGTCAGCATACCAAGATTGTTTAAATTTCACCAATTTCCCCCCAATTTCCACCCTGGTCTCACTATAAGAAAACCATTATTTCATTGACTAAAGGGAGGGCTAGAGAAGGAAAAACACACTGCAAATATACCGCTTCAAAAACAAACAGCCCTCCCGATTAAACAATTTTCATACACCACTCGCCCCTCCAACTTGTTTTTAACTTGGCCACTATCAACAAAGGGCAGAAAACTTAAAGCCACTATTTCATTACCTCCAAAAATCCCTCTTTCAAAACTCTGCTCAACCTTCTCCCTAAATAGACCAAGAGGTCACTTGAATAACTCCTCCGAATAAATTACTCTGCACGAAAATCCTTCTACATACCTTCATTCACTTTTTAGCTTCCATCTTCATTCCAAATAATTAGTTATTTGTCAAAAACAAATTCATGGCAAGCCTGCAAAAGTCCCATAATCCAGCATAGATCATCCAAAATTTGCATCATAAATATAACAAAAATAAGGAGATAGAGATAAAGGAAGGAAGAAGATCGCAAGAAGTGGAGCAATAGAGGGTCTAGCTTACCTTTGGATCGCCACCTTCGAGAATGTTCGAAGCAGGTACTCTCTAAATTACTCTGCATTTTCTTTCCTGCCAACATTATAACGTAGCTTGATTTTGGTGACTCGCTTTTGTTGACCACCATTGAGACCTCCCGTCGCTTCCATCTTCCCCTTGTCACTGTCAATAAGTTAGAGATTAGTACTCGGGAGGGTGAGACAAAAAAATTTAATTAGATTTCCTACCTTACACGGTGGCGGCGCCGTGATGTTCTTGATCGCCACCGTGTTGTTCCTGACCACCATCGTGAATCTCCATACGCTCCACCGAGAGTTCTTCCCAACCATCGCGGGAATTATCGTTCGCCACTGTCTCAAGTCTGTTTTGGTGTTTTTCTCTAGGTTTCATTATGTGTGTGTTTGAGGATATAGAGAGAAGTGATAGAACGAAAGGAAGGACAGAGAACTCGAGAGATTAAACAGAATGAGGATTTGTTGTTGTATTTTCGTTAAGCAGAAGAACAAAGTGAGAATTGAGTTGAGATTGAGGGAGAGAGGGAGAAGGCTGTGAGGAAGATGAGGGAAAGTTCTGTTTTGTCCTTTTAGGGTTTTACAAACCCGTTTGAAAGCTTGAAGAAGGGGGGGGGGCTTGGGTCGACCTGGTTCGGCCCGGGTCCACCATTTTTTAATTAATTATTTTATTAACCTTAATTTAAAGTATTTATAACAAACTTGGGCCTTTCACAACAAGCCCATTCGTAAATTTAACATACTTCCCCTACATTCTGTTTTACATCCTTTACTTTGTTTAGTTTAATTTCAATTTTCTTAAACTTTACGATTTTTTTAATGGTTTTAGAGTCAAATTAGTAACTTTGTAAATTTACTTATTTTAGTTTAATTGATTATTTCCTTACTTTATAAAAATCGTGAAAATATTAGAATAGTTTAGAATTAGGTATTAATATTCTATTTTCATAAAAATCACAAAAAAAAATTATCTTCTTCTATTTTACTTGATAAAAATCGTAAACAGATATATATTTAGAACTAGTTTATTAATTTTCTTTTAATATTTTCTTAAATATAAAAATACAAAATTTGATTACTTATTTTTATAATTTATTAAACTAATTTTCTTTTTTATTAGTCATTTAGAATAGTTAATTTTATAGATACTTTAGTTTGTATGTTGATTAATTTTCGATTTGGTTGTATTGCTTGTTTAACTAGATTTTTAATCGAACCTTCGATCTGATCTATCCTCATTCATCAAACCTGTACCCTCATCCCCATATGGTTTGTAATAATTTAGAATTTTATTCTTTTTCTATTTTTATCTATATATTTAAATTGTTAATTATTCATATTTTATCCCAAATTAGAACACTTGGCCTCCTCTTGGGCTCATCATCAATGAGCAAGTATCCACTTACAAATGCACACTCACACATATTTCATAGTTTGGTCCTGGGCTTTTCTACAACGACAACTATTCGATTGATTGTTTCAATTGGTCGCTTAGAATACTAGTGCCACGCTAGTCCCACTTTTTAGGAGCATGCATATAGCCACCTTGTATGAGCTTTTATCTTATCCATTGAGGTAACTGCTCTCCCCTTGGTTTACATACCGAGCATCTTCTTAAAGGGTCTCATAGTTGAGTTTGGGCATGGCCATTCTCACGAGGTTAATCAAGTTTTGCCCTTGGCTAACCATAACCCGAACCAACCACTTTGGTCCATATACCAAGTGTTTCCATGCGTAAAGGGTCTCATGGTTGAGGGTAGGAGCACATACTCTCACGAGATTAATCAAGTACACCTCTTGGTTAATCATAACCCGATTCAATTCCCATACACCAAGCATTCCATTTACTCCTTTCACAATACTATTCATTTGGTCGTCACTTTTGCCATGATCACTCTTCACAAACACCATCTTCTTTTACTTTATACTTATAACATGCTCCCTTAGGATGATAGTTTCCTCTTCTTTAAGATGTGAACTAATTAGACCTTAGGTTGGAACCCATGTATGACAACATTAGGGTATACTTTCCCCTTTATAATTTTTCTCCTTTTGTAATTAAAATTTATCATTCACAAATCAAAAATCCAAAAACATTTAATCATTACTCGAATTCATTTTAAAATTCGCAAAACACTCAACAAATCAAAACACCCTCCAAAGGGCATGTTATCTCTGTTATACCGCGTTACAAGCCGTGCCTATTTCTAGAATACGTGCATTAACATCACCCACTAAAAACCACCAACAAACCAACCATTTTCTAAAGGAACTACGGTGTTATGATTCCTTCACTGGATACGTAGGAAAAGGGTTGTGAGACACTTACGAATGCGCTAATAAAAATCATTTTCTTTCCCCTAATAGTTATAGATAAACACACCCTTAGAAGCAAACAAACAAAATGGATCATGTTGGGTACAATGGATGTGAGGGATGCTAATAACTTCCTCTCGCATAATCGACTCCCTTACCCTTTCTCTTGGTCGTAAGACCATCTTATCCATTCTCTTGTGGTTTTCTCGATATTTCCCCTTCCTTCGGGATAAATAAAGTTCGGCAGAGGCTCTGTGTTTTTTGCTGGTAGCTTCAGATATGATTAGATATGATTGGATTATATTTGATTTAGTTTACAAATGCGTTTTTCCTTCTTTTGAATGTGTATAGTGAATGTTTGTTGGGCTTTGGGCTTGTAGCGTAGTTGATGAAGAAGAACAACAGGACGCCATGGGACTAATTAGGGTTCCAAAACCCTTTTTGTTTTAATTTTGACTTTTTAGTCAATACGTGATAACACGAAAATGTATAGTATATTTGGATTGTTTAACATAAATTATGTCTCTATTTTATTTTAATTATGTTGCTTTATGTTGGTATTATGTTGGTATTATGATAGTATTTTAATGTGTTTCAGGAATTTAATGTTTACAAAGCTTACTGGAGAAAAGGAGTAAAATTGAGAAGAAATGAAGTAAAAATGCATAAAATATAAAAGAAAAGAAAAAAGCCCACGAAGAATCCAAGGCCCACAAAGACAAAAAGGAGCGTGGCCCATGTGTGCAAGGTGTGACGCACGTCACACCCTCTTGATGATCGGCAGGAGCAAAAGGAAAGGGTGACGGTCGTCACCTACCCCTGACGGTCGGCATGCTTAATGCATGCGTACCCCACGTCACATGCATTTCCCCTCGTCACAAGACTTTTTCAATAACTTCGTAACAATTAAACCACTTCCTCCTACTTTTTCTCCACACATGACCACACCGAGTCTTCTTATTTTCTCTCACAAAAACAAGTTATCAGAGAAGCATATATTAGAAAGCAGTTACTGCAACAAGGCTCTCTCTTCGATTAATTCCAATTTCTATTGTTTTAGTTTTTAGGTAGAAATATTCACCATGTAAAAGTGGTAGTTTCTCACATCGAGGAACTACCACACCATTAGTTTTAGGTGTGGTTTTTCTTTTATTTCCATTTTGTATCTGATTGTCAAGCGTGTCGACATTTTCTGAATTCCAGTGTTAGCATTAATTTCAGTTTCTAGTATATTTACAGGTTTCATTCTATTGCTTTATTATTATTATTATCATTATCATTATCATTATTATTATTATTACTATCATTATCATTATTATTATTACTATTATTATTATTATTATTATCACTTTCATTATCATTATTATTATTATTATTATTATTATTATTATTATTATTATTATTATTATTATTATTATTATTATTATTATTATTATTATTATTTGTTTGTTTAGATCAATCACCATGTTATTTCTTTTTGCAATAAGCATGTTTAATTCATTTTTACTTAAAAGCATGTCCGACTAAATATTCTTGAGTCCGGTGTATGAGGACCGTTGTTGCCAACGGGCTCGGTAGAAAATAATAGGTGTAAATTTATTATTAGAATTCTGTTTTGGTTTTAATTTCCAAGTCTAATTTAAATAACCTTGTCACGAGAGTGAAAGATTAATTAACACAATTTTGTCACGAGAGTGAGGAATCAATTAAGGTTAGAGCCAGCACTGCGAGAGCGTGGGGATCAAACCAGATAGTGGAAATTAGGCAACAAATCTAAATACATCGAGAGTGCTTTAGATACATTTAGGATATTATTGGCTTTCAAAAATATATTTCTTAGTTACCGGGCGAGCGAGAGAAAAATCATGGGATTAGGAAGTATGGCTTTAGTTAATACCGTTAGAGCGTGAGACAGAGTCCTTAAGTCAGTATATTCAACGGAACTAAGTTATAGTTGTAATTAGTACCCGTTTTCTATAAGTCCTTCAGGAACACAGAAACCATATTCCAGTCTCTCTTTATTATTATATTTTCTAAAGTCATTTTTAGTTTTAGTTCTTAATTTCCTCCAAAAATCCAATTATTTATTAGCCTTAGCTTTACAAAGTAGCGATAAGATTGCAGTAGGTTGACATTGGTCTTTGTGGTTCGATAATCTTTTATATTACTTCAATATTTCCGTGCACTTGCGAATTCATCAAAATTTTGGCGCCGTTGCCGGGGACCAACAGTCAATATTGTTATTTCGTTGTTACACCGTATAGACTAAGGCACTCTTGTCTCAATTACTATGTATCACCAAAATTTTTTCTACAACTCTCATTCCGAGTATTTTGTGGAATCACAAGAACCCCATAAATCCAACCTCGAAATACTATTGGAGAATTTCAATGCGTTACAAACTCATTCTCACCCGAATTACCTTTCCAACTATCAATCCCAACATTTTGAAGAATCGCAAGAATATTATAATTCCAACCAAACTTATCCTCAACCAAAATTTCCCTACAATCACTACACCCAATATTTCGAGGAGACATAAGAATCCTATAAATCCGACCTCGAAATATTAATGGAAAATTTTAATAAAATATCTATGACGACAGAGCGCTTTGTGGAAACACAAAATGCGACTCTAACCCACTTTGAAGAATCAGAAGAATCACATGATTTCAACTTCGAAACATCAATGGAGGATTCCGATGCGACGCTAATTCACTCTAGGTTAGAATCTATGATGGAGCACTTTATAGAGACACAAACTGTCCAAAATGAAGAGTTTAGAAAACAAAGTCTTCAAAATAATGAAACCCTTAGGCAACTAACCATTGTGGCTGAGTCCCTCGTGACTCACAACATAGCCTTAGAGACTCAAATCTCCCAGCTTGAACAAAACCCTCTAGTACCCTTCCCTGGGGAGAAAATGGATGTTGTAACAACTAGTAGTGAAAAACAAATTGAAAATCCTAAGGAAAGTGATAATGAGGTTGAGGAGAGTGATGATGTAGTTGAGGAGAGTTCAGATGAGAAAAGAGTAAAGATTAAGAAAAATCCTCCAACACCATCTGAAAGGGAGGTTGTAGAAGAGGTAGAGAAGCAAACACCTATTGTTGTTCCTCATCCCTATACCCCACTAATTCCTTTCCCGAAAAGTTTTATGGAAGCTCAGATAGACTCCCAATCTAAAACGTATATGGAGGTATTGGAAAATATCCATACCAATGCACCCTTGTTTGAAGTCTTGCATAAAAATAGAAAATTAGAGGACCATGAAACTAGGGATATTATTAGCGTTAAGAGGGTAAGGTTAACCTTTGAGGTGGTGGATGAAATCACTAAGACCAAACTTGAAAAGTTGATACTTAGGATAGATCCAGAACCACCACCACAAGTTCAAAAGAATGAACCACCCCACAGAAGAAAGAAAAGAAAAGGTGAGGGATATGTGAGATGGCTTGATAAGTGGCCATGGAAAACGATGATTACTAAAAGTTCAACCGAGGAGTCATTCTCGAGAGAACCACCACGAGTGCTTGCACTCCTGGGACATCAAGATATCAACGTTAAACAAAGTGCTGCGTGGGAGGCAACCCACGAACTTTTAATTTAATTTTTTGTTTTTATTGTCTGAATTTGCAGAAAAATAAAGATATGGATTTCTCCTCACGTCTTGGCCATCTCTAGGCAGAAAATTTATAGATGATCATCTCGAAGATGAGCCGGTGCCCATGCACATTCCTACCAATGTCGCTGGTGGTGGTGACACTGTTAATGAGTACAATAGGAGAAGGTACTTCCTCTAGATGCAGAGTGGATTTGGTCGTGATAGCCCATTAATAGCATTCATACAGGTTCTATCTTTCCTATTTCCACCTTTTATCAAAACATTGAGGACAATGTTTGGTTTAAGTGTGGGGGAGGAACTCTACCGCTTTCCATTTATCTCTTTTTAGTTCGATTGATAGTTTTCTAAGTTTATTTCATGTTTTTAGAATTTTACTTATTTTCGGTATTTGGTCGAGTCATAGCATGTGTTGTCAAGTCTGTATGCTTGTTTTCAGTTGTTATCGAATTTCCCCGTATTTTTAAAATTCTAGCCTCCAACAAAAATTTTCTTTTTGATTCATGGAACCACACTCTGAACGTTTATAGGTTGTCTAGGCTTTGTTAGAGAGACTTGGGAAAGTTTTGATAAAATCGATACCGTTATGACACCCTAAACCCCTCATTATGTGATATCAATATGGGTACCCATTATGCCAAGACCTTAGGCTCAAGTTTTCAAAGTAGCTCTTAAGTAGTTTATATTAGCAGTCAACACCATCTTAAACACAAACTACGTAGGGAGTCGATGAATTTAAGTGAATGATCCTATTTTTAATAAATAAATGATTTAATTGATAAATAACCTTCTAAGTTAGGTGACCCTCACCCGGTCATTTAGCCCAACGGTTGTTAAGCCTGTAAGGATTTAATAATAAGCACCCATTGTTGGTTGGTCCAGAGGTCACTGGTACTGGACTTGGTAGGGCGAGCTACCGTCTGATCCCCCGCAACCGCAGTTGGGAAAAATGGGTTACACCGCTTAAATACCAGAACCCCGTGCTAAAGAAAAGAAAAGGATCATAGTCACTAACCGATTTCCCCTACTATGTGCGTGTATAGATAACGGGCTTAATGTGATTGCGCTTAATGAATAGAGTGAAATAAAAATGAGAGATAGAGGTTAAGTTATAATGGCATGATTCGAATTGGATTGCATAAAGTGAGAGTCTTTGAACATTGTATCATTACGATATCCTTGGTATTGAATACTTAGTACCTATCAAACTAACATTAGCCTAGCAGCCACGTATGATTAGGAGTCGTGTTATGCCCTTGTTTCAAAGCTCTCTTATCATTTCTTTTATCGTGTTGGTTGATTGCTTGAGGACAAGCAATAGTTTAAGTGTAGGGGAGTTTGATAACACGAAAATGTATAGTATATTTGGCTTGATTAACATAAATTATGTCTCTATTTTATTTTAACTATGTTGCTTTATGTTGGTATTATGATAGTATTATGATAGTATTTTAACGTGTTTCAGGAATTTAATGTTTACAAAGCTTGCTTGAGAAAAGGAGTAAAAATGAGAAGAAATGAAGTAAAAATGCATAAAATATAAAAGAAAAGAAAAAAGCCCACGAAGAACCCAAGGCCCACAAAGACAAAAAGGCACGTGGTCCATGTGTGCAAGGTGTGACGCACGTCACACCCTCTTGACGATCGGCAGGAGCAAAAGGAAAGGGTGACGGTCGTCACCTACCCGTGACGGTCGGCATGCTTAATGCATGCGTGCCCCACGTCACATGCATTTCCCCTCGTCACAAGATTTTTTCAATAACTTCGTAACAATTAAACCACTTCCTCCTACTTTTTCTCCACACATGACCACACAAAGTCTTCCTATTTTCTCTCACAAAAACAAGTTATCAGAGGAGTATATATTGGAAAGCAGTTACCGCAACAAGGCTCTCTCTTCGATTAATTCCAATTTCTATTGTTTTAGTTTTTAGGCAGAAATATTCACCATGTAAAAGTGGTAGTTTCTCACATCGAGGAACTACCACACCATTAGTTTTAGGTGTGGTTTTTCTTTTATTTCTATTTTCTATCTGATTGTCAAGTGTGCCGACATTTTATGAATTCCAGTGTTAGCATTAATTTCAGTTTCCAGTATATTTACAAGTTTCATTCTATTGCTTTATTATTATTATCGTTATCATTATCATTATTATTATTACTATCAGTATCAGTATCATTATTATTATTACTATTATTATTATTATCATTATCACTTTCATTATCATTATTATTATTATTATTACTATTATTATTATTATTTGTTTATTTGGATCAATAACCATGTTATTTCTTTTTGCAATAAGCATATTTAATTCATTTTCACTTAAAAGCATGTCCGACTAAATATTCTTGAGTACGGTGTATGAGGATCGTTGTTGCCAACGGGCTCGATAGAAAATAATAGATACAAATTTATGATTAGAATTCTGTTTTGGTTTTAATTTCCAAGTCTAATTTAAATAGCCTTGTCACGAGAGTGAAATATTATTTAACACGATTTTGTCACGAGAGTGAGAAATCAATTAAGGTTAGAGTCGGCACTGCGAGAGCGTGGAGATCAAACCAGATAGTGGAAATTAGGCAACAAATCTAAATACAGCAAGAGCGCTTTAGATGCGTTTAGGATATTATTGGCTTTCAAAAATATATTTCTTAGTTACCGGGCGAGCGAGAGCACAATCTTGGATTAGAAAGTATGGCTTTAATTAATACCGCGAGAGCCTGAGACAGAGTCCTTAAGTCAGTATATTCAACGAAACTAAGTTATAGTTGTAATTAGTACCCGTTTTCTATAAGTCCTTCAGGAACATGAAAACCATATTCCGGTCTTTCTTTATTATTATATTTTCTAAAGTCATTTTTAGTTTTAGTTCTTAATTTCCCCAAAAAATCCAATTATTTATTAGCCTTAGCTTTACAAAGTAGCGATAAGATTGCAGTGGGTTGACATTGGTCTCTGTGATTCGATAATCTTTTATATTACTTCGATATTTCCGTGCACTTGCGGACGCATCAATACGTACAAAAAATAAAACAATATCTAACTTTTTATAATAAAAATTAATTAATAATAATGATAATTATGTAAAGAATAACATTAATAATTAGACAAATAATTATAATGATGATATATATAAACAAAAATGGGCTTAAGAAGTAAAATAGGCCAACAACTTTAATAATTCTCCAAAAACGTGCAATAAATGCAAATGGGCCTTACCCCTTTAATGGGCTTAAGAACTAAATACACCTCATCTTTAATTATAAGGCAGACCGAATGGGTCATCAAAATTTACATGGGCCTTTCTGATTTAGAAATCCCATAAACCCCTTTATGAAAACCCAACCTCTCTTTAAGGTTTAAACCTCCCAATGAATTTATCAATAGTAATCTAAACCTTATAAAGAAAATGGTAATAATAAAAAATAATTTAGTTAGAAATCAATAAGGAAAATTTGGGGTATGACACGCTCCTGTAGATATTACATACCACATCAAACTTGTTGTTGCTCCCGTAGTTATTTATCTTCCTGGTCCAATCCCATATGAATCAGATAAAGTTATGACTTATAAGTACAATGCAAATATTCTGGAAGATGGTGTGGAAATTTCTATCAAACCTTTGTCCCATGTTGATAATATTGTTGAAACTAGTTGGGTAGCTCGAAATGGTCGTGTCTTCGCCCCTACCTTTCGAGAAGATGTTAATTATGGGAAGAAGTTTGTTGAGAATGCTGAACCGAAGAAAATGGTGGGAGATTCTAGTGGCGCCACCTTGGAAAAGGATGTTGATGATCTGCTAAAAATCATCAAGATGAGTGATTACAAGATTGTGGGTCAGTTGTTGCAAACTCCATCTACGATTTCCAATTTAGCCTTATTGATGAGCTCTTCTGCTCATCAGGAATCTCTGATGAGGGTGTTGGATCAGGATTTTGTTGAAAGGGATGTGTCTTTGGATCAGTTCAACGGTGTTATGGGGAATATTATGTCTTGTAACAATCTGAGTTTTTGTGATGAGGAATTTCCTGATGAAGGGAGAAACCATAACCTGGCTCTGCATATATCTATGAATTGTAAGAATGACTCTTTGTCCAATATGTTAATAGACAATGGATCTGCTTTGAATGTCATACCAAGAAGAACTCTCATGAAGCTCAAATACCAGGGAACTCCTATGCGCCCTAGTGGAATTATAGTAAAAGCTTTTGATGGTTCGAGAGAATTTGTCATTAGAGAGGTTGATTTACCTATTCACATAGGTTTGCACTTATTCCAAATCACCTTTCAGGTTATGGATATTGTCCCAGCCTATAGCTGCTTATTGGGACGATCATGGATCCATGAAGCAAGAGTATTTACTTCAACCTTGCATAAGAAACTAAAATTTGTCTATGAAGGAAAGGTAGTTATTATGAACGGTGAGCAAGCTCTGTTGATATCTCATTTGTCTTCCTTTAGCATTGTAGAAGCCGATGAAGCCACTGTTGGAACTCAGTTTCAAGCTTTGTCCATTGATAATATAAGAAAGAATAAATATTATATCACCTCATTTAAGGATGTGCAATAGGTAGTGTAGAAGGGCCATAACAAGGTGTGGGGGCAGGTTAATAATCCACCTATGAACAAGAATGGGGCTGGTTTAGGTTTCTCCGTGAAGAATGAACTTGTGAAGCCAAAGTGTGCTTTGGGTAAATATTAAGACATCTTTCACAGTGCAGGATATCTCCATCCGACTACTCCAAATATCAATGCTATTCTCAAAGATGAGCCATAGTAAGAGATATCGAACTTTGTGACATATGGAGTCAGAGTCCAGAATTGGATCACTGTTGATGTTCCTTCTTGCATTCACATTTCAAAGTAATTTGTTTTTTTTGTTTGTCTTTTCAAAAGCATTTCACTCTGTCCAAGGTGAAATTAATGTTGTATGGACGTGTATTTTGTTTTGAACTTTAAGATCATTAATAAAAGTTATTTTTTATTTCAAAATTGTCTCTTTATTTTTTGTTTTTCTTGGAAAATGGTAATCATAAAAAACCTTTCGAAATAAAATAATAACTGTAAATAAATCTGCATAATCACTTCTTACATGTGTCAGTTTCTAATCAATCATAAATCATATGTGCAGATTAATTAAAAAACTCGTTGAATGCAATGACCCTGCACACTCTCTCAACTTCGAATATTCTGTGTATGTAGCTGAAGGAGAAGAAGAATATGACGAAATCTCAAAATAGGTTTCACGGTTTCTTGAGCGCGAGGAAAATCCCATTCATCCTTATAAAGAGTCGTTAGAGACAACTAACTTGGGTTCAGAAGAATATTCGAAAGAAGTCAAGATTGGGGAACTACTTCCTCTCGATGTGAATAACAGGTTGATTGAGTTACTGAAAGAGTATGTGGGTATGTTTTCTTGGTCTTACTAAGACATGACTGGGTTGGACACTGATATTATGGAACAATATTTGCCGCTAAAACCAGAATGTCCACTAATTAAGCAGAAGCCGCGAAGAACCCATCCTCACATGGAAATGAAGATTAAAGAAGAGTTTTTGAAATAAATTGATGTTGGTTTTCTTGCGACATCAGTGTACCCTCAGTGGATTGACAATATTGTTCCAGTACCAAAGAAAGATGGAAAAGTCTGCATGTGTGTTGATTATAGAGATTTAAATAAAGCAAGTCCAAAAGATGATTTTCCATTTCCCCATATTGATATGTTGGTTGATAGTATAACAAAATTCAAAGTGTTCTCATTCATGGATGGATTTTTTAGATACAATCAAATTAGGATGTCTCCTGAGGACATGGAAAAAACAACGTTTATCACACCCTGGGGAACATTATGTTACAGAGTAATGCCTTTCGAGTTGAAGAACGCTGGTGCAACGTACTAGAGGGCTATGACAACCCTATTCCATGATCTGATACATAAGGAAATTAAAGTATATGTTGATGATATGATCGCAAAATATCAGACCGAGGAAGGGAATATGGAAGACTTGTTGAAATTGTTTCAGTATTTGAGGAAGTAAGTGTACTTTTGGTGTTCATTCAGGAAAGTTGATAGGTTTCATTGTCAGCCAAAAAGGAATTGAAGTTGATCTTGATAAAGTTAAGGCAATTCAAGAAATGCCCACACCAAGAAATGAAAAGCAAGTTAGAGGCTTCCTTGGACGTTTAAATTACATTTCCAAATTTATTTCCCATATGACTGCAACATGTGAACCAATCTTCAAGCTGTTAAAGAAAGATCAAGGTTGTGTTTGGTTAGACGATTTCCAAAAGGCATTTGAAAGCATTAAAGAGTATCTTCTTGAGTCTCCTATCTTGCTCCCTCCTGTTGAAGGAAGACCATTGATTATGTATCTGACTATGTTGGATAACTCCATGGGTTGTATTTTGGGAAAGCAAGATGAAACAAAACGAAAATAATATGCCATTTATTATCTCAGCAAGAAGTTCACTGACTATGAGTCACAGTATTCTATGTTAGAAAAAACATGTTATGCTTTGGCCTAGGTGGAAAAGCGATTGCAGAAATATATGTTGAATCATACTACTTGGTTGATTTCCAAAATGAATCCAATTAAGTATATTTTTCAAAAGCCTGCTTTTACTAGAAGAATTTCCTGTTGGCAGATGTTGTTGTCTGAATATGATATTGAATACCGTACTCAGAAGGCTATTAAAGGCAGTGTGTTGGCGGAGTACCTTACTCACTAAACAGTTGATGATTATCAGTCTGTTACATATGATTTCCCTGATGAGGATGTGATGTATTTAAAAGTAAAAGATTGTGATGAACCTTTGCATGAGGAAGGTTCTGATCCTGAATCTCAGTGGGGTGGTGTTTGATGGAGCTGTAAATGCATATGGAAAAGGAATTGGCGCCATGATTATCACTCCCCATGGGTCAAAAATCCCATTTACTGCAAGGTTGACATTTGATTGTACCAATAACACGGCGGAGTATGAAGCTTGTATCATGGGTCTTGAAGAGGATATAGATCTCAGAATAAAAACTCTTGATGTATATGGTGATTCAACTTTGGTAATAAATCAGATCAAAGGAGAATGGGAGACTCGTCACATTGGCTTAATTCCTACAAAGATTATGCAAGAAGATTATTACCTTTCTTCAATAAGGTTGAATTCTATCATATTCCTAGAGATGAGAATCAAATGGCAGATGCTTTAGCCACTTTGGCTTCCATGTACCAAATAAATGCTTGAAACAATGTACCTCATATTAGAGTTTGAGGTTTTGATAGACCAAATCATGTGTTTTCTACAGAGGGGACGTCAAATTAAAAACCTTGGTATTATGATATTAAACATTTCCTCCAGACTCAAGAATATATGGTTGGTGCTTCAAATAAAGATAGGAAGACATTGAGAAGGTTGGCATGTAGCTTTTTCCTCAATGAAGATGTGTTATACAAGAGAAATCATGACATGGTCTTGCTTAGATGCGTGGATTGACACGAAGCAGACATGTTAATACACGATCCATGAAGGTTCCTTTGGTACCCATGCCAATGGACATTCTATGGAAAAGAATATGCTTAGGGCAGGTTACTATTATCTAACAATGGAATATGACTATTACAAATTTGCGAAGAAGTGCCATAAATGTCAAATTTATGCTGACAAGATTCATGTGCCTCCAACGCTTCTCTATGTTATTTATTCTCCATGGACTTTTTCTATGTGGGGTATTAATATGATCAGGAGGATTGAACCCAAGGCGTCGAATGGACATTGTTTCATCTTAGTGGATATTTACTACTTCACCAAGTGGATGGAAGCAACTTCTTATGCTAATGTCACCAAGCAGGTGGTAGTTTCTTTATCAAGAACAATCTTATATGTCGGTATGGTGTGCCAAGTAGGATTATCACTGATAACTGCTCAAATTTGAATAATAAGATGATGACAGAACTTTGTGAGGAATTCAAGATTGTCCATCACTATTTGTCTCCTTACAGGCCTAATATGAATGGGACTGTTGAAGTTGCTAATAAAAACATTAAGAAGATTATCTAGAAGATGGTTGTTACCTATAAGGATTGGAATGACATTCTCCATTTTTCTTTGCATGGGTATCGTACATCCATCTGAACTTCAATAGAGGAAACTTCATTCTCTCTTGTGTATGGTATGGAAGCAGTGCTCCCCGTTAAGGTCGAGATTCCCTCTTTCCGTGTAATAATGGAAACCAAGTTGTCAGAGGATGAATGGGTCCATAACAGGTTTGACCAATTGAATTTAATTGAAGAAAAGAGAATTACAACCTTGTGTCAGGGTCAATTATATCAGAAAAGAATGAAGAAAGATTTTGATAAGAAGGTCAAGCCTCATGAATTTAGAGAAGGCGACCTCATGCTCAGAGAGATAATGTATTTTAACGCTGATTCTAGGGGCAAGTGGACTCCTAATTATGAAGGCCCATATGTTGTCAAGAAAGCCTTCTCTGGAAATGCATTGATTATTAAAACTATGGATGGTGAGGAGTTCCCACGTCCCATAAATGCTGACGCAGTCAAGAAATACTTCTCCTAGAGAAATAAAAGAACATCTCGCTAAGTTAAAATCCTGAAAGGGCGGCTTAGGCATAAAAAAAGCGTCTCGGTAGGCTGAAAGCCCGAAAGGGAGGTCTAGGTAAAACTTAGAGACACAAACAAAATACATCTTCCCGGTAGGTTGAAAACCCGCAAGGGAAACCTAGGCAAAAGTTAGGGATTTCCTGGAAAGTAAACGCGTCAGACAAGACCTAAGCATTGAAGCAAAAATGTTCTCGGATTTTTATCACACTTTAACTGAAGCCTATGCTCAAGAATTCAAAGTTAATAATAAAAAATATGTTTTTGAAAAGAATTTGAAAATTACTTTTTACTTTAATTTTGTGATTCAATTGAGACAAAAGTAGTGGTTCCAAGGGTGGACAAACTCCAAAGTTTTGAAAAGATTCCACAAGAAGTATTTACAGGTTACTCTTGCTGATATGTGCATAGTCCACCTGTGATTGTTCCTTGGATAGTTGGATTTCATACTAGTTAATATATGGTATAATGTTGGATTGTGATCCCATTTTCCCCCAGTTAAGTCTTGGTTCAGATTTTATACAAGTTGTTATATGATTTTGGGTTTGGGTGGTTTGATACCTTTATCCCATATTCCCCAGTCAGGTCTTGATGCAGATTTCTCTAGCTGAGTATGATTCTTTCCTCAGTTGGGTTGTGATCAGGCAGATATTGTAAAGTTATGAAGCCTTTGCTCATTTGTTGGAGTCATTCTCCCTTTGTGTTTAGAATTGATGTAGAGTCTCTTGCAGTGCATTACTCTTCCAAATTATGACATTATTGTTGTTTTGTGCTCCCCAAGTCGCCAGATAAGGGCAATATCTTTTCTAAGAAGTGTTGAGACATCTGTTAACTTTTTGGGTTTTCTCTCGCCAAGTGGTTTGATTTAAAATCCCCATAATTTTAACTTCTTTTTATGATGTTAACTTCTCAATTACCTATATGAGTCAAAGATGGTGCTTCCCTCTAAAGTTATTGTCCTCATGAAGTTTCATATATTTTCCCTAGAGAAGTTTGCACAACCACTACTCTTGATATTGAAGAATGTATTTGGGCTCCCCTTGACATGTGGCATTGTCTTCCCTAGTGAAGTCAATATCATATCCCCGTTGAAGGCTAGACGATGTGGCATTATCTTCTCTGGCGAAATCTGTATGATATTCCTTGGTGAAGCCTGAAAGAGGGTGTTATATCCATGCTACTATATTTGTTTATTTCTATCAGATTATGTTTTGATTATTTTCAAGCCATGTTTCTTCCCAGTGAAGTTAAGCCTTGAAGTAGGATTTTGTTTCCTCAGTTGGTGCTTACTCTCTTATGGATTTCTTCATCCTAGATGTGATTTAGTTGAGTGTTGTCCTTATCCAAGTTGGTTTTGTCTGGTTATCTCCAGTGTATTATGTTTGTTTTGTTAGCATATACATGATAACATTAATACATTTATACATACATCATGCATAGCTGAATTAGAGCTCATTGCTCATTTGCATTCCTTGATGTTTTTTTGGTATTTTATTCTCTTTGCAGAGTTATGTTATCCTCTCTCCAATAGAGTGTCAAATTTAAGCAGAAAGTGTATATCCTTTCAATTTCTCCACTAAGTTATCCCTCGTGGAAGAATTTTGCTTTATCCTTCCTACCCAGCTCGTTATCTGGATGGAATTTGGTCCCCATTTTAGTTCATTCCTTATTGGGTGGTGTCTTGGTTGACTGTTTCACTCCGGTTTATTCTTGATTTGAATCTGTGGTCCCCGACAGTTATATTATTTTGATCCCTACAGGCGGTGAGACCTGGATTGTCATTGTGCATTTATTTTGCGCAAGAAGACTTTATCCCCTCAGTAGGAATGTATTGGTATTTCCCCATGAAATCAGGATTCATTTCCCAACAGTGTTATCGCAATCCTTTTTGTAAAAACAAGTTAGTCTCTTTATTTGAGCAACATGTACATTCCCAGTAAGCGTTTAAATTCTAGAGAAGATGTTTTTACTCTGATTAATGGTAGTCTCTACATTATGGGAGATAGTTTGTTGTCGAGGTTGGCTTTACATGATGATAAAGACATCTTGTTGAAAGATTCTTACAGAAGTTATTACCCTTTTCAAGTGATATCTTGATCAAAGAAGAAATTATTATTGTTCTCGGTGAAATCCAGAAGTTGGTAAGGTTTGTTACCCTTTCCAGGTGGAATGCCTCAATTAAAGAAGAAGTAGACCCGTTCTAGGAGGAATACCATAATTTTTGGAAACTTGTTATTGTTCTATGTTTTTTCCACCTTCATCATTGTGTTGGTAGTTCACCGTCATTCATTAGTCGACATTTATAATTTTCTCTTCATTGGACTTTACCCCAATAGATTTGAGTTGTTCCCAGCCATAAGTGCTGATGTTAAACCTTTGTTCCCAGCCATAAGTGTTAATGTCAATCTTTGTTCCCAGTCATAAGTGCTGATGTCAAACCTTTGTTCCCAACCATAAGTAATAATGTCAAACCTTTGTTCCCAGCCATAAGTGCTGATGTCAAACCTTTGTTCCCATCCATAAGGGCTGATGTCAAACCTTTGTACCCAGCCATAAGTGCTGATGTCAAACCTTTGTTCCCAGCCATAAGCGCTAATGTCAAACCTTTATTCCCAGCCATAAGTGTTGATGTCAAACCTTTTTTCCTAGCCATAAGTGCCAATGTCAACCCTTTGTTCCCAGCCATAAATGTTGACGTCAACCCTTTGTTCCCAGCCATAAGTGCTGATGTCAAACCTTTGTTCCGAACCATAGTGTTAATGTCAAACCTTTACTCCCAGCCATAAGTGCTAATGTTAAACCTTTGTTCCCAGCCATAAATGTTGATGTCAACCTTTGTTCCCAGTCATAAGTGCTGGTGTCAACCTTTGTTCCCAGCCATAAGTGATGATGTCAACCCTTTATTCCTAGCCATAAGTGTTGATGTCAAACCTTTGATCCCATCCATAAGTGTTGATGTCAACCTTTGTTCCCAACCATAAGTATTGATGTCAACCTTTGTTCCCAGCCATAAGTTTTGATGTCAACCTTTGTTCCTAGCCATAAGTGTTGATGTCAACCCCTTGTTCTTAGCCATAAGTGTTGATGTCAAACCTTTGTTCCCAACCATAAGTGCTAATGTCAACCTTTGTTCCCAACCATAAGCACTGATGTCAAACCTTTGATCCCTGCCATAAGTGTTGATGTCAAACCTTTGCTCCCAGCCATAAGTGTTGATGTTAACCCTTAGTTCCCATCCATAAGTGCTGATGTCAACCATTGTTCCCATCCATAAGTGCTGATGTCAATCATTTATTTCCAGTCATAAGTACCAATGTTAATCATTCATTTACTAGTCTCGAGGTAGATGTTTACCTTCATCTCTGAGCCGATATTATCTTACTGTTTCTGTTCGCGTCCTTTGGGTTGGTAATTTACGATCCCCTCTATGTTACTCTCTTTTTGCTATCTTCTCTATGAGTAGGTAGTTCACAGTTATCTATCGGTCGTTGTTATCCATTGATTTTTTCCTCATTTATTGAGTTGATGATACTTTGTCTCCTCTTTAGGCTTTACTCTATCAGAGTTGAGTCTTCTTTCCCCAGCATAGTTGATTTTCCTCCAACGGAGTTGAGTTTCTTTCCTACAGTCGAGCCAGTAATCCTTTCTTAGTGATTACCTCCTTGATAGTTTGTTGCTTGAATTTTTAGGAGTTTTCGTTGTTGAAATCTTACTATGCATTTGGTTTCTTTAATCATGATTTTGGCATTTCCTGTTTATAGTCATCCCTAAAGTCGTGTTGTTCCCCAACAATTTATTTTCCTGGTTGAACTTTCTTTTTGGTCTGCTGGTTTTATTTTCTGCTTCCCCAATGGTGTTTTGTGTCACCAATGGAGTTGGTCATTTGAATTCATAATCATAAGCATTGCATGGCATCTTAGAGCCAAAAATAGGATTTGTTTTGTATTTAAGTATCTTTAATCACGTCGAAACAAAGATTTTAACCTTTGTATCTCTTTATAGAAGACACTTAAATAAGGGCAGTTGTTATACCCCAATTTTCACCCCTAAAATCTATCATCATCTCATATTATCAATGCATCAAGATCACACATTAGGGTTGGTTCTCCCTTTCTACTTCATCATATCTTTAAGTTTGCTCTTGAGGGATCACCAAGCACCTTAAATTGTGTATCTTGTACATGTGTTTTTTTAGTTGGATTAACTTTAACTAACGTCAAAATATGTATATATGTTTCTTTGAATGTTCATATTGTAGGTGATGACACAGTTGCATCCATCTCACCATCTAACCTAGGGTTTTGAGGGATAATCCTCAGTCAAATGGTTCTTCAATGGATTACAAGATATTAAGCTTCAAGGTTATGTATATGATATCAATGCTTTTGGTTCAAAGAACTCTCTCACCTTATTTAGGTCAGGTTTTCCTCAAGGTTGGTGTTGGTATTCATCCAGAAGATTCATAGGTTCATGTGTTTATTTCCATGCATTCTTCAACAAGTATCATTGAGATTCAAGCTCCATCTTTGAGTGTGCTTCAAGATAACACCATTTCAAGGTCTAATACGATTCATCATGCTCTATTTTGCAAATAAAGTTCAAAAGATACAAGGTTTATTCAACAAGTTTGACTTAATTGAGAAAGTGATTGATTCAGTGATAACAAGTACATAAATCTCTCAATTTTTAACATTTTGAGTTGGTTCTTTTTTCTATGGACTCTTATCATCATCTACAACAACTTCTCTTCACATGAAAAGATCCAATTGTGCAAGAAAAGTCATTAAAAGTTGAAAGGGGCTCCAAGTCATTTTAATACTCTCTGAGCTAGGGTTTACTGACTTCCAAGGACCATATCTTGCTCATTTTTTGAGATTTTTGATTGATTCTAAAACCATGATTATATTTAAAGAGTCCTTAACAAGTTCTCTTCAAGGGCTTAAGGCTAATTTTGAATGGAAGATCACTATTCAATGGGAAACATTACAAGTCCTTTAGGAAAGCTATCAAATTCTCTTGTATGACTTCAAAGGATCATAACTTGGTCAATTTTTATCTCCTCGAGCTTATTATTTTTCTACAATAATATTTAGGATGTCTACTACAACTTTGTTTGAATATTAAAGACTTGAAAATGCTTGGAAAGTTGTTTAAGAATTGAAAAGATTATAGGTCTTTTATGAATTTCCCCAAATTTGTTCATCATCTTCCAAAGACTATAACTCTTTCAATTTTTATGATTTTTGAGTGATCTCAATTCCATAATTCAATTCAAAGGGTCTAATTCTTTCATCTTCAAGGATCAATACTCAATTTTAAGTGGAAGGGCATATAATTTTGAAGAACGTTATAGGTTGTTTTGAAGCTCAACACTTAGAAATATTTCTAAGTACAAAAATCTGTGTGTTTTCATGATTTCAAAGTTGAATAACTTTTTTCTCAAACATCCACATGGAAACTTTTAAGGAACATTGTCAAGATTTATCATTCAACTTTCCAAATAATCCAAGATTGCATCATAAAGGTCCATGAGTAGTGAGATATGCATTATTGAAGTTGGCTCCATGGAATCTATTTTTTTGCTTCAAGTGAATTTTTTTACCATGAGTAAACTTGGATTACAGGTCAAATTACTTAAAGTTTAGTTGCTAAACATGTTTAACTAATTGTTCAGATGCGTTTTGATAAAAAAATTCACTTGGCATGATGTCATTTTCAGCATTTCTAGTCACACGTTTGGCATGACCACAACTGGCTTGGATTGCATGAATTGGTCACAATTCCTCTCATTTCTCATCATCATTCACTTCACTATAAATAGAGGATGCTATTCCATTCATTTCCTCAAGCTTAGAGAGCCAAAATCACCCTGTCAAACTCTCTTCATAGCTTACAATTCCGAGTTTTCAAATTTACTCTTTCCTTATTTTTCAATCCAATTTCTTTGTTCATTCTTCATCCTTGAACTTCATTGAAGCTAATAGAAGAAGAATCAAGCCTTGAAGTGATATAATCGTGCTAGACAATTCAAGTTTCTAAGAAATTTCAATGGACTTCGTTCAGGTAGGCATTGGCATCAATTCTTCTAACTCAAATTACTGGAATGGTCTATGATGTTCATTGATGCTTGCTGATAATTTAATTTTGGTTAATTGATGCATTTGATGCATCTGTTTTTAAATTCAAAATTGTCAAAACTCTCTGGTTTTTTCCAAATCTACTGAGCTACACTTTAAATAGGTTTTTCGCAAGGGGTTGGTTAGAATCGTCAGGATGAGACAAATTCAATAATACCACGGTGAGATTCTTGTTAGAACATAGTTTGATTCTACAACCCTCGTAAGAGTTTTGATGATAACAAACACAAAGAATAAATATGCACTCTAAATTTGTGTTCTATGTTGTACAGAAGTTCTAACAGAACTACATCAGAAGTTAAGCCACAAAGGTGCTCATGCTGAGTAATCTGAATGTTCTGAAGAATGAAGATCAGAATTTGCGCTAAAGAGAAAGACATCTTGATTCTGAACAGAAGTCTAACGTGCAAACAGAACCTTATGATTCTGACTTCCCAAGTTCTGAAGCAAAGCAGCAAGAAAGATTCCTTATGTTTTGAAGCGTTACTTTTCCATCAAGGCAATATCAATTACAACGACTACAATCAGACAAGGATCTTCATATTATGGAAAGTGCATTAAGTGGAAATTATCATGTTTCTATTTGGACAGATTGCCACACCTATATAAACAAGCTCAAAGGCTATATCATTTAAGATTTTTTACACAACTGCTTCATACAATCTCTCAACGCTATAAAATTATATTCCTACTATTCTCCAAAATCGTGTAATACATCACAGTTTGTGATACGGTTTTTGTAACGAAAAAAATATAGTACACAGTGAATTCTTTCTTTTGATTAGTGAATTTCCTTGAGATAAACTGGGTTGTGGTTGTACTCGAGAAGACTTTGGCAGTTGTCAAAGTAGAACTGTAATCATTTTGATTAGTGAATTAAGTCCTCGTTGGAGAGAGGCGAAATCACCTTGGCAGGTGGACTGGAGTAGTTTGAGATCAAGCGAACCAGGATAAAAATCATCGTGTCAATTGCTTTTGATTTTTAAGTTTCAATTCAACCCCCCTTCTTGTGTTTTTCCTTCTTCAATTGGCATCAGAGCACTTGGTTCTGAGTTCATACACTTAACCGTGTCAGTACAAGATCCAAGCTTAAGAAAAACACTATGGTGGGACTAAGTCAGAACATCAGCAATGACTATCACGATGATAAGGACAGAATCAGCGGCAAACCTCCATTCTTTGATGGAGAAAACTTTGACTACTGGAAAGATAGAATTGAGAGCTTCTTTCTGGCTCATGATGCTGATTTACGGTAATTGATGTATACATGCATCCTGTGGATGAAAGTGGTCAGAAGATTGATAGAAAAAGAATGTCTAACCAACAAAAGCATGACTTCAAAAACCATCACAAGGCCAACACAATTCTTCTTAGTGTCATCTCATATTCAGAGTATGAGAAGATCTCAAATAGAGAGACAACCAAAAACATGTTTGACTCTCTGAGAATGATGCACGAAGGCAACATACAAGTTAAAGAAACCAAGGCCTTTGTGCTCATTCGAAATACGAATCCTTCAAGATGGAAGAAAGTGAACCCATTGAAGCAATGTTCTCAAGATTCCAGATTCTAGTTGCTGGGATGAGAGTTCTTGATAAAGGGTATTCTACTGCTAATTATGTAAAGAAGATTATCAGAAGTTTACCGAAGCAATGGAGACCAATGGTCACTGCTCTTAAGCAGGCAAAAGATCTCAACAAGATATCTCTGGAGGAACTTGTCAACTCCCTCAGAAGTCATGAGATAGAGCTAGAAGATGACGAGCCTCATAAGAAAGGTAAGACTTTAGCATTAAAATCTAACAAAAAATTTGATTCTAAAGTTTTGCAGGCTATGGAAGAAACCTCTGATGGATCCTCATCAGAAGAAGACGAATTGTCTCTTCTCTCTAGAAGAGTCAATCAATTGTGAAAGCAGAGGCAAAGAAAATTCAGAAACTCCAGAAGATCAGGGAATCAGAATGAATCAACCTCTGGATATAGAAAGTCCGAATCCTCCTTTGGATATATAAAGTCTGAACCCTCCTCTGGACATAGAAATTCTAAAGCTGCTTCTGGTCACAGGAAGTCAAGAAACAGGGACATCATCTGCTATGAGTGCAATGAACAAGGGCACTACAAAAGTGATTGTCCAAGGCTTCAGAAGAAGAAACCAAAAAATAAGTTCTTCAAGGAGAATAATAAAAGTCTCATGTCAACATGTGATGATTCAGATACTTTTGACGCAGACACAGAGTCAGATAATGAAAGAGCCAACATTACTCTTATGGAAAATGTGACAGAAGACAACGAAGCATCTGGGTCAGAATCAGAATCAGACACGGAAGAGGTATTTCCTGACTTTACTGTTAATTTTACCAAAGCTGAACTAGGAGAAAGTCTGAGTGAAATTCTGGAAAGGTACCAATAGCTCAGAGTCAAATTCAAGAACCTGAAAAATGATCTTGTTTCTGACTCTGAAGAAACTGAGAGTCTTGGATTATAAAATTCTGATTTAAAAGAAAAGATTTCAAAACTAGAAAATGATTTAGAAAACTCTCAGAAGGAAATAATCTCAGAGGCTCCCAGTAATGCTGACAAGATCATAAAAGAATATGATCATAACTTTCAGAAGTTTCTGGCTAAAAACATAGATAGAAGCAAGATGGCTTCAATGATCTATGGAGTTAGCAGATATGACAGAAAAGGTATAGGATACCAAGGTAAAGTATCCCCACCTAAGAAAGTCATGGACTTAGTAATTAAATGCACACCATTAAAATCTCACTTCACTTATGGGCAAACACATGATCTGAAATACACTAGTAATAATTATTCTGCCAAACCAAAATTCAAACAGAATTTTAGTAAAACTAACAAACAAGGACCCAAAAAGATATGGGTACCTAAGGACAAAATTATATATGTAGCGGATATCTTTAGCAGCAAGGCTAAAACACCACTCATGGTACCTGGACTCTGGATGCTCTTGACACATGACGAAAAGAAAGCATATATTCCAAAGTCTGGAACTTAAACTTGGAGGTTACGTGGGTTTTGGAGGAAATCAAAGAGGGAAGATCATTGGCTCTGGATAGTAGGTAATGGTAATCTCCCTTCTATTAATAATATTCTGTTAGTACATGGATTGATGCATAACCTGTTATCCATAAGTCAATTAAGTGATAATGGTTATGATATAATCTTTAATCAAAATTCATGCAAAGCTGTTAGTCAGAAAGATGGAACTATCCTATTTAATGGAAAGAGGAAAAACAACATTTATAAGATAAAACTTTCTGAACTAAAGATTCAGAATGTAAAATGCCTTCTTTCTGTTAACAACGAGCAATGAGTCTGGCACAAAAGATTGAGGCATGTTAGTATGAGAAGAATATCTAAGATTAACAATCAATCTGGTTAGAGGACTTCCTAATTTGAAGTTCAGCTCAGATGCTCTATGTGAAGCATGTCAGAAAGGCAAATTTGCAAAACCTGCTTTTAAAGCAAAAAATGTTGTTTCTACCTCTAGGCCATTATAACTTCTGCACATAGATTTATTTGGACCAGTGAAAACTGCATCTGTTAGTGGCAAGAAGTATGGGTTAGTGGACATGGGTAAAGTTCTTAAGACACAAGGATGAGTCACATTCTGTGTTCATTGCTTTCCGTAACCAAGTTCAGAATGAGAAAGGTCTTAGAATTGTCAAAGTCAGAAGTGATCATGGTGGAGAGTTTGAAAATAAAAAAATTGAAATATTTTTTAGTGAAAAAGGAATTTCTCATGATTTCTCTTGTCATAGAACTCCCCAACAAAATAGAGTTGTAGAACGAAAGAACAGAACATTGCAAGAAATGGCCAGAACCATGATCAATGAGACTAACATTGCTAAGATTTTATGGGCAGAAGCAATTAACACAGCATGTTACATTCAGAATAGAATCTCTATAAGACCTATTCTGGATAAGACTCCATATGCATCGTGGAAGAACAGAAAGCCCAACATTTCTTATTTCCATCCTTTTGGATGTACATGTTTTATACTTAACACTAAAGAACATCTGAACAAGTTTGACTCTAAAGCACAAAAGTTTATTATGTTAGGATACTCTGAACGCTCAAGAGGATACAAAGTATAAAATACAGTAACACAGATTGTGGAGGAGTCAATCAGTGTTAGATTTGATTATAAGCTTGGCTCTCAAAATTTAAAGAAGAATGAATCTTTTGCAGATATAGAAGTTGAATTCATAGGTGCTGAAGGCAACTCATCAGAAGTTCCCAACAGAGAAACTACAACAACATAAGAAGAAAATGTCACCAACAATTCAACAACTTCTGTTGAACAACTCCAGAAAAGACTATCCAGAAGCAACATAGCTCACCCTGAAGATAAAATTCTGGGAAAGAAGGATGATCCAATCAGAACAAGATGATCGTTCAGAAATTCTGAAGAATCCCTCATGGGATTGGTATCTCTGATTGAACCAACAAAAATTGATGAAGCTCTTCTGGACAACGACTGGATTCTGGCTATGCAGGAGGAGTTAAACCAATTCACCAGAAATGACGTATGGGATTTGGTTCCCAAACCAAAAGGATTCAACGTCATTGGAACAAAGTGGGTGTTCAGAAACAAACTGAATGAACAAGGAGAAGTAATCAGAAACAAGGCATGACTGGTTGCACAAGGTTATAGTCAGCAAGAGGGGATAGACTACACAGAAACCTTTTCTCCAGTCTCCAGGTTACAATCTATCAGACTCTTAATCTCTTTTGCTGTAAATAATGGCATCACTCTGCATCAAATGGATGTCAAAAGTGCATTCTTAAATGGTTACATTAATGAAGAGGTATATGTGCACCAACCCCCTGGGTTTGAAAATTCCAAACACCCAGAATATGTTTTCAAACTAAAGAAGTCACTTTATGGTCCGAGACAAGCTCCCAGAGCTTGGTATGAAAGACTAAGTAACTTTCTGTTAGAAAAGGAATTTACTAGAGGGAAAGTGGACACAACCTTGTTCTGTAAGACATTTAAGAATGACATTTTAGTTTGTCAGATTTATGTAGATGATATTATATTTGGATCTACTAAACCTTCTCTGGGAAGAGAATTTGCTAAGTCTATGCAGGAAGAGTTTGAGATGAGCTTGATGGGAGAACTTAAACTCTTTCTGGGCATTCAGATCAATCAGACTCCAGAAGGAACGTACATTCACCAGAGCAAACATGTTAGAGAACTTCTGAAGAAATTTGACCTCTCAGAATGTAAGCCATCAAAGACTCTAATGCATCCCACGTGCATTCTGGAAAAGGAAGAGGTAAGTAAAAAGGTAGAGCAGAAGATCTACAGAGGTATGATTGGTTCTCTCCTTTATCTGACAGCTTCAAGGCCTGGCATTTTATACAACATTTGTTTATGTGATAGATTCCAATCAGATCCTAGAGAATCTCACTTAACAACAATTAAGAGAATTTTCAAGTATCTGAAAGGTACTACTAACCTGGGTTTGTTTTATAGAAAAACCAATGAATACAGTTTAGTAGGATACTGTGATGCTGATTTTGCTGGAGACAGAGTAGAACGTAAAAGTACTTCTGGAAGATGCCAGTTTCTGGGAGACAGTCTAATCTCATGGACCAGCAAGAGGCAGTCCACAATTGTATTGTCAACAGCTGAAGCTGAATACATTACAGCAGCTGGATGCAACATACAAATGCTCCGGATGAAAAGTTAGCTTGAAGACTTCAACATATTTGAGAGTAACATCCATATTTTCTGTGATAATACTTCTGCAATAAGTTTATCTAGAAATCCAATTTTGAATTCTAGGGCTAAGCATATAGAAGTAAAACACCATTTTATTAGGGACTATATTCAGAAAGGAATTCTTACTTTAAAACTTATTGACACAGACCATCAATGGGTTGATGTTTTTACAAAACCCCTTTCTGAAGATAGTTTAATTTCATTCTGAAACATCTCAGCATGAAATTATGTCCAGAATAAGAAGTTTTATTTACATATTCTGTAACCCTCAGAACTTTATATTTTTCTGTGAACATCTGATCAACATGTCTTCAGAAGTTAGGAGTACAGTTGCTTCAGAATCTATCTATGAAGATCTGAACCTTTCATTTCAAAGATAGAGGCGTGCAGTTCACACCATCAAACATCTGTCATCCTCTCACAAGATACCTTCTAAGGCTGAACACGCGTTCAAATTCTGAAGGGTCTAAGGCTCTGATTAGATGCATTGAGACACGGGTCTGTGGTAACTATTCAGTATCTACACACAATCCCCTAATTTCAGGTTTTATAATTACAATATAATCATTACTTTATTTTCTCTTTCTTACTGATTAAGTTTTCAAAACCATTTATAAATACACAATCACTATATCATTCACTTCTTGCATCTATTATTCTCTCTTGCTTTCGTTTTGCAAAAACCCTTTTCTCAGTAATTTCAAAATAAACTATGTGAACAATGGAATCTTCCTCAAGCATCAAAAATATACAAAGTGCTCCTGGTTCTTCTTCAACAGTTGAATAGTATGAGGAACCCATAAGAAATTTGCTCACTCCGGTCGATTCTCTTGAAGTTTTATGTGAGTTAATCATTGATTTTGAAAGCTTAAAGGAAAATGGTTTTGATTTGTATGAAGATGTAACGGCTCAAGGCTAGAATAGGTACTTTGATCGTCTGCTAGGTCCAGTATTCCCAATTCTTGTTAAGGAATTCTGGATTCATGCTACTTCATCTAATCATCAAGTTACATCTTACGTAACGGGGAAGAAGATAGTGATTATAGAAGACTTAATTGGAAAACTTATTGGGTACAATGGTCGCGGAGTTAGGTGCATTGACATGGATGAAAAGTGTTTTGACCTAAAGTCCATTGCAAGAGTTATTTTTACTTCTGGACAACCATCCAGCAAGATAAGAAACTTGAAGGATTACTACAGAATCTGGGCTAGGATCATTCTGGGATGTATAAATCATAGGAAGCCAACAAGCTCTCCTGACTACATCAACATTGATCAACAGTTTCTGTTGTATTTTATTTCAAAGAAGACAAAAATAAATCTTCCACACTTGCTCTTCAATCATCCAAGGACAAGCATGAAAGAAACAAGGGAAGAAGAAAGGACAAAGAGGGATTGGATTTCTCTGGGAAGATTCATTTCTGATATTTTGACGGAGAACAGGTTGATAGAACATCTGACAGAGGCTCAACAGATTAACACTCTGGAGGAAAGTGCTGGAAAACCACTTAATGCCAAGAATATGAAGAAAATGAAGATTATTGAAAGCATTAAGAAGGAACCAATAGTTGCTACTCATGAAGTCATCACATCAAGGAGAATCCCTCTGAAATATTTTCCATTATTTTCTGAGATAGATGCTTCTCCAGAGATTATGGTTAGATACCTTGAAGCTTGCAAGGAAGATGGAACAATTCCATAACTTAACATTCGTGATCTGCACAAGCCAACTCCAGATGTTGTGTTGAAGAAATCCAGAAAGAGAAAGGCAGCAGGAGAAGGATCCTCTCAGAGGACACCCAAAGCTGCTAAAAAGAAAGGTAACACTTCCTTTGTTTCTGTTGTAGAATCTATAGTTTTTCCAACATCTGAAACCATCCCCCCTCAACCAACAAAAGATCCCTCACCTCAAACTTTTGAGGATTTTGACATAGAGTTTTTTTCTTCTGTAACCCTTGGCAGCTTCTTAAATGAGCCTCACTCCCTCAATCCAAATCTAGAATAAAATCAGCCAGAACTTGCAAGAGCTCTTTCTGATATTGAACTATTTGATCAAGACTTTCAATCACCTATCTAAGAAAATCCCAACCTTCACTCTCCACAACCAGAACATCAAAACCTCTATTCTCCTCAACCAGAAAATGAAAACCCTCACACTCCCCAAACTGAAAATCTAAACTCTGAAACCCATGAACCAGAAAATCAACACGCTACTGCAAACCAATTAGAAGATTCTTTTACAGACTCTGATACCACTACCTCTATTCCTGGAATAACAGAACCTCTTATGGTTCATCAACCTCTCTCCATATTAGACATTCTAGAAATACCATCACCCTATCATTCCACACCACCAAAAACTCCTCTTTCACCAATCATAATATCTGATTCTCCCACTCCCTCTCCCATTAACCGTTCAGCTGATCATCTCAGAACCATAATTGACTTAGAAGCGCTGGACCACCTAGCTTCAACCACCAATAAAATTTCCATTCCCAAACCTAAACCAACCATAACCAAAACAGATGTTGGTAAGAACTTGTTGATTTTTGAAACAGAATTACAGAAATGGGTCAATTCTTTGAAGCAAGCAAGTCTAGAGATTTCAAATCTTGCTGCTTCTGATTCTCTTTGGGATTGATTCATAAAATGGTTCAACTCTGAATCCCATAGGTTGAAAGAACTGAGTTATGATATGGCTCAACAGAACTTTAGTGATCAGTTGAAAGCTTTCAAAGATCAAGTTCTGAGTCACTGGGAAAAGAAGCCAATTCTTCTGCTGGACAATGCTCCCTGGAAAGAGAACCAACCTTCAAAAGTTAATGAACCATGTTCTGATAGTCACCCTCTGGCTACTGTTTAAGAAAAGGAAAATGCAACTGAAGAAGTAGTTGAGTCAGAAGATGCTGCAGAGTGTTATGAAAGACTTGCAACCTTTGAGGAAACACTAGTTCCATCTTTGGTCATGCAAACTCTATAAGAACTAAAGAAGGAGAATGCTGTAATCCACGCAAGATTGTATAAACAGGAAGACACGGCCAAAGAAATCAAGGATATGTTAGGAAAGCAAGAAGAATCAAGCACTCAGATTAAGAGCTTGCTGGAAGCATTGTTCACACGACTTCCCCCTCCATCTTAGATTTTTTTAACTTGTTTTCTGCATTCACTATCTTGTCTTATCTACTTCTGAAATGTTATTGAACTCTATTTTAATTCAAACCATCCTTTTTGACTCTGATTATTTATGGTTATATTATTTTTTGATACCTGACAAAAGGGGGAGAACGTAAGATATTTTCAATAACAGTTTACCGGGACAAAGTCTCAAACATTATGAATATCTTAACTTCTTATTTTTTCTGAAAGCATAAACAGGAACAAATTTTGATAAAGACAGAAGAAGATGCATCAAAATCTCTAATGAGAAGGAACTTCAGGGAAGTATTTCATCTCTATCTGAGTACTCAACTCAGGGGGAGACTCTCTTAAGCTTTTTGTTCTGCATATTTTTATTGAAAAATCCTAGTTTTTGTCATCATCAAAAAGGGGGAGATTGTTAGAACCTAGCTTAATTCTACAACCCTCGTAAGAGTTTTAATGATAACAAACACAAAGAACAAATATAAACTCTAAATTTATGTTCTATGTTGTAAAGAAGTTCTGACGGAACTACATCAGAAGTTAAGCTACAAAGGTGCTCATGCTGAGTAATCAGAATGTTCTGAAGAATGAAGATCATAATTTGCGCTAAAGAGAAAGACATCTTGATTCTAAACGGAAGTCTAACGTGCAAACATAACCTTATGATTCTGACTTCCCAAGTTCTGAAGCAAAGTAGCAAGCAAGATTCCTTAAGTTCTGAAGAGTTACTTTTCCATCAAGGTAGTATCAATTACAACAACTACAATCAGACAAGGATCTTCATATTATGGAAAGTGCATTAAGTGCCAATTATCATGTTTCTATTTGGACAGATTTCCACGCCTATATAAACAAGCTCAAAGGCTAAATTGTTTACGATTTTTTTACACAACTGCTTCATACAATCTCTCAACGCTGCAAAGTTATATTCATACTATTCTCCAAAATCGTGTAATACATCACAGTTTATGATACAGTTTTTGTAACGAAAAACATATAGTACACAGTGAATTCTTTCTTTTGATTAGTGAATTTCCTTGAGATAAACTGGGTTGTAGTTGTACTTAAGAAGACTTTAGTAGTTGTCAAAGTAGAATTGTAATCAGTTTGATTAGTGAATTAAGTCCTCGTTGGAGAGAGGCGAAATCACCTTGGCGGGTGGACTGGAGTAGTTTGAGATCAAGCGAACTAGGATAAAAATCATTGTCTCAATTTATTTTGATTTTTAAGTTTCAATTCAACCCTCTCTTCTTGTGTTTTTCACTTCTTCAATTCTAACGTTTCCATTTGAAGAATCTCACAAAATCTCAATGCGCAGGCGGCTGGAGGTTCAAGATGACCTACGTGTCATTCTTCAACCAATGAACCTTGGCCAATTGTTTTAATTTGATTGGCTTGACTATTTTGTGTTACAAACACGCGCATTGACTATGTCTCACAGTGTGTCCACATCTTTGGTTTGTTTAGATTACCAGCGTGTTTTAAAATCCCTTTAGATCTAACGCTCCACATTTTTTCTTGTTTTATATTTTATTTTTTTAAATTGATGATCCGGTGTGAAATTCAGGGAGGACCATAACATGCACAACGCGCCAGATCCCTTGGATCTGTTTACTAACATGTTTTGACAATGATCTAGTGGTCTATATTTTTTTGGGTATTATTTTTATGTTCTGATTTTTGTTTTAATTGTTTTAAACTTCAAAAATTCATAAAAAAAATAATTTCAACTGATTTTTCACTTTATTTGACTTATGTTAATTGTTAAAAAGTACGTTTTTTGATTTTAAAATTATGAAAAAAATTATGGAAGGATCCAATGACCTTTTGACAAATATTGGTGACCTCATTTTATTTTTATTTTTGATTTTACTATTTTTCACAAATTTTGGCTTATTTCTTTATATTTTAAAAATATTTTGACTTAAAAAAATTCTAAAAATTTTTGTCAACACTTTTTGACCTCTGATATTTTTTCAAGGATTTTTTTGGTGTTTTAATACATGTTGTGTATTTTACCAATTATTTCCTTTTTAAATGATTTACATTTTGTTTTATATTAAATATATTTTATTATTTTTTGATTGGTTCTGATTTGGAGATACTTGGGTGTTATTTTGGGACAAGTTCCTCAACCTCATTGGGTTTTGAATATTGATAGGTTGAAAAACCAAATCCACCAAAATGGATGAATGATGTTGATGATATTTGAAACCCCAATTTCATCTGATACATTGGTTACACTATTATTCCCTTCCCTCTTCATCTTATCTCTTTCTTATTTTTACTTGTGCTACATGTTTTTGGAGAATGATCTACATAGAATTTCTCTAACATGTTTGATACATAGATTGCTATTGACGGCCTCAAAACAGGTGTGGATTCTACATAAGTCCACTTACGATTGCTTAACATAGCGCTAAATTTGTCCCGATTCAAAAAATGATCATTTGTGGCCCAAATATATGTTTTTAAGCCCAAGTATATTTAATTTGAAACCTTGGATCCAATAACTTTGAATTTCATTGTTAGGAGGCTTTGATTTTATCAATCCTCTAATGAACTTCATGAATTTTGATCTAAGTGAATCATTTTAACATTGTTGATCATATGTGGTTGCTTTGAGCACTTGAAATGAATGATATACTTGACAAAAAGAAAATGAAACTTGTTGTTGAGAGGATTTTATTTTATCAATTCTCTAATGAGTTTTCAAAAGCAAGCTTCAAGATGGTAATTCAACTAACTTTTAGTTATACTTGACCTCTTACTTCTAATTCACTAACAATTAACTTTACTTTATGCCTTTATTTTGTGCCTTTAATTTTATATACCATTTATTTTTCAGCATTTACATTTCATGCCATTTTTATGTTTCTCACTTGAGCATTTATTTTTTATGGCATTTTATCTTTGCTCACTTGAGCTTTCTTTTCTTTTAAAGACACTTAATAATCAACTTGAACATTAAAAGCTTTAAGGTTACTTTGACTACTTGGTTACTATCCCTGGCATTATGGAGTTGTGCATCTCTTGGACATAGGATTAGAAGCCTTGATACTTGGGGACCTTGTTGCTCTGTTTTTATTTTGTCTGAAGTTCTTGGGGTTTACTCCAAGGCATTGGTTTGAATTTTGTGTGTGCGGGTTATTATGATTTTTATGCTTTGTCTGTGATTGAAAATTCCTCTGTATACAATTGTTACTCTACCCAATTTTTGTGAAGAATTAATTCATCTGAAGCTCGGTATTCCTTGGAGGTTTAGTATTTTTGCTTAGTTCTAATCCAAAGGATGAGAATTCTATATTGAATTCTTCATGTCAAGTGTTGGCTTCTTGTTGGTTAGATCATTATTTTCCTTAGCTTTTACTTTATGCTTTCAGATAGTCCCTTCATCTCCTCCCATCTTCTTTAATTTCAAAAATCTTCTCCCTCCTTTTCAAAACTCTTCTTGTTTTCTAACTTTAACCACTTTCATAATAAACTTGGACTTAGGTCCACGTATTTTTAAAAACCATTTCTTAATCAAACTCTAATCAATTTAACCATACTTTGACATCTTTCTCAAGACTAAACGTCATTAACCTCATTTAAACCATTTTGCCACTTTGGCTTTTTACTTTAAACTTTTCTCTAAAGATTATACTCTTGTCGATTCTGGTAGTGATGTGAGCTACTATACTTCTACGATATATAGTGAAGTGGGATATTTTCCACTTAGGTGTTGAGTGAGGCTTTGTTGATTTTAAAATCCAAGTTATATCCTACACTTTGAGATGATGCAAATTCTCCCTTTTCATAACCGTGGGTAGTAAGTATGTTTTCCACTCGGATATGAGGAGTATGTCCTTTCTCTTCAAATTAACCAACACACATGCTTTTTAAAATATTTTGAGGTGAACTACGAGTACCCATATCCCATATTGCACAAAAGGTGGTACATAGGCACTAAAGGTTCACAACTGCGGAGGGTGCAAAAATTGTAAAAAATACTTCTTTTCTCATCCCCACCATCTATTTTTTTGTTTACACCTTTTATAGCCAAAATACATAGATTTTCAAAGAGGTTCGTGCAGAGTACTGTAGATGTTTAGGGTGCTAATACTTTCCCTTTGCATAACCAACCCCCGTACCTAGATTCTCTCCCCCTCTTTTTTGGGTTTATTCACTCTTTCCCATTTCCTTTGGAAACAATAAAGCGCGGTGGCGATTTTTATTTGATTTGTAGGAGTTAAGTCAATCCAACAGCTTAGTCTCAACATTTCTACCACTACACTACTATCCGGTTAAGATCTCAAACCGTCGCTCTATTGACCCTAACCTTTACTATATTTTTACTCTAATACAAAAACTGTTTTAATTTTAGAATTAGAAATTATAACCAGAAAAATAGTTTGTAAAGGTTAACGCCAGTTATTACCGAATCCCGTATGGACGATGATTCTTACATACCAGTATCAAAAGGTTTAGCCAGACATAGTTTTGAACATAAGCACGATGTTATGATTATAAAACATAAAACAAAACATGATTTTAAAAACAAGAATTAATTTGTTGCTCAGTTGTAATATTACAAAACATGAATACATGCACGATATCGAAATAATCATACAATTAAATATGCAATTAAAAATATAACCTCGAGATAATGAAAAAACTATAATAACTTCTTAAATTAACTTCGTGTACAATAATAGGAACCACAGTTTGATTATGCCAGCATGCTTGATGTTCAGAGTACAAAATGTAATTAAAATACTTAAAACTAAAGTTATGATAGTCCCCCGATGTGGAAGAGCTATCACTATTACAAGTAAAATTCTGCTTAAGAATCTAAGAACAATACTCCGGTTGGGAAACAACGAGACCCCAACTGTAAGTGTGAGTCTCTATTTATAATGAAATTCTTCCCTTGAAAATATGATGACCATCGCGAATTTAGGATGGTTGGGTTTAACGAGAAAGACGGGGCCGTGGAGAGAATCTAGAAGAAAAGAGAAAAATAAGGGTGTGTGGAGCTTGGTGGTGGGTGTTATGTGAGAGAGTGGCGGGCAGCACTCCGTGCTTTATGGCGGGTGTCTAAGGAGAACGTGGCAAGAACCACATTTTGAAACACTCCTGGGCCTTGGGCTGCTCTGGGCTTTTTGCTCTTTTTAATTTTTTTTTAATTTCTTCTTTTTAATTTCTTCTTTTTTTACTCAAATCTCTTTCATGACAAATTCTGCTTGAGGTACCTGAAATAGGAAAATAATACCGACATAACAAGATATAAATAAATGAAAACTAGACTAAAATCCATGCGAGTCAAGGCAAATATACGATATAATTTCGTGTTATCAAATTCTCCCATACTTGAACCTTTGTTGGTCATCAAGCAAATAACCAATATGGTAATCACACTAAGCATGGATTTGAAACAAAAACACGAAAAAACTCAAATAATACGTGGTTGCGAGGCTTTTGTGTGATAAATAAGTACTGAATGGCAATACCAGGATACCGTAGTGACATGAAAATCATAAAATACGATCAAAAACTTCCTTCTTATGAAAACTAATTTGAACCATTATAGTATAACTCGACCTATTTCTTTTGTTTCATTTTACCCATATTCGTTCGAGCACAATCACATTAAGCCCTTTATCCGTGCACACTCATATTAAAAAGACCGGTTAGCGACTATGATCCTTTTTGCTTGAGGTGTTGGTAATTAAACAGTGCTAACCCCATTTGTCCAAACTACAGTTGCGGGGGATCAGAGCATGATCCTCCCTACTAATTCCAACACCAACGAACTTTAGACCAACTAACAATGGGTAATTATTATCATCTTTTTGTAGGTTCAACATCCATTAGGCTAAGTGACCGGGTGAAGGTCACCAAACTTAAAAGGAGTATTCCCATTTTAAATTAAACAATGTATTCATTAAAAATTAGGATCATTCACTTATATTCATCGATCTTCTTATGTAGAGTGTGCTTATAATGGTGCTGACTGCTAATATAAACTACTTGGGGCTACTTTAAAACTCAAACTTAAGGTCTCGACATAATAGGTACTCAAATTGATCTTGCATACTTAGGGGGTTTAGGGTGTCAAAACGGTACCGATTTTATTGAATCTTTTCCCATGTCTTTCTAACATAGCCTAAACTGTAAAACAATTTATGTATTCTTAGAGCATTGTGTCATGCATCAAACTAAAATTTAATTTTTCTTATGGCTCTAGAAACTGGGATAATCAAATAAATAACGAAAACCACACATAAAGACTTGGTAGCACATGAATTTGACTCGATTAATGCTAAGCAAAGGAAATAAACATGATAATGAAATCTACCTAGAAAACAATAAACAAAAATGATAAAGTACCTCCCCCAAACTTAATCCGAACATTGTCCCCGACAACGGCGCCCAAAACTCGATGCGTCCGCAAGTGCACTAGAATATCGAAGTAATATAAAAGATTGTAGAACCCACATAAACCAATATCAACCTACTGTAATCTATCGTCACTTTGTAAAGATGAGGCTAATGAATAATTGATTTAGGGGAAATGGGAAATAAATTTAAATGATAGATGAAACTTTAACATAAATATTCAATAACGGGACACTGGTATGTAACTCATCATACTATGGGGATTTGATAAAACATTGGCGTAAAGAAATGTCAAAATACTTTTCAGTAGAAAATGTCGATTTAAAAAACTTTATCTTACACTATCGGGCTATTGACTCTGACTATACTCTTAAACCAGAATGCTTTGTTGTTGCTCACTCATTTGAATTAAAAGTAATTTTTGGAAATCAATAAGTTCTAATTAATCCTAAAGAGTTGTTGTTGTGTTTAGGATTAATGCCTAGATTCTACTCTCTGATTAAGATCTCAAACTGTCGCTCTATTGGCCCTAACCTTTACTAGCTTTTTACTTTCGTATAAAAACTATTTTAATTTTAGAATTAGAAACTATAACCAGAAAAATAGTTTGTAAAGGTTAACGACAATTATTACCGAATCCCGTCCGAACGATGATTCTTACCTACCAGTATAAAATGATTTAGCTGGACATAGTTTTGAACATAAGCATGTTGTTATGATTATAAAACATACATCAAAACATGATTTTAAAAACAAGAATTAATTTTTTGCTCAGTTGTAACAATACAGAACAAGAATACATGCACAATATCAAAATAATCATACAATCAAATATGCAATTAAAAATAGAACCTAGAGATAATGCAAAAACTGGAATAACTTCTTAAATTAACTTCTCATACAATAAAAAGAATCGCGGTTTGATTATGCATACACACTTGATGTTCAGAGTATAAAATATAATTAAAGTACTTAAAACTAAAGTTGTGATAGTCCCCAGACGTGGAAGAGCTATCACTATTACAAGTAAAATTTTGCTTAAGAATCTAAGAACAATATTCTGGCTGGAAAATGATGAGACCCAACCTGTAAGTGTGAGTCCCTATTATAATGCAATTCTTCCCTTGAAAATTTGATGGTAAGCACAAATTTATGATGGCTGGGTTGAACGAGAAAGACGGGGCTGTGGAGAGAATCCAGGAGAAAGGAGAAAAAAAAAGGGCATGTGGAGCTTGGTTGTGGGTTCCATGTGAGAGAGTGTGATCGCGACTTTAAGAGTCTATCGGGTGTATTAATTGCAAGTGCAAAGTTTAATCGCGTAGTTTTAAAAGATATCGAACTCACAGGGACTGGTAATCGAATTACTGCTATCTAAAGCTACTGTGTAAAGCTAAGGCTAATAAATCTTAGGTTTTGGGGTAGATGAAAAATAAGGTTAGCCTTAATTGAAATATTTAATAATTGGTCGCCAATATGTAATACGTCTGACTTTGGGAATTCAGTAAATCTTTGGCATAGCTTTGAGTATTCAAAATACTGTTCAGTAGAAACTATCAGTTTAAAAACCTTTCTCACACTCTCGTGATTGTTGATTCGGATTATATAATTAAACTTAAATTCTTGCTCTCGCTGTCTCTTTTAAAATCCAAAGATACTTTTTGAAAACAAATAGAGTCTAATTAATCGTAAACTGCCCTCGCTGTATTTAAAACCAATGTTTGATGATCATTATTCGGTTAAAAACTCACACTCTTGTGATTATTGGTTTTAGCCTTCATTTGTCTCTTACTCTCGTAACAACACAGTTTGTATTAAAAATGGAAATCAAACCAGAAAAGTATTTTTATAAAATGTTTGTGCCAATTTATTACCAAACCCTTCGGTTTATAATCTTACATACCGATATCAGGGAAATTAGTCGGACATATTATTAATTATGAACATAAAATAATAACAAACATATAATGATTCAGGCATGAATGATAAATAAAGAACAATAATACAATTAAATTAAAAAATTGGAATTAAATTATGAAAACAATAAAATTTCTGCAAGTCTTCAAGTACTGATAGAAATCCTCCACAATATGCCGACAAGATTTGCTTGTGGAAAACTAACTTGAAGGTAGAACAAAATATAAAACTAAAAACAAAGTTCAGGAGACTATGAAAAGAAACTAATGTTGCAATAGTTTTTCGGTGTAGAAAACTATTGTTGTTTAGGTGAAGGTTTTATCTTCTTAAGTTCTAAACAAAGCTCTGAACTGTTGAAACTGGAATAATGGCATGAAAGAAAATGAAAATGCAAAATAACGTAACAAAAACGAGATAGCGGATACTTGAGAGCCTTTTCAGTTGTATAATTATCCTTCTCTTATATTGATCTTCTATAACAAAACTTCTTGAGAAAATCTAGGAGTGTGACTTCATGTTTCAAAAAATCCGTGCATGGAGAAAGACCAGGAGGAAATCATGCAGGTCGTTGGCACTGACAACATGGAGAATCATGGAGAAATCTTCACGCATCAAACAAAACAGAAAATAGGTTGTGCCGAGTGGCATGCAATGTGTACTGTGGGGCTTACATTTTTCCACCTTGTGCCGAAAAGAATGGTTTGTATGCCGAGGGGCACACAAGTTCAATTTATGCCGGGAGAAATGGAAGGTGTGAAGACCGTCACAGCCTTCTGATATGAATTCTTCAGCTATTTCTGTTGTTTTTCTGATTTTGAGTCCGTTTCTTTTCCATTTCTTCTCCTTTTCTCATGTAGGCCTTGGATAAAATAATTACCTGAAACAAACTTGAAATGCCAACATAATGCAACATGATTGAGATAAAACGGTAACTTTATTTATGCAAATTGGGTCGAATATTCTATGTATTTTTGCGTTATCAAACTCCCATATACTTGAACCTTTGCTTGTCCTCAAGCAAATAATCAACAAGGTAATCTTTTAAGCACAAGTTAAATGCAATTATATGACACAAATCAATTCGTACGTGGTTGCGTGATGTTTATGTTAGAACAATGTAAGCTCAATATCAACAACAAAGATACAATAATAACATTAGACAACCCCTCCTTATGCAGACCAGTCCCAATCACGCTATTATAGCTCAACCTAATTATTTTTGCTTTGTTTAACCTGTTTTGTTCGAGCGCAATCACATTAAGCCCTTTATCCTATTTCACGCTCATAGTAAAGTAGTCGGTTAGTGATGGTCATTTTAAGCATGAGGTTCTGTTACATAAATTTGGTAACCTCTTAATTAATCCGATTGCAGGAAGCAATGGATCGAATTGTAGTCCCCAACTAAGTTCAACACCAGAAACCTCTGAACCAACTTACATCGGGTTTTTATAACATAATATGTAGGTTCCGCATTGTTGGATTAAGTGACCGGGCGAGGGTCACCTAACTTAATTAGTGCATTCCCTATTTTCAATTCATCATTACAAGATGTTTAGGAAAATGATTTAAGACCATTCACTTATATTCATCGGCCCTTGTTGTACCCCAAAATTTTCCCTCTTATTTCTCAAGGCATTTTATCACAAGGATTTTCAAAAAGCTCAAATTTGCAGATGTACAAAACAGACAAAAAAGGGCAAAGCAGAAAAATTAATTTTCTTGACAAAATTGAAGAAAAACAAGCTTGCTTCGATTCATACTAGTTTCTATTGGGCATCTAGGCTTCCTTCGAGCAAGTTTGATTCATCCTTCGATTGGGACATTGGGCCTCCTTCAATGTAAGCTTTGATTTACATCCTTCGATTGAGCATTTTCCTTCTTCGAGCGAGCTTTGGTCCTCACGCTTCGATTGAACATTTGGGCCTCCTTCAATGCAAGCTTAGATTCACATCCTTCGATTGAGCATCTGGCTTCTTTGATCAAACTATGGTCCATAAGTTTCATTTGGGAATTTGACCTCCTGCAGGTTTTCTTTGATGCACTAAAATAGCTCCTGCATGCAAGCTTCATTTGGACAATGGCTCCTGCCTGCAAGCTTCAATTGCACCATTGGCCCCTCACCTGTTTGCCTTGGATTCACAAGTTTTCGATTGGATGAATGGATACCTTACTGTGAATTTCGATTTCATCTTCATGTTTTCTTCGAATGCGCCTTCATATCACCTTCGAATCTATCTGCAAACCCTTCAATACGCCATAGTGCTGCATTATGACACACAACTTGGTGGCCCATTCGAAGGACTTGCCATAGTTGGGGAATATTTGTTTGTGATTACTTTGGAGTCTGGTCAAAGGTTTGGGCCTAAGTGATCAAAAGCAAGAGGACTCAAAATGGCATATTCAGCTGAAGAGGGACCTTCGAAGAACGCACAATTGGTCCATTTGAAGGACACATAACTGGTGGGAACAAATGTTGTTCTAGTCGGGTCAAAAGGTGTAGAAAGATGGAGGATTAGACTCAAAAGATCAAGTTGAACATTAGACCTAAAGGCTATGCTACGTGTTTCCCCCTTTCAGGCCTCAAACCTATGACTCACTCTATATTTAATTGTTTATGAAAGTTGAAATAGACTTTTACCCATTTGCTGTCCAAGACCACTTGCCTAATAGTATAATACTACTTTTTAGAAAAAAAATTTCTTGAGCCTTGTGCCTGTTTTCCTTCTAAGAAAGCAATCCATCTGAACCATCCATCTTGCTATCAGGACACAAGTGGATGCTTACTTTTCAACCGAGCCTTTATTTTATTATTTTTACTCCCAAACATTTCAAAATTTTCCTCTATAAATAGAGAGTTCATTTGCACATAAAAAAAGAGAAGAGGAGGGGAACGCATCTTCAAAATTCTTACACACTATAAAATTCTCAAACACTTAAACACTTTTGCAAATCCAAACCCAGAATCTAAATACTTGTTCCTTTCAAATATGAAAAATCCTTACATCTTACTATCCTTCGAATCCAGCAAAGAAGGACATTTCACTTGTTTTGCTCTTTTGAATCCAATGTCAAAGGACCGCCCTTGGTCTTTTCCTTCGAATCCAGAGGAATTTAAGGCAACCACTTCAAAATACAGTACACGCTCTAGCCTCCAGCAAGGTAAGTCATTCTTAACCTTTGACCCTTTGTTTCCAGCATAGAATGTAAGTAAGTTTTCTTTTCGTTTCAAATATGTACATACTATTTTCTTATTTTCGTTTCCACTCTTTTAATGTGTGTCATGGTTAAAAATATTCTTGGCTTTTTCTCTTTGTACATTTAAACATGCTTTAAGAACTAATCTAGCCTTAAGGTGATGTTGGCATGGCCTTGGGCCATGTTACTATTCAAACTCAAACGAAAAAAATAGGAGACAAAAAGTTAGAAATGAAGCCTCTGGCTTCCATACTAACCTTCAGGCCAAACGAAAGAGGCATCCATAAGGCACAACATGTTGGCCTCCAGGCCCCAAACGAAAGGCACAACATGCTGGCCTCCAGGCCCCAATCGAAAGGCACAACATGCTGGCCTCCAGGCCCCAAACGAAAGGCACAACATGCTGGCCTCCAGGCCCCAATCAAAGGTCATGCCTTCACCCTTTTTCATGGCAGATCGAAGAGAGCCAGAAAGTGCAGAATTGAAGGGTTTGCTACCCTAAATCGAAAAATCCACTTTTCTTGCTTTTATCTTATTTTTGCCTTTATATTTTCATGCAATTCAATATGGTTGTAATAGTGTAGGATTTTATCTTTCTTCACTTTTGACTTCATATAAAACGTTAGTAATTAGGGTGTATGGCAAGATAAAATCAACAATTAGACCACCCTGATCAAAAGACAAAAATGCATGAAATCAAACACACTTTGCATGCATACACCTCTAGGGTTAACTCCATTGGCTGCCTTATGAAAATATACTCATGTTAGGCATGTGAGATGTCTTAGAAAAAACAATAAAAAATACAAGATCATAGTCCCTCGATGATGCTTCGAATGTTGCCTTACAAATGATCTTAGTCCCTCAAAAGAAATGCTAAGATATCTCACAACATTGCTATCATGACTATACAATGACCCACGCCCGTCCCTTCAAATTCAATGATGGGGCTTCTTACCAAATCAATGGTAAGATAGTAGCATCTAAAGGAGGAGGAAAAAAACACAAAAAACCTTTGAGTAGGTAGATTTCTCCTAATTGCTCGCTTTCTCACAACAAAAACATTTTATACACCAACACTTTCATTTTGAAACATTTTAAAAAGACAACACTTTGTATGCATTATTATAGAGATGAGAATCATTACAAAGACACCTTTTCAAAATCACTTTAAAAAACAAACACTTCTTTGAACTATTTTACAAACAACACTTTGCATGCGTTCTTATAGAGACGAGAATCATTACAAAGGCACGTTTTCAAAATAATTTCAAAACCACACCACAAAGCACACTTTCAAACGAAAGCAAGTGATCTAGCAAGCAACTAAGAGCCCATAGATAACTATGGATGAACAGGGTGCTAATACCTTCCTTTTTCATAATCTATCCCCCAAACTCAAGAAATAATCTCAAAATGTCTTTCCTGTTCATTTCAGCCTTTCCTTATTGGATAAAAGAGAAGTCGGTGGGGTCTCTTGCTATCCGCAAAAAATGCAATCAAATGCAAAACACCTAAGTCAGTTCTCCCACCGTGTTACAAAACTGGCGACTCTACTGGGGAGTATACTTTAAAGTGGGGTTACGTTAGGGCTAGATCACCTTTACTTAATTTCCTTGTTTGATTTTCTTGCTTTACATTATGGTTCCTTGTTTGGGCTTGTTTTTTATCCTCTACCCGGATCTGGGGCACCTTTTAGGTATGTAGTAAGAAACTGTATGGCGTAGACCGATATGGTGTTGGTGTAAGCCCTAGAGGCTAATACTTTTGGTACTTGTATCAAATTATTTATTAATAATAAAAGGCATTTCTTTATTATGTTTGCTTTCCAAAATAATAAAGTCCCTAGAATGGTTTATTTGTTTAATGAAATGTTAAGTGTGACTTAATCATGAGATCTCATTAAACATAAGACACAATTCTTAAAGTATCCGTAGTCAAGCTTTAATTTGAAGTGGGATAACATTAAAGCATTAAGGTTATTATGAAGATAGATTTATGATCACATCTCATGGATCATAGATAAGGAGTTATTAAGTCTTGACATAAGTATGAATATTAGGAGTAATATTTATACTGGATTGACCCGCTATGAGAATACTACATAGAATGTTATGCAAAGTGTCATAAGTTATTCTCATGATGATAATGGTGTATACCACCCTTCGACTTGAAACCAATATGGACCCTAGATGTAGAGTCAAGTACTTTATTGCTGATCAAACGTCATCCGTAACTGGATGACTATAAAGACAGTTGATGGGTACTTCACAAAGTATGCTAAGGGACATGAGCGACATAGATGGAATTTGCTCATCCTGCATAACAGGATAAATGTCTAAGGGCCCAATATTGAACTGGACAAGGGTGACACAGTGTATGCCTTATGTTCAATATAGACATGAGGGCAAAAGGGTAATTGTACAACACAAATATTATCACGGAAAAGGTTTGGTCAGATCACATGACATTTTCGTGACTTGGGTAACAGTGATGTGTTGCTAGATACCGCTCACTGTTTATTATATTAAATGTGTGATTTAATATAATTTCCAACGTCGCGAAAACCTACAGGGTCACACACATAAGGACAGGTTGATGAGATATAGAATAAATAAGGAACACCGTAAGGTACGGTGCACTTAAGTGTAATACGGAAAGTGGTAAGGTACCACGTGGATAAGTGATATATGGTACATCATAAGGTATGATGTCCATAAGCTTAATTGGGCTTTTAGCTTATAGCCTTAATTGGGCTTTTAGCTTGTAGCCCACACGAGTGATTCTATAAATAGATCCCTTGTGATGAAGCAATTTCACTTGATGCAATTTCGTTTTTGATTCTCTCTCTCACTCAAGGTTTCCGTTCGTGATCAGCTAGCACTGTGACCGGAAGCGGTCTGTTCATGTGGACTGAGTAGAGGCGTTGTTCTTCATCAACACTCGTGATCACAACATCAAAGGTCTGAATCGCCACAAGAGTTAAACATTTCTATCACTGACCATGTTCATTCGTAAGGATCGCTAAAGGAAAATTTTAAATTCCGCTGCTATTTTGATCGTAATTTTCCTTCATATGGTTGAAACAATGGCTACGTTAGTGTGACACATTTGTTGGTACCGGTATCCCTTGTGTTGAATTGAGGATAATACGGGGCCGTTGAGCGGTGTCATGAAGCACTAAATGACCTTAGAACCTTAATTGAACAACTTGTCCATTATGACGTAGAGAGATAACCGGTTTCAATGGAAAGCTGAAAATTGGTTGATACTCGATACTACACTCATTGAGATTGGACTTTTGGGATATCTCGGCCGCAAGAAAAGATTGATTGTGTTGAGACAATGCCTAAAAGAAAGGTCAGTGATATTGAGATCCTTTAGAACCCGGTTAGTTTCTAGGACAAGTTGAGCCAACTAAACTTCAAGAGGGTACTTACCTACGAACCCCATGCAAGCCTAAACCTAAGGACTTGTTTGCTTTTTGGTGTATATGCTTACTTGTACATAACATCATAACATCATACCATAGCATTTATTTTCCTTTGGTGCCTATGATGCAGGGTCACGTTGAACTAGGCGTCTATCAAGGGGAAATAGGATTTATTTTCCTCTAACCAAATGACGTCAAGACCAAAGCACGGTAACTTGAGTCAAGGGCTATGACCCACTTGACATGGTGAGCTTGATTCTCTTGGAAGGACATCCACCCATACAAAGTTCTCCAATCAAAGCTGTTGATCAAAATTCAACTTCTAACATTTTCTTATGTTTATCCTGCGAGATCCTTGAAAACATGCATCCACATATCATACATGTCATCATAACAGGTTTTCCCTTACAGGCTTTCTCATCTCCTTACTATTTATTTCAGTAAGAGATGTCTCTAGAGCAAATAATTAAAGATCTCCAAGCTCAAAACGCTTAATTCCAACAAGCGCTCATGAACTTGGCCCAGGGGAAGGAAGATATGAAAACACTCTTCACCAAAGAGAGAAAGAAGAAGAAAATAGATGTCATCCTCAACGTAAGGAGAAGGTCCAAGGGGCAATGCCCAGCTAACTCAAAAAGAAGACGCTTCTTCTAAAGAAAGTCAAGAAGGGGAAGCTGGAAGCATTAGAGCTAACATAGCTACTGATGACGAAGACTCTTCTGAGGAGCAATATCCACTAACAGATGAAAAATACAAACAGCTTAAAGACAGACTAAAAGATGTGGAGGTCCAAGCTGTGCCTGGCTTGAATTTAGGAGACATGGGTTTGGTCCCTAGAGTGGTCATCCCACCAAAATTCAAAATCCCTACCTTTTCCCCGTACGATGGAGTCTCTTGCCCTAAGATGCACCTAAAGTCTTATGTCCGCAAGATTCAACCATACACAACTGATCAAAAGCTTTGGATCCACTTCTTTCAAGAGAGTTTAGCTTGGACGCAACTTGAGTGGTTCTATCAATTGGAGAGTTCCCACATTCACACTTGGGAAGATCTAGTTGTTGATTTTTACAAGCAGTGCCAATACAATGCTGATCTTGCACCAACTCGTGTGCAATTGCAGAATATGGCCATGTGTTCCAACGAGGGCTTCAAAGAATACGCCAAAAAATGGAGAGACTTGGTTGGCAGGGTGCAGCCACCCTTAACTAACAGAGAGCTGATTGACATTTTTATGGGAACTTTGACGGGACCTTTCTTTAATCACCTAATCGGAAGCTCCTCAGTCGGGTTTACCGAGATAATACTAACTGGCGAAAGGGTCGAAGCTGGCATCAAAAGTGGAAAGATCCAAGGAGCTACATCCTCTGATGCTTAGAAAAATCCATACAATGGGAAGAAAGAGCCTTATGTTGCGTACGGCCAAAAGGGCCATAACAAGAGCAACCACAATCAACACGTATGGGCAATCCTGATCTCTAATCCTACACCTGCTCAACAAAGATAGGGAAATAGGCGTAGGATAAGATACCAAGAAAGGTAGTACGCTAACATCAACATAACTTTGTCTCAAGTGTTTTAACATTTGCTGAAGGTGAAATTGATCACACTAAAGGATCCTCCTCAAAACCCCGATACCTCCTCTTCTAAGTACAATCCAAGCACAGGATGTTCCCACCATTATGATAGTCCTGGACACGACACCGATAACTATTGGACTTTGAAGAACAAGATTCAAGACTTGATTAACACCAAGGAGATTGAGTTCGGTCCTCCTGAGACTCCAAATGTGATCACTGCTCCCATGATAAATCATTGAGCGTTCCAGTTCATTTTGAATTTTCAATTATAATTTCTTTTGTTGTTCAAACACTTATTTATTAATGTTACGAAAGGTATCCTGACTCCTTAAGGCTTGCGGTAAAATAACGAGTTGACATCACAGTTTACAAAAAAATTCATTTGTTTTTATGAAAAAATGCATTTTCAAAAAACTTCAAGACAGACATAAGCTTTGCATTCTTGATATAATATTGTTTGCGTATGACTATTTGTTTGAACAACAGAGAAATTCGCACGAAGAATATCTAGTGAACAAAAGCACCTCCAATCAAGGGGCATGGCCTGATCATTGTCCATCATCAGGGGCAGTCCAGTCAAGATTCAAGGAATCTCTCAAGATGCCAAACAGCTAGGGGCAAACCTCCGCCTGAGCCACTTGGGGCATTGGACATGAATTCCCAACAACAAATCTTGCATGACCAAACATCTTCTGGTAGCGTGGCAACACAATAACAGGGGCACCTCCCTACATCCCGAGAGCATGGACATAGTCGGAAAAAATACTACGCGTAATCAAAGACCCGCTAGGTTGACAAAACTAGGCAAAAATAAGGGCTTCCCGGCGAACCAAAAGGGTTCGGGAAAAAATGAGGGATGAAATGAAAAAAATCTGTATACCCGGCAAGTCGAAAACATGAAAAGGCGGCTTGGGCAAAAATGGGTATCCCGGTGGACTGAAAACCCGAAAGGGCGGTCCAGGCAAAAGTTAGGGATCAAAGCGTACGACTATGTCCTGTCATCTCATCACTTGCCTACCAGAAGAAGATTTGTCAATTGGCAGTCATCAAACACCTTCACAGGTACCTTCTTCTCCAACAAAAACTGGGGCAATAATGAATTGTCTAAATGATCCGGTTGCCCTGTCCACCGAAGTGCCAAGGTAAGTTCAGCTGAAGAATGCGACCAAGATACCTTCATTTCCAACAGAGCACAACAACGAAATCCCCAGCAGAGTTATCATCAAATCTCAGCGAAGTATCTCTTCCCACAAAGTAATTCCCCGCAGAGTAATCTCTTCGCCAAGTTTATTCCCCAACGGAGTTATCTTCTCCGACCGGTATTCTTGCAATCATCATTCCCAACGGAAACGAAGAATCTCACTCTTCAACATCAGCCCAGGATTTGACTTCCCGGCATCCGTCAAGGATCTATTTTCCCAGACGAAGATACATTCATAAACATCACATTGTTATACATCATGATACATGCATATACGCATCATATCATACAATCTCATGTGTTGAAAAATATTATTGCTTGATCCATATCATGCATTGCATATGACTGACCTTTACCTTTCAGGAAGGATACAAATCAGCTATGTAGATGAATACAGTCAAAAGAGACCAACCCAGTCAAAGAATACAAACCCAGTTAAATCAATGCCTAAAGATTTCTCTGATACAACTCGTCGTTATAGACACTCGTCGTTATAGACACTCGTCGTTATAGACACTCGTCGTTATAGACACTCGTCGTTATAGACACTCGTCGTGATAGACACTCGTCGTTATAGACACTCGTCGTTATAGACACTCGTTGTTATAGACACTCGTCGTTATAGACACCCGTCGTTATAGACACTCGTCGTTGTAGACACTCGTCGTTATAGACACTCGTCGTTATAGACACTCGTCGTTATAGACACTCGTCGTTATAGACACTCGTCGTTATAGACACCCGTCGTTATAGACACCCGTCGTTATAGACACCCGTCGTTATAGACACTCGTCGTTATAGACACTCGTCGTTATAGACACCCGTCGTTATAGACACCCGTTGTTATAGACACTCGTCGTTATAGACACTCGTCGTTATAGACAGTCGTTGTTATAGACAGTCGTCGTTATAGACAGTCGTTGTTATAGACACTCGTCGTTATAGACACTCCTCGTTATAGACACTCCTCGTTATAGACACTCGTCGTTATAAACACTCGTAGTTATAGACACTCGTCGTTATAGACACTCGTCGTTATAGACACTCGTCATCATAGACACCCGTCGTCATAGACACTCGTCGTTATAGACACTCATCGTTATAGACACTCGTCGTTATAGACACTCGTCGTTATAGACACTCGTCGTTATAGACACTCGTCGTTATAGACACTCGTCGTTATAGACACCCGTCGATAAAGACCACCCGTCCATGGAAATAACCTGTCAGTAGAGACAACTCACCAACCTTTCTGAATTTCAGACTCGATTCCTGTATCTGGCCAGGGCACGTCTGAAGAGTTCGAAGATCTGATTCCTGTATCTCGCCAGGGTGTATCTGTTGACGACTAACATTACCAGACTCGATTCCTGTATCTTGCCAGGGCACGTCTGAAGAGTTCGAAGATCCGATTCCTGTATCTCGCCAGGGTTTATCTGTTGACGACTATATTCTCTGGACTCGATTCCTGTATCTTGCCAGGGCACGTCTGAAGAGTTTAAAGATTCGGTTCCTGTAACCAGCCAGGGCACATCTACATAAAGAAATTGAAGATCAACTCCTGTAACAGGCCAGGTAATTATCTTTCTTTTCTCAGGTACGCAAGTTCTCGCTAAGGAATCTCTTATGCGATCGACACCTAGATGGCATCTGTAAGCCCATCCACATACCAACAGCCTCCAAATGGCGTCTATAAGCCCATTTCCGACAAGGTTCTGTCACACTTCCAGATGGCATCTATAAGTCCATCCTCATATCCATCATCTTTCCAAATGGCATTTGTAAGCCCATTCCCGACATCACATTGCTGATACTCCACTATGCGAATGCAAATTTCTGGGCACTCTAGTGTTCAATCATCTTCCACCTTCGGATCACGAAAGGCCTGAAAGCCAATCTATATCCTCGGGTTTAAGAAGATTGAACAGGGGCAACTGTTGTACCCCAAAATTTGCCCTCCCATATTTCTCAAAACATCTCAAGAAAAATTCACAAGTCCAACCCGGCGCGTCATATTCAGGTGTTCTTTCCCCAAGATATCTCTGATAACGTATTCTCAAATTCAAGTTCGGCTCAAGAGATAATTCTTTAAAGAAGGTATCCGAATGTGTGAGTTTTCTCGAAGAAATATGGTGAAAAAGTGTGCTGAAAGTGCAGTTTTTACGCGCTAAAAAATTCATAACTTGAAGATCGTGGCTCGTTTTGAACCCGTTCCGGTGGCCAAAATTACGTCTTGACATTATCTATGTTTTCATCTCTCACGGATGGAAGCCAATTTCGATCAGAAGGTCTTCAAAAATATGGATTTATCAAGTATTTTCATACAGAAAATTTGTGACAGAAGTTTATTTGTGTCATGTTTAGAAAATCATAACTTGGTCGATTTTCATCATATCGAGCTGGTTCTGGCGCCAAAATTTCACAAATTGAGTTGGCTACATTTTCACAGAAGGTATTGAGTTCAAACGGTATTCAAAAGGCCTTCTTTTTTTGCTCAGAGTGCGTGACACACCGAAAATCCTGAATGCTGAATATTATTTCATCTGGGCCGAAACTTTGAAAATTCATAACTCGGTCAATTTTTATCGGATTGGGCTCATATTTTTACACAAGGTCCCTGAATCGTAGATCTACAACTTTTCATCAAAAGTCGAGACCGGATTATGCTCTGATCAATACCAGTTTTTTATTGAAGAACATGTTAGAGTCGACACTGGAGCCCAAAATAAGTTTGTCTGAGCTGAAACTTCAAAAATTCATAACTAATTCACCGTTTATCCGATTGATCTGATTTTCGGATAGGAGTTAGTTATCGATGTCGGCTACATTTTGTTTTCACATTTCAACTTCAAAAATTGCACTTAAGTCCATGCGATTTAGCCTGGAAAGTGACGAACTCGAGTGAACATTGGAGGCCCAATTGCACATTCAAAGCCCATTTTCTTTACCCTAATTTCCATTATATAATCACATTCTTTTCACACAAACTAGGGGGGAGAAAAAGGGAAAAAAAATCTTGCCACAACACTGTTAGAATATCAAATTCTTTCAAGAACCCTAAAACCTTGAAATCCTTATTACAAATCTCTCTCTCACTACAAACAAGCCATCACAGTTACAAACCAACACATTACTACTTCTTCAGTAAGAGTAAGGCTGGCGTGATCTCCATAATCCAAAAGGCATAAAAGCATTCATGTCACTAATTTTCCAGTGAGGGTAAGATTGATTTGATCTCCATGATCAAAAGGGTATAATCATTCATACATTCCATATTGTGCTTAAACATTAAATTTCTTCATATATTGGCTTTATTTGCATTTTATGATTTTATTTAATGTGTTCATGAGATTCAACACTGCAGATTTAGACAGGATCCCATGCAGGTTCATTAAGGAACGTTGAGGCCAAAAGCCAAATGGTCAAAAGCCAAATGGCCAAAAGCCAAAAGCCAAAAGCCAAATGGCCAAAAGAACAACTTATGCATGACACCAATACATGGCGAGACAGACATCTTGAGAAGATTAAGGAACATTGAGGCCAGAATACAAATGGCCAACAGCCAGAACACAAATGGCCATGAAACCCAATCCAATGGCCAAAGAATGCAGACCGTTCAAAAAAAACCTCCCATTGGGCCTGAAACCCCCCTTGGTTTGCATCCTTTTTAATTTTATTTTCTTTTCTTTTCTAATTCTTTTTTTAATTGTTTTAATTGTTTTTTTCACCATAAAATAATTTTCTATAATAAAAACAGAAAAATCAAAAATACAAATATATTTAATTATTATTAATTTCATCACTAACCTATTTTTTGTAAATAAACTCTAACAATTAACTTAGTTTAATTTAGGTTTTTAAACTTTAATCTTTTTCTTAATAAGTAAAAAGTATCTAGAATTAGGTTTTTTTTGACATTTTCATCTTTTTCTTAAATAAATTATTAATCATCATTATTTATCATTATTATTAATTATCATTAATTTTGTAAATAAATATGTACATTAAATATTATGTAAATTAGGTTTTAAACTTTAACTTTTTTTTATAATTAAAAATATTTAGAACTAGGGTTTCCTTCTAATTTTAAATTCTTTTCTTTATTTTCATAAATACAAAAAACCTAAAAAATATTTCTTTTCTTTAATAAAATAAATAATTAACTTTCTTATTTCAATTTAATTTCAAAAGAGTCCAACGCCCTCGAACGTTCAACTTTAATTCTTTCGCGCATTTATTCTTATTTTCCTTTGTGAATATTATGTAATTGCTCAAGCCTTGTAATAGTAATTAGGAATTTATTTACTTTCCGCATTTTTTATTCAAAACGGGTCTTTGTTAATTTGGCGATGTATAGACCCGCGCCTTGTAATAGCGTAGGATTTATCTTTCCGCACTTTAATTTCCGCACTTTTAAACTGCTAAACTTTGCATGAAAGAATGAATGGCCTAAATTAAAAATAAGCGTAGATCACCATGATACATGTACAAGATAAAACATAACTGAAAATAACACACAAATTCACACACCACTTCTAGGGTACGCCTCACTGTTGCCTTGCCTTCGAAACGTGGTCGTCGAGTATAGGACGTTTTAGTAAGTCCTTATGTTCATGACATGATCCAGTTTCCTCGAAACGGTTGCCTCGGAATTAAAAAGGATCAATGGCATAAGGGTAGCTTCTAAGGTGTCCTACTGTTGCTCTGGTGACCATACTGTCCCTACAAACGAATTGACCCGAACACCTCCAACGGTGGTGCTACCTACCTCTCAATGGTGGGATGGCACTACCTTAAGGACATTTACACAGCCTAATTCCTTAGGGTAGGTAGATGACTCGTAGATACTTGCTCTATTCAAAAACAAATCAAAACTCTTTTCACACCGACACTTTCAAAAAAGCTTTCAAAGTAATTTTTCAAACACTCTTGAGGACTGATACAAGAGTCGATCTGAAATCTTTAAACGAAACTTTTTCAAAACCCACACACACTTGAAAAGCAAACATCTTTTAAAAACATAAGAGCAAGTACCTAAGAGCCCATGGATAACCATGGATAGAAAGGGTGCTAACACCTTCTCTTTCTATAAATCTACCTCCCGAACCGAGAAACATCTCGAAAAGGAATTTTGCTGTGCTTTTGTCCTGTCCATGTTGGAGAAAATAAAAGACGGTGGCGACTCTTGCTTCCGCGACATTTCGCGAACCAGCGTTAAACAGTCAGTTCCAGATCCACCGATCACAGAATTGGCGACTCTGCTGGGGAGACTTATAAAGTGAGGTGTACCTTAGGACTAAGATCACTTGTGTTTTCAATTGCGGTGTTTGTTTGCTTTATTATTGTGGGCTGTTTCGGAGTTACATAAATCCTAACCCGGATCTGGGGATACCCTGTTAGGTAGCATAAGCTGTGAGGGACCTGTTCGGCATAGACCGACACAGGTGAAGTAGTGGCTACGTTGGTGTGGCACCTTGGTCTGTACCGATATCCCTTGTGTCGCAACGAGGAGAATATGGGTCTTCTGAGGAGTCATTAAGCACCAACCGACCTTAGAACCTTAAATGACCTAACTTGGCCAATAGAATAGTAGCAGTATGCTACGCCCATTGAGGCTAAAATCTCGTGATGGTTCTGGCCGCAAGAAAAGATTGCGATGCTGGAGTTATGACCGATTGAGGGTAGTCAGTGATATTGGGATCCTCTAGAACCCGGTTACTTCTGATAGGACAGGTCTTAACCAACAAACTGAAAGAGGGTAATACCTAGACCCCATGCTGGCCTAAACTCTAAGGATTTCTCTTGTGTGACTTGTGTGCCTTCCAACTTGACTATTTGCATGCTTGTTATCTGACACTTGAGTTTCTTGCAGGTTTTGTTTATAGTCCTTAATCTGGACTCATAACAGGGTTTACATATATCACTCCATGTATAGCATAACATCATACCATTGCATACATCCTGCATAAAGACTAACCCGTTTCAAGGATCTCAAGGGCTTGTGATGCAGGTCATGATGAACAAAATGTCTAGCAAGGGGCAAAGGAGATTTATTTTCCTCTAGCCAAGGTTTTCAGGGGCTATGACCCACTAGATATGGTGAGCCTTGACCCTTGAAGAAGGACTCTCAACAACATGAAGTTCCTTCAATCAAGCTATCAGATTCCAATTCTAACAATTTTTCTTGTTTACCTCGCGAGATCCTTGAAAACATTGCATGCATATATGCACATCATTTCATTAAAGGTATCCCTTTTACAGGTTGCTTACCTTCTTCACTGTTTATTTCAGCCGATCATCATGAATCCTGAATCATCTACTGAACAAGCTATCAAGGCCCTCCAGGCCCAGAACGCCCAGTTCCAAGAGTTGGTAATGAGCCTAGCCCAGGGTCAACAAGATTTAAAGACTCTGCTCTTGAAGAAGAAGAAGAAGAGGACGGTGTTGTTCAACCCTAGACGCAAATCTGGGAATGGATCACGAAACGAAGTTGAGCAGACTACCCCATCTGTTGGGAAAGACAGTCCCCAAGAAAGGGAGGTTCCTAGTCCAGTGGTCTCCGACAACGAGACCGATTATAATGACGAGCAGTACCCTCCAGCCGAGGACAGGTATAAACAGTTGGAAGACCGGCTGAGTGCCATGGAGATACAAAAAGTGCCCGGCCTGGACTTCGAGGATCTAGGTCTGTCTTCTAGGGTAGTAATCCCGCACAAATTCAAGGCACCTGCCTTTGCAAAGTACGACGGGGCATCCTGTCCTAAGCTGCATCTCAGGTCTTACACAAGGAGGATCCAACCCTACACGACTGACAAGAATTTGTGGATTCACTTTTTTCAGGATAGTCTGTCGGGAACTCAACTCGATTGGTTCTATCAACTGAATGGAGCCAACATCCGCAACTGGGAGGACTTGGCCACTGCATTCTACAAGAAATACCAGTATAATGCTGACCTTTCTCCCACGCGCACTCAGCTTCAGGGAATGTCTATGGGTGCAGGTGAAGGTTTCAAAGAATATTCTCAAAAATGGAGGGAACTTGCTGGAAGGGTACAACCACCTCTGACTGACCGCGAGCTCGTCGACATGTTCTTGGGGACCCTGTCTGGTCCATTCTTCAACCACCTGATTGGGAATTCTGCTGCTGGGTTTCCAGATTTGGTCTTGACCGGGGAAAGAATAGAAGCTGGCATCAAGTTAGGGAAAATACAGAATGGTGACTCCTCAAACATTGAGAAGAAACCATCCAAGAGAGAATCTAGTGTTGTCTATGGCTCAAGAGGGCAGAATAGGTCCGAGCACCGCCAAGCTGTCAACGCGGTAGTTATTTCCAAACCGGCCAGCGCTCCTCAACATCGCAACCAACAAAGGGAAGAGAGACCTAAAAGGCAATTTACTCCCCTCGGCATGACCTTGTCACAGATATTGCCACAGTTGCTGGAAACCAAGTTGGTAACTCTCATGGACCCTCCAAAGAATCCCAACAGGACGCCTTCAAGGTATAACCCCAATGTTCGCTGCGCTTATCATTCTGACAGCCCGGGGCATGCTACAGATGATTGTTGGACTTTGAGAAACAAGGTTCAGGATCTGATTGACGCAAAGGAAGTCCAGCTCGACTCTCCAGAAGCTCCCAATGTGACCACTGCTCCCCTGCCCAAACATGGCTAGGATTGGAAACTTTTGTTCATTTGAATGTTCAAGATTGTATTTTTCTTCGATTGTTCAAACATTTTATTTCATGTCAAACTTGGTTATTTCATTAATGCATTACACATGTCTGTTTTGAAGTAATTATTTCGTATTCACTATATGCAAACTGTTTTCATATTTTTGTGATGTCAACTCTTGATCTAAAATTCTAAGCCTCTTGAGGGAGGATGACGAAAATGATACCACAATCTACAATATGCTTTTGAACAGACCCCGCTGATGAGGTACAGGCATTGTTTCAATTCCTAAACACTGGAGTTATAAGGAAGATAATCCCTCGTCAACCCCTCTGAGCCAAAGAAGTTGGAGTTTTTTCTTTTTCGAAATTAAAACCCTTAATCATAACCTGGGGCAGGGTAGTTCTCTCAGTTTAATCCAGGTGCACAACAAATGGCACCAAAGAAGTCCTTACAGAACAAAAGACAGTGATGGTTCCCTATAATCATAAGGACAGACAGTCATTACCAATCAAAAATAAAAAAAAATAAATAAAAAAATAAAAAAATAAAAAAATAAAATAAAAGCCCAATAAGTCAAAACCTATGAAGGAGACTTACAAACTGGGGCATCCTACTGACTGTAATTACAAAAGAAACAGTTCAGGCAAAAACAGGGATAACAAAATCAAAAAAAAGAAGGAGGTCTTACACACCTTCGACAAAAATGACTGCCTATTCAAAATAAATTGTCAACATCCGAACCATCACTAGAATATCAAAGCAACAAGGTCTAACGCACGATTAGCTGAGTTTAGGATTGAAGAACATCACGAAGAGCGGGTGGGTACAAATAATTTGAGCCTTTATCCTTTGTTTCTTAAACCGTGAACCAGGCCACGCTACAACCCTTAAAAGTCCTAGCTGAAGCATGGGTTAGTTCGAAAGCATACTGTTACGAAAGGTATCCTGACTCCTTAAGGCTTGCGGTAAAATAACGAGTTGACATCACAGTTTACAAAAAAATTCATTTGTTTTTATGAAAAAATGCATTTTCAAAAAACTTCAAGACAGACAAAAGCTTTGCATTCTTGATATAATACTGTTTGCGTATGACTATTTGTTCGAACAGCAGAGAAATTCGCACGAAGAATATCTAGTGAACAAAAGCACCTCCAATCAAGGGGCATGGCCTGATCATTGTCCATCATCTGGGGCAGTCCAGTCAAGATTCAAGGAATCTCTCAAGATGCCAAACAGCTAGGGGCAAACCTCCGCCTGAGCCACTTGGGGCATTGGACATGAATTCCAAACAACAAATCTTGCATGACCAAACATCTTCTGGTAGCGTGGCAACACAATAACAGGGGCACCTCCCTACATCCTGAGAGCATGGACATAGTCGGAAAAAATACTACGCGTAATCAAAGACCCTCTAGGTTGACACACCTAGGCAAAAATAAGGGCTTCTCGGCGAACCAAAAGGGTTCGGGAAAAAATGAGGGATGAAATGAAAAAAATCTGTATACCCGGCAAGTCGAAAACCTGAAAAGGCAGCTTGGGCAAAAATGGGTAACCCGGTGGACTGAAAACCCGAAAGGGCGGTCCAGGCAAAAGTTAGGGATCAAAGCGTACGACTATGTCCTGTCATCTCGTCACTTGCCTACCAGAAGAAGATTTGTCAATTGGCAGTCATCAAACACCTTCACAGGTACCTTCTTCTCCAACAAAAACTGGGGCAATAATGAATTGTCTAAATGATCCGGTTGCCCTGTCCACCGAAGTGCCAAGGTAAGTTCAGCTGAAGAATGCGACCAAGATACCTTCATTTCCAACAGAGCACAACAACGAAATCCCCAGCGGAGTTATCATCAAATCTCAGCGAAGAATCTCTTCCCACAGAGTAATTCCCCGCAGAGTAATCTCTTAGCCAAGTTTATTCCCCAACGAAGTTATCTTCTCCGACCGGTATTCTTGCAATCATCATCCCCAACGGAAACGAAGAATCTCACTCTTCAACATCAGCCCAGGATTTGACTTCCCGGCTTCCGTCAAGGATCTATTTTCCCAGACGAATATACATTCATAAACATCACATTGTTATACATCATGATACATGCATATACGCATCATATCATACAATCTCATGTGTTGAAAAATATTATTGCTTGATCCATATCATGCATTGCATATGACTGACCTTTACCTTTCAGGAAGGATACAGATCAGCTATGTAGATGAATACAGTCAAAAGAGACCAACCCAGTCAAAGAATACAAACCCAGTTAAATCAATGCCTAAAGATTTCTCTGATACAACTCGTCGTTATAGACACTCGTCGTTATAGACACTCGTTGTTATAGACACTCGTCGTTATAGACACTCGTCGTTATAGACACTCGTCGCTATAGACACTCGTCGTTATAGACACTCGTCGTGATAGACACTCGTTGTTATAGACACTAGTCGTTATAGACACTCGTCGTTATAGACACTCCTTGTTATAGACACTCCTTGTTATAGACACTCGTCGTTATAGACACTCGTCGTTATAGACACTCGTCGTTATAGACACTCGTCGTCATAGACACCCATCGTCATAGACACCCGTCGTTATAGACACTCGTCGTCATAGACACTCGTCGTTATAGACACTCGTCATTATAGACACTCGTCGTTATAGACACTCGTCGTTATAGACACCCGTCGTTATAGACACCCGTCGTTATAGACACCCGTCGTTATAGACACTCGTCGTTATAGACACTCGTTGTTATAGACACCCGTCGTTATAGACACCCGTCGTTATAGACACCCGTCGTTATAGACACCCGTCGTTATAGACACCCGTCGTTATAGACACTCGTCGTTATAGACACTCGTCGTTATAGACACTCGTTGTTATAGACACTCGTCGTTATAGACACTCGTCGTTATAGACACTCGTCGTTATAGACACTCGTCGTTATAGACACTCGTCATTATAGACACTCGTCGTTATAGACACTCGTCGTTATAGACACTCCTCGTTATAGACACTCGTAGTTATAGACACTCGTCGTTATAGACACTCGTCATCATAAACACCCGTCGTCATAGACACTCGTCGTTATAGACACTCGTCGTTATAGACACTCGTTGTTATAGACACTCGTCGTTATAGACACTCGTTGTTATAGACACTCGTCGTTATAGACACTCGTCGTTATAGACACTCGTCGTTATAGACACCCGTCGATAAAGACCACCCGTCCATGGAAATAACCTGTCAGTAGAGACAACTCACTAACCTTTCTGAATTCCAGACTCGATTCCTGTATCTGGCCAGGGCACGTCTGAAGAGTTCGAAGATCCGATTCCTGTATCTCGCCAGGGTGTATCTTTTGACGACTAACATTACCAGACTCGATTCCTGTATCTTGCCAGGGCACGTCTGAAGAGTTCGAAGATCCGATTCCTGTATCTCACCAGGGTGTATCTGTTGACGACTATATTCTCCAAACTCGATTCCTGTATCTTGCCAGGGCACGTCTGAAGAGTTTAAAGATTCGGTTCCTGTAACCAGCCAGGGCACATCTACATAAAGAAATTGAAGATCAACTCCTGTAACAGGCTAGGTAATTATCTTTCTTTTCTCAGGTACGCAAGTTCTCGCTAAGGAATCTCTTATGCGATCGACACCTAGATGGCATCTGTAAGCCCATCCACATACCAACAGCCTCCAAATGGCGTCTATAAGCCCATTCCCGACAATGTTCTGTCACACTTCCAGATGGCATCTATAAGCCCATCCTCATATCCATCATCTTTCCAAATGGCATCTGTAAGCCCATTCCCGACATCACATTGCTGATACTCCACTATGCGAGTGCAAATTTCTGGGCACTCTAGTGTTCAATCATCTTCCACCTTCGGATCACGAAAGGCCCGAAAGCCAATCTATATCCTCAGGTTTAAGAAGATTGAACAGGGGCAACTGTTGTACCCCAAAATTTGCCCTCCCATATTTCTCAAAACATCTCAAGAAAAATTCACAAGTCCAACCCGGCGCGTCATATTCAGGTGTTCTTTCCCCAAGATATCTCTGATAACGTATTCTCAAATTCAAGTTCGGCTCAAGAGATAATTCTTTAAAGAAGGTATCCGAATGTGTGAGTTTTCTCGAAGAAATATGGTGAAAAAGTGTGCTGAAAGTATATTTTTTACGCGCTAAAAAAAATTCATAACTTGAAGATCGTGGCTCTTTTTGAACCCGTTCCAGTGGCCAAAATTCCGTCTTGACATTATCTACATTTTCATCTCTCACGGCTGGAAGCCAATTTCGATCAGAAGGTCTTCAAAAATGGGGATTTATCAAGTATTTTCATACAGAAAATTTGTGACAGAAGTTTATTTGCGTCATGTTCAGAAAATCATAACTTGGTCGATTTTCATCGTATCGAGCTGGTTCTGGCGCCAAAATTTCACAAATTGAGTTGGCTACATTTTCACAGAAGGTATTGAGTTCAAACGGTATTCAAAAGGCCTTCCGTTTTTGCTCAGAGTGCGTGACACACCGAAAATCCTGAATGCTGAATATTATTTCATCTGGGCCGAAACTTCGAAAATTCATAACTCGGTCAATTTTTATCGGATTGGGCTCATATTTTTACACAAGGTCTCTGACTCGTAGATCTACAACTTTTCTTCAAAGGTCGAGACCAGATTATGCTCCGATCAATACCAGTTTTTTATTGAAGAACGTGTTAGAGTCGACACTGGAGCCCAAAATAAGTTTGTCTGAGCTGAAACTTCAAAAATTCATAACTAATTCACCGTTTATCCGATTGAGCCGATTTTCGGACAGGAGTTAGTTATAGATGTAGGCTACATTTTGTTTTCACATTTCAACTTCAAAAATTGCACTTAAGTCCCTGCGATTTAGCCTGGAAAGTGACGAACTCGAGTGAACATTGGAGGCCCAATTGCACATTCAAAGCCCATTTTCTTTACCCTAATTTCCATTATATAATCACCTTCTTTTCACACAAACTAGGGGGGAGAAAAAGGGGAAAAAAACCTTGCCACAACACTGTTAGAATATCAAATTCTTTCAAGAACCCTAAAACCTTGAAATCCTTATTACAAATCTCTCTCTCACTACAAACAAGTCATCACAGTTACAAACCAACACATCACTACTTCTTCAGTAAGGGTAAGGCTGGCTTGATCTCCATGATCCAAAAGGCATAAAAGCATTCATGTAACTAATTTTCCAGTGAGGGTAAGATTGATTTGATCTCCATGATCAAAAGGGTATAATCATTCATACATGCCATATTGTGCTTAAACATTAAATTTCTTCATATATTGGCTTTATTTGCATTTTATGATTTTATTTAATGTGTTCATGAGATTCAACACTGCAGATTTAGACAGGATCCCATGCAGGTTCATTAAGGAACGTTGAGGCCAAAAGCCAAATGGCCAAAAGCCAAAAGCCAAAAGCCAAATGGCCAAAAGAACAACTTATGCATGACACCAATACATGGCGAGACAGACATCCTGAGAAGATTAAGGAACATTGAGGCCAGAATACAAACAGAAAAATCAAAAATACAAATATATTTAATTATTATTAATTTCATCACTAACCTATTTTTTGTGAATAAACTCTAACAATTAACTTAGTTTAATTTAGGTTTTTAAACTTTAATCTTTTTCTTAATAAGTAAAAAGTATCTAGAATTAGGTTTTTTTGACATTTTCATCTTTTTCTTAAATAAATTATTAATCATCATTATTTATCATTATTATTAATTATCATTAATTTTGTAAATAAACATGTACATTAAATATTATGTAAATTAGGTTTTAAACTTTAACTTTTTTTTATAATTAAAAATATTTAGAACTAGGGTTTCCTTCTAATTTTAAATTCTTTTCTTTATTTTCATAAATACAAAAAACCTAAAAAATATTTCTTTTCTTTAATAAAATAAATAATTAACTTTCTTATTTCAATTTAATTTCAAAAGGGTCCAACGCCCTCGAACGTTCAACTTTAATTCTTTCGCGCATTTATTCTTATTTTCCTTTGTGAATATTATGTAATTGCTCAAGCCTTGTAATAGTAATTAGGAATTTATTTACTTTCCTCATTTTTTATTCAAAACGGGTCTTTGTTAATTTGGCGATGTATAGACCCGCGCCTTGTAATAGCGTAGGATTTATCTTTCCGCACTTTAATTTCCGCACTTTTAAACTGCTAAACTTTGCATGAAAGAATGAATGGCCTAAATTAAAAATAAGCGTAGATCACCATGATACATGTACAAGATAAACATAACTGAAAATAACACACAAATTCACACACCACTTCTAGGGTACGCCTCACTGTTGCCTTGCCTTCGAAACGTGGTCGTCGAGTATAGGACGTTTTAGTAAGTCCTTATGTTCATGACATGATCCAGTTGCCTCGAAACGGTTGCCTCGGAATTAAAAAGGATCAATGGCATAAGGGTAGCTTCTAAGGTGTCCTACTGTTGCTCTGGTGACCATACTGTCCCTACAAACGAATTGACCCGAACACCTCCAACGGTGGTGCTACCTACCTCTCAATGGTGGGATGGCACTACCTTAAGGACATTTACACAGCCTAATTCCTTAGGGTAGGTAGATGACTCGTAGATACTTGCTCTATTCAAAAACAAATCAAAACTCTTTTCACACCGACACTTTCAAAAAAGCTTCCAAAGCAATTTTTCAAACACTCTTGAGGACTGATACAAGAGTCGATCTGAAATCTTTAAACGAAACTTTTTCAAAACCCACACACACTTGAAAAGCAAACATCTTTTGAAAACATAAGAGCAAGTACCTAAGAGCCCATGAATAACCATGGATAGAAAGGGTGCTAACACCTTCCCTTTCTATAAATCTACCTCCCGAACCGAGAAACATCTCGAAAAGGAATTTTGCTGTGCTTTTGTCCTGTCCATGTTGGAGAAAATAAAAGACGGTGGCGACTCTTGCTTCAGCGACATTTCGCGAACCAACGTTAAACAGTCAGTTCCAGATCCACCGATCACACATATGTTTGTCTTGAACTCATCCATTCGTTTTCACTATATTTAAACTATGCTTTTTACTCTCTTTATGACATTCAACTCTTGCTAAAAGTTATAAGCCTTTAGAGGGAGGATGGCGAAAATAATGCTTTAATCCCATACAATATGCTTTTGGAAAGACCTTGCTGACAATGTACAAGAATTATTTCAATTCCTAAACACTGGAGTTATAAGGAGGATAATCCCTAGTCAACCCCTTCGAGCCAAAGAAGTAGGAGTTTCTTTTTTACACAAATTGAAACCTTTAATCAAAACCTGGGGCAGGGTAGTCTCTCAGTTAAATCAAATGCACATTCAGTCACAAACTTTCATTTCGTATACAACGAATGACATCAAAAACATTCCTATGGAATCAAAAAACGGCGGTGGTTCCCTATCACATAGGCAGTCATTATGTCTCAGGAGAAAAGCACACTAAGTCAAAACCTACAAAGGAGACTTAAGAAAAAACAGGGGTATCCCGCTGACTGTAATCTTAAAAACGGGAACAGTCAGGAAAAAATCAGGGATAATAAATCAAAAAAGGAGGTCACTGCAAATCTTCAACAACATGAAAAATGTTGCAAATAATGACTGCCTTCTGATAAACTAAAATTTTCTGAACCATCACCAAAACGTCATTGGAGTTCGAACATACAATTAACTGAGTTTAGGACTGAAGAACATTACGAAGAAAGGGAGGGTACAAATACACTTTGAGCCTTATCCTTTGTTTCTTAAACCATGAACCAAGCCACATTACAAACCTTCAAAAGTCCTAATTGTAGCATGGGTTAATTCGAAAGCATACTGTTAAAAAAGGTATCCTGACTCCTGTAAGGCTTTACTCTAAATCCTGAGTTGAATTTTCTTACAAAAAGTTCTTTTATCTGCTAAAATGCATTTTCAAAACATCAAGACAAGCATAAACTTTGAATTATTTAAATATCGCTGTTTGCATATGGCTATTTGTTTGACAGTGGAGGAATTCGCGCGATGAATATCCAGTGAACAAAAACCCTCTCAATAAACAAAATCACTTCAAGTGGGAAGACGTTTCCAATAACAGATCTCCTATAAGCAAGTGGGCATGACGCGTAACTATCCAACACACATGGGGAAGTCCAATCAAGATTCCAAGGAATCTCTCAAAAAATGTTGAATATACTAGGGGCAGGTCTCCATCTGAATCACTTGGGGCATTGGACATGAGTTCCAGCAACAAATTATGTACGATCAAACAAATATCTTCTGGTAGTGTGGCAAACACCTGCTACCAGGGGCAGGGATAAATCTTCCCCAAAATCATTTTCATAGGGTGGTCCCCAGCCAGAGTTTCAATCCCTGGAAAACCTTCTTCCCAACTGAGTCGACCTCAAGAATCCTCGAGGATTGCTGCCAAAAGAAGACACCTCCCCAACAGACTGGTGACATGGTTTATTTCCCCAACAAACTATAGATTCCCCATATTTAGTTTTCCACTCCGATTGCTACAAATAAAGGGACCACAACTCCTCTTCCCCAGTAGACTGCTCTACAATCCCCAGCAAGTTACGGCGAAGCCTAGAAACCGACCAGATAACAGTTAACTTCAGTAAGTTGTTGTAAAGCCTGGAATTAGACCAGATAATAATTGACTTCATTCTCTTAGGAATTTGTTATGAAGCATGGAATCCGAACAAATAACAATCAAATTCAGTAAGTTATTATGAAGCCTGGAAACCGACCAGATAACAGTTAACTTTAGTAAGTTACTATGAAGCCTGGTACCGACCAGATATCAGTTCAACATCATCCTTTCAAGCAAGTTATGGTGAAGCCTGAACCCGACCAGATATCAGCTCAACTTCATCCTTTTAAGAAAGTTACTATGAAGCCTGGACCCGACCAGATATCAGTTCAACTTCATCCTTTCAAGCCAGTTACTGTGAAGCCTGGACCCGGCCAGATATCAGTTCAACTTCATCCTTTTTAAGCAAGTTACTATGAAGCTTGGACCTGGCCAGATATCAGTTCAACTTTATCCTTTCAAGTAAGTTATTGCGAAGCCTGGAGTTCGACCAGATAACAATTAACTTTATCCACCTCAGATATCTGCTTCAAAACCTAGAATCCGACCAGATAGTAGTTCAAAGTTGGTAAGTTGTTGCGAAGCTTGGAATCCGACCAGATAACAGTTTAACTTCACCCTCCCAAGAAATTTTCTACAAAGCCTGGTATCCAACCAGATAACAGTTAATTTAATCGTCCCCAGTAAGTCGCTGTAAAGCCTGGAATACGACCAGATAATAGTCAACTTCATTATTCTCAACAAATTACTGCCAAGCCTGGATTTCAACCAGATAACATTTAACTTCCGATTCTCTCCAGTCAGGAATAATTCCCCAGTAGAGTAATGGATAACCAAAGTTCTTAAATTTTATTTCCCCAAGTAGAGATCAACACTCTCAACAGAGCCTTCTTAAACAAGCCAGTATTCCCCAACGGATTTTCTCCTCAAACAACAAAATAGGAATCCCTAGTGGAAACATTCTAAACAAAGTTTGAAGACACACCTACTCTTCAACAACAGTTCAGGATTTAATGACTCCCCAACACTTGTCAAGGATTTATTTTCCGAAGAAAAGATACACTTCAACAATGCTTCACATTCATACATCATATAACATACATGATATATGCATACAACATAACCTCATTTTGAGAACATCATTACATAATGCATTTCATCCATCATGACATTGCATACAACTTTTTCTTTACCTTTTCAGGAAAAGGTCAATAGATAAGTGTCATTAATCTATAAATTTATCCAAGACAAAATCAAGCTTGGATTTCTTCATTATCTACTAAGGTAGTAATCGTCTAAGATTCCTTCATCACCCTGCTGAGGTAGTAATCGTCCAAGATTCCTTCATCATCCTGTTGGAGTAGCAATCATCCCAGATTCCTTCATCATCCTTTTGAGGTATTAATCGTCCCAATATTATTTCATCATCCTGATGAGGTAGTAATCGTCCCTGATTCCTTCATCATCCTATTGGAGTAGCAATCGTCCCAGATTCCTTCATCATCCTGTTGGAGTAGCAATCGTCCCAGATTCCTTCATCATCCTTTAGGAGTAGCAATCGTCCCAGATTCCTTCATCATCCTGCTGAGGTAGTAATCGTCCAAGATTCCTTCATCATCCTGCTGAGGTAGTAATCGTTCAATATTCCTTCATCATCCTGTTGAGGTAGTAATCATCCCAGATTCCTTCATCATCCTGTTGGAGTAGCAATCGCCCAAGATTCCTTCATCATCCTATTGGAGTAGCAATCGTCCCAGATTCCTTCATCATCCTGTTGGAGTAGCAATCGTCCTAGATTCCTTCATCATCCTTTTGGAGTTGCAATCCTCACAGATTCCTTCATCATCCTGCTGAGGTAGTAATCGTCCAAGATTCCTTCATCATCCTGCTGAGGTAGTAATCATCCAAGATTCCTTCGCCATCCCACTGAGGTAGTAATCGTCCCAGATTCCTTCATCATCCTATTGGAGTAGCAATTGTCCCAGATTCCTTCATCACCCTGTTGGAGTAGAAATCATCCCAGATTCCTTCATCATCATGCTGAGGTAGTAATTGTCCAAGATTCCTTCATCATCCTATTGGAGTAGCAATCGTCCCAGATTCCTTCATTATCTTATTGAGGTAGTAACCATCTCATATTCCTTCATCATCCTTTTGGAGTAGTAATCCTCCAGGGTTCCTTCATCATATATCACTACCTGAAACAAGACATTTGTCTGTGAACAAATTGATTGTAGATCGATTCCCGAAACAGGACAAGGTGACTATCTACATGACAAACACTTCCTTCAAACCTCTACTGGCTCAGATTAAATCGACCAAAGATTTATTCTCATACTTCTCTCAGTAGACCTTTTTCTGGCTCAGATTAAATCGACCAAAGATTTATTCTGATACTTCTCTCAATTAAAGATTTATTTAGACTTAGTCTAATTTCTGCAAACAATCACTCTAGATGGCATCCTTAAGCCCATCTCCGACGACTCTCCATCATCTCTCCAAATGGCATCTGTAAGCCCATTCCCTATATCATCAACTATCAGTGCTATTTCACGCGAGTGCAAATTTCTGGGCACTCTAGTGTTCAATCATATTATACCTTCAAGCTACGAACGACAACGTGCCATACTTTCTCTTCAGGTTTAAGAAGATTGAACAGGGGCAGTTGTTGTACCCCAAAATCTTCCCTCTCATTTCTCAAGGCATTTTATCACAAGGATTTTCAAAAAGCTCAAATTTGCACAAGTACAAAACAGACAAAAAAGGGCAAAGCAGAAAAATTGTTTTTCTTGACAAAATTGAAGAAAAACAAGCTTGCTTCGATTCATACTAGTTTCTATTAGGCATCTAGGCTTCCTTCTATCAAGTTTGATTCATCCTTTGATTAGGCATTTGGGCCTCCTTCCATGTAAGCTTTGATTTACATCCATCGATTGAGCATTTTCCTTCTTCGAGTGAGCTTTGGTCCTCACGCTTCGATTGAACATTTGGGACTCCTTCAATGCAAGATTTGATTCACATTCTTCTATTGAACATCTGGCTTCTTTGATCAAGCTTTGGTCCATAAGTTTAATTTGGGAATTTGACCTCCTGCAGGTTTGCTTTGATGCACTAAAATAGCTCCTGCATGCAAGCTTCATTTGGACAATGGCTCCTGCCTCCAAGCTTCAATTGCACCATTGGCCCCTCACATGTTTGCCTTGGATTTACATGTTTTTGATTGGATGAATGGCTACCTTACTGTGACTTTCGATTTCATCTTCATGTTTGCTTCAAATGCACCTTCATATCACCTTCAAATCCATCTGCAAACCCTTCAATATGCCATAGTGCTGCATTATGACACACAACTTGGTGGCCCATTCAAAGGACTTGCCATAGTTGGGGAATATCTGTTTGTGATTACTTTGGATTCTGGTCGAAGGTTTGGGCCTAAGTGATCAAAAGCAAGAGGACTCAAAATGGCATATTCAGCTAAAGAGGGACCTTCAAAGAATGCACAATTGGTCCATTCGAAGGACACATAATTGGTGGGAATGAATGTTATTCTAGTCTGGTCGAAAGGTGTAGAAAGATGGAGGATTCGACTCAAAAGATTAAGTTGAACATTAGACCCATAGGCTAGGCTACGTGTTTCCCCTTTTCAGGCCTCAAACCTATGACTCACTCTATATTTAATTGTTTATGCAAGTTGAAATAGGCTTTTACCCATTTGCTATCCAAGACCACTTGCCCTTAATAGTATAATACTACTTTTTATAAAAAGTTTTTCTTGAGCCTTGCGCCTGTTTTCCTTCTAAGGAAGCAATCCATCTGAACCATCCATCTTGCTATCATGACACAAGTGGATGCTTACTTTCCAGCTGAGCCTTTATTTTATTATTTTTACTCCCAAACATTTCAAAATTTTCCTCTATAAATAGAGAGTTCATTTGCACATAAAAAAAGAGAAGAGGAGGGGAACGTATCTTCAAAATTGTTACACACTATAAAATTCTCAAACACTTAAACACTTTTGCAAATCCAAACCCAGAATCCAAATACTTGTTCCTTTCAAATATGAAAAATCCTTACATCTTACTATCCTTCGAATCCATCAAAGAAGGACATTTCACTTGTTTTGCTCTTTCGAATCCAATGTCAAAGGCCCACCCTTGGTCTTTTCCTTCGAATCTAAAGGCATTCAAGGCATCCACTTCAAAGTCCAGTACACGCTCTAGCCTCCAGCAATGTAAGTCATTCTTAACCTTTGACCCTTCATTTCCAGCATAGCATGTAAATAAGTTTTCTTTTCATTTCAAACATGTACATACTATTTTCTTCTTTTCGTTTCCACTCTTTTAATGTGTGTCATGGTTAACAATATTCTTGGCTTTTGCTCTTTGTACATTTAAACATGCTTTAAGAACTAATCTAGCCTTATGGTGATGTTGGCATGGCCTTGGGCCATGTTGCTATTCAAACTCAAACGAAAGAAACAAGAGACATAAAGTTAGAAACGAAGCCTCTGGCTCCCATAGTAACCTTCAGGCAAACGAAAGAGGCAGCCAGGAGGCATAACATGCTGGCCTCCAAGCCCCAAACAAAAGGCACAATATGCTGGCCTCCAAGCCCCAATCAAAAGACACAACATGCTGGCACAATATGCTGGCCTCCAAGCCCCAATCAAAGGTCATGCCTTCACCCCTTTTCACAGATCGAAGAGAGCCAGAAAGTGCAGAATCGAAGGATTTGCTGCCCTAAATCAAAAAATCCACTTTTCTTGATTTTATCTTATTTTTGCCTTTATATTTTGATGCAACTCAATATGGTTGTAATAGTGTAGGATTTTATCTTTCTTCACTTTTGACTTCATACAAAACGTTAGTAATTAGGGTGTATGGCAAGATAAAATCATCAAGTAGACGTCCCTGATCAAAAGACAAAAATGCATGCAATCAAACACACTTTTCACACATGCACCTCTAGGGTTAACTCCACTTGTTGCCTTATGAAAAATAGTCATGTTAGGTGTTGTACCCCAAAATTTTCCCTCCCATATTTCTCAAAAACATTTCAAGAAAGATCCTCAAGTTGCTCAAGGAAGTCCAAGGGTTGACCAGACAAGCCCTCTCCTAAGGCAGTCTACCTCAAATTAAGGTTTCATGTTGCATCAAGATACTTGAGTCCAAGGGATCCTAAATGCTCATAATTATCCTAATATATTTTCAATATCATCCATGTCAAGTTTCAAGCCTTGCAGAGGAAGTTTGCTCAGTCAATTGCTCAAAGGCTTGAAAATCGACTGTGCTAGGGCAAAAGTCAACTGTGGCCTACATACAGTAAAACTTCAAGCTTTTTTGTCAACATTCTCATTTTTAAGTATTATTCATCATTTGATCAAGGGTTGATCATGATTCATCAAGGATTGCTCATAATTCATCAAGAACCAAAAGTTGCTAAATTAGGGTTTTGCAAGAAAAGTCAACTCAACTTTGACCAAGCATAACTTTCTCATACTTTATGAGAAATGACCCATCCAAAGCCAATTTTGAATATTATGCAATGATATAAAATCCATCTTCATCTCCCAAGTTCAAAATATGCACTCACAAGAAGTTATGAATTTGAACATTATAGGTCATTTTGAAAAGTCAACAAAAACACCTTTTTTGTCAAAGCTTCATACATGAACATGGAATACCAAATTGATATAGGAAAAAAAGGGTTGCTTAGAGGACATCTCAAGATTTCTAAAAAGTCCAAGAACACCTTCAAAGAGTCAAAATTGAGGAAGTTATGCATTGGTGAAGTTGACCCTTTTTGCAAAATTGTCAAAAGTCAACTATGCCTCAAATTACAATTTTTGCTAAATGGGCCTAACGTTTTGCATTTGTTTTGAGTTGGAAACATGGTCCACGAGCCCTAACCCTTTCCACTTGTCATTATCTTGTTTTTATTATTTATTTTGATTTTTATTTGAATTAAATCAATTTTAATCCAAACAAATCATGAGAAAATCCAAAACATTGAAATCTCAAGATTTTGCACATGTTTCAGGTCCTATATCCAGCTAGCATGAGATTGAATTCGTGTAAAGGCTTGGTGTGCAGAAAAAGATTGGTTTTATGCTATTTTTGGAATGATTTTCAAAGGAATCAAATCAAGATCAAAATCAATAATGGAGGAAGATTGAGATCATATTTTGAACCCTAATCCCATCCTTGATATATATTGAACAATTGCAGACCTAAAGCAAGGCTGGAGAGAGGCGCATAAGGTCATAACAAACTTGCAAAAAACAAAGAAAAGTGGTGATTCGAATTCATAGTTCCAGGCTATTCCAGGTCTTCCTGATCATTCCAATCTTTTCCTGGGATCATAAGCAACCTATACCAATAAAGGACAAGCAATTTCAGACGCCAAAAACCACTATAAGGCATTCACGACATTAAACCTTTCTTGAATTCGATTTGCATAATTCTGGCACTTATAGCATGAGATAATCATATATTCTTGTTCACCATCACATTTGCAAGCTATTTGGAACGTTTAATTTCATTCTTATGGACTGTATGAGATTTCACCATTGCTAGGATTTTATGGCTCGATTTAGGATTTTTGTGTGCAGGTAAAATTGGGCCATGAAAGGGGCACCATTGTGCTCAGCAGGTCCAGACGAACCCATTCATGGCTTTGGTAGTTATTTATCTCACTTGTATTTGATTTTGAGAATGACAGGGGCTGTAGCTACGGACATATGTCCGTAGGTAAAAGTGTTCAACTTTTACCAACAGAGCAAGGTTGGGGATGATGGCGTGGCAAGCTCCTATTGCTTCGTTTGAAAATGTGCGCATTTGAATTAACTTATTAGGCCTTTTAATATTTAATTAGTGTTTTGTCTTTGATGTACAAATAAGAAGCATAGCTTAGCTGGTGGCCAGGTCATTGGAACATGCCTTGGGGCATGGGTTCGAATCCCAGGTCCCCCCCAATTTCTTGCATATTATTTTTCTTTCAGTGATTACATGCGTGCACAAGGTCAAGGTCTATCATGTGACCTCATCATCTAACATGCCAAGTGGCCAGATCCAAAGGGCCATCAACGAAGGAGCATCATAGGCTTCAGTCAACGCGTAGCATCAGATCCAGAAAGTCAAGCGTGGGCCAAATTCTTCTTGGGCCAGATTGCTATCCACCCCCCTCAGATTGTTGTTTCAGGCCCATTATCTCTTTACCTTTTCTTTTTATATTTTGTTTTATTTAATTTATTTATTTATTTTAGTAACAAAATTAATTATTTCTTTTTATCAAAAAATCATAAAAATAATATTTTTCACCCAATTAGACTTAGGTTTATTTTTATCAATAAATTAATTAATTTAATTAGATTTTAATTTTAGGTAACTTTAATTTCTTTTTGTAAATAAATTAAAATTAATTAGAACAATTAGGGTTTTGTTTTTAACTTAATTATATTTTCTTTTTCTTAAAATAACCAAAAACATAAAAAATAGGCCTTTTATTTATTTACATTAATTAATTTAATTAACTCATTATTTCTTTATTTAATTTTAAAAACTTAATTCTTTTCTTAAAAATAATTAAAAACAACAAAAACAATTTTGCCTTCGATTAGGTTAGAAGGGGTCAAAACCCTAATTCTCTCCCGATCTAAATTTCCTCGCGCGCACTTTATCATTTATTTTTACCATATTAATGTAATTGTTCACAAGTTGTAATAGTTTAAATTAGGACTTTTATTTTCATTTATCGCTTTATTTTTAAGGGTTTGTTTTTGGCTATGTAAATACCCGAAGCCTTGTAATAGCTTAGCTTTACTTTCCGCACTTTAAATTCTGCAAAATATAAACTGTTAGATGTATGAATATTAGGGTTGCATGACAAGAATGTATGTAAAACTTTAAAATGGTTAGCAAACCCTAAATGTGCAAAGATAATAACTTGAAATTGAATCACTCGCGCATGCGCACTCCTAGGGTATACTCTCACTTCGGTTACCTTCGGTAAACGGTCATTGAGTATAGGATGTTTTAGTGGTCGCTCTCTTGTCCAAAAGATCAAAGTTGCCTCGGAAAGGTTGCCTCGATTATTGATCTTAAGACATTAGGGTTATTACTAAGACATCCTAACGTTGCTTTAGTGACTGTACGTCCCTTTCGAATTGACCCTCAAACTCCAACGACGGTGCTATCTACTCACTAATAGTGGGATAGCGCTGTCTAAAGGAAACAAACACAGAACAATTCTTTTTTTCCGAGTAGGTAGATTAACTCTTAAGTACTTGCTCAATCCAAACAAACTTTTCATACTTACACTCCTTTTCAAACAAAGTTTTCAAAAATACTTCATTACACTCTTGAAGACAGAAGCAAGAGTTAAATCAAAGTCAAAACAAAAACTTTTTAAATCACACAAACACAAAGAAGCAATTTTGAAAATGATGAGCAAGTACCTAAGAGCCCGTAGATAACTACGGATAGAAAGGGTGCTAATACCTTCCCTTTCTATAATCTACCCCCGTACTCAGAAAATCTCAAAAAAAAAGGAATTTTTCTGTGCTTTTTTCCTTTCCTTGTTGGATAAAATAAAAGTCAGTGGCGACTCTTGCTTACCGCGACATTTTGCAAACACAAACGCAAAACAAAAACCAACATTCGTAAAAATAGTCCCGGTTCTGGCCACCGTATCACAGAACTGGCAACTCTGCCGGGGATTAAATAAGTGGGGTATACCTTAGGATTTAGTCATCATATTTGCTTCTCTTGTTTGTTTTGGTTTATTTACTTTTGAGGGTTTTGTATTAGGAGTTACTATAGATCCTAACCCGGATCTAGGGAACACCTTTTAGGTAAGTAGCAATAAACTGTGAGGGAACTGTATAGCGTAGACCGATACGGTTGAAGCAGTAGCTACGTTGATGTGGCACATTAGTTGGTACCGGTATCCCTTGTGGAGGAACAAGGAGAATACGGGGCTGCTATATGAGTCGTTAAGCATCAACTGACCTTAGAACCTATAATTGACCAACTTGGCCATAGGAAGTAGTGAGATAGCCGGTCTCGGTGTAGAGTTGGGAACTGGTTGATACTCGATGCTACACTCATTGAGACCATACTCTCGAGATAGTTCCGGCTGTAAGAAAAGATTGTGTGAGCTGAAACCATGACCGGTGGAGGATGGTCAGTGATATTGAGAACCTCTAGAACCCGGTTACTATTATTAGGACAGGTTGAACCAACTAAACTGAAAGAGGGTAGTACCTAGACTCCATGCCAACCTGAAATTTAAGGGCTATTGTGTGACTTGTTTTCCTTTACCATGTTTAATACCTGCTATACCTGTTGTGTGTTTTATCATGACATCATGCATAATGAGATAACATGCATATTTCATTAGACTAACCATTTCAAAGACCGAGGGGATTCATCTTTGTTCTGTTTTGCAGATTATGGCTTCCATGCGCAGAAATACCATTCGAGTCAACTTCGTGCAGATACCTGCTCAGCTCAGAGAGTTAGTCTCAAAAGTTCCTGATACTTCTTCCTTTGTTAGAAGACATGGTCATCTCCTTAGCATGGTCACTTCAAAGTTGGATGAGCAAATGATGAGCGTGCTGTTCCAGTTCTTTGACCCGTTGCATCATTGTTTTACCTTCCCGAATTATCAGCAAGTCCCTACTTTGGAGGAGTTCTATGATTTACTAGGCATATCTATCCTCGAGCAGACACCCTTCACAGGTTTGGAGGAGGTTCCTAGGCCAGAGGATATTGCTTCAACCCTACATCTAAAAAGGGTTGATGTAGTGTCCAACTGGGAGACTCGGAGTGGGGTTAAAGGTTTCTTGGTTAAGTTTCTAATGGATCAAGCTCAACAGTTCTGGGATAGCTTGGATTTTCAAGCATTTTAAGACATCTTGGCTCTCCTCATCTACGACTTGGTTCTATTCCCAAATCCAGATTCCTTCATAGACGTGAATGCAATCAAGATCTTCATGTCTCGTAATATAGTGCCTACTCTTCTAGGTGACATTCTGCATGCTCTTTATACTCGTACTGTGAGGAGAAGGGGATCTCTCATGTGTTGCACGCCGCTGCTGGCGAGGTGGTTTATTTCGCACCTCCCCAAATCTGTATTGAAGAATGAGGAAGGTGTAGGTTGGGCTTACAGAATCATGTCCCTTTCTCATACGGACATCCTTTGGAGTTCTAAAGATATGGAAAGGGTAGCTGTCATTGATTGATGTGGGGAATACCTTAGTGTTACATTGCTTGGAATTAGAGGGGGGATAACCTACAGTCCTTGTTTGGATCTACGACAGTTTGGTCGCGCTCGGAGAGACGGTCCTCATGAGCTGCTGCTTACAGACATTATCTTTGACTACAAAGGGAACGTTAATGAGCATCGCCGAAGGTTTATACGAGCCTGGGGCAGGGTGAACAGGTCTGACCCACACGAGCTAGGACCGAAGACTTCTCTCCCGATGCAACCTTATCTCCAGTGGGTTCGAGCCCGTGCTCAAAATCTGGGGATGCCATATGAAGCTGTTTTGCCGGTGATTGTAGAGCATACTAATGAAGAAGGGATTCCTTATACAGTCCTTCATCCCTACATGCCTACTGATCTTGGAGCATTGAAGAGATCTTGGATCCAGTTAAAGGAAGAAAGGGATACCTACAGGGAGAATTATCATGAGCAGGAGAGGAAGATCTTGAAGCTTATAAGGCAGCTTGAGAATGAAAGGACAATCAATGATTATGTAATCACAAAGGGAAAACGACCATGGGATTTCTGATGTCTTTTATTGTTTCTAGTTTAGATTTGCTTTTCAATTTATTTCTTTTGTAATGCCTTGAAGGCATTATTAAACATTGTTACAAGTTTAAATCTAATAAAGTGTGTTTTATTTTGGTTTACAAATTTGAATCTCCCAAAGTCTTTGTAATCATTTCATACGCATTCCATTACCATGCACCTCATTACAGGTACCATTACAGGTTTCTTATCTTCTTCGCTGTTTATTTCAGCATAAAATGTCTTTTGAAACACCTACTGATCAAGCCATCAAGGCTCTTCAAGCACAGAATGCTCAGTTCCAGGAGATGTCCTTGAACTTGGCTAAAAGACATCAAGATTTAAAGACTCTCATATTGAAGGACAAGAAGAAGAAGAAGAAGGTGGTTCTGCTGAATATGGGTCACAAATTTGGGAATAGGTTGCGAGAGGAATTTGATCTGTCTCATTCATCTAGAGGAGGAGAGAATCAAGAGGAAAGGAAGGCTCTTAGCCTTGTGGCATGTGATAATGACACTGATTTTGATGACGACCAGTACCCTCCTGCTGAGGATAGGTACAAGCAACTTGAAGACCGTCTGAGTGCCATGGAGATTCAGAAGGTTCCCGGTTTGGATTTTGGAGATTTGGGGCTAGCATCAGGGGTGGTGATTCCTCACAAGTTTAAAGCTCCTGTCTTTGCTAAGTATGACGGGGTATCCTGCCCGAAGCTATACCTCCGCTCATACGTCAGAAAGATTCAACCATACACTGCTGATAGAAACATGTGGGTTCATTTCTTTCAAGATAGTCTGTCAGGGACTCAACTTGAATGGTTCTATCAATTGGAAGGAGCTAATGTCCACAACTTGGAGGACCTTGCTGCTGCTTTTTATAAGCAATACCAGTATAATGCCGACCTTGCTCCCACGTGTACTCAACTTCAGGGTATGTCTATGGGTGCGAGCGAAGGTTTTAAGGACTACGCGCAGAAGTGGAGAGATCTGGATGGAAGAGTACAACCCCCTCTGTCTGATAGGGAGTTGGTGGATATGTTTCTTGGGACTTTGTCTGGTCCATATTTCAATCATTTGATTGGTAGTTCATCGTCTGGGTTCACTGAATTAATTTTGATTGGGGAGAGAGTTGAAGCCGGTATCAAGAGTGGCGAGATACAGAAAGGTGCTTCATCGAGTACAGAAAAGAAGCCTTTCAGAAAAGAAGCTAGTGCAGTTTACAGCTCAAGAAGCCAAAACCGACCTGAACGCCGCCAAGCAGTTAATGCGGTAGTAATATCAAGATCCACTGTTACCCCACAACGCAACAACCAGCAAAGAGTAGAGAGACCACAAAGATAGTATACTCGGCTCAATATGACCTTATCTCAAATTCTGCCGCAATTGTTGAAGACCAACTTGATAACTCTGAGGGAAGCCCCGAAGAATCCCAGTACTACATCACCGCTGTATAATCCGAACGCCCGATGTGCTTATCACTACGATAGCCCAGGGCATGATACGAACAACTGCTGGGCCTTGAGGAATAAGGTGCAAGATTTGATTGAAGCTAAGGAAATTGAGTTTGACGCGCCGGAAAATCCTAATGTCATGACTGCTCCTATGCCCAAGCATGGAGTAAATGCTGTGGATGATGATTCATTTGTAACCTCTGTGGAAGACGTTTCTACTCCATTGATGAAAATAAAGAAGAACTTATTATCAGCCGATTTATTTTCGGGTTGTGGCGAAGGTTGCCACCTATGTTCAATCCTACCTGCTGGTTGCCATTTGTTGAAATTAGGTGTTCAACGCCTGATGGATAACAAAGAAATCCTGTTCGAGAAAACTTTGGTTCCATTGATTCAAAGATGTTTCCATAATAAACATTTCCGCCAATCCTTCCAAGGCTTCCTCAAGAAAGCCTGTTAGGATTACACCTGTTACAAGAGTGGCTCCATTGATCATTACTATTCTTGGACCTATCCCTTACACTTCGGATAAGGCTGTCCCGTGGCACTATGGGGCCGATGTGTATTATCATGGGATCAAACAAGACTTGAAGGTTGAAGAGGCTGATACTGATGTCAGCAATATTGTCGGGTCTAACAAGGTCATCCGAAGCGGAAGACTCTTCTCTCTTGAGATTTCTCCCCCGACTATTCGAAATCCTGTGGCCATTCCATCTTCCAGTACATCAGCTACTGTTCCGATTCTTACACCAGTTATCACCCCTGTCGCCGAGTCATCTGACACTCGGGGAAAAGAAGTTACAGGTGGGCCTGCCCGGATGGAGGCACCTAAAAAAGTCATTGTTGAAACCTCTAGGCAGGAGATAGAGGAAATTCTGAAGATTATCAAGAAAGCGACTACAACGTAGTCGAACAGCTGGGGAAAACCCCGTCAAAGATCTCAATGTTGTCTTTATTGTTGTGCTCAGAAGCCCATGCAAAGGCTTTAATTGCTTTCCTTAAAACTGCGCATGTGCCACAGGAGACATCGGCTGATCAATTCAAAGACTGTGTGGCTAGTTTGACCGCTGACAATGGGTTGGGTTTCTCCAACGCAGATCTGACTACCAAAGGAAGAAATCATAATGATGCTCTGCATGTCTCGATCGAGTGCAGGGGCACTACTTTGGCCCACGTGCTGGTGGATACTGGGTCTTCCTTAAATGTTTTACCCAAGAAAGCATTAGATCGGTTGGATTGTGAAGGGTTGGTTCTAAAGCCAAGTAATATTGTGGTTAGGGCCTTTGACGGGTCCAAAAGGATGGTACATGGAGAGGTGGACGTCCCTGTTAAGGTTGGTTCCCAGACTTTTGCGTCTACGTTCTATGTGATGGACATTCGACCATCTTATTCTTGCTTGTTGGGTCGCCCGTGGATTCATAAGGCTGGGGCAGTAACTTCTACGCTCCATCAGATGTTGAAATATCGAGTAAAGGGGAAGATTGTTACGGTGCAAGGTGAGGAGGAGTACATGGTAAGTCATCTTAATTCCTTTTGGTATGTGGAGACGGATGGAGAGTTCAATTAAACCCCGTGTCAGAAATTTGAAGAAGTCCCCCAGACTCTAGCGTCGATTGAAATTGCTGCTGACAAACCTCCGATGAAGATGACTTCCCTCAAGGATGCCAGGGCTGTAATAGAAAAAGGTGGGTGTGAAAATTGGGGCCAACTCCCTGACTTCGCACACAAGACTGACAAGTTTGGTTTGGGTTTTACTGCATAAGCTCAAAGGGCTGTTCGACGTGCGCGAATCGGAAGACCTCCTCTGCGCATCAGTAATCCGGGAGTGAATGCAATTGAAAATGATGATGAAGAGTCAGATTTCGACAACTGGATTTACCTGACTACCAACAGTGGCTTGAACAATTGGACGACGAAGGACTTCGTGCCCGTTTCTTTTATTACACAGTAATAGACTTTTGTTTTGAGATTTGTTACAGACAATTTGAAACTTTTACTGCCCGATGCCTTGCCTGAGACACTGTGGCTCTATTTATGAGGGCTTATTATGTGTCATTTCCATATATCATCAATAAAGCATTGGACGTTTTTCTTGCATTACAAATTTTACGCTCCTTGTTTTTCTTTTCTATCTTGCACTTTATCAAAACAGATATTTTTCTTACACACACTCACATATCATAATACAGGTCCACATCCACTCTGGATCCCACTGATAACGACTCTGCTACTGCCAGTTATGACTTCAAAAATCCGATCAACCAAGCCGAGGACGAAGGTGAGGATGATTGTGAAGTGCCTGGGGAACTTGCTAGACTGTTACTTAAGGAAGAGAGGGCCATACAGCCGCATGAAGAGCTAGTGGAAACAGTAAATCTGGGTACAGAAGAAGACAAGAAAGAGGTCAAGATAGGTGCAAATATGGAGTCTAGTGTTAAGCAACGGTTGATTCAAATTCTGCACGACTATGTTGAGATCTTTGCCTAGTCTTATGAAGATATGCCTGGATTGGATACCGATATTGTGGTGCACCGCTTGCAAACCAAAGAAGACTATCCTCCAGTGAAGCAGAAAGTTCGCTGAATGCGCCCTGAGATGTCTGAGAAAATCAAAGCTGAGGTCATGAAACAGTTTGACGCTGGTTTTCTAGCAGTTACTTCTTACCCACAGTGGGTTTCCATCATGGTTCCGGTGCCGAAGAAAGATGGTAAGGTCCGCATGTGTGTAGACTATAGAGATCTGAACAGGGCGAGCCCCAAGGATGACTTCCCTCTGCCTCATATCGATGTTCTGGTTGACAACACCGCACAACATAAGGTTTTCTCCTTTATGGATGGTTTTTCTGGTTACAATCAGATTAAGATGGCTCCCGAGGATATGGAGAAGACAACTTTCGTTATGCAGTGGGGTACCTTTTGCTACAAATTCATGCCATTCGGGTTGAAGAATGTTAGGGCAATGTATCAGCGCGCCATGGTCGCTTTGTTCCACGACATGATTCACCATGAGATTTAGGTTTACGTTGATGATATGATTGCAAGGTCCCAGACTGAGGAAGAACATCTTGACCATCTCCAGAAGCTATTTAACAGGTTGAAGATGTACAAGCTGAGGTTAAACCCGAACAAGTGCACCTTCGGGGTGAGGTCTGGTAAGCTGCTGGGTTTCGTTGTTAGTGATAAAGGTATTCAGGTGGATCCTGCAAAGGTGAAGGCTATACAAGAGATGCCAGCTCCCCAAACAAAAAAAGAAGTCAGAGGCTTTTTGGGACGTTTGAATTACATTGCCCGATTCATTTCACATCTGACTGCTACTTGTGAGCCAATTTTCAAGTTGCTGAAGAAAGATCAAGTGGTAAGATGGAATGATGAATGTCAAGCCGCTTTCAAAAGGATTAAAGAGTACCTTCAAGAGCCACCTATTCTGATGCCTCCAGTTGAAGGAAGACCTTTGATCTTATACTTGACAGTGCTGGATAATTCAATGGGGTGCGTGCTGGGGCAACATGAAGAGTCTGGCCGAAAAGAGCATGCTATTTACTACCTTAGCAAAAAGTTTACCGACTGCGAGACCCGATACTCGTTGCTCGAGAAAACTTGCTGTGCTTTGGCATGGGCTGCTCGCCGGCTGAGACAGTATATGCTGACTCCACTACCCTATTGATATCAAAGATGGATCCAATCAAGTATATCTTCGAAAAGCCTACCTTGTCCGGAAGAATAGAAAGATGGAAGATGATCTTAACTGAGCATGACATCTAATACACGACCCAAAAAGCAATCAAGGGAAGTGTGTTGGCAGATCATTTGGCGCATCAGGCTGTAGATGATTACAAATTCATGAATTTTGAGTTTTCGGATGAAAACATCATGTTGGTGACCGACTGTGAGAAACCTGGATCGGATAAAGGACCTGAGGAGGGATCCCGATGGTCTATGTACTTTGATGGAGCCTCAAACTCTTTGGGTAATGGCATTGGTGCCGTGATCATATCTCCTGAAGGCTGTCATACTCCATTCACCGCCCGATTATGTTTTAACTGCACCAACAATATGGCGGAGTATGAAGCGTGCATCATGGGCCTTCGAGCAGCTATTGACCTAAGGATTAAGTTCTTGAGTGTATTCGGAGATTCCACTCTAGTGATCAGTCAGATCAAAGGCGAGTGGGATACGAAACATCCAAATCTTATTCCTTACAAGGAGTATGTACTGACGTTGCTTCCACACTTCGAGGAGATAACCTTTGAACATTTTCCAAGAGAGGAGAATCAGTTAGCGGACGCGCTAGCTACCATGTCTTATATGTTCAAGGTCAAGTGGGACAATGAGGCTCCCCGGATTATGATTGAGAGGTTAGACGAACCCGCGCATTGCTGTGACATCGAGACTGAAGAGGTAGCAGATAAACCCTGGTTTCATGAAGTAAAGAGATATCTTGAGACCCAAGAGTACCCCGAGGGTGCATCTGTTAATGATAAAAAGTTTCTGAGGAGATTTGCTGCGAAGTTCTTCATCTGTAATGGTATCCTTTACAAACGTAACCATGACTCAACCTTACTGCGATGTATGGATAAGAGCGAGGCAGAAAGGATCATGGCAGAGTTACACGAAGGTACTTTTGGGACTCATTCCAGTGGACATATCATGGCAAAGAAAATCCTACGGGCTGTATATTATTGGTCTACTATGGAAGCCGATTGTTATCAACATTCTCGGACCTGTCATAAGTGCCAAGTCTATGCTGATAAGGTGCACGTACCTCCAATTCCTCTGAATATCTTGACAACTCCTTAGCCTTTTGCAATGTGGGGCATCGATATGATTGGCAAGATCAGACCTACTGCGTCCAACGGGCATCGCTTCATCCTGGTAGCAATTAATTATTTCACGAAGTGGGTTGAGGCAACTTCCTTTGCTACAGTAACCAAGAATGTTGTGGCACGGTTTATTCGGAATAATTTGATCCGTTGATATGGTGTACCAGAGAGGATAATTACGGACAATGGTACATATCTCAACAATACGATGATCACTGAGCTCTGCAAGCAATTCAAGATACATCATCATAACTCTTCTCCTTACCGGCCGAAGATGAATGGGGTTGTTGAAGCGACTAATAAGAACATCAAGAAGATTGTGCAGAAGATGACGGTGACATACAAAGACTAGCATGAGATGTTACCATTCGCTCTTCATGGGTACCGTACCTCAGCACGGACGTCGACAAGGGCAACACCCTACTCTTTGGTGTATGGCATGGAGGCAATCTTGCCCATTGAAGTTCAGATACCCTCTCTTCAGATTATAAAGGATGCAGGTTTGAGCGAGGACGATTGGATTCAGACCCGGCTTGATCGGTTGGACTTAATCAACGAAAAGAGACTTACTGCTATTTGTCATGGTCAAACGTATCAAAAGCAAATGATCAAGGCATTTAACAAGAAAGTCAGACGACAAGAGTATTAAGTCGGGGATCTAGTAATCAAGCACATCATACTGCCACAAGGTGATCCTAGGGGAAAATGGACCCCTACTTACGAAGGGCCATTTATGGTTAAGAACATTTTCTCAGGAGGAGCTATGATTCTAACCACCATGGATGGTGACGACCTTCCTCACCCCGTCAATACAGACATAGTGAAAAAATACTATGTATAATCAAAGACCCGCTAGGTCGACTAGCCTAGGAAAAAATAAGGGCTTCCCGGCGAACCAAAAGGGTTCGGGCAAAAATAAGGGATGAAAATAAAAAACTGTACACCCGGCAAGTCGAAAACCTGAAAAGGCGGCTTGGGCAAAAAAGGGTATCCCGGTGGACTGAAAACCCGAAAGGGCGGTCCAGGCAAAAATTAGGGATTAAAGCGTAACGCTATGTCTCATTGGATCATCTTGCAACCAGACTTCGGTATCGACTATCAAGCTCGGACGACACCAACCAATCTGATCTACCTTCAACTAAGTAGCAAAGTGATGAGACACTCAAAGATATAAAGGCAATAGCAGAGTTGGAATCCAGTGGGATCGTTCACATAGCTGTTTTTCTTTGTTTTTTTCGCAGATTGTATAATTCATCTTTCGGCGGTGTTCTCTTACTAGGACGTCAACCTCTTGTACAAAAAACACATATTTTACAGGACAAATTCAAAATCAATACAATTCATTTTCACAAAGAAATTTTAAATTGTTTTTTCCTTTTTCCGTTTTGTTTCGCAAGAACGTCCAATGGTTCGTTTTTGATATATGCATTTGACAATAATTGCTGCTCATAAATATTTACATGCGAAACAAAAGACGATTACTCGTAATATCAGAAACCGAGGCAAATAAGAAATGTCCAGACCTTACAGTTGCTCTGCCCACCAGGTACAGGGATAGACCTAGCTGAAGAATATGACTAAAAATGCATACACTCCCCGCAGAGTAGGAAGTACCCGAATACAGTATTATCAACTCTCCCCAGCTGAGGTTTGCAACCGCGAATGAGTCGGTAAGATTCTCCCCAAGCAGAGTTTATCTATCACCATCACTGGAAGATTATCCCCAGTAGAGTCTATAAGATTATCCCCAGTGGAGTTTATTTCTTCCATGAACAAGAAACTTTATCCCCGACAGAGTTTATCACCGCCAGCAACGGTAATTCATCCCCAACCGTGGTTATTTCTCCAAATCAGCAAATCCTCAACAGAGCATTTCTTCCCCACTGTCATTTTCTCACCAATGCATTCTCCAGTAATTATTCTCCCAATCATCTTCGGTCGTTATCCTCAACGAGCGAAACTCTTTATTCTCCAGCAGCAGTCCAGGATTTATTTTCCCCAGCTAGAGAACATCATAAAAACATTGCATGTCCATACATCATGACATATGCATACGCATCATACAACACAATCTAATTTATTTTGAGAACATCATTGCCTGATACATATCATGCATTACATACAGCTAACCTTTACCTTTCAGGAAGGATCCAATCAAATTCTCACAAAATTCAAGCTATGAAGCCCGGGTACGATCGGATAGTATCTTGATTACTCCATCATATTGTGAAGCCTGAAGAATGACCGAATAACAGTATCAGAATATCGCGAAGCCTGGATTATGACCAGATAGCGATATCTCTTAAAAAGCAAGCTATGAAGCCCAGATTCGATCGGATAATAGTTTAATCCACAACAAGTCGTGAAGCCCAGATTACGACCGAATAATAGCTCAGCAAAATACTGTGAAGCCTGGATTACGACCAGATAGCAGTGCGATACACCATGAAGCCTGGATTCGACCAGATAGTAGTATATCATAAACACCAGCCGTAAAGCCCAGATTACGATAGGATAACAGCTCAACAAGTTATTGTGAAGCCTGGATTATGACCAGATAGCAATACAAGATACCATGAAACCTGGATTACAACCAGATAATGGTGGAAGACGTTGTGAAGCCTGGATTACGACCAGATAGCAACCAAGAATACTACGAAGCCTAGATTACGACCAGATAGTGGTATATCTTTAATACAAGTTATGAAGCCCGGATTCGACCGGATAGTATCTTGATTTCTCCAAACACCATGCACCCTGGATTCGACCGGATAATGGTATAATACATCGTGAAGCTTGGATTACGACCAGATAGTGGTAAAGAACATTGAAGCCTAGATTACGACCAGATAACAGTGAGGGACACTGAAGCTTGGATTTCGACCAAATAGCAGTTCACCCAGCCAATTACTATGAAGCCCAAATTCGACTGGATATTGGTAGGCCCAACAGTCAAAGGGAAGCCCGGATGCAACCGGATAACCACTTGATTTCTTCTGAAGCCTGGATTTCGACCAGATAAGAAGTAAGGTATTGTGAAGCCTGGATTTCGACCAGATAGCAGTACATGACACCATAAAGCCTGGATTCGACCAGATAATGGTATGAAACATCGTGAAGCCTGGATTACGACCAGATAGTGGTACAAGACACTGTGAAGCTTAGATTTCGACCAAATAGCAGTTTACCTGGACAATTACTAAGAAGCCCGGAGTCGACCGGATATTAGTGCGCCCTAAGTTCAAGTTGAAGCCCGGAATCAATCGGATGACAACTGAATTCCTTCTGAAGCCTGGATTACGACCAGATAAGAATCGAGAAATTGTGAAGCCTGGATTACGACCGAATAGCAAGTTTAATCTCATCTCCCCAGTAAGTCACTGTAAAGCCTGAATTACGACCAGATAGCAGCCAGTCTTATCACTATGAAGCCTGGATTACGACCAGATAGTAGTTCATTCTCATCTCTTCAACTAAGAGGCGATTCCTCAGTAGAATAACAGACGACCGAAGCTCCTAAAATTCAACCTTTCTCCAAATAGAGATGATTCCCCAGTAGAATAATGGACGACCGAAGCTCCTAAAATTCAACTTTTCTCAAAACAGAGATGATTCCCTAGTATAATAACGGACGACCGAAGCTCCTAAAATTCTATTTCTCCCAAAATAAAGAACAGCATCCCCCAGCGGAATCTTCCTCAAAAACAGGTATACAAGCTCTCGCTAAGGAATCTCTTATGAGATCGACACTTCTCCTGATGGAATCTTTAAGCCCATCTTCCAACATCAACTTCCAAATGGCATCTATAAGCCCATTCCCGACATTACAAGACAAGTACCACTTCATGCGAGTGCAAATTTCTGGACACTCTAGTGTTCAATCATCTTCCACCTTCAGATCACGAAAGGCAGAAAAGCCAATCTACATCCTCAGGTTTAAGAAGATTGAACATGGGCAGCTGTTGTACCCTAAAATTTACCCTCCCATATTTCTCAAAAACATTTCAAGAAAGATCCTCAAGTTGCTCAAGGAAGTCCAAGGGTTGATCAGACAAGCCCTCTCCTAAGGAAATCTACCTCAAATTAGGGTTTCATGGTGCATCAAGATACTTGAGTCCAAGGGATCCCAAATGATCATCATTTTCCTAATATATTCTCAAAATTATCCATGTCATGTTTCAAGCCTTGTAGAGGAAGTTTGCTCAGTCAATTGCTCAAAGGCCTGAAAATCGACTGTGCTAGGGCAAAAGTCAACTGTAGCCTACATACAGTCAAACTTCAATATTTTTGTCAACATTCTCATTTTGAATTATTGTTCATCATTTGATCAAGGGTTGATCATGATTCATCAAGGATTTCTCATAATTCATCAAGAATCAAAAGTTGCTAAATTAGGGTTTTGCAGGAAAAGTCAACTCAACTTTGACCAAGCATGCCTTTCTCATACTTTATGAGAAATGAACCATCCAAAGCCCATTTTTAATAGGATGCAATGCTATACAATCCATCTTCAGCTCCCAAGTTCAAAATATGCACTCACAAGAAGTTAGGAATTTGGACATTATAGGTCATTTTGAAAAGTCAACAAAAACACCTTTTTTTTCAAAGCTTCATACATGAACATGGAATACCAAATTGAGATGGGACCAAAAGGGTTGCTTATAGGACATCTCAAGATTTCTAAAAAGTCCAAGAACACCTTCAAAGAGTCAAAATTGAGGAAGTTATGAATTTGTGAAGTTGACCCTTTTTGTAAAATTGTCAAAAGTCAATTATGCCTCAAATTGCAATTTTTGCTAAATGGGCCTAACTTTTTGCATTTGTTTTGAGTTGGCAACATGGTCCAAGATCCCTAACCCTTTCCACTTGTCATTACCTTGTTTTTATTATTTATTTTGATTTTTATTTGAATTAATTCAATTTTAATCAAAACAAATCATGAGAAAATCCAAAACATTGAAATCTCAAGATTTTGCACATGTTTCAGGTCCTATATCCAGCTAGCATAATATTGAATTCGTGTAAAGGCTTGGTGTGCACAAAAAGATTGGTTTTAGGCTATTTTTGGAATGATTTTCAAAGGAATTAAATCAAGATCAAAATCAATAATGGAGGAAGATTGAGATCATATTTTGAACCCTAATCCCATCCTTGATATATATTGAACAATTGCAGACCTAAAGCAAGGCTGGAGAGAGGCGCATAAGGTCAGAACAAACTTGAAAAAAACAAAGAAAAGTGGTGATTCGAATTCATAGTTCCAGGCTATTCCAGGGCTTCCTGATCATTCCAATCGTTTCCTGGGATCATAAGCAACCTATACCAATCAAGGACAAGCAATTTCAAACGCCAAAAACCACTGTAAGGCATTCACAACATTGAACCTTTCTTGAATTTGATTTGCATAATTCTGGCACTTATAGCATGAGATAATCATATATTCTTGTTCACCATCACATTTGCAAGCTATTTGGAACGTTTAATTGCATTCTTATGGACTGTATGAGATTTCACCAGTGCTAGGGTTTTATGACTCGATTTAGGATTTCTGTGTGCAGGTAAAATTGGGCCATGAAAGGGGCACCATTGTGCTCAGCAGGTCCAGACGAATCCATTCATGGTTTGGTAGTTATTTATCTTAACTTTTACCAACGGAGTAAGGTTGGGGATGATGGTGTGGCAAGCTCCTATTGTTTCGTTTGAAAATGTGCGCATTTGAATTAACTTATTAGGCCTTTTAATATTTAATTAGTGTTTTGTCTTTGATGTACAAATAAGAAGCATAGCTCAGGTGGTGGCCAGGTCATTGGAACATGCCTTGGGACATGGGTTCGAATCCCAGGTCCCCCCAATTTCTTGCATATTATTTTTCTTTCAGTGATTACATGCGCGCACAAGGCCAAGGTCTATCATGTGACCTCATCATCTAACATGCCAAGTGGCCAGATGGCCAGATCCAAAGGGCCATCAACGAAGGAGCATCATAGACTTCAGTCAACGCGTAGCATTAGATCCAGAAAGTCAACCGTGGGCCAAATTCTTCTTGGGCCAGATTGCTATCCACCCCCCTCAGATTGCTATTTCAGGCCCATTATCTCTTTACCTTTTATTTTTATATTTTGTTTTATTTAATTAATTTATTTATTTTACTAACAAAATTAATTATTTCTTTTATCAAAAAATCATAAAAATAATATTTTTCACCCAATTAGACTTAGGTTTATTTTTATCAATAAATAAATTAATTTAATTAGATTTTAATTTTAGGTAACTTTAATTTCTTTTTGTAAATAAATTAAAATTAATTAGAACAATTAGGGTTTTGTTTTTAACTTAGTTATATTTTCTTTTTCTTAAAATAACCAAAAACATAAACAATAGGCCATTTATTTATTTTCATTAATTAATTTAATTAACTCATTATTTTTTTATTTAATTTAAAAAACTTAATTCTTTTCTTAAAAATAATTAAAAACAACAAAAACAATTTTGTCTTCGATTAGGTTAGAAGGGGTCAAAACCCTAATTCTCTCCCGATCTAAATTTCCTCGCGCGCGCTTTATCATTTATTTTTACCATATTAATGTAATTGTTCACAAGTTGTAATAGTTTAAATTAGGACTTTTACTTTCATTTATCGCTTTATTTTTAAGGGTTTGTTTTTGGCTATGTAAATACCCGAAGCCTTGTAATAGCTTAGCTTTACTTTCCGCACTTTAAATTCCGCAAAATATAAACTGTTAGATGTATGAATATTAGGGTTGCATCACAACAATGTATGTAAAACTTTAAAACGGTTAGCAAACCCTAAATGTGCAAAGATAATAACTTGAAATTGAATCACTCGCACATGTGCACTCCTAGGGTATACTCTCACTTCGGTTGCCTTCGATAAACAGTCATTGAGTATAGGATGTTTTAGTGGTCGCTCTCTTGTCCAAAAGATCAAAGTTGCCTCAGAAAGGTTGCCTTAGAATTGTTGCCTCGATTATTGATCTTAAGACATTAGGGTTATTACTAAGACGTCCTAACGTTGCTTTAGTGACCGTACGTCCCTTTTGAATTGACCCTCAAACTCCAACGACGGTGCTACCTACTCACTAATAGTGGGATAGAGCTGTCTAAAGGAAACAAACATAGAACAATTCTTTTTTTTCGAGTAGGTAGATTAACTCTTAAGTACTTGCTCAATCCAAACAAACTTTTCACACTTACACTCCTTTTCAAACAAAGTTTTCAAAAACACTTCATTACACTCTTGAAAACAGAAGCAAGAGTTAAATCAAAGTCAAAACAAAAACTTTTCAAATCACACAAACACAAAGAAGAAATTTTGAAAATGATGAGCAAGTACCTAAGAGCCCGTAGATAACTACGGATATAAAGGGTGCTAATACCTTCCCTTTCTATAATCTACCCCCCGTACTCAGAAAATCTCGAAAAAAAAGGAATTTTTTCTGTGATTTTTTCCTTTCCTTGATGGATAAAATAAAAGTCGGTGGTGACTCTTTCTTACCGCGACATTTTGCAAACACAAACGCAAAACGCAAACCAGCATTCCTAAAAACAGTCCCGGTTCTGGCCACCGTATCACATTAGGCATGTGAGATGTCTTAGCAAAATCAATCAAAAATACAAGATCATTGTCCCTCGATGACGGCTTGAATGTTGCTTTACAAATGATCTTAGTCCCTCAAAAGAAATGCTAAGATATCTCCCAACATTGTTATCATGACTATACGATGACCCACGCCCGTCCCTTCACATCCAATGATGGGGCTTCTTACCAAATCAATGGTAAGATAACAACATTTAAAGGAGGAGGAAAAGAACACAAAAGACCTTTGAGTAGGTAGATTTCTCCTAGTTGCTCGCTTGCTCACAACAAAAACATTTTATACACCAACACTTTCATTTTGGAACATTTTCAAAAGACAACACTTTGTATGCGTTCTTATAGAGATGAGAATCATTACAAAGATACCTTTTCAAAATCACTTTAAAAAACAAACACTTCTTTAAACTATTTTCCAAACAACACTTTGTATGTGTTCTTATAGAGACGAGAATCATTACAAAGGCACGTTTTCAAAATACTTTCAAAACCACACCACAAAGCACACTTTCAAACAAAAGCAAGTGATCTAGCAAGCAAATAAGAGCCCGTAGATAACTATGGATGAAAAGGGTGCTAATACCTTCCCTTTTCATAATCTACCCCCCCCCCCCCCCAACTCAAGAAATAATCTCGAAAGGTCTTTCCTGTTCTTTTCAACATTTCCTTAATGGAGAAAAGAAAATTCGGTGGCGACTCTTGCTATCCGTAACAATTGCGATCAAACGCAAAACACCCAAGGCAATTCTCCCACCGTGTTACAGCCTATTGTACCCCAATTTTCCCCCCTAAGATCCCTTCATCATACCATTTTGATTTAATCACAACAAGATCACATTAGGATTCTTGGTTCCCCTCCCTATACTTAGCTTTGCTCTTTGAGGAATCACCAAGCACCTTGACTTGTGTTCTTTCGTGATCATGAATATTTTTGTTTTGATTTCTTCTTTTAATTAATGAAATGCAATGTTGGATTGTCTTGCTTGTTACTCATGAAGGTAAAGGCAATAAGATTCCGCAAGTTGCTCCATGGGTTCATGAGTTTATTTCCATGACTTAGTCAATGAAGCTTGAGAAGTTCAAACCTCGCCATTGAAGTTGTTTTGGAAGGGATGGAATGGAAAGGTTATTTTGGTTCACTACATTTCCAAGTTATCAAGATTTGATCCAAAAAGTACAAGGGGTTTATTGAAAAATAGTCATGGTTGGATAAGGTCTTGTTCCCATTGGTCACAAGTGCATATTTCTCTAAATTATCAAAATATGGAAGTGTTTGTGGTTTCTATGAGTTATCATTATCATCATCAACAACTTATATTTACAAAGCATTTGTTTTGGTACAAGAAGTTTGTTCGAAATTGTCAAAGTTCCTCAAGGCATGTTTCTTAATCTAGGAGATAAGGTTTTGAACTTCAAAGGATTATATCTTGCCCATCTTTTGGTATTTTGAGTGATTCCAAATACATCCTTATCTTAAAAGGGATATAAACAAATCACTTCAAAAGTTCCAAGGATTTTCCCTGGGGAAGAAACTTGATGATGAAGAAAGATTACAAGTCCTCCAGATGAACCCCCCATTTCTCAAGTTTGACTTTAAATGATCATAACTTGGTAAATTTTTATCACCTTGAGCCCATTCTTTTTCCATAATGATCTTGAAGATGTGAAATTTATGCCTTATTTTATGTGCAAAGTGATAAAATGGATGGAAGTTTCCTTAAGGATACTAAGGATTATAGGTCATTTTATGAAATTTTGCCAACTTCAACAAGTCATAACTTTCTCAATTTTTGGAGATTGTGAATGGTTCAAGTTTCAAAATGTCATTCAAGAGATCTACTTCATACCATATTTTTTGGTCAATATCAAATTCTAAGTGGAAGGCTATGTTTGGATGCAAGACATTATAGGTTATTTTTGAAGAAAAATTTAAAATATTTCTAAGTATGGAAAGTCAACCCTTTTTCCTCAACTTTGACTCAACACAACTTTCAGCTCAAGAATCCATTTGATTCCATTCTTTTTCCATTGCAAATCTTGAAACCTCATCTTTCTAAAGCATAAAGAATTATGCCCTAAGACCCCTTGAGTTGAAAATTCCATTGGTCATAAGTTGACACTTTGAAACTGAGTTTCTCACCAAGTCAGAATTTTGAAATCCATAACGTGGCCTCTAATCACAAGTTTTCCATGCGTTTTTGCCTCTAAACATGTTTAGTGAAGTTCCAGATTTGTTTAGCACCTCAAAACGCAAGGATTTGATGAGTTTTGGTGAAAATTAGATCACACTTCACTCGTGCATCAGGTTTGCACGAATTTCCTCCAAAATGCATCATTCACTCTTCCTTTTGATCCCATTTTCTTCTTCTATAAATACATGAACTATCCCATTCGTTTTCTCAAGCTTGGATAACCAGAATCACCCTGCCAAACTTGTTCCATAACTCAGAATTCAGCAACTTCGAAATGCATACACAAGCCTTTTTTAATCCAATTTATTCATCAACTTACCTTCCTTGATCTTCCCTGAAGATAACCATATATTTACATTCAAGAATAATGCCCTATATTTCTCCATAGAAGTCCATTTTCAGAGCTCTGCAACTCAACTTCAATAGGTAGATTCCTTCATCAATTCTTCAAAACTTTGATATCATTGTGATGCTCTCATTGCCCTGGTTCTAGTCGCAACACTTGCCTTTTACTGGAAATACCTTTTGACCATGAAATTTCAAATCCCTCTTCAAAACTTTCCTTCCAAATTGCTTGAGCTATAGTTTATATAAATTTGGCACGAGGGTGTGGTTGTCTTCGTCTTGAAGAGAGGAAACGAATGGCATAGGTCTGAGCTTCTGATTTTACAGTTTGAGAGACCTGCAATTCACGTTGGCTAGAGATTGAAGATGACCAACGTGTCATCTTCCAACCATTGATGGCACGCCACTTGTTATTTTTAAATATTGATTTTGTTTCTGATTCTATGATTTATTCACTAATGACCATGATATGCACAGCGCGCCAGATCCCTTGGATTTGATTACTAACGCGTTTTAACTCTCATCCAATGGTCCACATATTTTTTACTTTTCTTTTCTTTTCTAATCATAGAAAGTAAGTCCAAAAAATCTGAAAAAATTTCGAAAAACATTTTTGATTATTTTCTTTCTGATTTTTATTTTTTCACAATTTAATTTTGTGTTTTGGTATTTTTTATAAATTTACACTTTATTTGAATTGTTTTAAATGTTTAAAAATACTTTTATGTATTTTTAAATTCTGAAAAAATTATGGAATGATCCAATGATATTGTAACAAATATTGGTGACTTTATTTTATTTTTGTTTCTGACTTTGCTATTTTTTTTATCATTTTTGGTTTATTTCACCCATTTCTTTAAATTTTAAAATAGTTTCTGACTTTAAAAAATTACCAAAAAATTTATAAAATTATTTTAGTTCATTTCTGATTTTTCTATGGTCTTACTTTTTATTTCTTGATTAATTTAAACATAGTTGACATTTTTCTCTTTTATTTCTATTTTTAAACATTATTTTTAAACCTTTTTGTGTATATTAAAATATAATATTAATTTGTGATTATTTTCTGGCTGATCTTGGGTTAAATTTTTAATCTTGAACTTTATTAACATCATTGGATCCATGGTGTTGAGTCTAACTCCACAAAAATGGACGAATGATTTTGATAATAGTTTGATTAAATTTAATTCAAAAGTGGTTTGTATATTCTCTCCCACCCCTCTTCATCTCATCCTTTTCATATTGCACTAAATATTGTTGGAGCATGATCTCTATATCATGTCTCAAAACAAATGGTGCATAGATTGCTATTGACTGGCCTCAAAATAGGTGCGACTTCTATATAAGTCCACTTACGATTGCTTAACATAGCGCTAAATTTTGTCCCGATTCAAATAAGTGATCATTCGTGGCCCAAACTTATGTTTGCAAGCCCAAGTATGTTAATTTGATCTCTTTGATCCAATAACCTTGAGATTCATTGTGTGGAGGCTTTGGTTCTACCAATCCTCTAATGGATCTACAACACCTTTAGTCAACACGGATCACTTAAACATCGTTGATTATTAAATGATACTCATAAGGATTCCAAATGGATGATATACTTGACAAAAAACAAATGCAACTTGTTGTGTGGAGGATTTGGTTCTACCAATCCTCTAATGAGTTCCAAATGCAAGTTTCAATATGATCACCCAACTAACCAGTAATCACTAATAATTGATTTTATTTTGTGTTTTTATTTTATGCTCTTTACTTTATGCACCATTTACTTTTAGCATTTACATTTGATGTTATTTTTCATCTTTGCTCACTTGAGCCCCTTTATATTCTTGTCATTTTTTATCTTGCTCACTTGAGCTTTTATTTTCTTTTGAAGACACCTAATAATCAACACAAACCCATAAAATCTTTAATGATACTTGGACTATTTGGTTACTATCCTTGGCATTATGGAGCATTGGACTTTTTGGACTTAGGATTAGAAACCTTGTCCTATGATTGGAGACCTTGTGATCTTATCTGATTATTTTGTCTGGAGCTCTTGAGGTTTACCTCAAGACATTGGGTTGTTTGTTTGTTTTGTGTGCAGGTTATTATGATTACACCCTTTGTTTGTAATCTGGAATTCACCCGTATACAGCCGTTACTCTGCCCAATTTTTATGAAGACTTAATACACTTGAAGTTTGGTTCTCTCAAGAGGTCTAGTATTTTTGCTTGTTTGGTTTCAATCCAAATAGTGGGAATTCTATCTTGACTCATAGTGTCAAGTATTGGCTTCTTGTTGGTTAGATGGTTCTTATCCCTAGCTTTTACCTTATGCTTTAGGATAGCCTCTTCTTCTCCTTCCATCTTCTTTAATTTCAAAAATATTCTCCCTTCTTTTGAAAACTCTTCTTGTTTTGAAACATAAATCACTTTCATAATAAACTTGAACTTAGGTCCATGCATTTTCAAAATATTTTCATAAATAAACTTCAATCAATTTAATAATACTTTGACACTTTTTTGTGAGAAGACTAAAAGTCAATCAATCTCATTTCAAACCATTTTGCCACTTTGGCTTTTTTACCTTTAAAACTTTTCTCAAAAAAATAATAGACTCTTGTCAATCCTTGTAGTGATGCAAACAACTTTACTTTTACAACATGTAGTGAAGAGAGATATTTTCCGCTTGAACCACTTTTATAATAAACTTGGACTTAGGTCCATGAATTTTCAAACATTTTCATAAATAAACTCCAATAAACTTAATAATACTTTGATATCCTTTTTGTGAGAAGACTGAAAGTCAATCAATCTCATTTCAAACCATTTTTCCACTTTGGCTTTTATCTTTAAACTTTTCTCAAAAAAGTTTGAACTCTTGTCAATCCTTGTAGTGAGGCAAACAACTATACTTCTACAGTATGTAGTGAATAGAGATATTTTTAACTTGGGTGTTGAGTGAGGCATTATTGATTTTAAAATCCAAGCCATATCCTCCACTTTAGGATGATGCAAATTCTCCTTTCTCTTGATTGTGGGTAGTAGGTATGTTTTCCACACGGACAATGACGATGATGTTTTATCTCATAAAGTTAACCAACACATTTGTGTTTTAAATTTTTTAAAAGATGAACTATGTGTACCCTGATCCCCTATTGCACGAAAAGGTGATACGTAGGCACTAAAGGTTCGCAACCGCGGAGGGTGCAAAAATCATAAAAAATATATTTCTTTTCTCACCTCCACCATCCATTTTTTTACAACATTTTTTTTATAACCAAAATATACAGATTTTTTACAAAGAGGTCCATATGTAGTACCGTAGATATTTAGGGTGCTAATACCTTCACTTTGTATAACCAACCCCTTTACCTAGAATCTTTCCCCTTCTTTTTGGGTTATTCGCTCTTTTCCCATTCCTTTGGAAACAATAAAGCACGGTGGCGATTTTTATTTTGATTTGTAAAAGTCTAGTCAATCCAATGGCTTAGTCTTAAACATTTCTACCGTTACAGAAAAATGGCGACTTCAATGGGGAAAGATTGACCTCTTGCTGGTCCATCCCTAAGTGGGTTGAGCCTATCTATGTTTATATCTGTATATGTGTTATTATTGTTTTTGTGTTATATGTTGTATATATGTTTGTCTGGATTTTCCTGGTTTTCAGGGTGCTTGGTGATTACTCATAAGTCCTATACCCAGACTTGGGCAAACTTTAAGATAGGACGGGTGGCATAGTCATGATAAATTTGAGGGAGTAATCCCAAAAAAGGAGGCATAAGATCCCCCACTCAGTGGAGGCCCCTTTGACTGTAGTGTCGTTTACCGAGTAATCGGGAAGACATACTGCTTTCGACCTGGGAGCCTACTGAAACTGAGGACCGTAGAATACCAAACCCATCTTGTCCTTTTAGGTGTAGTGCGAAAGCTATGACGAAGTAATATGGAAATAGTTTCCACGCGATACTACGCTCAGACGAGTTTTTCTTGAGAATATTACTAATTACCGAGTTAATCGTGAAGTTCGTAATACCCGATGGAAGGATGTAGACTCTGGGAACCTTTAGAACCTTGTTCGGAAGGTGATAACATTTAGACCCACACCTTATGGGTAGTACCTTCGACCTCATGCTCGTGACGTTGAACCTATGAGCCCTATATGTGTGATCTTGTGTGTGATTGCTGCATCATGCATCCATGCACTCATAAGCATCTTTTGGAGAGATCATATTTCAAGGGGTCTAAAGGTTGACCATTTGTGAATATCTCAGGTGCTTTTTAACCATGGATTATGGAAAGAGAAATACCGGGAAGTATAGTTTCAAGGATCCCAAGATAGATGAGTTGATCAGTCTAATTCCCGAGATCGAGTGTTCTGCAGATTTTCGGAAGAAGTATGGATCCATTATTCCCCTCATGAAGCTGAAGATGAAGGATGGTATTCTCTTGACTTTGGTCCAGTTCTATGATCCGATGTATCATTGCTTTACTTTTCCCGACTATCAGCTGATGCCCATGCTGGAGGAGTATTCTTATCTGTTGGATTTACCTGTTACCGATCATGTTCCTTTTACTGGTTTGGAGGGTGAGCCGAAACCACATGAGATTTCTGCTTTGATTCATCTGGGGAAGTCTGAGGTGGAAGCCCATATGACTACTAAAGGAGGGATTAGAGGATTACCAGATCAGTTCTTATTGGAGAAATATCGTTACTTTTCCAAGATGAAGAGTACATTAGCTTTTGAGGCCATCTTTGCTCTACTTGCTTACGGGTTGTTCTTATTTCCTAATGTGGACAAGTTTGTTGACATTAATGCTATCAGGATCTTCATGATTGGAAACCCAGTTCCTACATTTTTGGGTGATGCTTATTACTCTATTCATCTTCAGAATTCTTATCATGGGGGGATGGTTATTTGTTGCACGCCTTTATTGTACCGGTGGTTTATCTCTCATATGCCTCAGTCTGATGCTTTTTGGGATGTCAAGAAGGAACCCCGTTGGGCTCTTAAGATCATGGCACTTACTCACTTATATATTGATTGGTATCATCGAGCTTACCGGGATATAGAGATTATTGACAGTTGTGGAAGTATCCCCAATGTACCTCTGCTTGGTACAAAGGGAGGAATTAACTATAACCTTGTTCTTGCACGACGACAACTAGGTTATCCGATGAGGGATAAACCAAATAATTTTCATTTGAGTAGATTATTTCTGAAGGAGGGAGAAGACCATAGGGAAGCTAGGGAGCATATTGCGAAGGCCTGTCCTTACATTCATAAGAAGAGTAGGAAGGATTTGGGACTTATGGGTGCTATTTCTTTGGAGCCATATCTTCAGTGGGTCCAAACGAGAGCTATTCAGTTGAAGATGCCGTATTCCCTGGAAACACCTATTCCTGATCTATTTGTGAAGAACACTCCTCCCTTATTAGATGATCTAGAAGAGCTGCAGCTTGCTTTGGTCAGGATGCAACAGGAAAAGGACGCTTGGAAGAATAAGTGCCAAACTTTATAGATTTCCTATAGAGAAGACTTGAAGGAGAAAGACGACTTGATTGAGATCCTTGAGAGTCGAGCGGTAGAGACTATGGAGAGGCAAGAGGATTTATTTTCTCCTAAGCCTCAATCAGATGCTGATCACTCACTTCCTGATTCAGGTGATTGGAAGAAGGTTGCCACCAGGTATGCGGAAGAAACTAGATATTGAAGGCTCAGATTTCCAGGCTCATAGGGAAGCGCCAGCGTATAGAGTGATCTCCATCAGTTTTACTTCTCAGGGTTTTAGATTTTATTTTTATCTTATACTTGGGATCATTGAAACTTGTAATCCATTTTGGAGTTGTTATAATAAAATTTTTCAGTATTTCAAATGCGTTATTACTTTGATATTTGCAATATGTCCATAAATTTTAAATCCCTTGAAATATTAAATAAAATAAAATCATGTGCATTACATATCATGCATCATATTGAACATATTTCTTGCATTTGTTATGCATATCCAAGTGTCTTACCAAGCTTCTTTACTTTGTTCAGCAAGCTAACTCACCACTACAACACTCGGGCTAATCTCAGAAAGAAGATGGACAACTTAGAACAAGAGAATCGCGAGCTGCACGAGGAGGTTTTTGCTTCAAAGGACGGTATGGCCAATCTAACTACTCTGATGGAAGCTCTGGTGGCTTCTCAGAATCAACCACCAAGTGTCCAACCTCAACTAACAAAGGCAACTACTGAAGCTCTGACTGTTCCCACATCTGCTACTCCAGTTGTTGTTCAGAATCGCATGCCTCAAGGTTATCCTTGGGGAATTCTAGATAATTTTTCACCTGAAGGTTTCAATCTTGGTCCTCAAGATACTCTGATTGTTTAGACTATTGTTACTCCGGCACCTCCTGTGGTGCATGCTGCTCCTGCTGCGCCTCCTTCGGTGAATACAGTTCCGTTTGTTAATGATGATGTTTGTCGTCCTTTCCCTCCATCGAGTGAAGACTTGGGTCTTTATGACAGAATGAATGATTTTCAAGAGCAGTTTGACAAGATGCAAAGAGAGATGAAGGCCCTCAGGGGAAAAGAGCTATTTGGGCAGAATGTGAATGAGTTATGCTTGGTCCCGAATGTTAAGATACCTGCTAAGTTTAAGGTCCTGGAGTTTGAGAAGTACAAGGGAAACACTTGCCCTCGTGCTCATCTGGTGATGTAAGTGAGGAGAATATCTACCCATACTGATGATGAGCGTCTGCTGATTCACTTTTTTCAGGATAATTTGATCGGTGTTGCAGTGAAGTGGTATATAAGTTTGGACAACACCGATATCCATACTTTCAATGATTTGGGAGAAGCATTCATCAAACAATACAAGTACAACATGAACATGGCGCCTGACCGTGATCAACTCAAGGCCATGGTTCAGAAATACAAGGAATCGTTCAAAGAGTATGCACAGAGATGGCGTGAGGTAGCCGCCCAAGTGATTCCTCCCATGGAAGAGAAGGAGATGACTAAGATTTTCTTAAAAACGTTGGGTGCTTTCTACTACGAGAGGATGGTAGCAAGTGCGCCAAATGACTTTACTGAAAGGGTAGGAATGGGTATCCGCTTAGAGGAGGCTGTAAGAGAGGGCGGTTTAATGAAGAGTGAAAGTTCTGGAGGTGTGAAGAAGCCATCTTATAGGTTTACCAAGAAGAAGGAAGGGGATTCAAATGATTTTATGCAAGAGAGGAGGGTTAATACTCCTAGAAGGAATTATCAGCGTCATCAGCAAGTCGCCTCAGTTACTCCAGTTGTGGGTGCCGCTCCAACTACCGTTTCTTATCAGAGACCGTCCCAGCAAGGGAATCAAGTGTATAGTTAGAGAAGGGAGAGTTATGACCCTATTCCTATGAGCTATACAGAGTTACTACCGGCATTGATTCCGAAGCAGTTGGTTCAGACCCAACCACCTCCCGCTATACCATCACCATTGTCGTGGTATTACAAATCAGACCAAACATGTGCTTTTCATCAGGGAGCACCGGGGCATAATATTGAGAATTGTTATCCTTTGAAGACTGAGGTGCAGAAATGGGTGAAGTCTGGTATTCTATCTTTCAATGACGTGGGACCTAATGTGAAAGATAATCCTCTACCCAAGCACGGGGGAGTAAATGTTGTGAATATGGTGGCCAGTTGTCTAGGCAACTTCCGGATTTTTGATATTAATTTGGTTAGAGGAGATTTGGTGAAAATTCATGCAGACCTTTGTGAATTTAGCTACTATACGCATGACCATGCCAGTTGTGCTATTTGCAGTACAGATATACAGGGTTGCGATAAGATAAAGGTTGATTTACAAGAGATGATGGATGAGGGCCTAATCCATATAATCAGGCCTAGGGAAGAGTATGAAGAGGAGGTGAATATGGTTTCTGGATGTCCTAGAGAATTCCTAATTTTTGATGTAAAGTATATGAATGAAGACCTTGTGCAATTGCATGATACCTTATTCCATATGGCTGGCTAGGTGGAACACCAATATGGATCTTGCCAAGTTTGCTGTCAAGAATCCCGAGGATGTTCAATCATGAAGAAGGGTATTCTGTTGTTATTAGACAATGGAATTATCAAGGTTACAAGTCAAAGGGATGATTACCATGAAGTTGATATGGTTGAGGTTTGTTTGACTGAAGAAGGGTCAGATGAAGAGTATGCCTCCGCAGATGAGTGTTTCTCCTAAGATGAGGATTTGTTTTCTAGAAATGACTCAATAATGACTGATTGTGTTTAAGAATGGGTAAACGTCATTGTACCTTGTTTTGGGGAACCCGCCTATCTTGATGTTGAGTATTATAGCAAGCCAGTTGTTACCCCATTGGTGATTAGTTTGTTGGGTCCTATCCCCTACAAATCAGATAAGGTTGTGCCTTACAAATACAACGCTAAAATCTTAGAGGATGGATTGGAAGTTCCCATCCAGCCAATGCCTGATGTTGGGAATATTGCTGAAAATAGCAGGGTGAACCGCAACGGTCGTGTGTTTACACCAGTTGTTCGAAGAGATGTTAGTGATGGAAAGAAAATTGCTGAGAATGTTGAACCCAAGAAGGCTACGGGTGAGACTAGTGGGACTGCGTTAGAGAAAGAAGTGGATGATATTTTGAAGATAATCAAGATGAGAGACTACAAAATTATAGATCATCTACTGTAGACTCCTTCAAAAATATCTATCTTAGCTTTATTGATGAACTCTTCTGCTCACAGTGAATCCTTGATGAGGGTATTAGACCAAGCTTTTATGGAAAGTGATATCCCAATAGACCAATTCAGCAGCGTAATAGGGAACATTACGTCATGTAATAACTTGAGTTTCTGCGGTGATGAATTACCAGATGAAGGAAGGAATCACAACTTGGCCCTCCACATCTCTATGAACTGCAAGAATGATTCACTATCCAATATGCTGATTGATTATGGATCCGCGTTTAATGTTATACCGAGGAGTACACTTATGAAGTTGAAATATCAAGGAACGCCTATGCGCCCGAGTGGCATCATTGTGAAAGTGTTTGATGGATCAAGAAATCTGTTATTGGTGAAGTGGACTTGCCTATTCATATAGGACCACATTTGTTTTAGATAACTTTCCAGGTCATGGACATTGTTCCCGCTTATAGCTGTTTGTTGGGACGGCCGTGGATTCATGAGGCAGGGGTTGTTACTTCAACTTTACACCAGAAACATAAGTTTGTACGTGAAGGGAAAGTAGTGATCATAAATGGGGAAAAGCATTATTGATATCTCATTTGTCCTCTTTCAGCATTGTGGAGGCGGATGAAGCTGCTATTGGAACCCAGTTCCAAGCCTTATCCATTGACAATATAAGAGGAAATGAGAATTCCATAGTTTCACTTAAGGATGCACAACAAGTTGTACGTAAGGGTCATAGTGAAGTGTGGGGACAGATTGTGGATCCACCTGTGAACAAGAACAGAGCTGGCTTGGGGTTCTCTTTGAAGAATGACAAAGTAAGGGCATGAAGCCGAAGTCTGCTGCAAGAAAGTATCAAGACATCTTCCGTAGCAGGGGTTATCTTCATCCAACTGTTTCCGGGATTAATGCCATTGTAGAAGATAAAGCAGAGCAGGAAATGCCGAATTATGTGATGCACAGAGTTAGGGTTCAGAACTGGATCACCATTGATGTTCCCTCTTGTATACATGTTTCAAAGTAATTTGTTTTGTTAATATTTTTGAAAAATCTTCCACTCTTCCCAAGGTGGAAGTATTAATGTTGTAGGGCTTATCTGTTTGCTGTGACTTTTAAAATCAATAATAAAAGTTGTCTTTGTTTCCCAAATTGTGTCTTTATTTTCTGCTTTTTCTCGGAAAATGGTAATCAAAAAAAGAAAAGAAAAAAACCTTTCAAAATAAATAATAACTGAAATTCAATCTGCATGATCACTTGTTATATGTGTCAGTTTCTAAAAGCAATCATAAATCATATGTGCAGATTAATTGAAAAACCTGTTGAATACAATGACCCTGCACCCTCGCCCAACCTTGAATGTCCTGTGTATGAGGCTGAAGAAGAAGATTATGATAAGATTCCAGAAGAGGTCTCACGATTGCTTGAGCACGAGGAAAATACTATTAAGCCATATAAAGAGCCATTAGAAGTGATTAATTTGGATTCATAAGAAGATCCGAAGGAAGTCAAGATTGGAGCATTGCTGCATCCTGATGTGAAGAGCAGGTTGATTGAGCTGTTGAAAGAGTATGTGGATATTTTTGCTTGGTCTTACCAAGATATGCCTGGTCTAGATACATATATTATAGAGCACCGTTTGCCGTTGAAGCTGGAGTATCTTCCAATTAAAAAAAAGTTGAGAAGAACTCACCCTGATACGGAAGTGAAAATCAAAGAGGAGGTTCTAAAGCAGATTAATGCTGGTTTTCTTGTGACGTCAGTGTATCCTCAATGGATTGCCAATATTGTCCCAGTACTGAAAAAAGATGGAAAAGTCTGCATATGCGTAGATTACAGAGATCTAAATAAAGCTAGTCCAAAAGATGATTTTTTATTGCCACACATCGATATGTTAGTGGATAGCACAACAAAATTCAAAGTATTCTCGTTCATGGACGGATTTTCCGGGTATAATCAAATAAGAATGGCTCCGGAGGACATGGAAAAAACAACGTTTATCACACCCTGGGGAACATTCTGTTACAGAGTGATGCCCTTCGGGTTGAAGAACGTTGGTGTAACGTACCAGAGGGCTATGAAAACTCTATTCCATGATCTGATGCACAAGGAAATTTAATTATATGTTGATGATATGATTGCCAAATCCCAGACTAAAGAAGGGCATGTAGAAGATTTATTGACGTTGTTTCAGCGTTTGAGGAAGTATCATCTCCGCTTGAATCCAAATAAATGCACCTTCGGTGTTCGATCAGGAAAATTGTTGGGTTTCATTGTTAGCCAGAAAGGAATTGAAGTTGACCCTGATAAAGTCAAAGCAATTCAAGAGATGCCAACGCTAAAAATTGAAAAGCAAGTCAGAGGTTTCCTCGGGCGTTTGAATTATATTTCCAGATTCATTTCCCACATGACTGCAACATGTGAACCGATCTTTAAGTTATTATAGAAAGATCAAGGTTGTGTATGGACGGATGACTGCCAAAGGGCATTTGAAAGTATTAAAGAATATCTGCTTGAACCTCTTATCTTGCTCCCTCTTGTCGAAGGAAGACCGTTGATTATGTATCTGACAGTGTTAGATAATTCCATGGGTTGTATTCTGGGACAACAGGATGAAACAGGGAAGAAGGAGTTCGCCATTTATCATCTCAGTAAAAAATTCACTGATTGGGAGTCGCGGTATTCCAGGCTGGAAAAGACATGTTGTGCTTTAGCCTGGGCAGCAAAGCGTTTGCGGCAGTATATGTTGAATCACACTACTTGGTTGATCTCCAAAATGGATCCAATCAAGTAGATTTTTGAAAAGCCTGCTCTTACTAGGAGAATTGCCCGCTGGAAGATGTTGCTATCTGAATATGATATTGAATACCACACTCAAAAAGCTATTAAAAGCAGTGTGTTGGCAGATTATCTTGCTCACCAACCAGTGGAGGATCATCAGTCTGTAGAATATGAATTCCCCGATAAGGTTGTGATGTTCCTGAAAATGAAGGACTGTGATGAACCATTGCCTGAGGAAGGTCCTGACCCTGAATCTCGTTGGAGTATGATATTTGATGGAGCCGTGAATGCTTATGGTAAAGGAATTGGTGCTGTGATTGTCACTCCACATGGATCGCATATTCCTTTTACTGCAAGGTTGACATTTGATTATACTAATAATATGGCCGAATACGAGGCTTGCATCATGGGTCTCGAAGAAGCTATTGATCTCAGAATTAAAATTCTAGATGTGTATGGTGATTCATCTTTGGTAATAAATCAAATTAAAGGAGAATGGGATACTCGTCACCCCGACTTGATCCCTTACAAAGATTATGCTAGAACATTGTTACCCTTTTTCAATAAAGTTGAATTCCATCACATTCCTAGAGATGAAAATCAGATGACAGATGCTCTAGCAACTCTGGCTTCTATGTACCAAGTGAATACTTGGAATGATATACCTCAAATTATAGTCCGGCGACTGGATAGGCCCGCTCATGTGTTTACAACAGAGGAGGTAGCAGATGAAAAACGTTGGTATCATGATATCAAGCATTTTCTTCAGACTCAAGAATACCTGATCGGTGCATCGAAGAAAGATAAAAAGACACTGAGAAGATTGGCAGGCAGTTTCTTCCTCTGAAAATGTGTTGTATAAAAGAAATTATGACATAGTCTTTATCAGATGCGTGGATAGACACGAAGCATGAATGTTGATGCATGAGGTTCATGAAGGTTCATTTGGAACTCATGCTAATGGACATTCTATGGCTAAAAGGATGATAAGGGCAGGTTACTATTGGCTGACAATGGAATCCGACTGTTAGAAATTTGCAAAGAAGTGTCAGAAATGTCAGATTTATGCAGATAAGGTCCACGTGCCTCCGACACTTCTCAATGTGATTTCCTCCCCATGGACTTTCTCTATGTGGGGGGTATTGACATGATTGGGATGATAGAACCCAAAGCTTCGAATGGACACCTTTTCATCTTGGTAGCAATTGATTACTTCACCAAATGGGTGGAGTCTGCTTCATATGTCAATGTTACTAAGCAGGTGGTTGTGCGTTTCATCAAGAATGATCTTATATGTCGGTATGGTGTGCCAAGTAGAAATATCATCGACAATGGCTCGAATCTGAACAATAAAATAATGACAGAACTGTGCGAGGAATTCAAGATTGTCCATCATAATTCCTCTCCGTACAGGCCAAAGATGAATGGGGTTGTTGAAGTTGCTAATAAGAATATCAAGAAGATTATCCAAAAAATGGTCGTTACTTATAAGGATTGGCATGAAATGCTCCCTTTTGCTTTACATGGATATCGAACATCTGTCCGCACTTCAACAAGAGCAACCCCGTTCTCCCTGGTGTATGGAATAGAAGTTGTACTCCCAATCGAGGTTGAGATTCCCTCTTTGCGTGTGATAATGGAAACCAAGTTATCAGAGGCTGAATGAGTCTAGAACTGGTTTGACCAATTGAATATGATCGAATAGAAGAGGATGACAACTTTATGTCAAGGACAATTATATCATAAAAGGATGAATAAAGCTTTTGATAAGAAGGTAAAACCTCGTAAATTCAGAGAAGGCGACCTCATGCTCGGGAAGAATATGTCTTTCAACACTGATTCTAGGGGCAAGTGGACTCCCAATTTCGAAGGCCCATATGTTGTCAAGAAAGCCTTCTTTGGTGGTGCATTAATTCTTGAAACTATGGATGGCGAGGAGTTCCCACGTCCCATAAATGCTGATGAAGTCAAGAAATACTTCCCCTAAAGAAATAAAAGAACAACTCGCTAAGTTGAAAACCTGAAAAGGCGACTTAGGCAAAAAAGAGCGTCTCGGTAGGCCGAAAACCCGAAAGGGCTGTCTAGGCAAAAGTTAGAGACATAAACAGAATAAATTTCCCGCTAAGATGAAAACCCGCAAGGGAAGTTTAGGAAAAAGTTAGGGACTTTCTTGGCAAGTAACTACATCAGACAAGACTTGATCATTGGAGCAACAATCTTCTCGGATTCTCATCACACTTCAACAGAAGCTGTTGCTCGGGATTTCAAAATTTGTTAGAGGGGATAATGGTCATTATATCTCAATGTATCGTTTCCATTATATATTACCATTTTCCGAACTTTGTAATTCTCCATGGAGTCTCGCCATTTGCAGACTACCATTCTATTAATGAAATTTGAGATTTTACCCAATTCTTTGTATTTCTTATTTTATTTAGCTTGCAAAGACTCCATTTATTATTGATAATAACTTTCAAAGCAAAAAGATTAAATAACAAAATCGATTTTTCAAAAAGAATTTACAAATTTCTTTTACTTTAGAATTTGTGATGCAAAAAAAAAAACAACAAAAACAAAATGGTGATTCCAGGAATGGACAAACTCCAGTTTGTTTTAAGAAGTTTTTGTTCCCCTCGGAAAGGTTTACTCAGGATGATTTGCCGTATTGGGTTCGTGACTCTGGTATCCTCGGTCAAGTTTGGATTCATTTCTCCTCTTTTCTGAGTTTTCATGATGTGAAGTTTCAATCCGAGATTTCTCCAGTGAAGTTTTCGTTCGGTCTAATGGAAGTTATTTTTCCCGAGAAGTTGGTACCATAATCACTCTTGAAGAACGCAGGTCCCTGGTTTCTCTAGTGAAGAACGTATTGTGGTTTTCCCTTTGAGGATGTGGTGTTAACCTCCCTAATGAAGTAGGCCTGAATTCCCTAGTGAATGTTTTGATGATTTGGTGTCCATCTACTTTACTTGAGACTGGTTTTGCAATCCCCAGTAGAAGTGTAACGTTTGAAAACATTCGTTTCCCCGGTGAAGCCTGGAGAAGGATGTTCTATCCCTGTATCTGTACTATTCTGTCACTTTATTTTGTTTACTTCCAGATTGTGTTTCTCCCCAATAAAGCTGAAGCAGGTAGTAGGTTTTGTTTCTGCAGTTGACATTTACTTTTTCTTGGAATGATCATATTGGATGTGATTTAGCCGAGTGTTGTTTGTGCCCGAGGTGGTTTTTCCTGGTTACTCCCAGTGTTGTATATCTGTTTTGTCAACATACGCACGATAACACTCATACATTCATACATACATCATGCATAGCTAAAATTGGCAAATCATTGTTCATTGACATTTTTTAATATTTTTGTTGACATATCACCTTGTTTTGCAGAGTTACATTGTCCTCTCTTTAATAGAGTGTTGGCCTTAAGCAGAAAGCGTATATTCTTTCAATGTCCCCACGGAGTTGTCCCTCGTGGAATATTTTTTTCTTTATCCTTCCTGTACAGCTCCTTGTTTGGATGGATTTGGTTTTCCCACTTGAGTTTATTTCTCAAAGGATGTATTTTGGCTGACTGTTTCATCCCAGTTTATTTTTGGTTTGAATCTGTGGTTCCACAACAATGTTATTTACTTTGGATTTCTGAAAACTTCAAGTTTTGGTTGGTGCATTTATTTTGCACGAGAATACTTTATCTCCTCAGCAGGAATATCGTAGAATCTCCCCAAGAAGTCATATTTCTTTCCCCAGGAAGCCATGTTTCTATCCCCAGGAAGTTGTATTTCTTTCCCCAGAAGATCATCTTTTGTTACAATCCTCCATGACAATAAATAGCAGGTCTCTTTATTTGAGCAACTTGTGCTTCCCCGTAAAAGTCGACATAAATTTTTTTTGCCATCTCCTCTATGAGTGGATAGTTTGCAGTTCGCCGTCAGTTTACGCCAGTAGATGGCAAGACTTTCAAATTCTCTGAAACAACTCGCTGTGAAATATTCGCAAGTGGAAGTCTCTTTATTTGAGAAGGCTTACATATTACCCTTTCCCGGAAAAGTGCCTCGGTTAAAGAAGAAGTTGAGACCCGTTCTAGGCGAAATGGCAGAATTTTAGAGAAACTTGTTATCTTTTATTTACCTTCATGAACGTTGGTAGTTCATCGTCAGTGAAAGGCGATGCTATAATATATTCTCCTTCTACCTTCAGTGAAAATTGGTAGATCACCATTAGTGAAAGTTGGTGTTTGTTATCTTTTTTCTACCCTCGGTGAAATGTTGGTAGTCATCGTCAGTGAATGGAAGTGCTATGACATATTCTCTTTCTACCTTCAGTTAAAGTTGGTAGATCACCATCAGTGAAAGTTGGTGTTTGTTATCTTTTTGCTACCCCCAGTGAACGTTGGTAGTTCATCGTCAGTGAATGGCGGTGCTATGATATATTCTCTTTCTACTTTCAAAGAAAGTTGGTAGGTCATTGGTAGTGAACGTCGATGATTTTTATATTTTGCTACCCACAGTGAACGTTGGTAGTTCATCGTTAGTGAACAACGATGCTATGATATATTCTCTTTCTACCTTCAGTGAAAGTTGGTAGATCACCATCAGTGAAAGTTGGTGTTTGTTATCTTTTTTCTACCTTCAGTGAACGACGGTGTTATGATATATTTTATTTCTACCTTCAGCAAAATTTGATAGATCACCATCAGTGAAAGTTGGTGTTTGTTATCTTTTTGTTACCCTCAGTGAACGTTGGTAATTCATCGTCAGTGAACGGCGATGCTATGATATTTCTTTTCCTGCTACCCTCAGTGGACGTTGGTAGTTCATCGTCAGTGAACGGCGGTGTTATGATATATTCTCTTTCTACCTTCAGTGAAAGTTGGTAGATCACCATCAATGAAAGTTGGTGTTTGTTATCTTTTTGCTACCCTCAGTGAACTTTGGTAGTTCATCGTCAGTGAATGGCGATGCTATGATATTTCTTTTCCTGCTACCCTCAGTGAACGTTGGTAGCTCACCGTCAGTGAATGTCGGTGTTGTTATTTATTTCCTCTTTCTACCTTCAGTGAACATTGGTAGCTTTACCTCCAGTAGGAGTTGGTGTATCCTTTGACCATTTTACCATCCTCTCTGGGTCGGGTCGCTCTCTTGTTTCTTTATCATTGTTACATCCCCAATGGTGTTATGCGTCTCTTTAGTTTTGTTCATATGCATGCATGATCATAAACATTTGCACGACATCTTAGGGCCAAAAATAGGGTTTGTTTTATATTTAAGTATCTTCGATCACGTCGACACAAAGATTTCTAACCTTCGTATCTCCGGATAGAAGAAACTTAAATAAGGGAAGCTGTTGTACCCCAATTTTCCCCCCTAAGATCCCTTCATCATACCATTTTGATTCAATCACAACAAGATAACATTAGGATTCTTGGCTCCCCTCCCTATACTTAGCTTTGCTCTTTGAGGAATCACCAAGCACCTTGACTTGTGTTCTTTTGTGATCATGAATATTTTTGTCTTGATTTCTTCTTTTAATTAATGAAATGCAATGCTGGATTGTCTTGCTTGTTACTCATGTAGGTAAAGGAAATAAGATTCAGCAAGTTGCTCCATGGGTTCATGAGTTTATTTCCATGACCTAGTCAATGAATCTTGAGAAGTTCAAACCTCACCATTAAAGTTGTTTTGGAAGGGATGGCATGGCAAGGTTATTTTGGTTCACTACATTTCAAAGTTATCAAGATTTGATCCAAAAAGTACAAGGGGTTGATTGAAAAATAGTCATGGTTGGACAAGGTCTTGTTCCCATTGGTCACAAGTGCATATTTCTCTCAATTATCAAGATATGTAAGTGTTTGTGGTTGCTATGAGTTCTCATTATCATCCTCAACAACTTATATTTACAAAACATTTTTTTTGGTACAAGAAGTTTGTTCAAAATTGTCAAAGTTCCTCAAGGCATGTTTCTTAATCTAGGAGCTAGGGTTTTGAACTTCAAAGGAGTATATCTTGCCCATATTTTGGTATTTTTGAGTGATTCCAAAGACATACTTCTCTTAAAAGGGATATCAATAAATCACTTCAAAAGTTCCGAGGAGTTTTCATGGGGAAGAAACTTGATGATGAAGAAAGATTACAAGTCCTCCAGATGAACCCGTAATTTCTCATGTTTGACTTCAAATGATCATAACTTGGTCAATTTATATCAACTTGATCCCATTCTTTTTCCATAATTTTCTTGAAGATGTGAACTTTATGCCTTCTTTTATGTGCAAAGTGAGAAAATGGAAGGAAGTTGCCTTACGGATACTAAAGATTATAGGTCATTTTATGAAATTTTGCCAACTTCAACAAGTCATAACTTTTTCAATTTTTGGATATTGTTAATGGTTCAAGTTTAAAAATGTCATTCAAGAGATCTACTTCATGCCATATTTTTTGGTCAAGAGAAAATTCCAAGTGGAAGGCTATGTTTGGATGCAAGACATTATAGGTCACTTTTGAAGAAAAATTTGAAATATTTCTAAGTATGGAAAGTCAACCCTTTTTCCTCAACTTTGACTCAACACAACTCTCAGTTCAAGCATCCATTTGATTCCATTATTTTTCCATTGCAAAGCTTGAAACCTCATCTTTATAAAGCATTAAGAATCTTTCCCTAAGATCCCTTGAGTTGAAAATGCCATAGGTCAGAAGTTGGCACTTTGAAACTGAGTTTCTCACCAAGTCATAATTTTAAAATCCATAATGTGGCCTCTAATCACAAGTTTTCCACGCGTTTTTGCCTCTAAACATGTTTAGTGAAGTTCCAGATTTGTTTAGCACCTCAAAACGCAAGGATTGGATGAGTTTTCGTGAAAATTAGATCACACTTCACTCGTGCATCAGGTTTGCATGAATTCCCTCCAAAATGCATCACTCACTCTTCCTTTTGATCCCATTTGCTTCTCTTATAAATATATGAACTATCACATTCGTTTTCTCAAGCTTGGATAGCCAGAATCACCCTGCCAAACTTGTTCCATAACTCAGAATTCAGCAACTTCGAAATCCATACACAAGCCTTTTTCAATCCAATTTCTTCATCAATTCACCTTCCTTGATCTTCCCTGAAGCTAACCATATACTTACATTCAAGAATCGTGTCCTATATTGCTCCATAGAAGTCCAGTTTCAGAGCTCTGCAACTCAACTTCAATAGGTAGATTCCTTCATCAATTCTTCAAAACTTTGATATCATTGTGATGCTCTCATTGCCCTGGTTCTAGTCGCAACACTTACCTTTAACTGAAAACAAATTTTGACCATGAAATTTCAAATCCCTTTTCAAAACATTTCTTCCAAATTGCTTGAGCTACAGTTTATATAAATTTGGCGCAAGGGTATGGTTGTCTTCGTCTTGAAGAGACGAAGTGGATGACATAGGTCTGACCTTATGATTTTACAGTTTGAGAGACCTGCAAGTCACGTTGTCTGGAGGTTGAACATGACCAACGTCTCATCTTCCAACCAATGATGGCACACCACTTGTTATTTTTGAATTCTAATTTTATTTTTGATTCTATGCTTTATTCACTAATGACCATGATATGCACAGCACGCCAGATCCCTTGAATTTGATTACTAGCGTGTTTTGACTCTCATCCAATGGTCCACATATTTTTTACTTTTATTTTCTTTTCTGATTTATTATATTTAATTGTTTTAAACTTCAAAAAATCATAGAAAATTCATTTTAAGTCCAAAAAATCTGAAAAAATTATGAAAAATATTTTTGATTAATCTCTTTCTGATTTTTATTTTTTCACAATTTAATTTTGTGTTTTGGTGTTTTTTTTATAAATTTACACTTTATTTGAATTGTTTTAAATGTTTAAAAATACTTTAATGCATTTTTAAATTCTGAAAAAATTATGGAATGATCCAATGATATTGTGACAAATATTGGTGACCTGATTTTATTTTTGTTTCTGATTTTTCTATTTTTTTAATTATTTTTGGTTTATTTCACCCATTTTTTAAATTTTAAAATAGTTTCTGACTTTAAAAATTACCAAAAAATTTATAAAATTATTTTATTTCATTTCTGATTTTTCTATGGTCCTACTTTTTATTTCTTGATTAATTTGAACATAGTTGACATTTTTCTCTTTTAGTTCTATTTTTAAACATTATTTTTAAACCTTTTTGTATATATTAAAATGTAATATTATTTTGTAATTATTTTCTGGCTGATCTTGGGTAAAAGTTTTGATCGTGAACTTTATTAACATCATTGGATCTATGATGTTGAGTCTAACTCCACAGAAATGGATGAATGATTTTAATAATAGTTTCATTAAATTTAATCCAAAAGTGGTTTGTATATTCTCTCCCACCCCTCTTCATCTCATCCTCTTCATATTGCACTAAACGTTGTTGGAGCATGATCTCTATATCATGTCTCAAAATAAATGGTGCATAGATTGTTATTGACCGACCTCAAAATAGGTGCGACTTCTATATAAGTCTACTTACGATTTCTTAACATAGCGCTAAATTTTATCCCGGTTCAAATAAGTGATCATTCATGGCCCAAAATTATATTTGCAAGCTCAAGTATGTTAATTTAATCTCTTTGATCCAATAACATTGAGATTCATTGTGTGGAGGCTTTGGTTCTACCAATCCTCTAATGAATCTACAACACCTTTGGTCAACGCGGATCACTTAAACATCATTGATCATTAAATGATACTCATAAGGATTCAAAATGGATGATATACTTGTCAAAAAGCAAATGCAACTTGTTGTGTGGAGGCTTTGGTTCTACCAATCCTCTAATGAGTTCCAAATGCAAGTTTCAAGATGATCATCCAACTAACCACTAATCACTAATAATTAATTTTATTTTGTATTTTTATTTTATGCTCTTTACTTTATGCACCATTTACTTTTAGAATTTACATTTCATGCTATTTTTCATCTTTGCTCACTTGAACCCCTTTATATTCTTGTCATTTTTTATTTTGCTCACTTGAGCTATTCTTTTCTTTTCTTTTGAAGACACATAATAATCAACACAAACCCATAAAATCTTTAATGATACCTGGACTATTTGGTTACTATCCTTGGCATTATGGAGCATTGGACTTTTTAGACTTAGGATTAGAAACCTTGGCCTATGATTGGAGACCTTGTGATCTTATCTGATTATTTTATCTGGATCTCTTGAGGTTTACCTCAAGACATTGGGTTGTTTGTTTGTTTTGTGTGCAGGTTATTGTAATTACACCCTTTGTTTGTAATCTGGAATTCACCCGTATACAGTCATTACTCTGCCCAATTTTTGTGAAGACTTAATACACTTGAAGTTTGGTTCTCTCAAGAGGTCTAGTATTTTTGCTTGTTTGGTTTCAATCCAAAGAATGGGAATTCTATCTTGGCTCAAAGTGTCAAGTATTGGATTCTTGTTGGTTAGATGGTTCTTAACCCTAGCTTTTATCTCATGCTTTAGGATAGCCTCTTCTTCTCCTCCCATCTTTTTTAATTTTAAAAATCTTCTCCCTCCTTTTGAAAACTCTTCTTGTTTTAAACTTGAAGCACTTTTATAATAAACTTGGACTTAGGTCCATGCATTTTCAAACATTTTCATAAATAAACTCCAATAAACTTAATAATACTTTGACATCCTTTTTGTGAGAAGACTAAAAGTCAATCAATCTCATTTCAAACCATTTTACCACTTTAGCTTTTATCTTTAAACTTTTCTCAAAAAAGATTGAACTCTTGTCAATCCTTGTAGTGATGCAAATAACTATACTTCTAGAATATGTAGTGAAGACAGATATTTTCCACTTGTGTGTTGAGTGAGGCATTGTTGATTTTAAAATCTAATCCATATCCTCCACTTTGAGATGATGCAAATTCTCCTTTCTCATGATTGTGGGTAGTAGGTATGTTTTCCACACGGACAATGACGATGATGTTTTATCTCATAAAGTTAACCAAAATATTTGTGTTTTAAAATTTTTAAAAGAGGAACTACGTGTACCCTGATCCCCTATTGTACGAAAAGGTAGTACATAGGCACTAAAGGTCCACAACTGCGGCGGGTGCAAAAATCATAAAAAATATATTTCTTTTCTCACCTCCACCATCCATTTTTATACAACATTTTTTTATAACCAAAATATATAGATTTTTTACAAAGAGGTTCCTACGGAGTACCCTAGATGTTTAGGGTGCTAATACCTTCCCTTTGCATAACCAACCCCCTTACCTAGAATCTTTCCCTCTCTTTTTGGGTTATTCGCTCTTTTCCCATTCCTTTGGAAACAATAAAGCGCGGTGGCGGTTTTTATTTTGATTTGTAAAAGTCTAGTCAATCCAATGGCTTAGTCTTAAACATTTCTACCGCTACACAGCCCTCTACGTAGTTTGTTTTTAAGATGGTGGTGACTGCTTATATAAACTACTCAGGGATACTTTAAAGTTTGAGGTTTCAGTATAATAAGTACTTAAACTGATCTCGTATATGCGGGGGTTTTAGAGTGTTAAGATGGTATCAATTTTGTTTAAATATCACTAAAAAATTCTAACATATCTTTAAGAGTGAGCAACCTATATACTCTTCGAATGTGTCAAGTAAAAGTTTTTGTTATGGCTCAAGAAAGTGAGAGAATCAAATAATGAACAAAAATCTGTATATAACAACTTGATAGTAGATAAATTGTTTTATTGAAGGGAAATTTGCGAATCATTTAGATCTACTTAGAAAACAGAACATGAAAACTAAATAAAGCGGTAAAGCTTCCTCCCCTAAACTTAAACTGAACATTTTCCCCAATGAAACAGAGTAAGGTGAGAAAGGAAGGAAGAAAATGAGATGAATGACTACTCTTTGCCTCGGCCACGTGCTCCACGATGTGCCTGTGCTCGTGCTCGTCCATGTGCATCATCTCTTCCTTGGAAAGGCTCTACACCATATCCTTGTAGTCTGAAATGAGCAAAAAAATCATGCATTCTGTCAACCTGATAAGTCAATTCTTGCATCTCTTCAGTAAGCTCCGACATACTACGGTCATGCCATTAGGTGTAGCCGTACGGATCTCTGTAAAGTTTCTGGACTTCTTGCATCATCTCGTTATGTTGTTCTTCCATTCTCTGATAGTGTTGAGCTTCGGCTTCATTATGGCGCAGCATTTCAGCATAAATGTCATCAAGAGTAGCTGGATGCCCTTGATTTCTTCTTCTTTGGGGCTGGTGCCTGGATGATGAACCTACAAGATTCTCGGTAGAAACTTGCGTAGTATGTGGGTATATGTCAGGCTATGGAGCTTCTTGCTCTAGAATTTTCCCCATTTCATCTGGCTCAGCATCGCTTGGGCCACCTGGATTATTTTGAACATTCTCACTAGGAGCAAGAGCACTAAGATCATAACACCACTTATCCATACCTGTTACATTGGTAAGTTGGGGATTTGGCAAAACAATACTTGGAACTAGAGGATGTGGAACAGTCATCGGTGAGGAATATGGAGAAAAAGGTTTTAATTAGGTTTAACAATTTGGAAGAAGATGAAAGAAAAGAATGAATTTTGTATCTGTTTGAAACAGAAACACAACGCTGGTTTTTAATCCGCCCCAAGGGGAACAAAATGTGTGTCGAGCGGCACACTTCAAAAGAGTCTGGCGGTCGTCACAGAATATGTGGCGAACGACACAATATAAAAATTCATATTTCCAGAATAGTTAAAAATTAAACATTAAAGATTGATACGTTCAGGCACACAAAGATATTTTATATTGTACGAAGTAGAGTAATAGTGTAACATTAAAGCATATTATAAATGTAAATATCATATATCATGCCAATCATTTTTATATAATCCAAAAATTTTGAATTCTTCCAAACAATAGTCTAAGAAACATAAAACATAAACATAGAGTAAACATAAAGTAAAACAGAAAAACATTAAAATCTAGAATTTTGCAGAAAGTCAAGCAATATCATCCACTACTGTTAGTATTGAGAGCTGAGGAGTAGTTATGCTAGAAAATGTGGTCCACTTACTCAGTTACTAAGTCCATAAAACCATGAACTTGACGCGCAGTTTGGTGAATTCTTCCCTTAAGCAGTTTAACTCAGTTTGCGCAACAAGTAAGGAAGTATCATGATCAGCTGAGGGAGGTGTCGAGGCAACTGGAGAAATAGAAGCACATGAAGGGGCCGATCATTCGGTGGGTGGAAAATGGTGATGGATAGGTGGCGTTTCAGGATCAGTTTCTGCATCAGAAAGGAAAGAATTATTGTGGTCGTAAATTTGAGGTGTTTCAGGAGAAGCGAGAGATGAAGTTAGTTGTACTTCTAGATCAAAAAGCCAATTGTTTCGGTTATGAATACATGTTATTGGATTTGGTAGGGAGAATAGTTTCATAACTTGATTGTTGATGAGAAGTTCAAATTCACTAGGGCCTAGATTTCTAATTATGCCGGTGTTGAAATAGAACTGTATATCCATGGGTCAGAATTTACCTAGAGGGTGGAGTCCTAAAAGTGGTTGTCTCATTCCAATAACATTTGCCATCATGGTCACTAGACCTCCCACCAAGATAGGTGCATGATCAATTTGAGAAATACGGTCAAAATTGGCTATCATATATGTAGCAACATTAACAGGGCGATTTTTGGAGGCACAATACCTAATGAAGATCTCATCTCTGGACACAGAAGTAATGTTTTGCGTTTTTCCAAAAAGGGTGTGAGAAAGGAACTTATGGAAGTAGTGGATAACAGGTTTATGAATACTTTAAGAAAACATGTTATCAAGCTTGGGGTTACTATCTCCGATTATACTATCCCAGAAGTATCCAAGTTCATGGTCCATAAGAAGGTCCTCTTGGGTACAAGTAAAAACATGCGGGCCACTAAGAAATCCTAACAGGTTGGAAAGTTCACGATTATTATAACGGTATTCTATATCGAACATTCTAAATATGGTTAGGCCTCTATTGAATCCTGAACCATGGTGAGGCAAAAAGACGAGTGAGATTAGGAATTCTAAGGTCAGCTTTCTATAAGAACTAAATCTTCTTCTCAAAGGAGAAGCATCCCAACCTACTTGATTCAACAAATACATTACACTATCTCTAATGCCTAAAGTGGTCACGGTAGGGCCATCAGGATAGAAAGTGAGTTCCATTTCTCTTGTAGCCAGTGCCTCAAAACGCCTCCTCTGGGGTCTTCCTCTGAAAGCTATGTTCATGGTGTCAACTTCTTGCATCGTTAGTTAGTATGGTTAGCTAAAAATTAAGTTAGCCTATAAGTAAATTGACAATTTAAATTAAGTTAGTAGTGGTTAACGTTAGAGAACAATACTGCAAAACTATAATGAAAAGAAAAAGAAAGAAAAGTAAGAAAATGAAAAGATAAAAAAGATAAAAGACTAGAAAGTGGGTTGTCTCCCACCAAGACCTTTTTTTATGTCGTAAGCTCGACATAATTTTAATAGATGATTAAATCTGGGAGTGAGCGGGTAGCTCTGCAAGATGGAAACTAGCAGAATAGTCTTTTTTTTCTATACAATGATAGTGCTTTAAGCGCTGCCCATTTACGATAAATGGTTCGCTAGATTTCCCCTTAATTTCAATAGCTCCACTTGGAAAACCTTAGTTATTTCAAACGGACCGGACCATCTAGAACGAAGTTTTCCTAGGAACAATGTAAGTCTAAAATTAAACAGGAGCACTATGTCACCTTCATTGAACTTTTTCCTAGATATGCGCTTGTCGTGCCAATTCTTTGTTCTTTCTTTATAGATCCTAGCATTTTCATATGGATCTAGTCTAAGTTCGTCTAACTCATGGATGTCTAGGATTCACTTTTTTCCCGCGGCAATGTAACTTAAGTTAAGGGTTTTGATTGCCCAATAATCTTTATGCTCGAGTTCTACCAGCAGATGACACGATTTTCCATAAACTAGTTTCAAAGTTATGCTTCATATGGGTGTCTTATAGGCTATTCTATATACCCATAATGCCTCATGTAATTTGGGCGACCAATCTTTCCTAGAAGTGGTAACTGTTTTTTCTAAGATTTTCTTAATCTCTCTGTTAGAGACTTCCACTTGCCCACTTGTTTGGGGATGATAGGGTATTGCTACACAGTGTTGGACTCCATATTTCACTAATAGTTTTTTTGAAGATTTTCAAAATGAAATGAGAACCACCATCATTGATGATATGTCTTGGCACAACGAATCTAGGAAAAATTATATTCTTAAAGAGCCTGATTACTACTCGTGCGTCATTTGTTGGAGAAGCTACAACCTCAATCCATTTTGATACGTAATCTACATCAACGAGCATGTATTTATTTCCAAAATAGGATGGGAAAGGTACCATGAAACTAATCCCTCACACATCAAAGACTTCTACTTCTAAACTTCCCTTTTGAGGCAATTTGTCACATCTGGAGATGTTGCCAGTGCATTGTCACCGGTCGGAGTTTACGAATATAATATGGACATCTTTCCATAAGTTAGGACAATAGAGGCCAACTTTTAAAACTTTAGTGCAATTCTTTGAAGTGCTTGCATTTCCACCATGGGGAGCAGCATGACAATGGGAAATTATGTTTTCTATTTCATTTTCGGGGACACATCGACGGAAAATACCATCGGTGCCTCTTATGAATAGTAGAGGATCATCCTAATAATAGTGTTTAAGATCGTTGAAGAACTTCTTCTTTTGTTGATAGGTTAGATCCGGTGGAAGCATTCCAGCAGCCAAATAGTTAACAAAGTCGGCATACCATGGCAATGTGTTCTTAGTGTAAACTGCTTCTTCGACTTCGTCAGTCTTAGTATTATGAGTTATATGGCGTTCAATGGTGTTGTTTTCTAACTGGGCTATGAGTTGTTCGTAAGGGAAATTATCGTTGATAGACACTTGTTCATGCTTAATGCCTTCCATTCTAGATAAGTGATCAGCTACTACATTTTCAGTTCCTTTTTTGTCTTTGATTTCTAAATCAAACTCTTGTAGGAGTAAGATCCATCTGAGTATTCTTGGTTTGGCATATTTTTTTCTTAATAGGTATCTAATTGCAGCATGATCAGTATAGATAATTATCTTTTCTCCTACTATGTAATAACGAAATTTATCTAGAGCGAAGACGACAGCCAAAAGTTACTTTTTAGTAGTGGTGTAGTTCATATGTGCAGGATCTAAGGTTCTACTGGTGTAATAGAACACATGAATCTTTTTAACTTTTCGTTGTCGTAAGACTGCACTTGTATCATAGTCACTAGAATCACACATGATTTCAAAAGGTAATCCCTAATCAGGTGGTTGCATAATAGGTGCGGTAATAAGAGATGTTTTTAATTTTTTGAATGCTTTTAAGCATTTGTCGTCGAAATTGAATTTAATGTCTTTCATTAATAGGCCAGTTAGAGGTTTGGTAATTTTAGATAAATCTTTAATAAATCATCGGTAGAAACCGCTGTGTGTACTAACAAACTGCGTATTTCTCTTACGATTTTTAGAGGTTGAAGGTTTTCTATAACTTCTATTTTTTCTTTGTCAACCTCGATTCCTTTATCGGATACTATGTGTCCAAGCACGATTCCTTCTCAGACCATGAAGTGGCATTTTTCCCAATTTAATACGAGATTCACTTTTACGCATCGTTTAAGTACCATTTCTAAGTTCGATAAGCATCCTTCAAAGCTTTGCCCACAGACAGAGAAATCATCCTTAAATACTTCCATGATGTCGTCTACAAAATCAACAAAAGTTTACATCATGAATCTTTGGAATGTTGTGGGAGAATTGCATAGTCCAAACAACATTTGTCTATAGGTAAATGTACTATAAGGACAGGTGAGTGTAGTATTTTCTTGATCTTTGGGGTGTATAGGGATTTGGAAAAATCCCGAATAACCATCCAGATAGCAAAAATGGGAATGCTTAGCTAGTCGTTCGAGCATTTGCTCAATAAAGGGTAAAGGAAAATGATCTTTTCGAGTGGATTTGTTTAACTTTCTATAGTCAATGCATATTCCCCATCTGGTTTGAGTACGTTGTGCTACAGAATCACCTTTTGCGTTGTTGACCACTATAACACTTCTTTTCTGTGGTACAACATGTACTGGGCTAACCCATTTACTATCGGATATTGGATATATAATCCTGCTTCTAATAACTTTTGAAATTCTTTCTTAACTACATCACTCAGAACTGGGTTTATTCTTCTCTGATGTTCTCTCGAGGTCTTGAAGTCTTCTTCAAGCATAATGCGATGTATGCAAATTGAGGGGATTATTCCTTTTAGATCATAGATGTTATAGCCTAAAGCAGTCGGGTATTTCCTTAGAACATGTAGTAATTTTTCTATTTCTATTTGTCCGAAATCTATGTTGACTATGATGGGTTGTTCAAGTTTTGTGTCTAGGAATTCATATCTTAAATATTTTGGTAATGTTTTAAGTTCGAAATTTGATTTCCATAAGCAAGGCATAGGGTCGGAAATTAGCGCGAGACATTCACTTAATTTTCATCTCTATATTCATCACACCAATTATCATCTTCAAGGATTGGAGGAATTGGAATTTTTAGAGCTTCTGAATATTTGGTCTATTATTTCTCCATTTCTTTAACACATTCATCAAGGACGTCTAAGAAACAACATGAATCATCTATAGGTTGTGCTTTGAAGAATTGTGAGAGGATGAATTCAACTTTTTCTTCGCCGACCTCAAATGTGAGTTTACCTCTTTTTACATCTATGATGGCTTCGGCCATGGCGAGGAATGGTCTTCCTAATATAATAAGGATGTTGGAATCTTCCTTGATACCCATAATAATGAAATTGGTGGGGATATTAAATTGACTAATATGTACAGGAACATTTTTGAGCATTCCTAAAGTAAACTTCACTGAACGATCAACTAGTTGTACGGACATTCTTGTTGGTCGCAATTCTCCCATATTTAGTCTTTTGCAAATAGATAAAGGAATTAGACTTATATTGACTCCTAAGTCACATATAGCTTTGTCTATGACGAATTTTCCAATTACACATGGTATGGAAAAACTACCAGGGCCTTTGAGCTTAGGGGGCATGTTATTTTGGATTATAGCGCTACATTCTGCAATAAACATAATAGTTTTATTGTCCTCAAGATTTTTCTTATTGGATAATATTTCTTTAAGGAACTTAGCATAAGAGGGAATATGCGTGATGGCTTCTATAAAAGGTATAATGATATTTATCTATTTTAGAAGTTCAACGAATTTCTTAAATTGCCCTATATTTTTAGATTTAGCTAACTGTTAAGGGTATGGTATCGGTAGTTTTTAAGGTGGCGGAGGTACGTAGGGTTTTTCTTTCTCTTCTACCTCTGCGCTTTCATCTCCCTTCTCATCTTCTTCTGGTTCTTCTTCCTTCTCAGTTGGTTTACCAGTGCTCTAGTACATGGCTGTACTTTTGATTCTTGGGTCAATTGGTCCTTCTACTTCTGTTCCACTTTAAAATGTTATTGCATTAGCACGACCTTTCGTATTTTGTTGTGGTTGGCTAGGAAAAGTGCCAGCTAGAGCCGCTTGTTGTTGAGCCACTTGAGATATTTACGTTTCAAGCATTTTGTTATGAGTGGCAAGGGCATCAAAATTGTTTGATAGCTTCTTTATTTGTTCACTAGTGTGTATGTTTTGGTTTAGAAAATCTTTGTTGTGTTAAGCTTGAGTGGCTACAAAGTTTCCTTTCATGATCTCTATATTGGATTTCCTAGGAACATTTGGAGTAATTTGGGAGGCTTTCTGGTATCCTAGGGGTGTAGTAGGAGCTTGTCCAGGTTCATATAGTGCACTGTTGTTCTTATACGAAAAGTTTGGATGGTTCTTCTAGGTAGGATTATAGGTATTCCTGTGTGGGTTTCCTTGAGCATAATTCACTTGATCAACTGGTACTCCTGTTAAACATGGGAATTTAGGCGCAACATGTGTGTGAAGTCTGCATAAATCACATGTTAGAGCTATTGCAGCGACGGTGGCTGTGGGAGTTGTGGTCAATTTTTCTATCTTTTGGGTAAGAGCTTCTACCTTAGCGTTAACTTGGTCTAAACTGCTAACTTCGTACATACCTCCTTTCGTCTGAGATTTCTCTACACTGGTTCTATTGCTTCCCCACTAGTAATGGTTTTGAGCCATAATTTTGATAAGTTGATAAGCGTCATGATAAGGTATATCCATCAGTGTGTCGCCATCTGCAGCATCAATCATTAGTCTTGTGTTGTACAAGATACCATTATAAAAGGTGTGGATGATGAGCCATTCTTCTAGACCATGATGTGGACAAAGTCGCAACATGTCTTTGTATCTTTCACATGCTTTGAAGAGAGATTAACTTTCCTTTTGTTTAAAACCATTGATATTTGCTCTTAGCATAGTCGTTTTACTCGACGGAAAATATCGTGCTAGGAAAACTTTCTTCAATTTGTTCCATGTGGTAACAGAGTTGGATGGTAGAGACTGGAGCCAAGCTATAGCTCTATCTCGTAATGAAAAAGGAAAACAACAAAGTCTTATTGCTTCGGAGCTGACACCATTTGCTTTTACTGTTTCCACATACTGCACAAACACGGATAAATGTAAATTTGGATTGTCCGTAGGGCATCCTAAAAACTAATTTTATTGGACAACTTGTAATAATGAAGGTTTCAAATCGAAATCATTTCGAGAGATAATGGAGGAAGAAATGTTGTTGTAAGGTTCCTCTTTCAATAGGGCAGCATAATCCTTTAGAGGATGAGTTTGGGGTCCTTCGGCCATTCTAGGTTCAGGAAGAGATAAATCGGGATGGTTGAATTCAGGAAGATTATACTTAATTTGGTATTCTCTAATTTGACATCTTATACTAACAAAACGCTCGACCTCGTCGATTGGTTGCTCTAATTCTTCTCCTTGGGAGTGAGTGCTTAGCATACAATCAACTATTAAAAAAGGAAATAAATTTGTTGCCTTAGTCTATATTGTGTAACAAAGGATTCACAATATCGACTAAATCAATCCCCGACAAAGGCGCCAAAAACTTGATTACGACTTTAAGAGTTTATCGGGTGTATTAACTGCAAGTGCACAGTTTAATCACGTAGTTTTAAAAGATATCGAACCCATAGGGACTGGTAATTGAATTACTGCTATCTAAAGCTATTGTGTAAATCTAAGGCTAATAAATCTTAGGTTTTGGGGTAGACGAAAAATAAGGTTAGACTTAATTGAAATATTTAATAATTAGACGCCGGTATGTAATACGTCTGACTTCGGGAATTCAGTAAATCATTGGCATAACTTTGAGTATTCAACACACTGCTCAGTAGAAACTATCAGTTTAAAAACCTTTATCTCACACTCTCGTGATTGTTAATTTGGATTATATAATTAAACTTAAATGCTTGCTCTCGCTGTCTCATTTAAAATCCAAAGATACTTTTTAAAAACAAATAGAGTCTAATTAATCGTAAACTATTCTCGCTGTATTTAAAACCAATGTTTGATGACCACCATTCGGTTAAAAACTCACACTCTCGTGATTATTGGTTTTAGCCTTCGTTTGTCTCTTACTCTCGCAACAAAACAATTTGTATTAAAAATGTAAGCCAAACCAGAAAAGTATTTTTATAAAATGTTTGTGCAAATTTATTACCGAACCCTTTGATTTATGACCTTACATACCGGTATAAGGGAAATTAGTCGAACATATTATTAGCTATGAACATAAAATAATAACAAACATAATGATTCATGCATGAATGATAAATAAAGAACAATAATACAATTAAAATTTCTTCAACTCTTCAAGTATTGATAGCAATCCTTCACAATATGCCGACAGGATTTCCTTGCGGAAAACTAACTTGTATGTAGAACAAAATATAAAACTAAAAACAAAGCTCCGGAGGCTATGAAAAGAAACTTATGTTGTAATAGTTTTCCGGTGTAGAAAACAATTGTTGTTTAGGTGAAGGTTTTATCTGCTTAAGTTCTAAACAAAGCTCTGAACTAATGAAATTGGAATAATGGCGTGAAAGAAAATTAAAATGCAAAATAACATAACAAAAACAAGATAGCGGAGACGAGAGAACCTTTTTAGTTGTATAATTGTCCTTCTCTTATATTTCTCTTCTGTAACAAAACTGCTTGAGAAAATCTAGGAGTGTGACTTCATGCTTCGAAAAATCCGTGCATGGAGAAAGACCAGGAGGAAATCATGCAGGTCGTTGGCACTGAAAATATGGAGAATCATAGAGAAATCTTCGCGCGTCAAACAAAACAGAAAATAGGTTGTGTCGAGTGGCATGTTATGTGTGCCGTGGGGAACACATGTTTCCATCTTGTGCTGATTGGAATGGTTTGTGTCTCGAGGGGAACACAAGTTCAACTTGTGTCGGGCAAAATGGAAGGTGTGAAAACCGTCACAACCTTCTGATATGAATTCTTCTTTTATTTATGTTGTTTATCTAATTTTGAGTCCATTTCTTTTCCATTTCTTCTCCTTTTCTCATGTAGGCCTTGGATGAAATAATTACCTGAAAAAAACTTGAAATGCCAACATAATTCAACATAATTCAACATAATTGAGATAAAACAGTAACTTTATTTATGCAAATCGGGTCAAATATGCTATGTATTTTCATGTTATCAGAGTAGCGAGTCCCACTCCTTGCTTTATGACAGGCGGCTAGGGAGAACATGGTAGGAACCACGTTTTGAAACACTCATGGGCCTTGGGCTGCTCTGGGATTTTGCTCTGGGCCTTTTTGCTCTTTTTTTTTAATTTCTTTTTTTTTACTCAAATCTCTCCTGTGACCAATTCTGCTTAAGGTACCTGAAATAGGACAATAATACCGACAAAACAAGATATAAATAAATAAAAACTAGACTAAAATCCATGAGAGTCAAGTCAAATATATGATATAATTTCGTGTTATCTGGCTCCTGGGTTTAGAGAGGGGACTCGGTTCCCGAGAGAACCAAATGTTGAGTTTGTATCACATGCATATGCATCGAGTTGCATTATATAAATAAGTTGTATGCATAATACTTGTTTTGTGTGTGATTGTTGTGTTGGGTGTGAGAATGTATTGTGTAATGTTATATGTAATTATTTGTAAACATATGTATGTGTTTTATACTCTACCTTGCAGTATGCAATGGTAGCCCTGAGCACGGGCTCGCGGGGCAGGAGCCCAAGGCCCCATAATTATAGGGGCACCAAATTTTTTTTACATATATATATATATATATATATATATATATATATATATATATATATATATATATATATATATATATATATATATATATATATATATATATATATATATATATATATATATATATATATATATATATATATATATATATATATATATATATATATATATATATATATATATATATATATATATATATATATATATATAGAGAGAGAGAGAGAGAGAGAGAGAGAGAATTTGCTATTATGAAAATACTTGCTAGAATATTATTTTTATTTTTTTGAAAAATATTGGCTTACAAAATTATAGGGCCACTACAAAGTCAAAATTAATAAATAAATATAATTTCCCTTAAATAAAATATAGAGTAGAATAAAATAAATTAATTCCCCTAAAATAAAATTAATTGATATATCCATAATTTTAGCAACTAAAGAGTCTAATTGAAGCACAAAAATTAAAATTATGATATATGGAATATGAATCATTGAAAAGTCATATTTCTAACTCTTTATTAAGACTCAAAAGTCACATAATGTTACCCTATTTTATTGAATTTTTAGTATCTATGATTAAGACTCAAAAGTCACATAAATTAGCAAAAGTTTGCAACAAAAAAAAGACATGCGTATTGATGTGGCTATAGAACTAGTAAAAGGTTTGATCAAATATTTGAAAAAATATAGAGAATCTGGATTTGTAAATTCTAAGGCTAGTGTTGAAAAGATTGTGAATGAATTGGAGATTGAATGTGTGTTTATTCAAAAACGTAAAGTTTGTAGAAAACAACACCATGATGAAAATCCATCTCAACCCACACAACTGAATTTTGAGTCTGCTGAAGAGTCTTTTCAAAATCACTATTTTTTATATATTATAGATCAAACAATTGCCTCACTTGATAGAAGGTTTGAAAAGTATAGCAGATATGAAAATATTTTTTAATTCTTGTCTAGTATTGAAAGGCTTAGATCATTATCAGACAGGGACTTAAAAGCATGTTTGTAAACATCTTGAAACTTATTTAAAAATGACGATTCTCTTGATCTTGATGGTGAAATATTGTTTGAAAAATTAAAAGTTATTAGAGAAGTTTTAACAGTTGAATCAAAATCAAGCTATATGATATTGAGTTCTTTAAAGACTTTTAATTGTTTTCCTAATGCATGCATAACTTATAGAATATTATTGACTATTCCCATCAGTGTTGCATCTGTTGAAAGAAGTTTTTCGAAATTAAAATTAATAAAATCTTATTTGAGATCTACTATGTCACAAGATAGATTAAATATTATTGCATTGATTTCAATTGAATATAATTTTTTGAAGAACCTTGATTATGAACGAATTATTAATGATTTTGCAACAAAAAGTGCTAAGAGGATGATATTTAAATAATTTTAAAGCTTTGGTAAAAAAAATTTAGGAAAAAAGATCAGATTAAGAATAATAATAATAATAATAATAATAATAATAATAATAATAATAATAATAATAATAATAATAATAATAATAATAATAATAATAATAATAATAATAATAATAATAATAATAATAATAATAATAATAATAATAATAATAATAATAATAAGAAGAAGAAGAAGAAGAATAAGTTTCTTTATAGTGGTTTATGTTTTGATGTATTATATACATTGATTCAAAGATCTATACTTGTATTTTTTTTCATAATGTCAAATGAAAATGTGTTTTTTATCCAATTGTTTTCTTTTATCCTTATAAATTTATTGTTAAAAAATTATAGGGGCACCACTCTTTTGACTCTCCCAAGGCACCCAAATTCAAAAGACCGACCTTGGCAGTATGTACCGCTTACTTTATTAATATTATTTCTCACCCCTTTGTTGCTACTATGGTATGTGCTCCTCTTTAAAATACAGATAAGTAGGTAATTGAGTAGCTGCTTAGAGTGGAATATGGCGCGAGTCTGTTCTTCTTTTAATTTTCATTTTGCATTGTTAGAATTACGTTGCTCTGATTTGTAACACTTAGTGAGGCGAACATAGTCTTTTATTTTGTTATGTTAATTAGAGAGTTGAATGTTTCACTCTTGTCGTTGTGATAATTATGTTGCTTTGAGGATATTTTTTACCGTATTTGTTGAGTTTTAATAAAGTATTTAATGAGACTTATATGATTTTGTCAAGCATGCTTATTTTTATAATTTCGCTGTGATGATACCATAAGTGAAGGCGAGCATGCAATGACAGGTGTTAAATATCTTATTATATAATTATGTATTATAGAGCAGATGTGTTTGATGTCGAGTAACATCCTAAGTGTGATTATATACTTTATTTTATAATATTAAGCGTGGGGTTTTTAGGGGTGTTATACCCATTGTTTTTAAGTCGTGAAGTATAAGGAGTCGTTAGATGTATCTTGGACCTAGATCTCTTACGCTATTCCCCATGGTTATGCATGATTTCTAATCATGGCATAAAACTGAAATTCGGATTTTCTACTACCAAAATGATTAAAATCACATGTTTTCTGATTCAAATTAGATGTGATTTTGATTTAAATCTTTCAAAAGGTTGATTCAATTCAAATTTGGAACTAATTTTTTGGATTTTGGTTCTATCAAAGTGTTTTGAATCATAGAATTTCTTAACTCGAATAATGACTCAAATCAAGTATGCAAAACCTGAGTATTTAATCTCTTGATTCAAAGCATCCTCTCATTTGACTCGATTCATCCTCTCATCCTTTGAATTGAATCATGAGTTTTTTTCACTAATTTTTAGTGCTTAATCTCCAGTAAATATATGAATTAAATTATCTTTCTCGTACTCTCTCTCTCTCTCTCTCTCTCTCTCTCTCTCTCTCTCTCTCTCTCTCTCGTAAGAGCAAAAAAAAGATTTTTTCACCAGTGAATACTTCGGTAGAACAAAGTAAAGGTTGCTACATACGGAGTTAGGAGTTTATGTTCCTTCAGATCATATTTATGTTCCTTAAGTCGTGTGTGTGTGTGTGTGTGTGTGTGTGTGTGTGTGTGTGTGTGTGTGATTTGTAACTTGTAATATTATATTAGTTGATTGATTAATTGATTGTATAGAATTCTCATTGTCTCGTATTTTATTGCATCGTTTGAATATAATGGAGTTCCTAATATAAATCCAACTCATATTCCATAAAATGACGCTGCCA